>OY728139.1:17435714-18675000 GCA_963277665.1 Viscum album
AAACATTCTTGAGGAAAATATTATTTTTCTTTTGATAATCATTTTTTATTTACTCTTATTTTAGAATAACTTTTGAAAACATTTTGTTCAAAAATAATACTTTTATACTAACAAATGATTTTTAAAATATATGGTGGTGAGTAAATTCATACATTCTATATGATGTAAAGAGAACATTACTTTTGAAAGTTAAATGGTTATGAATGTTCCTTATTCCAAAAGAGACATTAACATTTCTATTGAAAGAAATTTCAACCGAAAAAAAGGGTGAAAATTTATTTAATAATTAATTTTGGTAAGGGTAAAAAAATTTAAAACCTTTTTAGAAATATATTGTTGTTCAGTAAAACTCATCGTTGCCGAAATACAAGTCATCCAAGAATCTCATTATTGTGTAAAAACCATGCTAACATATTACTTTTTCTATTTCAACATATATCAAAGATTTAATTCATTAAAAATTGTGAATATTGTTTAATGTATTGGGATACTAAATTCCATTACACACTCGGTGTTGCGTATCTTAGAATATATTGAATAAAATATTATTACAGTTAAAATTTTGGGCATTACAGGTTTCGTTAAGAGCATCTGAGTCCCGGATCTTGAGGTGGGTGATTCCATATCTATCTTTTGTTGCTGAATTAAATTGATTCAGTGTTTTAGAAATTATTTCAAAAAATAAAATTACATTATTGATTAATTTATTTTTTGTGTGTGGAATTTTTTTTTGATAAATGATGATTTTTCCAATGGTTTTGGTAAATGAGTTGGTTTCTTCAAATAACTATTAAATGTGTTTATTTATTTGTTTTGAATAAAGGATATGAAGAAATGGTTTGGAATATATATAACATGGGAAGGTGTATTGATAGGCTTCATACATTGTTGGGGGATTTCCTCTGCGGATTTCCTATATTTCTGGGGCTTACTGTTCAAGGGACATGTTAGACCTGTTTGGGAATTCACTTTATGGGGTGTTTATATACTATCTATATATGATGTGTATTTATAAAATCATGATAATCATGTAATATCTAATAATATATATGATCTTCCTAGCTATCCTGATTTATTTTGATCCTTGTCATGTTGTTACTGGTGCTTTATAGCCTATTTGGGTGGTTTTTTGTTTACACTATTTTGATTATAAGTCTATGGATTTAATATGTTATTTTATGAATTATTTGCATTGATTTGATATATCTTTTTCACATATAAAGATGAAATATTTTGGGAACTGATTTACCTACATTATATAGAAATTTCAAAAAATGAAGATTAATTTTCTTTCTACTCTTTTTATAAAAATTAATAAACTGTATGTCATGGCTTATTGTCATTAATTATGAGAATTCTTGGATTTTTATTTAGATAGTTGATATAGAAAAATTGTGTGGGACATTACTAAACCTTTTAGCTAACACCTAATGTACACCATCAGCGGTATGTAAATATTGTTTTGTATATCGATGTTTGTAAAGAAATGGAGTCATGGTGAGGCGGTGAGGTTTTATATCTGTTGGGTCTATGTATCCATATGGTTAGAAGGAAAATGTTTTCCAATGCTATCATATAGGGAATGTTTGATCAGTTGTTTTGGTTTTGTCATCATTTACTCTTGGACCTTTCTCTTAGAGATTTCTTGCTGCATGTTTAGATATATCACTTCCTTTTCTCAATTTCTATAATTATATATATATATATTAATTATATCTTCCATTGAATTATTTTAAACATGTATATATATTTCATGTTCCTTATTTAATTTTGGGAGACATTTTTTAATCTATTTATTGCCAGTGCTTGGGTGCTAGATGCAATCCCATGGAATAGGGAATTCCCATCGGATATTTCCAATCTTGATTGAGTACTTGTTTAAGATGTTATTTGGGTCAGTTTAATCACATTTATAACATATTATAACTTTTTTGTCAATTATCATTCATTATATTCAGTGTTTGGGGTGTTAATGACATTACTTTATCCTGTGTGTTTCATTTTGAATGTTCTTTTTATTGTGAATATTAAATAGTTCTATAATCAAAATATTAATATGAATGAAATTATTATCATATTTTAAAAATAATTATACTTTTAAAAACATTCATGAATGATTGTTTTGAATATTATAATATGTCTTAATCAAGGAGACAATATTTCATACTAACTCATGAGTAACATTTCCATTTTTAAATGTTCATTATAGAAAAGTGGTAAGTGTTATTTTATCATAAAAAATTATAAATATACAGTAAATACCATATTATACACTTATATATATATATTATTAGGTATATTGATTAAAATATATCCCCAACACATTATGAAGGCGATAGTCCAAATGGTCACCAGTGATGATATAATATTTTGGTGAGTGAAAATATTAGAAAAAAATGATATTTTTCTTTCTATAATGATAATTATTTCATTAATTTCATAATTATATTATGGGTTTCACATATAATCATTACAACATATTTATCACCTTCCATGTAATGTGTTAGTGAAAAACGAATCGCATAACATCACAAGGTGGTAGTCGACCTCAAACACAAGTGATGTTATTTTATCTCCTATGGTTTGTAAAGTAAAAATAGTATAACTGAAATAATGATTCATGAGGTATAATTATTTTATAAATTTCATATATATATTAAATATCCATCATCATAAGAAACTATTTGTTTTAATACCTTGGGAGTATCGGTTTTTTTTATTTAAACTTATTTAATCTTGTTATAGAGGGTGATGGAGCTCTGGTAGTTAGAGTACTGTAAATATATATTTTTAAGGCTTTTTAGATATTGCACAATTATCCCAAATAGTTATTAGTAACTGAGCGATGGTCTTTTCGCTTCATAGGTGATGCAATGAAGTTGTGTATGGCTTGCGCACGGTTTATTAAACCGTGCGGCGAGCGTGCAGATGGGTTCTATAAGTTGGTAGTTCCAAACAACATTGTTTGAGCATTGTCTTATCAACCATGTGTCTAGTTTCATGTAATATCATGGTGTTCCTCGACTAGGCAGTGGACAATGCACGATTAGTGCATAGTATAGTAACCAATGTGAAAACCATGTGTGTGTCCAGAATTTTCAAAATTTAATTTTCATTTAATTTTCATTTTTTATTTATATTTATTTCACTTACCCACTGGTTCTTCCCTCCAATGGTTTAATGCAAGAGATCTTCCTTCCCACCCAGGGTCATGCACATCTCCTTCATCACAACCTCTCCTTCATTTGATGATCTTCAGTGGTTTCATCATGAATCTATCTCGAATCTTCAAGGTATGTTCATATACCCCCATCTCCTCCTCTAATTTGGCCTATTTTCCCCAAATCGCCACCCGATACTGATAGGAAATACCCTAGTGGTTGGTGCTAACCTGGATTTTGGTTTTCATTCAATGTTAGGTTATGTGAAAGGTCCTTCGTGACACGTTCCTGTGTATTTTGTCATCCATCTCTGAAGGTGAAGCAGATTGTCTTATCTCGGATCATCGATACTACCTAGGGTAAGGGTTATATTAAGATTTTGTTTTTTGAAACTTTTGTCTAGGTTCTGCAATGATTTAGGATTCCTATGAATTAATGTATAATGTTTATTTCTCCTTGAAGTGTTGCACTCTCATGCATAGGTACATGTGTGTGTTTGTGTGTCTCCCTTTCAAAATTTCCATCATGGATTGTGGAGAATGTACATTGGATTATGGATATATATATATATATATCTATGTGTGTGAAATTGTGGGGATGTCTTCATAAAAGGATTCAAGTGTCGAAGTGTTCCATCTTGATCCTCTTCTTTTGAGGTTGGTATCACTATACAATTTGTTTCCATTGGAATTATAATATGGATGTGCATATTATTACCTTTGATAAAGGTATAAATATATTTTCTAGATGTGTGTTGATATGAACCTATTTTATTATTTTTTAGAAATGGCATGTATTTTTGGTTTCATGTAATTCTAATTGTATGATTTAAATAGGATATTTATTTGTGATATTCCTTTCAGGAAATGTGTTTGGGCCTTTTTAATGGTTTTATATCTAGAAAGGGGTTTTGACTCGGTTGGTCTTAGTTGCATGAAATGTGTATTTTAAAAAGGTAATTTTGTCATGAATTAGGTGTCGACAACCAATGACTTTAAAATTAGGCTTTTATTTTTATTTCAAATTGAGTTTTGAATTGCATGGGTGGTTCACCTTTTTGTTAAATTGGTCGGTTGGCTTCTGTAAATGTAGTTTGATGTAAATTAGTTGGGTTTGTTCCTTGCTTTGTTTTTACAAAGGCTATCTTGAAATTCCTTGGGAATTGAGTGAATTTTTTAAACTATATTTTTTAAGTGGTGTTATTTGGAATTTGTGTTGGAATAAATTTCTTTGGCCATGCATTCTGTTTTAAAATAAGAAACCCTTTGTGTAGTGTGAATTCAACAAGCTTAAGGGATTGATTTTTAAAGGGGGTTATTTGGGGTTTTTAATGGGTTTTCTAGTTTTAAAAGTGTTTTTGGGTTTTATAAAGGGAGAATGGAGGTACCTTGTTTTAATTGGTTATATTTTATGTGGTCTATTCTTTATTTGGAATTGCATCTCAATGCCAAATTTTTTTTATAATACTATTATCAAATGTTTATGAAATGAGTGATGGCCAAGTTAGATCTTGTAATGTATGGTGATTTCCCTTGTTGAACCCTCTTTTTGTAGATGATGATTACATAGTTTATTTTATTTATACATGTGTTTTGAAAAATGGGGTTTTTATTAGGCTAGTCTTTTCATGCTATTGGATTCCCATGATTTATTAGATGATAGAACAATTTATTAGTTGATTAACTAAACTCTCAAAATCAATGTGGGGTGTATGGATGATTTGGGGTTGGGTTGAGGCTACCCATGGGGTCTTCCATGTTAATGATCTCCATTTTGGATTGTCAAATATGAAAATGGTGGCACATAAGTAGTTAACTGATATTTGTTAAGTTTAATAGGATATCTTGTCTTATGAAAATAATTTTTGAGAATATGGATTAATTTGTTGATATGGATTCTAAATGAGATTCTTGTTAATTATTATAAATTTATAGCATGGAATAATTTATTTTTTTGTATAATGTTTATGGATTAAAGAGAAATTATTTGAAAATGGTAATGGTGTTAATGGGTTAAGTCATAAGGATGGTTACTGTGTAAATAAATTGTGAAATGTGATTGTTATGTATTTGATTATGTTTGGTTAGAGATATGGTATTTTTGGTTGATGGACATATGTAAGAATGTGCACCTGGCTTGGTAGAGCGGGGTATTGACTAAAGGTTCTACACCCACAGGTCGTGTCAGTTTAATGCTCTAAACTCCACCCCATAATACATAGGTTAGGGAATGGGATGTAGTTCTATTCCCTTAACAGTTTCACTCCACCAGGATAGAGTAATCAACGTGAGGATAATGATTTTGTATTACATGTTTATCCATAATTAGATAGTGACTTTGTTTATTTTTATTATGCATCGAAATTGACTGAATTCACCTATAGTGTAAATAATATGATGTTTAACCCATGGAACATGTGATTAAATGGTAATAATAAATAAAATGAGTAATTTGATTCTTGTTAGTTAATGTCACCTTATTTATTTGTGTTTACCTTGTCATTCCTCTAACTCATGATATATATTGCCGACATGTAACTTAGAGGATAAGATGACTTAACATGGCATTCCAGACCCCTTGAGATGTTGCTGCTTGCCCAAGTTTTTTGTTTTCTTGATGTATGTTTTTAGTTACATCTTTGGAATTTTATATTGAGATATGTTTTTTCATAGTGTTTGTTGAGTATGTGTTGATGATTATATCCGCATTTCCCATGACTAGTTGAAATTTGTGTATATTGTGCCAATGTGGCAATGGGTTTAATTTTACTCTTTAAAATTTCTAAAGTGAATTTTTCCTCTAAATTTTGTAAATAGGTGTTTTGTTAAAGGATAATGGTTTTTTTTGGTTTTTTAAATGGTTTTTGGCTCAATGATTGTTTTTCAAATGCCGGTGTTGGTGTTTTGGAATCTAAAGGAATTTTTTTTGGATGTTTTATTTTGATTTGTATCGTTTTTACTATAGATGATTTGTATGTATAACCTACATTTGACATTTATTTTAAAACATTTATTGATTATTAACCATAGGAATACTATTTCATATTTTTGGCAGGTTGTGGTGACCTATGTGGTTTTTTTCCCTACCATATATCTTCTAGGTTCTCAGTTGGATTCCATTTTCCCTTCAGGAATGTCATGGAGGAGAGTTTTGTGGAGATGTTTTGGGTCTTATCATGAGTCAGTTATTTTTCCATCTTGATTCATTATAGTTTTTTGATTTAGTTAGTTTGTTTCTAAAAGCTTCATACTTATTTATTTATTTTGGTTATTGCATTTATTTATTTTTCTGGTGTATTTTATATATTGGGTGAATTTCTTCCCAATATGTTTTTAATGATTCACATACGCTAGTCCCCAGACTACGGGGATTGGGAAAGCACTTCAAGCCTTATGGAGTATCGGCTCGAGTGTCGGGTGGGATGGATTCCCATGTTGGGATGTTACAAAGTGTTATCAGATCCATGATTGTAAGGAAACCAATGTTTGGTATATACCATGTAATATAGAGATGTTTGGATAGAAATAAGACTAAGTTATTAGAGAATGAGACCTAAGGACATGTTGAGTATAGCTAGATCCTACTAATCTTGATCCTCGAGCTATCACAGGAATTTTGGTTTCAAATCATGGATTCGACGTGTTTTGGGATGTTTTGACTATTTTGATGTGATTGATGTTTTGATCCCCTCGAAGCTTGTCCATGATATTGAGTGTCTCTCTTTGTCTCGGGTCAGAAAGGTTTGAGAATGTGATCGGTATTGTGGGCACACTTGGCATGGGAAACCATGTAGTGCCCATGCGGTCATGACCACCTCTAATATCTAGTGTGTTTCATGGATGGCTCATGGTCCCCCATCCATGAGGGCCAATGTATGAATAACACTATATCCTTTCCGGTTGGTTTTTTGTAGACTCCTTTTGATTTAGGATTTCTCTAAAGGTGGTCACTTCACATTGAAGATGAAGAGTGTTTTGGAATTTAGTTTCTTTATCATTATGTGGGTTCTTGTGTAGTACTTTTGTGTTCTTGGATTTGAACTCTTTGATCAAGAAATAAAAATGGATTTTAAGGGGAACATTTTTTTCAAATTTGGTTAGGTGGATAATGTGGAAGGGTGAATTTAGGTGGTATATAAATTTTTTTACAAAAACAGGTGCCTTCTTGTGAAATGGTTTTTTTGAAAAGAATATGAGTTATTAAGGGGAATCTATGGGTTCTTGGTTTTCAAATGGAAATGAAATTTGGACAAGATTTTATGTGGTTATCTTTGGTTGGGGAATTCATAGATTCCAAAATGGTTGTTTTGTTTTAAACTGGAATATTTGGTTTTTGGAAAAAAACCTTAGTGGAAGGTGACTTTTAAAGATTCGTTGTTGAAACTGTTGTTTTCATAATAAAATTTATTTTTTTAAATATTGTCTATGCAACATTTGAGCATTTTTGTGTTCCTTATTATGGCTTGATGTTTGGTTCAATTATTTTATTTAGATGGAATTGATGGGTTGTGTTAAAAGGTACAGATTTTTGGGGTCCATTTCTATTATCGTTGATCTATCCTTTTGAATGAGTCAACTATTTTCTTTGGATCCAATGAATATCCTTAATCCAAGTGGATTTATGACTGTGAAACCATCTTTGTGAGAGTATTTGAGTATTTTCTTGTCGGTTATAGTTCATTTTAATGTGGTTAGTTTCATTGGTGAGACATTCTTTTCATGGTTGTGGATTCATTCTGCAGTTTAGGATATGGTTGTTTATATCTTTTGGAAGTTTTACCCATTTAATCATTGAAGAATTTAGGTGGTCATTGCCTTCGAAAAGAGAGAGTTTTGGGGATCACGACTGCGAAACTACAGTGTTTGATCCACTTGCAGAGTTTTTTATCCTAGTCGGCATCTTACTATGACCATTTTGGATGCACCTTATGGGGGTGATCCATGAATGGAAAACTACGTCGTCGTCATGTGTTGTGACGTAAGGTGTGATCTCTTGTTGTCTTTTGGGGTTTTTGTGGTTTTTCCATTCTCTTATAGAGTGGATGTGATGTTGTTTCAGAATGTGTCCCCCATGGATGTTTAGACTTTTAGGCTATGTATTCTAATAGTTCTTTTAGTAACAAATTTTTGAGGAACTCTAAATGGTGGGGAGACCATGTTAGAGGACCTCGTACTAAATGAGTTTTATTGTTTGAGACACTTTATCTAGAATCACATGGGGTCGTGGATGCTTTATGGTTAAATTGAGCTATCACTTTGATGGTTTCTATAGTTTCCTTTGAGGTTAAGTTGTGTAGAGTGTTTTTTTAATTCATCTTCAGACCATTTGTTTTCCTCTCATATTCATTCATTGGGGAATTTTTGGGGACAAAAAGAGGACTTCTAGGGAGATTGTAAGACCCCATGTATAACAATGTTTTTATTTTAATTTATATTATCTTGCGACGGATCATGACTGGGCTATGGTAGTTATAATTTTGTAACATTATGTTATTGGAGGCATTTTAGTGGTTACATGTTTATCACACATAGTTATTAGTAACCGTGATATGGTTGTATGGGTGACTAGGTGAGGTAGTGAGATGGCACACATCTTGTGAATGATCTATTAAATGGTGAAGAGAGTGTGTGGTGGGGTTTTGAATGTTGGTAGTGCGGAGCATCTTGGTTTTCTCAACTGTGTGTCTAGATGAAAGTAATTTTTCATGGTTCTTGGTGTAGGAATTGGCCAACACATGGTTAGTGCATGATATGGCAGCCCATGCATAAATAGTTTATGTGTCTAGAATTTTAGAAATTTATTTTTTATATTAATATTATTTTTTAGTTTTTTCTATATTTATTTTTCCCACTTTTTCACCCCTCCCAATGTGTCGCACAAGTTGTGTAACGCCCCCTCTATGCATGTGTGCCTCCCCTCTGACATGGCTTCTCCTCAGTTCAAAATTCCTCCAAGGCTTCCTCGTGAATCTCACTCAGATCTTCATGGTATGTCTATTTGCCCTCATCTCTTCCTCTGATTGGACAAATTTTCCCCTTATCGTCACCCAATACGGATCGGTCCTACCCTAGGTATTGGGGCCAATCAGGATCTCAATTTTCCATTAATGTTCGTGTAGTGGAGGGTATCTTAGGACCCATTTGAGCATATTTCAGAATATGCTGCTGAAGGTGAAGAGGATTGTCTCATCTCGGATCATCATCACTACTCAGGGTAAGGGTTTCAATCTGATGATGTGTTTCGCACATTCTAATTGGGTTCTTTACTGATTTAGGCTTCAATGAATTTGTTACAAATATTTGGTGGCTCCTTGAAGTGTTGTGATCAAATTCATAGGTACATGTATATATATTTATATCATCCTTACACATTTTCTATCATGGAATAGGGAAAATGTACATTGGATTAAGGATATATATATATATATATATATATGAATTAATGGGTGTGTGCAAGTACGTGACGGTCTTCTTCAATGGAATAAATTTCTGAAGTGTTCTGGATTGATCACCTTATCTGGATGTTAGTGTCACTATGAAAGTCATTTCCTTTGAAATTATTGTTATCTTGTGAATTTTATTACCTTTGATGAAAGTATAAATAGATTTGATAGCCTTATGTTGATCATAAACTTTTTTTTTATTTCATGTCCTTGGCATTAATTGTTGTTTTCCTGTAATTCTTATTTTACGATTTCAATGTGATATGTATTTATGATAAGCCTTTCATGAATTGTTTTTTTTCTTTTTAATGGTTTTAGTGTTTTTAAAGAGGTTTTGACCCGGTTCATCTCCATTGCTTGAAAATTGTTTTTTTAAAAGGGAATTTGGTCAACATTTATGTGTTGACCACCAATGACATAGAACAGGGTGTTTTAGTTTTTATTTAAAATGTTTTGTGGAATTTAATGGGTGGTTCACAACTTTTTGAAAATAGTCATTTGGATATTTTAAAGGTGGTTTGATGTAAATGTAGAGGGTTTGTTTCATGAATTTTTTTTCCGTAGGATAACATGAAATGAATTATTAAATTAATGATTTGTTTAAAACTATAAAAATGTTTTTAATGGTTCTGTGTGGATTGTGTGGTGGAAGAAATGTCAATGGAAATGATTTGGATTCTCAAAGAAGAAAGCCTTTGTGTAGGGGGACATTGACATGCTTAAGGGATTGGTGTTTTATTGTGGGCATATTTTCGGTGATTGATGTGATTCCTTGTTTAAAAAGTGTGTTTTGGTTTTGTAAATAGAAAATGACATTACCTTGACATAATTGGTTATATTTGAGGGTTGGTATGATTTCTATGGAATTGAATCTTAATGTCAAATTGTTTAAGAAAGGTATTTTATAATGATTATTCAATGAGTGAAGGTAAAATAAGAACTTTTGATCCGATATTGAGTGCCCTTGTTGAACACTCTTGTTCTAGATGATGATTACATTGTTTAGGTGATTAATGCTTATGTTGTGATAATGGACTGTGTTATGTCACTCTTATTATTGTTCTTTTGGGTGACCTTGATTTATTAGATGATAGGATGATTTATTAGCTGATAAAATGAACCCTCATGATCATCGTGGAATGCATGGAGGATGTCAGTTTCAGATGAGGCTACCCATGGGGTGTTCCATGTTCTTGAACATGGGTTCAAATTCTCAAATATGAAAATGGTGACACATAATCTATTGTCCTAGAGTTGTTCGGTAAAATAAGTTAATATGGTATATGAATGGAAATTGTGTGAAGTCAGTTTAGATGGTTAATATGAGTGGTAAATGAGGTTGGGCTCATGCGGTGTAGACTTTCTTTGGTGGCTCCTTGGATCTCTCCCCTTATAAGAAGAATGACGCAACCTTTCAGGAAAGTTGGTTCCAAGGCATTGAAGGATCCGAGAAGGGTAGGATGGGTCACTCGATGATTTTCAGTGCGGGTTATTGGAGCTTGTGGCAAGCTAGGAACTAGACAAGGTTCTAAGGCCTCACTCCTTCTGTTAGGTCCATCATTTCACAAACTCGCATCCTCATGATTGATTTGGCTCCGCTCATCATGGACTGGCCGGGGGTACTCTCTCTCAACAGGAAACAGGCCAGTAGCTCCTTGTCTTCTCCTACTCAGGTTGTTCAATGTGGGAACAAGGTAATCTGTAAACCTCCTGATTCTATGTTGAAGCATAATACTGACCGGTCATGCCCTATGGGTGTGATGAAAGGAGGAAGCGTAGTCTGTGGACCTAGGGGGGAGGCGGTAATGTCGTTAACGTCCTTATTTGGAAAGGGAATGTCTCTCTTGGCCGAGGCTATGGCCATGCTCATGAGGATTTCCCTCTATAGGTAGATTAACTTTGATCTAACCATGGAGGAGACTGAATACAGGATTCTCCATGATGCCATCCATGGAATCAGATACTCCCCATGGACTAATGCTTACATTGTTAGAAAATGTAGAGCCCTTCATATTCCTAATATAGATTTGTCTCACACTTGGCATGGGGGTAATAAGGTAGCAGATCACTTGGATTTCGTGGCGGTCCAGTGCTCTATCTCCACTTCCCTTCTCCCTATCAACAGTTTGAAACTAGAGTGCGTTAATATACATAGAGGGGATTCCCTTGGTTTGAACTATTTCATATGTCCTTAAGCCTTGGTTCACCTGGGGTTTTTTTACCTGTTTTGAATAAAAAATTTATTTGGAGGAGATTAACTGTTTTTAATTGATATAATGGAATAATGCGGTGTTTGGTAAAATGTTAATAGGTTAAACTTAAAATATTTTCAAATGGTAATTGTTTTAATGTGATAAAGAATAAGGGTGAATAATGTGAAAATGAATTGTGATATGTTATTGTTATGTGTTGGATTATGTTTGGTTGAGGATATAGAATTTCTAGTTGATGGATATATGTTATCTAGTGGATGAGAATTGGTAGTGTTGGGTATTTACTAGATGTACTACACCCATGGGTAGAGTTATACAGAGTCTCTACACTCCATCCCACAATGCTCGTGGTATGGAATGGGAAAAGTTTATATTACCCTAATGGTTTAATTCCACACAAAATGAGGCATCGAGGTGAGAATAATGTGTTTGTATGATGTGTTTATCCTAAGTGACATACAAACTTAGTTTATTTCCCTTATTCATGTTAATTGACCAGATTCACCCATAGTTTAAATGAGGTAATGCCTAACCCATGAAACTTGTGATGAAATAGTAATAATGAGGAAAAAGATTAAAGTTAGTGTGGTTAGTTAATTGAAACTTTTTTATTGTTTAACATGTCCTTCAATTAGTGCATGTTATGTGTCACTGACTTGTAGCATAGTGTATAGGATAACCAGAAATGAAATCCTAGACCCCTAGAGATGTTATTTTTTGGTAATATTTTTAATGTATTTTATTAGTTCTAGGTTTCCCATGATTTTTTGAGATATGTTTTTTCCTTTTTGTTCATTGAGTATGTGTTGATGATTATGTCCTCTATTCCCTTGAATTGTTGATATTTGTGTTTGATGTGTATAAGTGGACTTGGGGGATATTTGATCATTTGGTGAATGTTTAAAAGTGAATATTTCATCTAAATAATGTAAATGGGTATTTTGTATGGATATCGGTTTTTGTGGGTTTTAATAAGATTATGGCCAATGACTTTTTTTCAAATTCGTGTGTTTGGTTTTTCAAAATTAAATGAAAATATTTTTAATGTTCTTTACGTATTGGGTTATTTTTTCTTAGAGATCATTTGTATGTCAAAGGTACATTCTAAATTTATTTTAATACTTAAATTAAAGATTCACCTTAGGAATACTATTTCATAGTTTCGGTGGGATTTACCGACCTATTGGGATTTTATCTCATGCATATATCTTCCAGGTTCTCAGTTGTCTTCCATTTTTACTTCGTGGATACCATGGAGGAGAGTTGGGTGGAAATGTTTTGGGTCTCAGCTTGAGTAGGTTTTTTTCCTTGAAGTTGTTTCCATTAGTTAGTTTTTTCTACCTACTGCCTAATTATTTAATAATTTTTGTTTGTTGAATTCAGTTCATTTTTTTGTTTATTTATCTTTTGGGGGAATCATTAACAAAATATTTCTCATGATGCTCCGGTGAAAGTCATATACCAATGGGGATTAAGAATTCCCTTTGGGCCTTGTGGCATATTGGCTCAGGTGTCTAGTAGGATGACATCCCGGGTTGGTACAATACATGAGTGGTGGTAATGGTAAAAATAATGTCTATCTGTTTGCGATGAGGTAGTCCTCTATACACACAAAAAATTATTTAATAACACATTTGATTAAAGTGGGGATGGTTTTAGGTAATTGATTTATTATAAAATCATATTCGTATATGGAAGATAACTAGTTTATTATTGCATCAATGATTAATAAAACTTTATTGAGGTTTAGGAAGAAATAAAATATAAAGGTTCTTTGAAGAATGTTATGATTTATTCAAGTATCCTCTTAGGGTTTGCCCTAAAATCCTTCCATCATTAGAGATATTCCGAAAATAAGGATTCCAAGTTGAAAAAATGGATGTTTTGATGTAATTTAGATAGCTACTTCCTAACCCAAAATTTTGTGAACGAGTGATGTAGAGAGGATATTGGGTGGCCTTTTAGAAGTGAGGTGAGTGGAACACTAGTGATTGTTTTGAAGAGATTCAATCATACACGTGATTTTATTATAATTTTAGAATAATAATGTTTCATTATTGATCCTATATGTGGAAAGGTGGAAAGGTATCCAAATAATGGGACCATACATGTATTTAGGTCATTTATATACATTATATTTTTATTATAACCCCCATTAAATCCATTTTCTCCTTACACATGCTAATTAATTTTTCCAATTTTCATAATTAATTTTTGTAAAAAATTATGTAGTCTATATTAAATAATATAAATTATTATTATAAAATATTGGAAATCAAGTTATCCAAATTCAATTAATATAAGTGTAAGAAAATATATTTTAAAATTTATCCAGAAGATGTGACAGGGAAGCATTTTTTTAAAGATAAAATCTTCAAAAGTTTGCAATATTTTTATATCAAAATTCAATATGAAAATGATTCAAATAAAATAAATTGGATTAATTGATATAAAAATGATGTTATATGAATTTCAAACCAATTTAAAATATAATTTATCATTAAAAAACATCTAAATGAAAAATGATGTATTCAATTAAATTTTACAATATTTTACTATTCATCAAAAACAAAAAAACGGAAAAAAATAAATTTATATCATAATTTAATTTTTTACTTAATTATATATATTCATTTTTTTTCAATAAATTTTATTATGTATAGTAAAAATTAATTTTAAATTATTTGAGAAAATACCTATTTATCCGTATTTTAGAAAAATATAGTTTTTCTAAATATATTACAATCTAATTTAAGTGATTCATATTATATTTCGAATCAATAGATAACAATAATTTCCCTAATTTATTTAGTACTAATAATACAGACTAGTTTAACAGTAATTTTATCATTATAACACACAATATTTCATTTAATCTCAATGATGTGTGAAACACAAGATAATCATAGTGTTGTGTATAACTCAATCTAAACTCTGGGTTACATGTGACAAAATTTATTGAGGAAGTAAATATGTCATAAAATTTTAGGGGGTTATATTTCCTTCCAATAATGCTGTTCCATTTAGCCTTATTTATCAAACACATTTGTCTTGTTTTACAATTTCTTTGTGATATATTATCACCACCATAAAAAATTTGTAGTCTCACAATTAAAAATTGATCTTGTTAATAAAGGGTTTGACATTTGAAAAAAACATTGTTGAAAATACCATGTCATGAAAAGCGTTAATAATAAATCCTTTTAGTAATAATGAAAGGGAATTAAAAAGGTCATATTAAATAAATCCAAACTAGGTTTCCATGTTGCAGAAGATTGGTAGAATTTTATGCTATAGACAAGGAATAAAAGTTTAAATAATTATATGTAGTTATTGATGTCATTGATAAAAAGTAAGTGACTGATCATATAAATTTTTAGGGCCAAAAAACCATTAATCAATGATTATTTAAAATACAGTATTATTCATTAAATATGAATGTTATTGGACATTATTTTTCTTTCAAGATCCTTTATATAATGTTGATTAATTCATTAATTGTCTAACAAAACTAAAAAATACACATTATACACATTAATTTTATATAATTGATTTCTTCCTTCTGATATGATTTGATAAATTGATAATAAACCTATTAATCTATGAAATTCATTTCTAAGAATTAATTTTTTATGGAAAAATAAATAATATTTATTTTTTCAAATCATTTACATAATGTCATATTTACCAGGATGTCACATAGGATAGTGGTAGTAACTAAACCCTAATCATACAGTAGTTATGGGATAAATCCCCACAAACATGTTGAATATGATGTGTATTAACCTAACATGAAGTTTTACATTTTTCAAAACTGTATTAATATAATTAAAATAACAGTCCTAGAAAAAATAATGTACATCCATGAAGTAAAATTAACCATTAAATAACCTTTTTTAAAATGGTTTTCAATTCAATATTTTTTTCACAGACTCTAATAATTTTATTTTAATATTTTTACAATGTCATTATTGATCATATTAACCATAAATGTTGTAAATACCATTATATTTAATCCCAAAAAAATTGGAATAATTATTCCTCAAATAATCTTTTCATTAAAACATTTACAAAACTAATGAATCATATTTCCATAAATTTCCACCAAAATATCATAATTCTCAATTCACTCTCATGAAATAATACGTAAAAGGGTTGTTTATGATACTTAACTTTTGATCATTATTAAACTCATTAACTCATGAATGTATGTTTAACTCTTAATCTAATGACTTTATATATACTTGTAAAATTTTACACAATCCATTAATGATTCATAATTATTTTAAAAATTATTCTAAAGTTTAAATTCTTTTAAAATGTAATTATTAATCACAACACACAAATACATCAATAATTTATTTCAACATAGGTACATCCATGATATGATATTTAACAATTCGATTGGGTAATTTACTCAGATAATTCCCAATTTCTAAACACTTTTGAAAAATATTAATAAATAGGTCCCTACGAAGAGATTTATTTACACTAATCATAATCTTTATTTTACTCATAATTTCATTGCTTTATTCCATAATTTTCCACACATAGAACATCTTAAAATTTCTTTAATACACCTTATTATCATTCTAAGACACCTTAGGCTCATCATATGCCATTAATTGTCATCATCTATTCAAATCCAATGAAATGGTTTGTAAAACAATTTGAATTATCCTTATTATATTGACCCATATCATCAAACATTATGCTTTGTAAGGACCACTATCATGAACTGGGTGATGATCGAGTCAAGACTAATGCCCCATTTTAATAGTAATTAACCCTATGTACCTCTATTCCAAAACCATGTCCACATATAATATCAAAATTTGGATGTATTTTTTGTAAAACCCTCATAATCTCTTCTTTAACAAAATATTAAGATATTATTATATTTATAATACATGTTTTATAGGGTCATATTATCTAACATGTGTTTTACTAAATCTATTTCCCAAGGTATAGATTAAAAATTATATGAAACCAACTATAGGGCCCCTAAAAGTACATACCCAAATTGTGTGTCTCCAATATTACATTGGTATAATCTATAAGGAATCACATCATTAAGGACTGAATTGTTTAGTCGTATTAGTAAACTAGAAAAATATTTTTGTATTACATAGAATATGAATGAAAAAATTACAACATAATTTTTTTATGAATATCACATTTCCCTGTATCATATAATTTCACATCAATCATAGTTTATTTCATGGAATCTTGGGGAATGGAATCAAAATAAGGGTGATCCCAAATTCTTAGTAAGGGATACGTATAGTTAAAGCTATTTTAAATCAATAACCATAATCAAATAGAAATAAAAATAACTAAACACCCATTCTATTTAAATAATCTGACTTTCATAATCAATATGGAATGGTAAATACGTGAGACCAAATTCCATTTGATGTATAAAATTACTATAATACCAGGATATGGGACAATGAATATGGAAATGAGAATATATTAAAACACATTCCATTTAATCTATAAATACAGAATGATATTAAAATTGATATAATATAATTGATATATATCATGGATAACAATAAATGAACTCTCAATATAAGAAATTCCTAAGTTTTATATGATATGATCATATGTATCAGGATGCCTCTATTGTCACGACCATTCAAATGACAGTTTAAATTACAGTTAAAAACCCGTTTCATGCTAGCATAATAATTTTGAATTAGACAAACTAATTTATAGAGGGGATATTAAATTCATCGTCATATCCATTACTACAAGTCCAAATACTTCCTCTTGTATCAAATAATTGATTTAATTCATTACCAGTTTTCCATATCATTATATATCCCTACATATTAAACGATATATATTTTTCAAAAATTACGTAGATAAACAAAAAACTATCTATAAACAACCCCATGTATAGATTTAATATAATATTTTATAAAAAATACATTTTTTGATAAATGATATATAAAATCAGGGAAGATTTTATATCCAATGATCATTGGAAATTGAATATTTCAAGGGGGGGTTACTAACTAATAAATGAATCATGGAAGTGAATCTAAATACCATGCACATAAAAAATAATCATAAACCATCTATGTTAATAAGAAGGATAATATCAATATATCATTTAACTAGTAGAGTGAGAACAATGTGTTGTTATCGATGATGAATACAAATACTTGAAAATTTTATTAAAAATTATTTTTGAGGAAAATGTACTCTTAAATTTGAAAATGAAATTTTAAAATAAAATACATTTTGTAAATCATATTAATTGAAAATGAAATTTATAGATAAATATTCTCAAATATATTAATGAATTTTTTATTTAAATTTAAAATTTTAAATATTAAAAATACGTATCAATTAAATGGTGGTCATGTGGTTGGGTAACTTCATACTTGTCAAACATGTCAAAACCCCATACCTTTTTCTTATTAAAAAATAATAATAAACATCTTTGTTTTTAGAAGTCACTAATATTCTTATAGATTTTTTTAAAAAAACTAAATAGATTAAAATGACTTAATTAAATTACTTTTAAAAGGTTAAAAAAGTTGAAAATATTTTTATAAAACATCATTATATAAGAAAACATATTTCTGACCGAAGAGAGAAAACAAATAGGATTATATTAAAAAATTTAAAAAAAATATTTAAGTATTAATTAGTGAAAATATGGGAATATTATAAAAAATATCATGAATAATAATTGAAGTAGAAAATTAAATGGGTTTATTATACAGTGGTCAAATAATTTTATGAAACTAAAAATTAAAAATAAGTATTGACAATTGGAATAAGATTGTGAAATAATCCATTGAAATGATCATAATGATTATGAGAGAATTATTCATTGAATCAATTATCTGTATGAATGTTATGTCCAATTAAAATTGAATAATAACAACATAATATTAACATAATTAATTATACATATAATTTTATAATATAGATGATCCCAAAAATGTAATATAACCCAATGAAATATACATTGTTACAAAATTCATTATCACTTGGTAAATTTTAAGTCATGACCCCTATGATTAAATAATTAAATTAGATACATAAGATAACCTGATTTATTAAGGAACAAATATATGATATTTTATAGTTGAAGAATATATTCCGCATGAAAAATAAATTGGGTTCATTATATAACAATATTCCCCAACGAAATTAAACTATGATGGTATCCCACAACACAACATTTCTTTTGGATGAATATTTTTTAACCTCATGTATAATTGTTTTAATCATGTTATTATTTTATACCAAAAATATTATAATATTTATAATGTAATATATAATCCTTCTATATATTAATATTGCCCATTTTTAATAATCCTTCCTTATGTTAAATGCTTCAGGTGTTAATTGTCATGTTTTCTCATGCATCTTTCATTATGAATGTTCTAGTTAAAGTTCTTATTTTATAGTAATATAATATCTTGAATATTAATCATTACAAAATTAACATATTCATAATTTTATTATTCTTTCTAAACAAATCATTAAATATGGTTATGAAAATTGAACAATATTATAATTACGATGAGTGTTGGATGTACACACACATGAGTATTGAATTCATGTTTCAGTGATAATTTTGGAAAATATGTATGTATTATGTTATCATTAAATGATTATAAATATATCTTAAATATTATATTATATATTTATATATGTCACTTATGTGGTTTGGTGAACAGAAGAGAGTCACATTGTTTCCTAAAGGCGGTATCGCACACATACAAGACTGATGTGATCATCTTTCTGTGAGTGATAATTTAATAGAAAAAAAGATATATTATCTTCGTGTAATGATAAATATTTACTTAATGTCATAATTAGGATTTTTTTTATATATTATAATAATTAGTTTTAAATTTATTACATTCCATGTAATGCATTACTGAAATATGAATCGCATCGCTTTGCAATGTTGTAGTCTGCCTTAAACAAAAGTGATATTATCATATCTCCTATAGTATGGAAATTTAAATTAGGTTAATTGATATAATGATCATATATATATAATTATATTACATAATATATATTATTTATATCCACCATTATATTGAACTATGAGAGGTGGTAATGTAAAAATGAATGATAGAGCCTCGTGATGTGGTAGTTCGCTATACAGACGAACTGTGATATCATAAACAATTTAATGGAAGTAGGGATGGTTTTAGGAAATTGTGTTATTATAACACCAACTAATTATGTTAACTATATGTATCTTATTGTATCAACATTTTTTAATAATAATTTATTGCTGTGGATAATAAATATAATAAAAAATCTCATTAACAAAGTTACCCCTTCTTTTGGTATCCTCCATAGGTTTGCACTGAAACCCTTCCTAAGTAGATTTTATTACCAAAAATGGATCCTAGGATGATATGAGGTATTTTGGTAATGTATATTTATTGGTATTTTTTGAACCAATAGTTATTTATGGTGTGATGTGGATATAAGATGGGGTGGCCTTTAATAAGTGAGGTGAGTGGCACACTTGTAATTTTTATAAAATATTCCACCATTAACATATTTTGATATTGAAAAAATCATAAAAAATAAATTATTCAATTCAAAAGATATAAGGGTGAAAATAATATATCAAATTATTGATGGAAAATTTGATATGTTATTTTAAACCATTATCTTCTTAGTTTAACCCCCTTGAAAATAAATATTTACATTAACCACCGAAATTATTTTTTACCATTTTCACTACACATATTGGTAAAAAATTAATGATACATTATTATAAAATATATATTAAGATATTTCCAAATATGGAAACAATTTTTCAAAATTCAATTCACCTTACTGTTATAATTTATATTATAATTAATCCAACAGTTATAATGAGAAAACGGGGTTTTTATGAAAAAAATGATGGCAATTCTACTTTGGTTTTATATAAAAATTCATTATAAATATATTATAATAAAATAAATAATATTAATTTATATAAAAATAATCTAATATTACATTAATACCATTTTAAAATATAATTTAATTTTATAAATTATTAAATGAAAAGGTAGTTTTCAATTAAAATTGAGTATTCTTCACTATTAATCAAAATTTGAAACAGTGTAGAAAAATACCAAATATTATCTATATGATAACTTTGATATGATGATTTAAAAAATAACTTTTTTTTAAACAAATTTTTTGATATTAGTAAATACTAATTTGTTATTATGTTTGTAAATAGCGATGAATGTTTCTTTTAGATAAATAATGTTTTACCAAAAAGATTTATTTTATCTTTAAATGCTTTTTAAAAGATTAATAATCAATATAAAACCATATTTTTCATAATCTTATAATATTATTCATAACAAAAAATTTAATTGTTATGTTAAAATAATAACATGTCATGTTTCAGTAGAACTTGGTATTGCGTGCAACACAATCTAAGCTTTACTTTTTGTATAAATCAACATAAAATAAATGTTTTTTGTAAAGAGAGGTACTAAAAAATATATATATATAATATAGTATCGGGTTGTTACTGTAACGTCATGTCCTGAATGACTATAGAACTAATAACTAAATAAGTTTCCACATTGCCTCAAGTTCCCCTCCTCATATTCTAGTTGCTACCAACAAGCTGCAAAGATATAACACGGGAACAATTTGTAGACTATACCCTCATGGTCAGAGTAGAAATATTGTATAACAATAACGAAATGATAAAAAAATAAAGTATGTAGTAAAAATAAATTACAATTCAATGGAAAAAAATATAATGATTGAATTAAAGTGTCCAACTCAAAATATATATCCATGAATGCATGACAGATGATTCTATAATAGAATGGGGAAGTAAAATAGGAAATACATAGATATTGAAAATAATGAAAACCACTAGGGTTATCTCCATGAACATTTTGTGTTCTAGATAAATCATGTACTCCAAAGATCCCATAAACAATGAATTACACAAGAAAAAGTGAATGGACATGTGAACATGAGGATCTTTTAAGGTACCCCAATGAAATGGTGGCCCAATTATGGTATGATATATACTTAGTTGGCCACCACCAATATTTTAAAAAGCATAATACAATTGATACATATAAAAAACATAGTGTGAATGTAATCAAAATTAAAACAATAATGAGAAATAAATATATAACCATTTTGAGATCATGTTCCTACAAGAATATTATCTTAAACATACCTACTCTAGCCTAATATAGATGTGTCTAAACCATAGGAATACTAAACAAATAAGTAATAGGGAAAATGATAACAAAACTCCTTAAATTAGATTTCATGAGGTGGACTAATCCCAAGAATAATATTAGGTTTGATGGATGCATCCAGTAGGTAAAAATAAGTTTATATAAACATACATCAATAAAAAATTAACCACCATGGTCTACAAAGTATCATCATTAAACCATCCTAGTAAAAAATTAACAAATAACCCGTATTTCACCAATAGCACCATAAAATATCACTATCATCAGGGTGTGTCCAATGTGATCCATGAATGCTTTCTCTAGTATCACACCTAACCAAAAGTGAAATGACTACTTATAATCTTGTGCCTAGAATCCCATTTAGGGAAAAAAGTCTCTCTCATTTGTTAGTGTATCCATATATCCATCATTCCCATGTAACATGTCTCCCCTTAGGAACTAATATCTCTAATGATAAGGTAAAAGTAACTTATAGTGAGCATATCCTTTCATAACAGTGTCACCCCCAGACTATGAAAAATACATCTATGAAGCTAAAAACGCTCACTATGAGTACATCCCTGGAATTAAATATAAGTAAACTTATTATCTCTTATAGTTTTCATTATTAATTTAATAAGTTATATTAAATGATATAATGTCAATGATAGTAAACATGCCATATCAAGGGACATGTATACTATGAAGGATACTCTCCCAATTATTAATTCATTTTATAATTGAATGGCCATTGCATTTAATCCAAGTTAATGCCACACATAACTATAAAAAATTAATTCCATTGTAAAAGACACTTTCTATAAGGCCATGAAAGGAATTATATATGTGAATATCATTTTTTGGTTTAGAAGATAACCCACCTCAATATAGGGGTTTTTTAGAATTTATGTTATTATAATCAACCAATTAATTCAATTTTATATAATTAATTAAATTTCATAATAAGGAATAATAAACCAACCTAAATACTAGTTTAAGTGGTAATAATCTCAATTCAATATATAAATAAAAAACACACCCAAAGTGGGTGGGTTATTATACACATGGGTGGTAATAATTAAGACAAGTTATTTAACGAACCCACCCAATTAGGATAGTTTAGGTTGAGGTCATAACAATCAACCATATATGTGGAATTCCGCAATAGATAAAAAGGATGTGTTGTTATTTTCAATCAAGGAAATTGAAAATTTAGACTTGCAAATGGGTATGTTCGGTGTGCTGTATAATGAGCTACTTTATTAAACAAAAAACATGGGGGAAAATATATATACCACCTACCTTATAACATGTAGTATTCATTTATCCAATATCAAGTCTTGATTTGGTCAAGTTTCATAGAAATACATGAAATATAATTTCTTGATGAAAATAGTGTGAATTTCGTCGCACCAAAATTACACTAATGAGGAGAATATAAATGAAGAATGCAAGAAAGAGGAGTCATATTATTATTTAGATCTATACAACACATTACATGATACAGGAATTGGACACCATGTGATGTATATCTCCTCATATCTAGAGGAGAAGATGAATAATCCATGAAGGTGTATGATCTTCATGGAGGTGGAATAAAGAAAGGAGGAGGAAAAATAAATATAAATGGAAAAATAGGAAATTCATTTGGTTAATGAATTGTAGAGTTTGGATATAGGGTTTCCCAAAACCTAAACCACCAATGCTCATGTTTCTTCTTAGGGAGTGAGGTGGCATGGTTCATGCCTATAAATTTGGAAACCATGAAAAGACTTTCTATTTACCCTTTTTCCAAAACCTAGAACAATACATATGGCTACACATCTTCTCCAGCACATTTAGATCAAACCATGAATAATATCTTACTCTATTAGAAAACTCCAGCACGATTATTAAAAGTTCTTCACTGTTTCAGAAATGTATTATGCACTCCCTCGTTATTCCTTAAAGAATGATTTTAGATCCCGATGCTCTGGAAACATAATGGAAAATCCACAGAACCCAATGGGCCTTTATCCAAGTCTAAACACAACACATTGAATTTTTAAAACTCTTTTAATTCAATTAAAATATTTGGATAACAAAACAGACTATCAACTAAAAGAGAAAAATTTAATTTACATGGAAATTTATCATGTCCAATAAATGAGGGACTCTACAATCTCCCATATTATAACTAATCATCCTTTAGATGCCTTAGAAAAAATGGATGCCACACCGCACCTACCTGGATCATGAATCAATACTCAAGAGGTTGTGACTCATTTCAAAATTCCTAAATCACCTATAACTATCAATTTAATCATATTGTACATGAATCCTTAATCATGAACTAATTCTCACCTTCCATAAAAAAACATCAAGACAATTCTTACTCGAGCCCATCCAACTAGAGACAAGAACACATCATCATACCCATCAAGCCCATAAGATCTAGAATTTGGAACACCACAACTGAGTCATAGTACCCCACGCATGGAACTATCGATTTAATAACTCACTTAGTTGTTCGATGGTTCCATCGACCTGATTCTCATCATAAATGATAGGTTGAATACAAATCGAACTCAATGTCCTGGTTGAGATGAAATTTCATGAAAGGTATCGATTGACACTGATTTCACTTTCCATAACCCAATAAATTATGTTAAGCAGTACCCCATTAACCAAATAATACAAGGGAGAGGGATAAGCAGTAAACTTTTCTCTAGTCAACTACTATCAAGACACCCATCTTAGACGACAAATGCATAATAAAAACTACCCTAAATGACAGTTAGTCAAATTAACCTTGACATTTTCTCTAAAAATGATCACTAATGACCATAACTAGTGTAAACCAAATAATCTTTCCAAAAACATGATTTTTGTTGTTGTGTCGCATTATGATTGTCCCTAAAAACATTATACAAAGAATTTAGATAATCACACATAATCACCACTTATAAGATCAACAAAAGCCTTTGTAACTTCATATTCAAGGACTGGGATCCATGGAACTCATCCAAGGAAATATATACTCTAACAATTATAGGTTATATGATGGTGAAAATACGAATATCCACATGTACACTACACATACTAAAACCTAAATTGAATTATAGTGGTAGTTAAGTAAGACACTAGTTGTTTCAAATGATTCTGTCAAAGGGGATCCTACATCAGGGCCAAAATATCACTCTAGTATATCCATGCCATGATAAAACCCACTCTACGATAGTACAAATCTGATACTTCCAAATGAACGATACCATAAAACATTTCAATTTACCATGGAGTAACCAAACCTCTCTCATTGTACCAATTTAATATCAAAATAGTGGATATGTTTATCTGTAAAAGTAGAGCACACAAAAATAATACAATTGCCTCCAAAAATAATTTGAGACACTCCATATACCTCTAGATTAAATTCTTGTTATGGGTCTATTTCAATATAAATCCATCAATAGAAAAATATACAAGCAAAACACTACTGGTTGACTTATTATCGGTAGAACTCGACCTCACCAACAAATGCATCACCAACCTAACTATAATTTTAAGGAATTGTTTCACAAAATATAAACATTTGATAATCATTATTTATTGATATAACAAAAAAATTCAAACTCACCAGAACCAACGGTATTTAAATAATTAACTAACATTTCAAAATGGAATTTTCACAAATTCACTACCACTACTTGGAGGACACGCTATGACACTACTAACATGACACTCCACATTGTAGTATTGTCCATACTATTGGATTTACATGAAATAGAATCTTATTTTATGGTATACACTCTTTTAACCACTAAACATTGGTCCTAAATGAGGATATCAATCTTTTAGAAATAATTAGAAAGAAAAAGCAAGGGAATACCTATATAAAAAAGATCTAGATCATAATTACATCAGATATTCACATGACACTACACCCGAGTAAAATGAATAGAAGTCATAACATTAGGCATAAGAATCCAAGCACCACATATGGTATATTCATGACACCTATTCCACATAGGACATCATCCTAAGAATTGGGATGTTTTTTATTTCATCAGATGTTCAGGCCCCGTACGCTGTATATGACCCATCAGTCACATTTAAAGGCTCATGAATAAATAATTAACAACAAAGTAAAATGGTTTGTTGTACCATTCTAGAATCTTGTAATGTACAGTCTGTTTCACCACATACATCCTTGATGATTCATAAAAAAAAGACAAATCTTTGAAATTATCGCATATGATTATCAACCCTAATCATTATATAAATAATGGCCTATAAGATGAACCAACTCTGAGTCATACTACCCATATGAATGAAATGTAGACTGATGACCATCTAAGTCATCCAACACTAAAGAGATATAAAATGAAGGGTCACATGTCCTACCTAGTGACTATCTATTCCCATGGAATGTATAAAGTACTCAATCTAAACTTCAGATGATTCTTACATTGACAGAAAGGGTAAGGCTATCGCATGACCACTATTTTAAAAATAGTGTTGTAATTAGAACTAAGCATCCTAAAAGATAATGTGTAACTATAAACACACAACAAAACTGAAACAATTTTTAAACATCTACAAATATACTGAAGGTTTTAATGAAACTAACTACCTTGTGATATCCCACTACCAATGCAGAAGGTGTCAACCCTATAACTACTTAATTCTAAAAAGCTCATTTAGCTCCACAAAAAATCATTTAGGATAAATCTCTAAATGCATATCCCCGTGGGTTTCACTCACATTCCCATTTCAATAAAACCCCCATGAAATTTTAAACCTACCCATGCTTATTGATTGAATCCTAGAGAACCCCATATGTTTTCATTTTAATGTATTCTATAATTTTTAACATTTTATTCTTTAACCATTTCTAAGGTTTAGTTACAATGAATTAAAACATGCATCCATAATGAAAATGATGTATGTACCATATATAGGAAAAGATATAAAGTGCTAGGGCTAGTTACTAAACATTCATTTAAAAATTATTTATTTAACTGATATGTTTTCCTATTTAGGATGATCATTTTTTTAGCTAAATTTTATAAATCATTTAATTATTTTAAATTATTAATAAAATTTCCTAATTAATGAAAATGTCCACTGTAATATATAGATGAATACACCCTCTAGGTTGTGGTTGGAATTTTAATTAACAGAGGCATCATAATAATTTATCTCATTTTCGATTAAAAAATAACTTCAATAAATTAAATTGGTACTAGTTATGTAAGATACCACCATATGCTAATATGTAAAATCGTATAATTTGTTGTACACACATTAAATGAACATTGGTACATAGATTAAGCACACCCTCATGGGGTTATTCACTAAGTAATACTAAAATAAAAGGAAACCTATGAGGTCCCTATTAATCCACGATGTGTTCATTGGGATTAAACCCCATTTAATTAAAAACATTTTCTATTTTAAAACACACTTTATGGGTTATTCTCATAAGAATAAGAATCATGTCGAACCTATATGGGTTAATTCATGTCTACCTCATAATCAACATTCCCTAAAAAAACTACATTGGTACATTTGTGTAATTTGGTATGTGGTCACATGGGTTACCATACCCATGGAAAAACATTACATACCATTATAAAGGAAACAAACTCATTTTAATGCCATGAATTAACAAATTTCAAATTTATACAACCAATAATCTATATCTATATTATTCTCATAATGACGGTTTGATGGTATGGTCACTAATTTCAAATTTATAAATCACCCGTATACATTATAAATTTGATATTGGCATCCCATTCTTTGCAATCAGTTTGTTCCCACCCATGAAATCAATTGTTTGTGGCTCAATAATATCATTATTTGGATTTAAAATAAAATGCCACCATTAATCTATTTAATAAAACACAACTTAAATTGATGTAGTCATTTAATTTAACTCAACATAGTATATTAATAATATATCTAGGAATGCTATCCAAAGCGGTAAATAAAGTTATACATTTTATAAAATTACTTATCATGAAAATACACAATAAAAGATGTTAAAAAACCCCATGCAAGGAATATAATTGAACATTATAATTAAAAAATCATGTATATAACTAGGAATGCTACTTAAAATATCTAATGTCGTGTAAGATAGGTGGAAAATAACACACAAGGCACATCAACAATTCCATAAGTTATAACAATGCATGTTACATGGCATGGAATATGTATGGCATGTGAATACCTATGTTCCTACAACGTAGCATGTAATTCATCATCCTTACAATACTAGGTTATGAGAAAAATAAAATGTATAACATAAATCATTAAATAAGAAAATATAATAAAATAACTCAAGGTGAAATCATATTAAACTATAATAAAAAATGACACAATCAACATTATCATCCCATGATACATGGAATTTTCCCCATACTTGTGTTGATAACTTCTTTGAAAAGCTAATTACCAAGCGTACAATATTCCATGTATCCTTTCTAACTAACGAAAAATAGTAACACAAAATGATAGAAAGCTATAATACCACTTTGTAACATCTCAACAGATAAAATTTGGAACTAGAATCTAGATTGGTTCCACATGGACTTTGGAATGCCTCCCTATACTATAGAGGCTTCCAAATAGCTGCATGGGGCTACTGGTGGTTTGGTGGGGGGACAATGACCTTGTAATCAATGTACAACATCTGTATAATAATAAGTTCAAAATACAATATTATAATAAGAAAGAATAAATTACATAGAAGAGAATGATAAATATAAAGACTGAATAAATGTGTATGATGCCAAATATACATATATTCATGCATGTCAGGGGATGATTAAATATAAAATGGAAGTATAATAGTAAATACCTAGATAAGTAAATGAATAGAAATCCCCCAGGATTATATCCATGAGTATCCGGAGTATTTTTCCAAACCTCTTCTCTAAATCATCGATATATAATGTATAGTATTAACATAATATCAATGAACTTAAAAGATGAAGATATTCTCGATCACCCCAGTGCAATGGAAACCAGAGAAAGGTGTCATAGAAACTAAGGTTGCCACCGACAATAGTTTCTAAATCATAGTCTAGTTTTTGAATATTAAATAAGGATCAGTAATATATGTCAAAAGTATAACAATAATTCAAAATAAATATAAAACCAAGTTGGGCTCATGTTATCAATAGACACATGGCCATGTCAAACCTACATTGGAATTATTAGAATGTTTTTGAACAATAGTAATCATACCCAAATTATACCTGGGATGAATAATAACAAAACTCAATAAAATAGTTGTCAAGATATGGACCATCCCCAAGCATGCGATTTTGATTGGCATACACTACCCATATGTAATAACTGTATATATATATATATAAATAGCCTTTATAAGAACACAATAAGCACTAAGGTATTGCAAGAGGTGTCTTGGGACCATCCTATGTGAACCTTAACATGCAACCCATCTATCACCGAGATGATCCATTAATGTACAATACTTTCGGTGTCCATAAAATGTGATCCATGAATAAAATTGCATATACCACCCCAATATAATGTGAGATTAATACCTTTGAGATCAAACATAGTATCTGATGTAGGGAAAATGTCTCACTTTTGGTAAGGTATAACCTTCTCAAAACTGATCCCATACAAGGATTCTGAGGAAGGAACCCAAGTATTTCTCAAGATGATCAAATTTCATTTAGTAAATTATATTAAACAATACTATTGTAATGATTGTAGACATACCATAGCTTGGGATGAGCATACATCATGATGTCATGGGCCATGTACTAATTAATTTTAGAATAGAGTGTCCATCACATTCAATACACAGTTGAATACAAAAATAATTACTAAAAAAGTGGTAATGGTAAAGAAATCATTCCATAAGACCATGTTTAGAATTACATATATATATATATATATATATACATTTTTGTCTTAGAATACAACTAACCTTAATATAGGGTTCTTTATTAGAAATAATGATATTATTAGCAAACAACCCATTTTATTTCATTTAAATATTTAAATTTAAAAATAAGGAAAAAGTAAACCAACCTCAATTGTTGATTATGTAGGAAGCATCTCACGTCAATATAAAATGAAACAACACACCCAAAGGGGAGGATTATACACAAGGAAGAAAACATTCAACCCAAAATATTTTACAAACCCACCAAAAAGGGGCAGTTTAGGCTGAGCTTAAAACATTTAACAAAATATGGATGAGTCTAAAATGATATAAAAGGCATTTTGTGCATTTTTAATTAATGAAATTGATAATTTAAATGGGAAAGTGGGTATGTCCATTGTGTGGTGCAATGGGATTTTAAAAAAAATTAAAAATCATTAAGAAAAATTTGATGATCACATACCTAATACACTTGATGTTTTATCATCCAATATCAAGTATTAATTCATTCATTTTTTGATTAAAATTCATGAAATATAAATCCACCAAAAAATTGTTTGAATTAGCTCATAGAAAAATAGCATTGAATAGTAGAAGATAAATGAAGAAAATATGAGTTGTTGAATTACCAAGTGCCATCCAATGCACATGATAGAACATGAAAAGGAGGTTTTTATGGGGAAATTATCTTACTTAAATGAGGAAAAGAATAAACCATAGAATATGATGATGTACATGGAGTGGAATGATATATGACAAGGAGAAAAGAAATTACAAGGTAGAAAAAATAATAAACTCATTCCTTTAATGAGGTTCATGGTTTGACTGTATTTTTAGTAAAATTGTGCACCAATAATGATCATGTTGTGACCAATTGAGGGTGTTCAAATTGTTCATGCACATGGTTTGTGAAATCAAGAAAAAAACATGTGTTTCCCCAATATATAAAACATGTTGAAAGCTGCACAACCGTGCCGCTCCTCCAGAATTATCAGACCAAACCATACATCACCTACTGCTTTACTGGATGAGGTTGCACTATATCATTTAGTGGTCACACAGTTTCATACAAATCATACACCCTACCTACATCTTCCTAAAACCATTCATTCAAGACATGGTGCTACTAAAATATGATGGAACAATTTAAGTACCCATCATTACATTAACTATGTCAAAAAACAACAAATTTTAGTGTTTTATCTCTTATGTTACCATTATGACGTTTGTTTTACAAAATAGACCATCCACAAAAAATCAAATTTTCTTTTATATTCATCTTGTATAAAAATGCAATATGTTGTTGATATATTTTATTCTAAATATGGTGTAGTGTGTTTTACATGCTATCAAATAAAATGTACTTATTTTATAATTTTTTGGTGTTATATAGGCTCTCCATATATGATTGGACATCATAGTAGAAGATGAGGTGATTACTTTATTTATAGTGATATTGGTGAAGATATTGAAGGTGATGATTGTTGTATAGATTTTTATAATGAGGGTGATTATAACAATGAAGACGATGATAGTGGAAATCATGATGATGTTCATGAACAGGGAGATAATAATCCCCTCTTTTTCAAACTTGATATATAATAAAAGTATAATGTTTGGATGGTTTATTATAATTTAATAAGATTGTATACCTAGTTTATGGTAGTTTTATGATATAAATAGATTATATATAAAATATATACTTTTTCCTATAGGTTTTTAACATTTTTTGGAATGTTAAAAGTTGTTGGTGTAGTTGTGTATGTGATGGTAAGGGCCTAGTCTGAAGATAATGGATTTTAAAAATGGTGAAAATACCAATATATTACAATAATAGCTGGTATATGTCCACCCACAGAAATAGGCTATACCAATTTTTTTTAACAATTGGATTCAAATTGTATAAAAAATATTCCCATTAAACCATTGGTATAGGTATTTTTAATGGATAATTATCAAAATGTTCTACAAAACTATGGTATACCACAATACATCCATTATAAAGAATATACCAATGGATGAAAACAAATTATTATGTGTAATATTTTTAATCGTGGTAATTTTACTTCAATACACAAATCACATAAGGAAAATTGAGAAAACATACTTTCATTATCTTGACATATTAGGAAAAAGATTCTTAATTCATCAATGAAATATATGAACTGAACTTATATCAATGAGACACATGGTTTGGAAATTATTCATAAATGTTCATGATTTAATTTAAAAGTTACATTTTTATTCAAAACTCAGGTTGCATGGTCAAAACTAAATAAACAATACTCAAATTGTATTAATACATTAAGAAATTGAGTGGTAATTCGTTTGGTAAATGTACAAACTATCTTTATATTATTCTAACATATGGTGTGATTTCTGTTACATAATGTGTATGTTTTAAATTTATAACATGAATTTTAGTTCTGGATGAACTCCAAATTGACCAAACCATGATAACATTCTCATATTATAATGATAATTTAATAAAAGTATTTTTTCCATTTGACATATGAATTAATTCATCACACATCAATTTTTCATTCATTGTTGTTGGTATGGATGAAAGTGGTTTACAATATCAAAAAAGATAATACATAATAGTGGTGTAGGATAAATTTCTAATATTACCTGTAAATTAATATTTGAAATGATGCCTTTATAACCATGGTTATTTAAAACCAATGTTATAAATTTTTTTTTACATTAGGTCTGGTGACAAAAAAAACTATGTGATAACAATTTAATAAAAATTTGTACATTTGTTGTCAGAATAATTTACCACAATTCTTAAAAAATTGTAAAATATCATGCCCAATATTTGGTTTTATTTTAATCTCTTAAAAATCACCACATTTCTCCTACAGACCAAACCTTAATAACTATTATGTGAATCAAATCAGATAATAATCTTTGTTGTCCATAATCATTAAATTCCCCTTGCATCTCTTAGTCATCCTCATCAAATATCTTATATTATCTTCTACCCCTATGATTATTAATTTTCTAAAGTTTTTTTTACAACTGGTTTATTTTTAACCATTGTATGCGGATGGATTTGTTTACTTGAATATTTTTTTTGGTTTATATTGTTTTTTGTACGCTTCATTTTAATCATGTTATTTGTATTATTTTGATATCATATTATGTTTTATGGATTTTTTAAAAGAAGTAAATGATTGTTTTCTGTGTTTTTGTTACATTACATTAATGAATTTTGAGAACTGATCTCATGAAAACAATATTATATTTTTTCTTTATTCTATTTGTGAAACATTGTTTTAGTAAATTTATAACCATCATGATTAATTATTTTAATTAACCATCCTGGAAATTTTTTCACATTACTTTTTTTGTTGTTTTTTTGAATTTGTTGTTTAATTTTTTTTATTTTTAATGTAATTTCTACTTTATTCATTTTTATATTATCATTTTTCATTTATTTATTAATATAGTTTCTAGGTTTTTATAATCAAATATTTTTTAATAAAATTATACCTATTATAGATCATTTGTGAGTAGATTTTGACTTATAATTTACTTGCAATAGATTTCACATATATTTGGTTTTTTATATTGAAATATATGGCCGGAAATATGGTCAGGTCCTACTCCTAACCAAAAGATTCCCATACATTGATACACCTTTAAATTTCATTAATTTTTTCAATATAATGATTTTCTAGATTTTTTTTATTTATTTATATTATAAAAAACACATATATAACATCGGGTTTCTCAAAAAATCATGACGGTTTAATAGAAAAAGTTTTCAATTATATTTGGGTTATTTTTTAAAAATTTGTAGTTTTGTTTTTTGTATAATTTTTATAAATTTTGTTTAGTATAAGTCATTGTGAGACCAATAATGTAGAAACATTTATCTATTGATTAAAAATATAAAATATTTATTATTTACATTGGTTTTTGTTACTATTTTATTCATTATTATTATTCTTGGTTATATTTTTTTGTATAGTTATTTGTTAATGAAAATTATATTGTAAATTTAAGTATATAGTAACTTATATAAAATACAATGAAACATTATATACACTAATGTATCATTGGTATGTTATAATATAATAAACTGGTGATAAATATGAGGAGTAGTTATTTTAATATTTTCCAAAAGAAATGATCCCGAACATGAAATTTTTGATATATTCATGAGATGTTTAAATATAAGAATTTTTCCAACATGGTAAATTAAAGAACATTTAATTTGAAATTAATTTAATAATAGTTATAATCATTGGGATTATATGGTAAAATTGGTTGGAATTTAAGAAAGGATTATGATAGATATTTTGATGATGCTAATTTCAGTCCAATTTAAAAAATAATTATTAATATTACAAAATTAAGAAAACATTACCCATTGAGAACATATATGGTGATGAAGAAAAATTAACTTATCTAGGTTCTATGAAATTTTTAATTTTATAAAAATTTTTATTAAAGGATAACTTGAAATACCGGAATATAAAATGTAGCAATGTTTTTATTAAATTTTTACAAACATTGAAACCCATACTTATTAAAGACAATGATTTTCTATATTAAAATTATGATGTGAGAACATGTTATTCTGAATAGGATTAGTGGATATGAAGATAAATGTCATACTCAATGGTTATGATTCATATATGAAGGAATATGTGGGTCTCTTAGAGTCTCCTTGTAACGCCCCAACCTAGGATCCATTTTTTGTTGCCCTGAGTTGGACGGCCAGATGACCTCATGTGCACCTCCCCACACACTATTGAATTACAAATTACCTCGAGGGTCTGATATATTGATCATGGGGTGACTATTCCATCTTTATTATAGTTATACAATAGTGAAAACTATGAAACAAAATAATCATAATCAATATAAGTTTCATATTATAGACATAGAATGAAAAAAAATATCCAACTAAAGTTGAAAACATTCCAGGCTAATGTACGTGTCAATTGTTTAAAACAATAACTAAACATAAAGACACAGATGTCTCCCAAGAAGGTCCAAAACCATATATGGTTCCCTCCACCATGATCCATCCTAAAATCTAAGATATAACATAGGAAATTTTCCCTTAGCGCATCCCATAATAATGAAATTTACTACGGTACCAGTCTTGCAGTATGAGTAGGGTGTCAGTACAACTTAGTAGGAAAACAACAATAGGGTCTCAAAAACGATATTCAATAAAGTTGTATGTTTTGGTATAAATAAATTAGTATGATGCTAAAAATATATAATTATTACATTTTCAAACTATTTTTTATTTAAACAAATAAACTATACAGGTTCCAATTGACATTCGTACCTCAATACCTGGTTTGGCTCATGCTGAAGCCTGAAGTATATTTAATGGATATTATGTCTAAAATGACATTGTTACCAAGATTTAATTCATAATTTAATTATCATGTTATACTTATTTAATTATTAATTGAATTACCATGTTTCATTTCTTTATTCCCACAATTGAATGACCTAGTTCTCATTCTTTAATTCATAACAAAATGACCATGTTACCATTCCTACTTCACACATTAAAATTACAATGTTTGTATACATTAAATCACACTCTAATGACCATGTTACCAGTCATCAACACATACATAATTAAATATTTAACAATACACATAAATACCATTATAAATTTGACAATTACTTAAATAGAACAATTACATTAGTTAATTAGACAATTATCTAATCACATTAAGAACATTAATAATTTCAAAAATTAATTAATCACCCAATTCCATTACTAATTCAAAAAACAATTTATCACATCACTACTGCTAATTAATTTTATATTTAATTTAGTTTTTCAAACACATTAATTAATTTAAAAACTAATTTATTAATATTCACATACTCAAAATCACGTAATTAATATCAATACTAATTAACTCTTTTAATATCCCAATTCTTAATAATTAATTCCAATATTAGTTATCTCAATTATCAAGCTCAATCCTTCATAATTAATCCATAATTAATTATCTCATTTATTAATCATAATTCTTCATAACTAAATCCACAATTAATTATCTCAAATAAAAAAATTCAATAACTCATAATTAATTCTACAATTATTTAACTTAATATATTATATCAATAACGCATAGTTAATTTCAAAATTAATTATCTCAATTTATAATACCAATATATTACAAATAATTCTTCAATTAATTATCCCAAAATAATAACATTAGTATAAATTAATTTATTCACCAATTAATAATCTACAATTTATATTATCAATATCACATTTTTATTTCTACAAGTAATTATATCTACTCATAATATCAATATTGCATAATTAATTCTTGCATTAATTATTTCTGAATCCCAAAATTTCAAAATTACTTCATTAATTAATTTAACACATTAATTAAATCTATTAGAAAACACAACATATAATTAACTCAAGATGTTATTCAATTCTCATACAAGTAATCTAAATCATGACTATAAGATTTGAATATTAGAGGACCTACTAATTTTGTTTCATAAGATATTTTCCATCAGATATTCCAGAACTTTGAGCATCACAATGACTTATAATGAGATCTGAATCTATAACCCTAAATAAAGAATAATTAAATTAAGATCTATCTGAACTAGATCTTGATCTACAATCTTTGATCAAGATCAAAAAATTCATATCTAAATCATAAAAAAAATAGGATGAAAAATCTGGTTTGTGACCCCTAGATATCATAAGGGTGACTATAATATTTATTATGGAGTGTGAGATATCTAGCATGTCTAAGCATATCCCATTATGCAGAGAACAATTAGTATTATTTACAAATAACATTGATGAACCCTAATGTTACATACTCTGATGGATAAATCCTTTATCCTCTAAATCCCCTAACCTAAACTTGAGTTCATTACGATCTGTTGGTGCCATTATGTATGATGTCCTAGAAATGGTCTCATCCCCTCACATGTGATAAATAATGAATTCCACATCAATTTTAGTTAGAAGCTCCTATATGTATTTTGGAGATACATACATAACGTATCCACTACTAGTGGAAAGACAAATTACATCACAATTACATTATCCAGAAAAATTATAGCATACTAGTATGTAATATCCTTTTGTTTTAATGTAATATACCCTACTATGTCTGGCTAGATATCCCAATCTCAATGGGGAATATATTGGTAACCCTTAGTAGAAGTAGAGGATACTCTCTTATAGTGACAATCTATGTATGATTAGTATGTGACCATCTATTCTTTACCCATAACTTGGTTGAATCAGGACATATCATGAATATAGAGATACCGAAAAAATTGGTAGAATCTAATCACGAGATGAAATCCCCTTAAAAAATATAAGTATCTATAACGTACTCCCAATGGTGAATCTATTACCATTTTCCATCCCACAAACTCCACATCTAGGCTCAAATAATATTTTTTTCAGATATAATGGAATGAGAGGCACCCATATCAAATAAAGAACTAAATAATTTTGAATCATTATAAATAGTACCTCTCTTTATCCACAGTATAGCCTCACTATCCATAGTTGAAGTCTATAGTGTATGTAGTTTCCTTGTATGTATTCCTAGTGATATATTCTGACTCTATTGAGTTTCACCACTCAACTGATATAGGATCTCTTTCCTAGATGCACCATGCCCACTTCCTCTACATCCATGGCATGTAAAACATATACTACTATAATGATATGGTGTAGAAGATTCCCATAACATACCCTAATTTTGACAAGTTCCTCCATAGCTGACAATCTACTATTGTGTTCTGACAATCTACTATATATGTCCCATCTTAATAAAAGTCCATTACACTACTCATGGTCAGGTAATGATTATATAATAATGGAATTTCTTTCCATAATGATGAAAGATCACTCCAATAAGGTCCTATGAAACTAAACCTCTAGTGTAAGCAATCATCTTTCCACTACTTTTTATAACATTATTATAATGATGCTTCCTTATCTCAGAATTCTCACATTATGATTATCTAGTAGAATATATCTTTCATACACTAGAAGCCTTCTTTATGTTCCCCTCCCTTATTAAATCTTGATCCACTACCCCAGAAAACTACTTGTCCACAAAGTGGTTAACATAGGACATAATATCACCATTAAGATAATCTATAAAATTTATTTTCAAAGTTATCTTGTCTTCATCCAATTATGGATAAAAGAGTTAAACAACATTACATTGTCTAGCATAGTCTATCATGGACATCTCCTCTGATTTAGCCACATGAACTCTACTTCTCCCACCTACCTCAATGTATCTATGTTTAATTTCACCAATAACCTCTACAAGAAATCCTACTATAACATACTATCAGTTTTTCCATTAAATTATTACATTTACAACCAACGCTTTGCTGAACCTCATAGAATATAAGCTGCTAACATGACCCCCTTCTAAGAAGGATTCACCAAATGGTCAGGTATTGTCTCAATGGACATCACCCAGATCTCATCTCTCTAAGGTCTATCATATCCTATAAGATTCACAGGGTTTTTCCACTAAAACATCCTTATCAGATCAATTCTTCTCTCCTCAACCCTTTCTAGGTCTCCTCAAATGAGTTTCATGATGCACTTGAATTTTTCTTTAAACATATCCCTTGATTCATCACTCAGAACTATTAGTGTCTTAGTATCTACTATTGGTAAATCATCTCTACCCATCTCCTCATGTTGTCCTCTCAACAAACATTAACATGAAGGAACAACTCTATAATTAGCTATGCCCATCATAGGACTCATAACACAACTTTATCACATTTATATAAAAGGAATAAAAAATATCACAATAAGTATTTTCCCCAAATCTGTCCACATTTTCATAACTAAGGGGATATCACTACCCATAACCATCATACTCTTAGGTCATGTGTATTATATGATTTTATGATTCTCATATCATGTTTCTTATTTAGACAGCTATTTATTCACATTTTGTTTCAATTTACCATTCTCAATTTAATATTTGTAAATATTTATAATTATATTTTAACAGTAAATAAAAAAATTACATGTTTAATAACATACCCAAAATACGATTTCTTATGTGTTCCTAAAATGATTGATGTGAAAAAATAATATTGATTTTCTAGAATGATTCATACATACCCAACTCTCGTTCAAATCTAATACATAATTCAAATATAGGAAAATCTAAAAAAAATAACATCACATAAAAAGTTTGTCACTGATGGTGAAATAATATTAAAATGTAACAGAAAACAGAAATAACTACAATTGTAGCATGGGTACTAGGATATTCCCATGTAAATGAGTTTTCACCACCCTTTCATGAGCTTATGAACAAGCCTTGACTCTTCTTATTCACATTTCTTCCATTCCCAAATAGTAATGAAATATAAAATTAAACCAAAAATAGTATTTCATTTCCTATTGAAACATTTGACTCACGTGCCACACATTGGTGCCTCGAGCCAGACCACCACATGACCTCACAGACACCTCTGCGTATGCTAGAGGCTACAGACTCACAGTGAGTGTCTGATATATTGATCACTAGGATAATATACCCTCTTTTATCAGTGTATAACACTGATAGAAAATTAGAAAAAAAGAATAGTAACAAATAATCATGAACTATACCAATATCACTTTATAATAGAACTATGAAAATAAATATACATCTAGAGAAGAAACACATTCCATTCTACTGTACTTGTCATGTTTTTAAAATGTAAAATAAAGATAAAGACACCAATGAACCCAATGTGGGAACCAAACCATATCTAGTTACCTCCTCCAAGATCAATTCCCAAAACAACCTTCTAACAAAGGGCCTGCCCCATTTACTTGTCCAGCAATAATGAAATCATTTTTGGTACTGATAAGAAATCCTGAGTAGGGTGTGAATACAACATAGTATCCCCCCCCATCAACTATGTCTGAAAAGTACATCAATAATACTAAATGTAAATTTTTAATGAAATAAGTTCAATGTATAAATATGGAGATACCACATTATCAAAATATAATTTATTTTACCACATAAACTCCCCAGTTTCTTGTAGAAACATGTACCTCAATACGTTCTTCGACTTATGTTGGATCCCGATGTATGTTTGTGAGATATCATGTATCATAATTCCATTGTCAACATTATTTAATTCAAACATTACTTCTTATGCTTCAATTATTTAATTCATAATTTAATTACCATGATACCTTTAATACTTCAAACAATATTATGGTTATGTTCCCATTATTTAATTAACAACTGAATTACCATGTTATCATTAATCCTTAAAAGGTTAGAATAATTGTGCACCCATTCATTAATTTAAAATACAATGACCATGTTACCATTCATCCACACATAATTGTTTCAACAATTAATTGACCCAATAAATTCCTTTACTAATTCAACAATTAGTTAAACAGAAATATTCCATTAGTAAATTCAACATTTATCTTATCTGATTAACACCCTTAATTAATTAAAAAATTAAATAAAAAATTAATTAATCGCCCAATTCCATTACAAATTCATCAAATTTTTTATCACATTATTTCCCTTAATTAATTCTAAATTTCATTTTGACTTTCAAACCGCATAGTTAATTTATCAAATAATATTTTAGTATTCATAATGTAATCAATCCATAATTAAATTATATATTAATTATGTCACTCATGATCTAATGCTTTAATAATAATTTCAAAAATTAATTATCCCAATTATTAATCAAAAAAATTTATAATTAATTCCACAATTAGTTATCTCAAATCATAATATCAACTCTTTATAATTATATCCAAAATTAATTTTCTGAGGCTATGAAATTAAATATTTCGTAATAAATTCTAAAATTAATTACCTCAATGTATAATATCATTAACACATAGTAAATCCACAATTAATACCTCAATTCACAATATTAATATCCCACAATTAATTATACAATAAATTCTACCCAAATTATAATATCAATATCCCATAAGTAATTATTAAACATATTATCCCCAATTAATAAATTCAATATCACATTACTTATTCCATAATTAATTATCTCAATTCATAATATAATTATCACCTAATTATTTCTATAATTAACATTTTCCTAATCCCCCAATTTCATAATTATTTTTTAATTAGTTTACCATGTTAACTAGTTCTATTAAGAAACATAATTTATATAGAACTCTATAAATTATTCAATTTTCATAGACACAATAAACATAAAAAATATTAGATATTAATATTAGAACACTTACCTTGGTTTATTGATTAGCGTTCACACAATGAAAATCCCTAATATTTTATTGGCAAAACAACCTAGATTGAGATCCGAATATAGAACCCCAAATTCCGATTAAATAAATCTTGTTCACGCTAATTAATATGTAAAATTGATGTTCTAAATATTAAAAATATATGAAGAAAAATCAATTTCATGAATAGGAGAAGAGGTAATAAGGAATGATAAATGATGCATTAAGAAATCCTTTTGTCGGTAGGGTGTGGATCTTTGAACTGGGCTTTGAATTGAGAATTATGGAGGTTTTAGATGATTTTAATTAATACATAATGCTCAAAAATTGTAATTGAAAATTTATGGTTGATTTTGGGTCAAATATGGTGAGTTTCAGGGGTTTGGGGGATTAAAAAAATCAAAAAAATCAGGTTACATTAAAAATCCAACACTATTTGTTGGGAAGCCGCACATGGACTTCCCATACCATGTACCTCAAATGTACAACCATTATAATGGGGGTTCATGGTTTGGGAAAATCGTGTGCCAACCATGCAGATATCATACTTCATCTATTTTTTTAATTTTCACCCAAACACACCCCAGAGTAAAAACCAAATGAAAATTACCGAACAAAAGGAAAAGGATTACATAAAAACTAGCATGAATCAATTCAAAAAAAAGGTGGGGATCATACAGACCTACATGTGGAACCTCCAGGTATATGTCAATGGGAAAATCAATGATTTATTTATTTATTATTCCATGTACGAATACGCTGACAAAGGTAAATTGGTACATTCAATTAATTCAACATTTGATTAATTTATTTCAAATTAAGATGATATAAATTTTTATGATGGAATAAATATGTTAGAATATATAATGGAAATATGTTTCATCTAGATGATAAACAATAATGGTTTAAAATTAATCTATAATTTTTAATAATTATACAATAATATTAATTTATAAGACATGTATTGTGCATTAATGTAATGAATCAATATTATAACCTTAGTACAAATCATAGTTATTGTTCCAATTTTATTTGAAATTGAAAACTTTTTTCCATAACATTGAATAAATCAAAAATATATCTAGTTGTGTGTAATGACTTCTACACTATAGTAGATATGAAATAATTTTTACATTTACGTTTCACCATTAATTTTTGTTTTGAACTTCTTATTTGATAATGGTTTTTGAGTTCATGATTAATATAAACAAGATTATATTAAATTGAATTAAATGATTTTGTTCACTATAAATTATATCCTATAATATAGAAACGTTTTTAGATTTAGTTTTTAGGGGTATAATATTTATACAATTTTGGATGAAGGAACTTCATGTTATCATATAAAATATTGTATAATAGCAGTGTACATGGATTATCAAATAATTTTTTCAATCTATCACTCAAATTGATGATTAAAAAGGGCATTCAATGGATCATGGGGATTTATTTTTCAAAATACATAGTAAAATAATTAGTACTTTTAGTGGGTGAAAATCATCAATGAAATATTTATATGTATCCAATTATCTAGTGATTACAAAAATATATGGAATAAATGGTCAATATTTTTTGAACATCCATATTTGAGATATCATATTGTCATACATAATATTGTTCTGATGAATGTTTTGAAAAAAAATATAACTATTTGACTAGAATGTCGTTAGAAATTAAATGGAAGACTAAGGATAGTTTGAATTGATGGATAGACGTACTATCAATGAGAATATGTTTAGATTTTTATAAAAATCTAATTAAAAACTGGGAATGTATTCCTCTATGCTATTATAAATTATCAAAGAGGAAACAAACCTATTTTTTGTACCTCAATTATATCAATGTTCCATGGGGTAATTCAAAAAATGTTAGAAATTTTGTATCCCAAAATTATTTTATGTTCATAGGCATTAAATATCTTAATTGACATGCTCTATTGGAAAAATCCATATATTTTAATTACATGAAATACTACCAATATGTGTCTTTAATTATATCATATTGATGTGTTATTTTCTTAATTCATTATTTAACAAATTGATTGATATGAATTTATTGACAAAATTGGATGATGATGATGTAGAAATAACCTATATAATATAGTTTTAGTTTATAACATATTTTTGATATCCTGTAATATCAAACAATATATTTTGTGGGATCAATAAACCTATCTTATATGGTATACATATATAGTATGTATCATTTTTGAAGGAATATCAATATAATTAAGGGGTAGTTTAGTATTTCATATCAACAAAAATACACTATTTTCGATATGTATATTACTGAGATTGTGATATTTTTTGTGGACTACGTGTAGTAATGCAGTATGTTGGACTACTTATATAACACTATGAATGGGTCTATTTTTTGGGAAAAGAAAATATGTGCATTAAAAATAAATTTGGTTAATGGTGAAAAAATAATGAATGAACATTTAAACGAATTGAAAAACATAGATTTCACTTATACATTTATTAAATCTATTATTAAGTTGTTGAAACAATTTTATTCCATGTATACAAATATATGGGTATTGAATAAGAAAAGGAAATTATTTTATCATTGTCTAAGTGGATAATTTATGGTAGATATAATACAACAAAATGATTATGATGGATTTTGGGAGACCCATGTTTACATATGATAACATTGATTGGGTGTGACATTAATGGATATAAAATTTATATTAAATTCCAAGATAATAAAAGTATAATTTTAAATATTGAAGTTTGGGTGTACACTGAATCACCACATCATTCAACTGAAAAATAAAAAACACCATCTTTCAACTAAGCTCATGTTACAGTAATTTATGATATATATGGTTGATTGTTTACATTATATTTCAGGTTCATGTGTTAAACAATAAATATGTTAAGGTTTAACAAGTTTTTAATCATAATGAATTTGGAATGACACTAGTATATTTCAAAATAATGAAATAAATATATGAACCATTTATTATGGATACACATGAAAAAAATATTCTATGTTTTTTCCCATAAAATGTGGGGTGGTTATCATTTTCAAGGAAATTATTGTTTCTATGTGATGAAATTTTTTATGAAAATGACGAATTATGTATGATCTCTACTTCCATGGGTATATTATTGACCACTAAATTAACCTAATTTGTGCCATGTATGATGATCATGAAGAATAAATATGTGGAGAATCACTTATTAATCTCTTTATATTACAGGTACTATATAAATATTTTCTATTTAATTTTATTTAAAATTAAATATATGATATAAAATATTTATAATTTTATTTTTTATTTAAGACATATAATTTACCAAATATGATAAGTTAATTTTTCAGAACATGAAAATTAAATACTTATAAATAATAATGTTAATTTTTTAAATATTAAAAAAGTTATGTTGTTTCTGTATATATCATTTCATGTATCATCAATTTCATCAATTTTTTTAATAATTTTATTTTACTATTATACTGAATATTATCAGCAATTTGTGATTGTTTTATTTTTTTTGTTTGTATCCATTTTAAATTGTTTTTTCCCTTATTATGATATCATTATATATTATTAAAGAAAAAAAGTTATTCCCAAAATAGGGACAATTTACACAAAAGCCTATGTATGCCTAACGTAATAATCCCAAGATGATCCCTAAGATCAAGTTGTCCCCCTCCTATTTTAAGAGATGTGTGTTTGAGAAGCATGTGATGTTGTAATCCTGATATACGATGACCATGGAAGCTAGAAGATATGCTGCACTATTTCTTTCCCACCACGTATGAACTACATAAATGTTGTTGTTGTTGATAATGGATTTACATTTTATGATAATGTATTCTATCAACCAGGGAATGGAGACTTTTTAATTCATTCAATCATGTATGATCATGGAGTCAGTTTCAACCTAATTACAAACGATACCCATATGGTCTTATAGGCTCATCCCTGTATACATTTTATTGGCCTTCGCCTGGATAGAGTTCCCCTACCATAGAAAGTAGAAAAATCAAGGAAACTACCCTTTTTGACACCAACCACCCATATACATCACATTTCTCTTGAGATTCACAAAACATAAAATTTCATTTTCAACTCCATGATGGCTGATATCCACAACAGTAAGTGACCCAACGACCAAGAAATAGTGGACTACACTGAAGACACACTCTTCTGTAGGTATCTCAAAGAGGGTGAATCACACCAATAATTGATACAATTAACCACATAAAAAAGAGAGATATTTTTCTCATGATGATGCATTGTCTTGTGGACATAATCCCATAAAACTAGGTCTTATTCTTAGCCTATCATATACAGTATCAACCCTCACTCATAATGATGGATCTTTCCTTTTTTCTGTGCTAGAATCATTTTTTCCATAAAACCATCTCTCTAAAAATGGTATTCCAAGATAATCATGTTAGTAGATATTAATTAACTCTCTGAAGAACATCTAGATAGTCACAGAAAATTCACATTCAATAAAGAGGTGATACGAGTTCTCCTAATGATGAATATTGCTGAAGTGACATATGGAAACCATGTGGACATCCCTCTTTTTCACATTGTCATCCATTGGAACTACATGATACCATATCTTCTAGGTAATAATGTTAAACCTTCTGGAGAATCTATTTCACGAGAATGTGATATTCTTGTAGTCCCCTGGCCCTGAGTTATCGATATTTGACGGATATACTTTGATGAGAAGGTCCCTAAATTAAGGACAGTGAGCGCACATTTTCCTATTTTTATATTTAAAGCAATGAGACCAAATATATCATGCTTATTTTCTTCTATTATATATTTGATAAAGTGAGGATGCAGTCTAGCCTCACTAACAAAAACTACAGGGGCATGACACCCTAGGAAGCTGATCGTAAAACCCACCCAGTTGTGCTGTCAGAAGAGGATATCACCCTTCCCTATAATCCATCGGGAGTGTTGACAAAGGGGTTGGATTATAGTGATAATCAAATACCATAAATGGTATGCATGGCCACTAACAACCTAGGTAGACACCCCACATTTATAACACATCATTTTCCTTAGCAAAGTGTTCTCTTCCACAATATCCCATGCTATATTTTCATGCATACAGTGAATAGTATTGGTGAAGCATCTTATGTTGATGCCACCTTCATGTATGGGCCGCACCAACCTACCACATGAAGTAAAATGACATTTTCATCCATATATATTATTCCATATGAAGATAGATATAATCATATCAATGGAGGTAATGACCCCCTTGGACACATTGATTTCCAAGAGTGCATGAATGGGAATGGTCGAAAGGGCATTGTTGACTGAGGTTATCTATCACCCAAATGATAAGTACTTGATTTTCCATTTGAGTACGCAACCTGTAATCTAGTTCATGATGAGATCAAAGTACTGTATACAAATTAAACCTAAGTAGAGTGGGTAACCAAAGAACTCCAACGAAAACGTACCTCTCTGAATGTACAAATAATTGCATAGGGATATGACCTAATGATTTCCATATCTATTTGAAATATAGTGGCTACTCTTAGATCTATTGACAACCTGGCCACTCTAGTAGAAAACTTTTTCCTTGATTTTGTTGAGGCCACCCAATGACCTTCTTGTAGGGTCGATCAAAATAAGAGAATCATCCACAAACATAAGATGTGAAATAAAAGGTTGGATCATTTGTTGGTGAAAAGGAATGAGGTATGTAGTGGATATAATTTTGTTAATAAACCTCTTGAGGGAGTCTTGATTGAGAATAAACATAGTTAAGGATATAAGATCCCCTTTGTTATACCAATGATATGTATTGAAAATATCATGAGTCTAGAACATGAAGAAAACAACCATCTGAGATGAGATAAAGAATATAAAAATAAGATCTATAGCCCAGGGAGAGTCCTATAGGCATGTGTACCCTATTGATGAAACCCCATTCCATTCTCTTGCTGGACGTGTTAATACATAGATTTAATTCCATGTTTCATCTCTGTGTTTTTAGGTTTATATCATGAATCTTTTATTGAGATTACACAATATCTTCAGGTATTAAGTGGACCTTCATAAAGCCATGGAACTCTAGGGAAACACACTGAGGAATGTGCATGGACAAACGTGAGTTTTGGAGGCTTGAAAAAATCATGTAGGGAGAATTAAATATAATATCTAGTCTATAGATGAGAATGGATGAAGAATATTTGTTCTTTGTTTAGAGGACAAGAGTCATTGTGCCCGACAACCGTGGGATGAGTCCACACCGAAAAAATTCATGGATGGCCACAACAATATCATCTTTAATCACATCCCATGACCCCCTATAGAATGAACATGGAATTCCTTGATGGATCAACGAACTCTCTGGGTTGAGGTTCAGCATAGCATCATGAATCTTTTTTTCCTCGAGAATGACATCCAAAAAGGCATTATCTACATTGTACATGGGGTTGGGGATCACCTCGATCTACTCTGCATTTCCTCATGGGTACCATTTTGGAATATTCAGATAGGGACGTACAAGTTGATTATTGAAGAAGGAGAAGTCTATGCCCCCACCTACATCCATGTCATCCATGTTTGATGAATCATGTCACGCCTGGACTTCGCTCTGAGGTATGACCTTAAATTTAAATTTTTATGTCATGAGTTTAATATCTTGCTTATTTAATTACTAGTTTTAAGTGCGGGTTGAACCTGATGTGAGGCCTTTGCTGTGGCGCTGATAAATGCGCATTAGCTCTACACCGCTCGGTGAACGGGTAGAGCACGAGCGTAGCCACATGACCTTGCCTTTTAAACATGTGGCGCTCGCTACGCGAAAGTTCTTTTGCCGGGCAATTAACTTCAGTTTCAAAGTATTATTATTATTATTATTATTATTATTATTATTATTATTATTATGTTGTTGTTGTTATTATTATTATTATTATTATGTTATTATTATTATTTTTATTGATAATAGTACTATTATTTTTATTGATTACTGTGTTATTAGTATTATTATCACTATTATTATTACTATTATTATTATTATGATATTAATATCATTAATTTATTTTAATTATTTTTTCTACATGCCCCCCCCCCCCGAAACCCTAGCCGCCACCCCTTTCTCCTATTTTTCTTTTCTTTTTATCTTCTATTTTCTATTCCTTCTCCCCCACGTTTCCCCCCTCTCCTTCTCTTCTTCTCTCCCTTATTTCTCTCCTTCTTCTACGGTGCACCCCACCCTTCCCTCCTCCTCCTTTTCTTTCCTCTCCCTTGCGGGCCCTTCCCTCTCCCCATCTATCCTGTCCAGCGCACCCCCCTTTTCTCCCTTCCTCCCCTCTCTCCCTTCTTCTTCTCTCTTCCATCTCCCTCCCTTCTCTTTCTCTCTTCTTTCTCCCTCACGCGGCTATCCTCTCCCAAACCCTAAACCACCGCCTCCCTCTTCTTCCACCTCGCCCCTCGCCGCCATGCACCAAGCTAGGCACAGCTGCCACTCTCCTCCCCTGCTACCCCCCGACAGCGCTGTGCCCTCTCGCCGCCGCTACCTCCCATGCTTCCCTCCTGCTCATCCGCCGCACCTCTCCGCTCGGCCCCATCTTCCCGCTTAGCCGCACCTCCTGATCGGCCGCTTAGCCGCACCTCTCCACTCGGCCCCGTCTTCCCGCTCAGTGGCACCTCCCCGCTCGGTCGCGCTCCGTCGCACCTCCCCGCTTGGCCGCACCTCCCCGCTCGGTCACGCCCCTGTTACTTCCATTAATGTTTTATTTTGTTTTTATTATTGTTATGTTAATAATATTATTATTATATTTTTATTATTGTGATTATTATTATTATTATGTTATTATTGTGATCATTATTATGATATTATTATTATTATTATTATTATGTTAATGTTATTATATTATTATAGCTATTACAATTATGTTATTATTATTATTATTATGTTATTATTATGATTATTGTTATTCTATTATTATTATTTTGGTATTATTATTATTATTATGTTATTATTGTTATTATTATTATGATAATGTTATTACTATTATTATTTTTACGTTATTATTATTATTGTTATTACTATTATTATTATTATGTTATTATTATTATTGAACCTGTTTAATGGTATGTTGTTTTAGGATGTGTTTGACGGCTTAATACAGTGCAAACGTTGCACAACGGGAGTTTTGTGCCGTGTCATTTTCTGTTCCTATTTGAGGTAGGTGGTTCTGCACACAAGTATTAGTTTACAATCATTTTATTGCTTATTTAATTAATTTAATTCTTTATCCATTGGTTTTCATACTGTGAAATTTTTCCTATGACTTAGTGTTATTGTGTGTTTATTTAGTCAGAGCTATGTTCAGGTGATTCTAGTTAATTTTATTGTGAAAACTCCCTTTGGGCCGTTTATTATTGTTTCAAACTATGCAACATGAGTTAGGGAAATGTGGTTGTCTTGGAATAATATTTTGAGAGACTTTTTCCCTTTGAATATTTTGCATCATGTTTTGAAACTACATAATTATTTTAATGGTTTTCCTGGTTATAAAAAGTGTTTTTTTAAACGATGCAGCTGGTATAATTTAATGTGCCAGCTGTGCAGGCTATGTTTTAAAATGCTTTGGTGTGCGTGTGGTTTTTCAAAAAAAATATATCAGGGTGCGAGTGACATGTTATGTGAACTTTGAATTTAGGTGAGCACAAGGAGGGAAGCCGGGGTATTAGGTGGGAAGACTAGGACTAGTGAGCTAGTGTTTCGTAGATGACCCGACCCGGTTTCACTGGCAGGTTTGACAATTTCAACACTAACTAAATATATGATATCTGAGGGTCGTGGCCTTCTATGTTACGTTTTCTGAGGGTCGTGGCCTTCTATGCCACGTTATCTATAGGTCATGGCCACCTAAGCCACATTTCACCGAAACACGACGTTCTAGGGTCCCACATGTTTCTAGTAACCATAGGTATCTCCCATCCTTTGGTGCTACCGATTACTTTGCGTGCATAATGATACATGATATGTCACTTGAGTTACTACCCTAATGTGTTTATCTTGAAATGTCTTTATATTAAGTCGTTTTATGAAAACCATTTCTTTTTGCACCTCTTTCTTTCTTTATCTAGAATTGAAAATGGATTGTTTTCTTTTAATATTTTTGCATGGAATCTTTTCTTGGTGATATCCTGCTGGGAGATTTCCCACACCCTACTTACACCCTTAGGTGTAAGTAGATTTGTTTCCTTATAATACAGGTAAGGGTCCAGTATTCGGGAGCAGTGGTTCAGGTTGTTAGCAGGCCTATCTACGTGGCGTTTTCGTGGTGTCTTAGGGGCGGTGTCCTCACACCGAGAGATTGTTCTTAGGTTGGTTTTTGGTCACCTTGTTTTTAGTGTTATTTGGGTTTTTAATACTTGTGAATCAAAAACCAGTTTTGGTTAAATTCACATCTGGATGCCACTTTTACTTTTGTTTGGTTTATTTTGGTTGGCTGCTTTATTTTTGTTACTCGGGTAAATCGTTCCTAAAGTTTAAATTGATACCCAGGCACTTGTGCCCGCCCATGGGGATTGGGGATTCCCTTCGGGCCTTGCACCGGGTCGATTTAGGCATCGATTTGATGGCGACCCGATTCGGTTCGTGAAAAAATGGAATTAGAGGTAGGTTATCTCTTGGTTTATGTTATTTGAGATGAGTTGAATTATACAGGAGTTGGGTCTGTCGGGGCTCAAAATTCATGTTGCGAGTAGGGTTCCTTTCCAGCACGCCTCGTGAAAGATACTGAGTCACCATGGGATGTGAGGGTGCTTGTTTCACTTATTTTCTAGGTGGGATGTGCAGGATGCAGACTGTATGTGGACACCAGGCGAGAAAGTAGAGTTTTTACATGAAGTTGTTTTTGCATGTTTGGTTTACTGATGATTATTTATCTTGTTGAAAAATTTAGATCCTTTTTGGATATGTGATTTTGATGGTTTTACTTCTTGATTGTTGCCCTTTGCAGTATGATGACTCATCGGAGATCTCCCTTGCACCCACGGGAGGAAGCCGGAGAAAGTTCTCCTGCGCCGCTTGATCAGAGATTGTTAAAGGCTATGGTCCGAGCCATTCAGGATTTGGGAAAGGGGGAAACATCCTCCCCTTCCCCTTTTCCAGCTAGAGGGGAAGATTTTGGCTCCAGGAAGGATAGAGCTCAGGAGTTTCTGAAGAAAAAACCTCCTTCATTCCGAGGTAGTTCAGAACCTTGGAAGGCAGAGGAATGGCTTGAAAAGATAGAACGTATGTTTTAATTCCTTGAAATGCCCGAGGAAGTCAGGGTGAAGTGTTCCTCATTCCAACTAGAAGGATCCAGTCGTAAATGGTGGGAATTAGTGATCCAGGATGGGAAGCATGAGCATTTGAGTTGGAAAGATTTCAAGGTGATCCTCAACGAGCAATATTTTCTAGAGTTCCTAGCCTACGCTAGATCTCGGGAGTTCATGGACCTTTCATAAGGGAATCTGATAGTGATGGAGTATGTGAACCACTTTTCTAAACTGCTATGGTATGCACCTAAGATAGTTTTGAGCGAATTCTTGAAAGCTCAGAAGTTTGATAAGGGCCTTCGACCAGAAATCCACTCCCAAGTTTTCTTATTCAAGCTGAAGACAAATGCTGAGGTGGACGATCGTGCTTGTATGGCCGAGATAGACCAGAAGGGAAAGTCAGGGTTTTCTGGATCAGTGTCAGGGCGTGGCAGTGGTAGTTCATTTGCGAAGAATAGGAAGTGTGATGAGCAATGGAAGAAGAGTGATGGCTGCTCAGGTCATCCTCTTAGGCAGTATTCATCTGGGGCTTCTGGTGCAGGGTCCATAGTGTGCCATCAGTGCGGAAGGGTAGGGAGCAACCGACCTATTTGTCCATACCCTCCCAGACAATTCCATGGATGTGGAGTTGTGGGACATATACAACGCTTCTGCAGGACTGCACACCCTTACCATAGTGGGGCTGGATCTATGGCTTCCAAAGGGGTATCAGTTCAGTCAGAGCTGACCAGAACGACATGATCTCGGTTCGGTGGCCATGGTGGTAGGACCAGATCATCTTCAGGGTAGAGCCAGATCAGGGCAGAGCCTCAGGCGAGCGGTCGTTCTCAGACAGGGACCAGACTTTTTCATGCTATGGATCAGGCACCGGCGGGATCTAATGTAGGGCCTTCGATTGTTCGAGGTACCATTCTGATTGAATCTTCTATAGCTACAGTTTTATTTGATACTGGTGCTTTATTTTCTTTCATATCTTCTCATTTTGTGAATCTGCTGGACCTACCAATCGAGCTATTATCGTTTGCTATGGAGTTAGGAACACCGTTGGGGAAAAAGAGGGAGCAAGGCCTTAAGTGCCCATCGTGTGCACTCTCTGTGTCGGAAGTTTAGATGGAATGGTATTTCTTGGTCCTTGATATGGACCTAGTTGATTCAATCCTCGGTATGGACTGGCTGGTGTGTTTTCAGGCGCACATTGATTGTTATCAGTGCCAAGTCAGTTTTACGGCACCAGATGGAACTCCTCAGTTAGTTCACGGGGAATGGGATCCTCGGTCGGGACGCGCGGGACCTCCACTCCCTGAGTTGGGAAATCTTGCTTATCAGTTGTCGTCACTCGCACTGGAGGACGATGGTGGTGTTTCATAGGGCGGGTTACCTCGTGTAGTGGATGAGTTCCCATATGTCTTCCCAGATGAATTTTCTGGCTTACCCCCAGAGCGGGATAAGGAGTTCTCGATTGAGTTGGTGCCGGGAACACAACCTATATCTCTTCCCTCATATCGCATGGCCCCCACTGAATTGAGGTAATTAAAGATACATCTATATGATTTGGAATCCAAAGGATTCATTCGCCTGAGCATTTCTCCTTGGGCCGCCTCGGTTTTATTTGCAAAGAAGGCTGATGGAACCCTCCGGTTGTGCATTGATTACTGGAAATTGAACAAGGTAACCATCAAAAAGAGATACCCTTTCCTCAGATTTACGATTCGTTCGACCAGATGAAGGAGGAAAAATGGTTCTCCAAGATTGGTTTTAGTTCAGGATACCACTAGCTCGGGGTGAGAGAAGCATATATCCCGAAGACGTCTTTCCGAAGTAGATATGATCACTTCGAGTACTTGGTCATGCCTTTCGGACTGATGAATGCTCCTGCAGTTTTCATGGAGCTCATGAATAGGGTGTTCCACCAATATCTCGATCATTTGTTGTGGTATTTGTGGATGACATCCTGGTTTATTCTGGACTTAAGGAGGAGCATGAGCATCATCTGCGTGTTGTTTTGGGTACCTTATGAGACCATCGCCTTTATGCCAAACTCTCAAAGTGTACTTTCTGGATCAGGGGAGTGAAGTTTCTAGGGCATGTCGCCTCGGAACTAGGGGTTTCAGTGGATCCCAAAAGGATCAGGGCAGTTATGTTTTGGGAGTAGCAGAGAAATGTGTTTGAGATCAGGAGTTTTCTGGGCTTGGCTGGTTATTACAGGCGCTTTGTCCGGGACTTCTCGTGGCTTGCCTCCCCCATGACCGCACTCACCCGGAAAGGGGTAATGTTTGAGTGGAGCCCACAGTTCCAGACATCTTTTGAGGAGTTTAAGCGGTGGTTGACCACCGCACCTGTGTTGACCTTACCAGAGTCGGGAAAGGGATACGTGGTTTACAGTGATGCTTCAGGTACGAGCCTTGGATGTGTGCTCATGCAGGATGACCATGTTGTGGATTATGGTTCTCGCCAACTCTGTCTGCATGAGAAGAACTATCCAACTCACGACATGGAGTTGGCAGTAGTGATGCATGCTTTAAATACATTGATTCACAATCTATTTGGGGAGATGTTTGTGGTCTATTCTGACCATAAGAGCCTGGCCTACATTTTCTCTCAGAAGGATATCAATTTGAGGCAGTGCCGCTGGGTCGAGTACTTGCAATGTTTTGATTTTGATATTGTCTATACCCCTGGAAAGGGTAATGTGGTAGCGGACGCTTTGAGTAGAAAAGTACCAGTGCAGGAGTTGAGGAAGTCTAGCGATGATTGGAATTTGATGGGGCTCTTCGCCCAAATGCACTCGGAGAGTAGGGAGCACAGTGGATATACCTTCTAAGCTAGCGTTCAGTTGACTCTAGCTCCCCTGGAGTTGATTCAGTGAGAGAAGCCTGGTGATGAGTTGTGTCAGTGATCCATGCAGTTTCTCCATGGTGGGGAGACTCCTTCAGATTGATCCTTGTCTTCCAAGAGGGTCTTGTGCTTCAAAGGCCGTGCTATGGTGCCCTTGTCTCTACCGAAGGTGGTGATGCAGGATAGCCACCAATCTCATTGGGTCGTCCATCCTGGTACTACCAAGATGTATTACAATGTTCGCCGTCAGTTCTGGTGGCCAGGTATGAGACGGGACATAGCCGACTTTGTATCCAGATGTTATACTTTCCAGCAAGTGAAAGCAGAGCATCAGAGACCATCTGGCCTACTCCATCCATAACCCATTTCTACCTGGAAGTGGGATGAGGTCTCCATGGACTTCATTATTGGTTTTCCTCGTACACCTCGGGGAAGGAATTCTATATGGGTAGTGATTGACCGCTTGACCAAGTCATCTCACTTTATTCCGATCAGAGATAAAGTGAAGGTAGTGGAGCTGGGCCACATGTATGTTCAGGAGGTGGTAAGACTTAATGGTGTGCCGTCGGCAATTGTTTCTGACAGGGACCCCCACATTACATCTTAGTTTTGGGGAGGTCTCCAGAAGGCTTTGGTGTCACAGATTAAGATGAGCACGACATACCATCTTCAGACCGATGGCCAGACGGAGAGGGCGAATCAGATTCTGGAAGACATGCTCTGAGCCTCTGTGTTAGATTTTGGAGGCTCATGGGATAGCCATTTGGGACTGGTCGAGTTTTATTATAATAACAGTTACCAGTATTCCATCAGAATGGCACCCTTTGAGGCGCTCTATGGCCGGCCCTGTTGGTCTCCTCTGTGTTGGGCTGAGGTAGAAGAGGCCTTGCTCATGGGACAGAGCCTTGTTCAGGAGACGTATGAGAAGATCAAGCTGGTTAGGCAGCGATTGTTGACAACGTAGAGTTTCCACAAGTCTTATGCAGATCAGAGGCGGCGAGATCTCAAGTTTTCAATGGCTAATAGAGTGTTCCTAAAAGTGGCCCCTCGCTTGGGTCAGCGTCGTTTGGGGAAGCAGGGGAAGATAACCCCAAGATATGTCGGACCCTTAGAGATTCTTGAATGGATTGGAAAGGTGGCATACATGTTATCTTTTCCCTCACAGTTGAGGTCGATTCACGATGTATTTCATGTCTCCCAACTAAAGAAGTACAACCCCTATCCGTCGCATGTGCTGAATTGGGATGAGCTGGAGTTAGAATCCGACTTATTTGTGGTTGAGAGACCACTGCGTATATGTAGAGACCCGAAGCTTAACGTACATAGATATTACATTACTTTTGCGGAATACTTAGTACATAACAAAACACACACACAAGGACCGTAATAGTTTAGTGTCTTTGGAAACTCGGAATATAATCTTCTAATCGTGGTGAAAGATCTTCAACATCTCCCATTAATATCTTCCTTTTTTTATACCTAAAACCTTTCTTTATATCCCGGGGAAAAGAAAAAATAAAAGGGTGAGCTCAAATGCTCAGTAAGGGTAAACAAAAGAAATATCAATCACATCATATACATAAGAACATAGCTTTTGGAAATCTTAACCTGCAAAAGAGAGCTCAAAATACCATAACATGGGATAAAATCATAGAAGTGAAATGTAATCCCAATAATCATAACATAAAACATGAAACTTTGTGGCATACACACATAATCATAGAGAATCATTTCGTGTTAGTCAAGACTCATTGCCAAGACTATCTTAGTGGACAAAGTCCCTTTCTGAACCGAGTCACCCTTGTTTCAGTCCTGTTTCACTGAACCGGTATAACCTACCGTTCCAGCCATGTCTATCTCATGAGATATAAAATCATTACCCAATGCATTGGAGGGAGATATAGGTCCCACCCATATTATAATGAATCCTTTCTTATGTGTGCCACATAATCATAAATCATACATCATCGCATAACACATGTAACAAAAATGGGATTCTTGAAACATCATGACATCATAAAACAAATCATATAAGGTAAATGACTTCATAAAAATAATTCCCTCAAAACATAATCAAATAAATGTAATAATAGGGATAAAAATAGAACCCTATATTATCTTAGATGGAAAATAATTTTGATAAAACATTTGAACTCCATTCTTGAGGAAAATATCCTTTCTACTTCAAAAACACTTTTCTTTTCTTAACATGTCATACAATTATAAACTAAAAGAAGTTGATTAAAAATAAACTTGAAAACTTATAAAGGAAGATTCTTGGAAATAATTTTTTAAAAATCCATTCTTGCCGTATAAGTTAAAAAAACATTCTTCGTACTTTTGTCAGAAAAGTCAAAATGTACCTCGTACGAAAAACGACAAAAGATTACTTTTATATCCTTTAATAAAAACTCACCGAAGGGTAAAATTGGATTTAAAAAATTTTAGGTGGATGGAAATAAAATTACATATTGAGAAAACATGGATATGGATGATAAAATACATCCCAGTAAATACTAAAGTATAAACAATCTCGGATAAAAATGAGATTGTGATATTTCCCTTACCTTAGGTCTGACTTGCTTTGTACGTGTCTGAACCTCCTGTATAATGATTTAAATCATGTTATTGACTTATTCCAGAATCATATTCAATGTTATTATATCATATATGGTCCACTTATGACTTTATATTACCCGTTCTTTTTTAAATTCATGTTAAAGTAGCGTTTTGGGTAAAATCGTCTCATTTATCGTAGGTGTTTGGACTTGTTGTTCTTGACCTTATTATTACTTATATCATGATTTACTTACTTCCAGAATATAAAGTATGATCTATATATCATATATATTCAGTATATATATATATAATAGATAGATAAATGAAAGGAAACACACCGTTCATGGAGACGGTAGTCCGTACGTATGCATGAACGCTGCTTTCCTTTCCTTATTGTCTTGAATGGAAGTAAGTAGATGACATATATATATATATATACATAAATCCAGTAGATTTAACATGTCATATATTCCATTATTATTCATTATATATACTTTATAATCATTCTGGAATGGTTAACATGGATAATGAATCTCATCGCGTCGTGGAGACGGTAGTCCGTACGTACGCACGAGCGATGATATCATTCCCATGGTCGTGGAATTGTGTTAAAGTGTATGTATACTATTTCAGTATCAATATCACTTTATAATAATCATATATAGTTACTCATTACACCATTACACCCATCCTATTAAGGTGGTGGCGGAAAATATCTTACACCACGGCGTGGAGACGGTATTCCATTCGTACGCATGCGCGGTGATTTCATTTTCCGTAGGATGGATAGATGGTTAAATAGGGTTGTTTCATACTTATAATAACATATCAGTATATGAATGATACTGATGTTATTACTTCATAATGAAACAACTAAATATGAAGAAGTTGAAGAAGAAATAAATTGGAAAGGATCGGTAATGGATATTACCTCTTCTTTGAAGTGCTTCTTTGAGACCTCCTTTTAGGGCACTAAAATTGGTCTTTTAAGAAGACCAGGACCTCTAGGATGATACTAGGGAAGTGTAGAAGAGATTTTGGCAGGGGTTTGACGATCTTGAATGCTCAAATTGGTGTGAGGAGGAGAGGGAGGAGGTGCCCTTTTATTAAGGAGGAGAGGGGCACCTTTGGAATAACAAAAAATATTATTTTATTATAAAGCCAAATTCGGTTTTAAATAGCTCCAAATTGATTTATTTCGAAGCTAAGGTTGGTATGGGTCAAAATACTCTCATCCAATAGTATTTAGACATGTTTAGGTTCCTATTTTAACCTTATCATTTATATTTAACATTAAGTTAAATATTTTTACTTTTACCGTGTCTTCTTGTGTTCTTACACTATAAGGTTAATAAACTTACTATAAGAAGCCAAACGAACCCCAAATTGTTTATTATTAATATATATAACCTTATCTAAGTCATTTGGCCGAACCTTAGATTTTTAGGAATAAAATAACAATTAATAACATAATATGTGTTTTAAAAACTATTTTATGTCAATTTTGATACTATTTAGTAATTGATTTTTGTGAAAATCATAACAGAATGATAAGTTCGAAAAAAGTTAATTAAATCAATACTAACATGTCATATTAAGCTATAAAATTAGTGGAATTCATAAAAAGTCTCAAAATATATTTATTTGGGTATTTATAACATCAATTATGTCAATATTTCATTAATAAGATAATTACTGCATCATCGTTGTGTCATAAATAAATTAAATTATGTAATGTCTAAAAATTACAAATAAAATACCATTATGTAGTAAACCTTTTTATATTTCTAATGAATATTTATAGTCAAATTTATCTTATGTATAACCCTATATTAAAAATTTCTTATTAAATAAACATTGATTTTAACTCTTTTAACTCTTCTTTGAATTGAATAATAATAAATGTCCTAATCTAATCCAAGTGGGCCTAAATGATAATATTTTACACTTAAGGTTGTTTTTGGTCGAGATACACTTGTCCAATAGGATTAGTACATGTGTTAGGGTAATATTAATATCATTTTTACCCTTAATTACCCTATTTACTTTTAACCGTGGAAAATAAAAGTAAAAAGTTACTATTCACCAAAAATTATTTTCATCTCATTGAACCACATTTTACTTACTGACATCAACTGTGTCTCTCGGATTTTTGAAATTCAATTCATAGAAGCGGTAAAATTAAGATTTATGAAAAAATTAATTTTTTAACTACCACTTAGTAGTGTCACTATTCATCAAAAATTGAAGTTTTTCAGAAAAATGCCAAAATTTCACCCTAAGCTATAATTGATATTCCGAATTCAAAAATGATTTCTATTTTACAAAATTACCAATATATATGTTGCATTAATTAATTTTATAATTAATTTCCGCTGTCACAACAAGTAGCGTGTTTTTAAGAGATAATAACTATCAAAAGATTAGCACTTGTTTATGTCTGGTGTAAATGTGAAATTACATCCAATGACCAACATTGTATTGATTTTTAAAAATATATTCTAAATATACTTTAAAACCACTCAAATTAATGATTTATCACTATTAATTATTTCGATTAAAAAAGTTGTTTTTAATTATAATTTAGTAATTTTCACTATTCATCAGAATATGAAAGTTATCCGAAAAGTACCAAAATTTCATCTTAGGCTAAATTCGATACTCCGAATCCAAAAAAGAAGTCCATTTTGAGAGCTAAAATTTCTAAAATTTTAAAAGGTGGTTATTACTATTCATAACGTCTAGTTTTAATAATATTTTAATAACATATCGTTGTTTAGTGAAACTCAGTATTACGTACTACACACGCTATCGAGGAAGGTCGCGATTGCGTGTAATGCAAGGCCAGTCAAGGATGTTTGTTGTGCATGCTCCTTTTGGTGTAGAGTACAACAAAAGACATTAATAAAATTAAAAAGAATATTTTTCATAAAATCTCGGGCTGTTACAGTATAGTGGATTCTTAGGAAAAGGTGTTGCGTGGAAAGTCCATTCCTCTAGTTCGTATTCTTTGGCAACACAGGAGTGATGAACACGAGACTTGGGAGCGGAAGTCCTGGGCTAAGAAGGAGTACCCTTTTCTATTATCTGATCGGGCATTGAGATGACTTTTCGAGGGTGGAATGTTTTCATGGTGGGGAGAATTATCACTCCTGGACTTCGCTCTGAGGTATGACCTTAATTTTAAATTTTTATTTCATGAGTTTAATCGCTTTCTTATTTAATTACTGGTTTTAAGTGCGGGCTGAACCTGATGTGAGTCCTTTGTTGTGGCGCTGATAAATGCGCATTAGCTCTACACCGCTCGGTGCACGGGCAGAGCACGGGCATAGCCACGTGACCTTGCCTTTTTAACATGCGGCGCTCGCTACGAGAACGTTCTTTTGCCAGGCAATTAACTTCAGTTTCAAAGTATTATTATTATTATTATTAATATGTTGTTATTATTATTATTATTATTATTATTATTATTTTTATTATGTTATTATTATTATTATTATTATTATTATTTTATTATTATTATTTTTATTGCTAATAGTATTATTATTTTTATTGATTATTATGTTATTAGTATTTTTTCTTACTATTACTGTTAAAATTATTATTATTATTATTATTATATTAATATCATTAATTTTTTTTAATTTTTTTTCTAACTCCCCCCCCGAAACCCTAGCCGCCACCCCTTTCTCCTATTTTTCTTTTCTTTTTATCTTTTCTTTTCTATTTCTTCTCCCCCACGTTTCCCCCCTCTCTTTATATTCTTCTCTCCCTCATTTATCTCCTTCTTCCGCGGCACACCCCACCCTTCCCTCCTCCTCCTTTTCTTTCCTCTCTCTTGCAGGCCCTCCCCTCTCCCCATCTCTCCCGTCGAGCGTGCCCCCCCTTTTCTCCCTTCCTCCCTTCTCTCCCTTCTTCTCTCGCTTCCTTCTCCCTCCCTTCTCTTTCTCTCCTCTTTCTCCCTCACGCGGCTATCCTCTCCCAAACCCTACACCCCTACCTCCCTCTTCTTCCACCTCGCCCCTCGCCGCCTCGCTCTCAGCCAGCCACAGCTGCCGCTCTCCTCCCCTGCTACCCACCGGCAGCGCTGCGCCCTCTCGCCGCCGCTACCTCCCATGCTTCCCTCCTGCTCATCAGCCGCACCTCTGTGCTCGGCCCCGTCTTCCCACTCAGACGCACCTCCTACTTGGCCACTCAACCGCACCTCTCCGCTCGGCCCCATCTTCCCGCTCATCCGCACCTCCCCACTCGGCCATGCTCCGCTGCCCCTCCCCGCTCGGCCGCACCTCCCCGCTCGAACACGCCCCTATTAGTTCCATTAACGTTTTATTTTGTTATTATTATTCTTATTATGTTAATAATAATAATAATAATATAATAATATTATTATTGTTATTATTATGTTATTATTGTTATCATTATTATGCTATTATTATTATTATGTTAATGTAATTATATTATTATTGCTATTATTATTATATTATTATTATTATTATTATTATGTTATTATTATGATTATTGTTATGCTATTATTATTATTTTTGAATTATTATTATTATTAATATGTTATTATTATTATTATTATTATTATTATGTTATTATTGTGATTTTAATTATGTAATTATTATTATTATTATTAAATTATTGTTATTAATATTATTATTTTTACGTTATTATTTTTATTTTTATTACTATTATTATTATTATTATGTTATTATTATTATTGAACCTGTTTAACGGTCTGCTATTTTAGAACCTATTTGACGGGTCAATACGGTGCGACTGAAGTGCAACGGGAGTTTTGTGCCATGTCATTTTCCATTCCAATTTGAGGTAGGTGGTTCCGCACACAAGTATTAGTTTACAATCATTTGTTTTCTTATTTAATTAATTTAATGATTTATCCATTGGTTTTCATGCTGCGAAATTTTTCCTCAGACTTAGAGTTATTGTGTGTTTATTTAGTTAGAGATATGTTCAGGTGATTCTAGTTAATTTTATTGTGAAAACTCTCTTTGGGAAATTTATTATTGTTGAAAACTATGCAGCGTGTGTTAGGGAAATTTGGTTGTCTTGGAAAAATATTTTGAGTGACTTTTTCCCTTTGAATATTTTGCAACATGTTTCGAAACTGCTTAATTATTTTAAGGGTTTTCCTGGTTATAAAAAGTGTTTTTTTAAATGATGAAGTTGGTTTAATTTAATGTGCTAGCGGTGCAATCTAAGTTTTAAAATGCTTTGGTGTGCATGCGGTTTTTCAAAAAAAGATATTAGTGTGTGAGTGACATGTTATGTGAACTTTGAATTTAGGTGAGCACAAGGAGGGAAGCCGGGGTATTAGAGGGGGGAGACTAGGACTAGTGAGCTAGTGTTCCGGAGATGAACTGACCTGGTTTCACTGGCAGGTTTGACGATTGCAACACTAACTAAACATATGATATCTGAGGGTCATGGCGTTATAATCCACGTGTTCTGAGGGTCTTGGCCTTCTATGCCACATTATCTGAGGGTTGTGGCCACCTAAGCCACGTTTCACCGAGACACGACGTTCTAGGGTCCCACATGTTTATAGTACCCATAGGGCCTCTCCCTTCCTTTTGTGCTCCCGGTTACTTTGCACGCACAATGATACGTGATATGTCACTTGAGTTACTACCCTAATGGGTTTATCTTGAACTTTCATTATTTTAAGTCATTTTATGAAAACCATTTCTTTTTGCACCTCTTTCTTTCTTTATTTTTCATTGCAAATGGATTGATTTCTTTTGATATTTGTGCATGGAATCTTTTCTTGGTGATATCATACTATGCGATTGCTCACACCCTACTTACACCCTTGGGTGTAAGTAGATTTGTGTACTTCTGATATAGGTAAGTGTCCAGTTTTTGGGAGCAGTGGTTCAGATTGTTAGCAGGCCTATCTACGTGGCGTTTTGGTGGTGGCTTAGGGGCACTGTCCTCACACGGGCGAAATTTCTTAGGTTGGTTTTTGGTCACCTTGTTTTTAGTGTTATTTGGGTTTTGAATACTTGTGACTCAAAAACATGTTTTGGTTAAATTCACGCCTGGATACCACTTTTACTCTTCTTTGGTTAATTTTGGTTGGCTGCTTTATTTTTGTTACTCGGGTACATCGTTCCCAATGTTTAAATTGATACCCGGGAACTTGTGCAAGCCCATGGGGATTGGGGACGCCCTTCGGGCCTTGCCGCGGGTCGGTTCGGGCGTCGAGTTTATGGCGACCCGATTCGGTTAGTGACAAATCATCTAGAAATATATTATTTTTCACTAGTAGTTGTCTATCCTAAATGCATTCATGGAATTAGGATGTGTTTTTGTCCACTTCGTATAGCCATTTCACACTCACGTTATCCCTAGTTGTGTGCTCTTTTTTTAGGATCAGATCTTCCATGATGTCATTCTTATTATAGAGTTCCCCCAAGACAAGGACATCCCATGCACCCTCAAAGACGAGTTCCTGTTAATCTACATCGTTTTTTACATCATCCATGTCTTCATCAATGGGAGGAACCCCTTCTCCATGGATCGTAGATTGTGTTTGACTTGCCTCAGCTTGTTGTAGATGGATACCCAAGTGTGTACCCAAGTAGGCTTCCTCCAACTATCTCTATAAAGTTGTTGGTAACCCATAGAGCACAACCAATGAGTGTATAATTAAAACCATTGATATCTTCCCTATATCAGAGATAGGGAAACTAGTAAAGGTGAATGGTTTGAGATACCCAGAATAAGGTGATCAACCATTGCAGTGGGAAACATGGATATGGCATGACGGTTGGCCAGACACTGATCCAATCAACTCTAGTAGAATCTACTCCATTTACTATTATTTCACCAAGTGAATTGATCATTGGATTATCTTGTGTCATGATGGAATTTTCCTTCTATGAACTAAAAAAAGGCATGTTGTCCATGCAGTGAAATGCTCCCCACCCTTTCTTCTCTTATGGATATCTTATGTCATTGAAGTCCCCAAAGATGATCCAAGGGGACTCATCTAGATCAAATACATTAAGATCCTTACAAAAAAACATATCTCATTTTTTCATGACATCCTACGAACACAATGGAAACAAAAATTGGCTTTTCACCGGTATCCATTTTCATTGTAATATATTTATCTATATACTTAGCAAATATCCATTGATACCACCTCCTTCTAGATGATCCATATATGGTGAGTGTTTGGTTCTGGTGAAGGAATAATCAAGGGAGTTGTGCCGAGAATCAATTGTAGGAAGCTCCTGGTTTTCCCCACCCAGCACACGTTGTGGAAATGGTAGGGGATGTACCCAACCTCAAAGAGGATAAGAAGGTAAGGGGAATCATATTCTTAAGAAACTATCCCTAGGTCCAGGTAGGTGGATTCAACCCATGGAGAGGTATAAACACCCAAAACAAGAAGAGGAGAGGCATTAGATAATAAAAGGACTAGACAAAGAGGCGCTTTTTCAGGATCGAGTAGTGTATCAATTTAAGTGGGATGATCCACCACCTTATTCTTGGTGGCTCTAATAGGATCCTGATCAGGTTTAGGGAATGATTCCTCTGCCAAGGGTTGAGCTGCCTTCTAGAGTTTGGGGCTCTAGGAAGAAGTGGTGTCATTAGATGTCCTATAAGCCAATGATTCCTTCACACCTACAAAGAATGACACTAAAGGGAAAAAGGAGGAAAACTTGGGGAGAAATGGGTAAACTATATCTTGACTCCAATCAAGCACCACTTGCATCTTTATGGAGACTTTTTCGAGTAAGGGAATGGAGAATTCCAAACCCATTCAAATATGGGATACCAACACATCTGTAGAACACCATGTATAATCATCCTCACACAGGAAATCCCCAAGAGTGTCCCATGTCACTTTGAGGAGGGAACCATTATGAAATGTTAGGGGTAGACTTAGTAAGCTTATCCACACAACATCATGGGATGTCCCCCCCCCCCAATTGTGAACCTCCAGCAACCACCTAGACAGATTTATCCACCTTTGAAACATGAGATAAGGGGAATTCCACGAGGTATGGATGAAGTCCTCCTCAGAAATGAGTACGAGGAAATACGATTTCTGATGCACCGCTGAAATATGGGAAAGGAAATAGATCCCCTATGAAACAACAAACTTATAGATGCCCATGAGATGCAATTTTATAGACCCAAATCGTGTGATAAGGTTCCATTTGAGGAAGCCAATATCATCATCATAGGCTTTTCCCAAGATATCCACCGACAGGAAGGGACTATCACATAGAATGTACAGGGCTACCAAACAATAATCCATGAAGTAGATATGAAGGAGACCATGGGAATAGCTGCAAAGGGAGTCCTGGAAGGACAATCCAACAGAGAGATCCTTGCGGGAGGAGATGAGTTGCACCAAGGGAGGAAGGGTAGCATCGATAGGGGCCAAAAGGTATAGATAAAATGGATGTTGTGCCTGAACTCTAGCCTGGTAAGGGATGGCAGGGGAAGATAAATCAAGAAAATTTGAAAACTAGTTGGCACATGGGGCACATTATCGTAGGCAGTGGAAGAAGAATACATCTCCAAGATAACTATATCAATAAATTGTTTTCAATTTTAAATTTAACATATTGATTTATATAAACATGTAATTATGTTATTCCTTCGTCAATCTATCATTTCCTATCTAATCAGTGTTGACAAGAATTTTTTACATCTTTGTTAACTACTCTATAAAATTTCATAAAATGTTTGTTTCATTTGTTTTTGTTTTTTGTTTATAATTTTATAAATTTTACTAAACATCTCATATAATAGTTTAATTTTTATAACATATTACTTATGTTTTGTTTTGTTTTGTCTATATAATTTCAAGTATTATATGTTTTTTTATAAATTTCATTATTTTAGTTAAATAATATAATTAATATGACAATTTCTTTTCATTTTGGATTAGTTTTGTTTGTCTCAGTCAGTGATTTTTATTGAATATTATTTGTAATAACTGTATTTATATAATATTTTAATATATTTGTAATTTGATTTTTGGGACCATGTCAGATCAGATTGTGGATTCATCTCAATCATCAAGGGGTGACTCTCCACACTAATATATTGAAGATTTCCCTCATTCCTATTTATAGAAACCACCCACTTCTAATGGGAAATATATGACATTTTTTGTTGGTAAACGTGATAGCACACATTTACCTAAATTATCACTCCTCATAGTAAAATGAAGAGTTATTATATATAGTTCACTAGTGATGTTAATCCAAAAATTACTTGATAAAAATAAATTTTTGTGTTTTATATGATTTCTCAAGAAAAATATTTGAATATTTATTAAAATGGGGAAGTTTCAACCAGAAGAAATGAGCTTAGTTGTGGTAGGAAATTTTTTATGCATAATTATTTGAGTTTAATTTATCGAGGAAATTTTATAGTCATATCAGTATTTTTCCTCACATTAGATAGCATATGATTTACCTAATCCCAATGAAATAAATAGTATATGTTTTTATATTTATATATTGTTATAGAGGGGTTTTAAATCAAAAATATATTTGGATTTCATTTTTGGAGGAATAAATTACTAAAATACCATTTAAATATATTCTTTTCAGTAGAAATATACAAGGGGTAATATTTATGAATGTTGATATGATGATTCTTTTTTGATAAATACACTGTTAACTGGTTGATGTGATTTTTTTTATAATCACAAAAAATTTATCATATTAATGATTTTATATCATTAATTAAAATGAAAGGAGAGAATGTCATTTAGATATATTAAGTGGAGAATGTATACACCCATGATTTATTTTGTGGAGGGTATCTATTACTAAAATAATAAATAATGTATTTTTTGGAAACATTAATAGTTAATTATTCCAGCCTCACAAGGACTACTACCCCACCCTCAACTAGAAATGAAAAATGGAAAAGTACTCATATTGTGAAGAAGTAATTTATCTTGTTTTTTGAGAAAAAGGATGTAGTAGAAAAGATTATAAGAAGTTTTTTTTTGTTTCTTTTAAATCACAGTTTTTTTAATTCATACATATATTTTTCCAATATTTTTTTCATAAATCCATTGAGGAGGAGAGCACACATGGGTACTTCATACTCAAGGGTAGGAATGGTATTTTGGATTCTTAATTAAATAAAGCAAGAACAGTTTTAATGTATATGAGATATGAAAAAGGTATATTTTTTAAAAACATATTCAGTCTTTCTATTAAATCTTCAAGGAATTATGTATATAAAAATATACTCTTTATAATATAATTTTTTACGTATGTGTTAGATGATGGATTATGGGATTAGATCATTTGTGTAGTCGGTTTTTGTAGACACGTAATGACATTTTTTGGTTATATATCCCAATCCATTATATTTTCTTGTACATCCCACTCCTCGACCTCATCCTCCCTAACATCATATCTGATATGAGATATATGGTGAGAATCCCCAATAACATAATGTAGTGTATGGAATCATATAATATATTAGGTATTCTTTACATCATCTGTATATGATGATGGATCAAAATGTTCCAATGGTATATGATATTATAAATTCAGTAGCTAGATTATTTTTCTTTAATGAAAAGGTTTCTATAGTTGGGAAAATTATGGGACATTATTTACATTGGATATCTATAATTTTCCTAAAAGGATATAGTATTGGATTGGATTAGATATATATTTCAATAATATTGGACATAATTGTTTTAAAAAAAATTAATATATATATATATATATATATATATCATGGAATATATCAATAATAAATACATCATATAAAGAAGTAAAAAACATGTTGATTCCCCTTTACCATCCCATACTACATTTACTTATGGATATAATACATTATCATCATATTAATTTATATCATTAGATATTTATATGATAAGAATTTTTTTCTGTGAGAAATTATATATTTAGGGTTTATAATAAATATATCTTGGAAATTATAAGTATATATATGTTTTTCCCAATAGTGATGTAAGTATTTTCCATATAATTATACTATTATATTTTTATGACTATATAAATTTTACATAACATGATACATATTTTTTATTTTTTATAAACTGTACTCATACACATTGTATTCAATATGATATGACATTTTTGTATAAATTCATAGAACGATGATTTATTTATCCCATAATGAATTTGTTATATAATTGATAATGAAATTAATATGGTTCTAATTGATTTTCGAATAATTAAACTAAGTGTAGGGTTACTCAATATCTTGAAAATTATGAAATATATATTTCATATTGTGAATGTTTTTTAAAATAAGTAACAAGTCTCATTATATTTGTATATATAAATATGCATTGGATGTAGTTTTATTTCTATATAATATACAACATACATTCAATCACTATACATGGTTACATTTGAGAAAACATTGAACAATTATTAATGATTTATGTTTTATTATTTTAATGATTATATATTTTAATAAAAATTAATGTTATTTCATACATATCAGTTTCAAACTAGGAATGAATATATTATAATCTTTCATTTAAAATATGGTAAATAACTATTATGTGTTTGCAAAGGTAAATGTTTTATAAGAATGATAATAATATAGATATATAAAAAGATAATATTTTCAATTAATAACATCTTTAAAAATTGAATATTCATTTTCAACATGTAAACATATATGAGTATTTTGTTAAGATATTTTTGTATAACGTATTTACAATTGGGAGTGTTTCAAATATCAATATGGTTTGGATTTATTACTAGTTTTTCTTTTATTTTTAATATAATTATTTTGAGAATTAATATTGATTTTTTTAATTTGTATAATTTTTATTATCCCTACCCATATAAAAATGAGATATATCAACAACAGAATGAATGGGTTGATTAATTTTCATGTTTTATTTTGTTTTGGTATATAACATCATCTTTGTAATGTAGATTGTGCTTTTTAATTATTAAATTGTACTTTTGCAGAAATTTTAAAAAAATTATGATATAAATAGTTATAAAACATAGCTAATTGTGGTTCTTATTATTTTCTACTATTATTTATCGTTTTATATTTTTGTCAGTTTTGGTATTTTTTTAATAATTTTCTTAAATTTTTTCTCCAATAGTTATTTTATAAATGAAATTAAAAATATATTCCCTATTGGTTATAAAATTAGCAATATGATTGTTTTTTACAGTGGTTATTTTATGAAATGTAGAACCATATTTTAAACATTAATAATAATGGATTCACTAATTAATTGACATTAAAAATAAAAATAAAAAATTCCAAAACCACTTTTTTGTAGAATTATATATTTTAATTTTTTATTATGTAATCATTTTATTTATCTATTTTGGTCTATGTATTATTTTTTTCAATTGTATTTTTATTTTATTTATGTTTTCAGGATATTTTTTCATTAATTAATTAGAGTATTATAAAAATAATGTTTTCTTAATATAGTTAAATTATTATTTTCATCAAGATGTGTGTAGTTCATTTGATAAAATCTAGCATGATTGAACCCTTGAGTATGGGGTCATGATGGTTTTGGAATAAAATTAAACCTGGTATCATATGAGTTGGAATTTTCTGAGTTGGTATGAAGTTATAATTGTTTTTAAAAAACATACCAATTTAAAATTAATTTATTTAAATGTTTGAAGCATAAATTTAATTGTAATTGTAATTTTTTGTAATATAAATTTATTTTCACATTATTTATGTTTTATTATTTTTCTATTGTAGTTTTTCATTCATTTAGAGATACACTACTACAATAAAGGACTTTTATTAAATAAAGATATTGTTCTAAAAAAATTATTTCTACCAGTGCTAAAAATAATATAGTAAAATACAAAATTTATCAAAATGGGAAACATTTGTCATTTTTATAGGCGATAAGGATAATAATAGAGGATTATAGTACCCTGATAGATAGTATTAGAGGCTTTGAGAAAGATGAAAAATTGATGAAATATTCTACAACTATGTTTGGTTGTTCAAAATTTTTTTATGTCATCTAAATATATATGATGAATTAATTGTTTTTCTAAGAGATATAGAATATATAATTGAAAGGAAAGTCAATGTGTGATGATTGTAAAACTAGTATCATGGATTAAACACCCTATATTCGGTTGACTATGGATTTCATTTCATTCTTTGTGTATAGAAAATTTTATATAAATGCCTTTGATGAAGTAAAATTTATAGAAAAATAGAGCACAATAATAATAGTAATGAAATAATTCTAAGACTTCCTTAGGTAGAAATGTAGGTACCATATACATAATAATATTTCATGCATTGGTGCTGGGGAGAGCACCATTCAAATATTATCTTGAGTATTAATGTTGTGGGAAATGTGACAATGTTGTGAGAATTATCATTTTTCTTAAATGATCCCCAATTTTCAACTCGATGATCCAAACAAATAAAATGCTAAATTAGTAAAATAAATAAAATAAAGAATAAAAATTAGGTTAACCCCCTAATAATGAAATGAAAAAGAGATCCCATTTTCAATTGTGTATGAATGAAACCATTACCTTAAAAATCCAAAATATATATTTCTTAATGTCCTAGAAAATAATTATTTGGATGGATCATATGCCAATTGACATGATGTAATAGGCATAGCCATATGGCCCATAGGGATGATGGTCCAAAAGTGCATAGTAAAATAGTCTATTTTCATGGTTTGGAGGGGTTTTCCAATTTAATGATCCAATATTCAAGATCCCATTCATTATGGTATGAAACACCATTAAAACAAGAACTCAATTTGTAACGCCCCGACCCCAGTTACCCAGAGTCAGTGCATTTTTAAATAACATTTTCATGATCAAAAAAGATCATTTCATGAAAGACCGATTATTTTAGTAGCCTTGGAAACCCAACATACATTCATAATTCTTACATTACATGATAAAGTGAAAAAAAAACAACATAGTCTCCATAGTCCACACTCATATCCCCTCACACAATCACTACAGGTCAGACATAAAATAATTGTTTACATACTTGGATAAATAAAACATAGAAACGGATGAGCTTAGATGCTCAGTATGGATAATAATATAGAAGAATCTTTCATAAATTAGAATAAAAATTTAAGAAAATGTATAACTAAAACAAAAGCCTTTTAAACTTTAAAATCAACATAATATGACAAAAATAAAATGAAATGATGTCATTTACTTATTCACATGGATATTCTACTAGTCGAATAATCACATACAATACCAATAACCTCTTTCATAATGATGCAATGCATAATGTCAGACTATCATAACCACATAGTCAAGGCCTTGTGCAAAGACTATACATACGATTTTTTCAAGGCCTTGTTCCAAGTCACTATTTTGTCTCATGAGACCTACTGATGCACCGAGGAGCTATAGGGGCTCCACCTATCACATACTAATCACAATTCATTCCTCATATGAAATGGTTTAAACATAACATAAACTTTCTTATTAAGACTAGCAAATGAAATGTCAGTACATTATCCATAAAATATGAATGTTATAAAAATAGCACATCCACAGTCAATCATATCACAAAACCATCAATACAATATGGAATTTTTGTATCATAATAAATAAATTTCAAATAAACTTAAAATCCATCCAAGGATGTTGACATAGATAAAATCAAAACTATTTGAGAGAAATATACTTTTTTGAAATCATTTAAAAGTCATATAATTATAAAATAAAAAATTTACATTGAAAATATTCTTATAGTCTTGTAATGGATGCTTCGAAGACTTTATAACGTTGAAAATAGACGCACACGCCGTATAAGTTAAAAAAAGAAACTCTTACCTTAATTTTGTCAAAAAGGTTAAAAAGGACCTTGTTTGGAAAACGACGGAAATATTACTTTATAAAATGCATAAAAAAATTCCAACAAGGGTATAAATGACTTTAACCTATAGTCTATAAAATATAAATAATGTTTTGAAATACATTTTTAAGAAACATGGATGTGGATGACAAAGAGGTCCCAGTATATACTTACGTAAAAATAACCTCGGATAATAAAGAGATTGTAAAATAAACCCTTGTACATTTCCTTGGTTGAGGGTTGGTTAAACTACTTCATAATACTGAAATAATTGTTATTAAATAATAAAAGAATCATATACATTAATATGATATCATATATGATCTTTTAAAATTTCTTTATTAATAATATCTTAGTATTATCGTCGTTCCGGGCATTAGTGGATTCATTTTCTTTTATATTCTTTGTTATGTGAGTCATATTTTTTATGGATGGGATGTATCTTTTTCATATCCATAATTATATTAAGTCTATAAACATTATTTTTAACCATCAAATGAAAATTATTCTTGAATGGATACAATGGCGAATGAATCTCATCACATTCATGGAGATGGTATTCCGTACGTAAGCACGGGCGATAATATCATTATATTGATATTAAAATAATATATAATTGGACTATATATCATATATACAGAATCATTATCAAGTTATCTTTATTATTTAAATCAATTAAACATTATTATTATACCCATCCAAATAATAAAATATTGAATGACCATTACCCCACGACGTGGAGACGGTTAACCGTACGTATGCACGTTTGGTGACATGTCATTCAAATGATGGATAGAATAATGAATATGGTTGTACCATATTTATAATAACATCAATTTATATAAAATATACTGGAGTTATTATTTTAGAAATGATATAAAAATGAAAGAGGATGTGGAAAAAGAATGAAACTTGAAAGAGGTGATGAAATATTTACCTCTTCTTCGAGTTCTTCCATTTCATTTGATCAAAATGGATCCTTAGGTTGGATTTATGAATAAATAAAGGCCCCTAAGATGAATAAAGGACAGTTGATATGGTGTTTGGGAAAATCTTGGCCCAGAAAAATGGATTTGAAGGTTTGAATTTGAGGGAAGGGGGAGTGCCCTTTTATAAGAGGGGTGGGGGGAACATTAGGAAAATTTTAAAATATTATTTTATAATAAAATCATTTTAGATTTAAAATGTCTTAAAAGTGGAATATTTAATGTCTATGTTGGGTACGGGTTAAAAACCTCTAAACCAATAGGTTTTAGATAGGTTTGGGTTACAATATTAACATTATCTTTGAGATTTATCATTTAGTTAAATAGTTTTACATTTACCATGTCTCTTTGTAGTTTTATATTATATGGTTAATAAACTAACTATATACATCCAAGAAACCCCAAATTGGTTAATTAATGATACAAATATCAATATATAAGTATTTTGGCCGAACCATAGATTTTTATGAATATAATATCAATTAATAATATAATATTTGTTTTAAAAACTATTTTATGTCAATTTTGAAACTATTTGGTATTTTGTATTTTCATAATTCATAACAACATTATTACTTCGAAAACAATTCATCAAACTAACCCTAATATGTCATATTAACCTATAAAATTAGTGGAATTCATAAAAAGTCTCAAATTACATTTATTTTTATATTTATAATATTAGTTATGTTAATATTTCATTAATTAGGTAATTACTGCATCATCATTGTTTCATAAATAAATTAAATTATTTAATGTATAAAAAATATAAATATAATAAAATTATGTATAAAATCTTTTTATATTTCTAATGAATATTTATATTTGAATTTATCTTACGAGTAACCCTACATTTGACATGTTTTAGTTAATAAAATTTGATTTTAACTTTTTTAACTCTTCTTTGAATTAAATAATAATAAATGTCCTAATCTATCCCAAGTGGACCTAAAGGATCATATTTTATTTCTAATGTTGTTTTTGGTCGAAGTACACTTATTCAATATAATTAGTACATGTGTTAGAATAATAATAATATCATTTTTACCTTTAATTACTCTATTTTTAACAATGGAAATAAAAGTAAAAAGTTACTATTCGCCAAAAATTATTTTTATCTTATTGGACCATATTTTACTCCTTGATATTAACCATTCCTCTTTGATATTTATAATTCAACTCACAGATGTGGTAAAATTATGTTTTATATAATTTTGTAAATACTCATATGAGGTAGGAAAAAGACGGTAAAAAGTTCAATAATATTTTTATATACTTAAAATTATTATAAACTAACATCAATTAATTAAATTGAACTTATATAGGTATTATGTAACTATTTTGACCAAAAATAAATTTAAATAAAATAAATAATTATTTAAATAAAAAGGTGGTTTTAATCAATGACTCAATATTTTTCATTATTCATCAAAAATTCAATGTTTTCAGAAACATACCAAAAATTCACCCTATGTTTATATTGATATTACGAATTAAATAATGAAATATATTTTACCAAATTAGAATCATATAAATTGAATTAATTAATTTAAAATTAATTCCCATTGTCCCAACCAAAAAATATATTTTTATGAAATAAAAACTACCAAAATATTGACACTAGTTTGTGTCCTATTTCAACATAAAATTACTTCCAATGACCAACATTGTATTAAATGATAAAAATATAATTTAATTATACTTCCAACCATTCAAATTTATAGTTGAACACAATTAATTATTTTGATTAATTAATGGGTTTTCAGTTAAAATTTAATATTTTTCACAAATCAACAAAATATGAAAGTTATTAGAAAAACACAAAAAATTTATCAAAACTAAATTTTTATGTCCCTATTATAAATAAGAAGTTTAATTTTTAAAATTTAATATATAATAGTTTCAAATATTGGATATAAAAATGGTTTTCCATTAAAATGTTGTACAATTTTATTTTTTTGAAAAATACTTTTTTAAAACGAAAAAAAAGATTTATGTTTACGAAACACAATATATGGATTCTAAAATTATAAGGATTGTATAATGTTTAGAATTTAGTTAATACTATTCATAACCACTTTTGAACGGCTAGTTTGGTATGTCGTGGTGCACATGAACTCAATGTTGTGTGTAGTTCTAGTTATTGAATAACTTTGAAGAAATAACGTACTATGAAATCTTGGGGTGTTACATTCTTCCCTCCTTCAATAAATTTCATCCTTGCAATTTGAAATTGTTCTTTGAAAATAAAGGGTTTAAAAAAATTCATTTGTGGTAAAAAAACCCACATCGGAAATTGGGTTAATAAAAATTAGTCTTAATAAGAGGAAAAGGGGATTGAAAAAGTCACCACCAAATTATGATCTCAATTAAGAGAAAATTTGTGGAAACTAGAGACACAAAATTTGAGGGAAAACGTAAATATTTATAGGGAGTTATTGAGATCATCAGTCACAAACAATTATAGAATTGATGTTCTCAAAACCATCAATCTATGATGATTTAAAATATCATTTGTTCAGCAAAACATAACGTATTTGGATAACACAGTTTTAGTTTTAGATCCATTACATAAAGTTTAAGAATTAATTTATTTATAGAATAAGAGAAAAAAATATACTTGACAAGTAGAGTTCCATCCTTTAACTAATTTCTACCGCAAACTCATCTTTCACACTAAAAGATAATAGAGAATAAAAAAATATTCTATTTATCCTATTCGTATAGGGTTCCAAAAAAAATAAATTATAATTCACCTATCAAACCCTTAAAAATAAGAAACTACATTAGGTAGTCAAGGGACTTCACGTAGTCTAGTGGTAGGCGATAAATCCCAATCGCACAATGGTTGCGGGTTTGATTCCCGCAGCTTTTTCTGATGTGACGGGTTGTCACATGGTCAACAAGTTTTCCTTTTTATAAAAATCTAAAAAAACCTTAAAAATAGTATCAAATTTAAAACTTAATCCATTACAACCTTTAGACTTATCCCAAATACTTCTATCCAAACTCACAGTCCAATATTTATAAGGATGTTAAACACAATGAAGATCCTTTTTTCCACGTAATAATATGTGAACACCTTCATCGTGTATTCTTTTAAAACACTAAAACATCCTGAATTACCATAAAATATTATTGATTAAATTCATGAACCATTATTTCTTATAGAATACTTTATATACTCCTTCTATCCAAAAATGTTTTAAATTACAATAATGATATAATATACAAATAATTAATCAGTTTCAAGATAGTCAAGAGTATCCAATATAATTTATCCAAATCAATCATGTATTATTTGAAAAATCACTAACTCTGTATCAGAACAATATTATGGTTTATCTTTCTCTCAACTATATATTTTCCAAATATTTAACCTGTTATTGAGTCACTATTCTTGGTTCCACACAATCTCAAATCCTTAATGAAATAGTACTACAGTAAAATCCTTATTTACTCTATAATTCTTATAACATGTACATCATTAATACAATTCATAAATGAAACTATACTTTAAAAACAATATAAGAAATCTAATCATTCCTATTCATCTTCAGTAGTACCATAACATTATTATTATCCAGTAGCAGCATTTAGAGTATTCTCTGATTATTTGGACATTGATTCGCGTAGTGTCTCAACTCCTTTCATAAGAATCATTGTACATTTGAAACTTTTTTTTAACCTTACAATCAAGTACCTATTGTTCTTTTTCTCCACACTTATAAAATAATCCCATTCCCATAAATAATTTAAAAAGGTGATTCTTTCCACCATTATCACATATGGGAAAATCATTTTTTCCCTCTTCCCTTTATCCATATTTCACTCTTCCATCCCTTTCTTCTCTGGATTCCCTTCAATGCCACATGACTCAGATAATTATTTACTTGTCTTATTATCACATGATACTATTTATTCATATGTTGAGAATACATGGGAGACTATTTCCCTTGTAAATATTATGTTAATACCCTGAAAGATATGGTCTTTCATACTCTTTGGATCATACGCATTGCTGGAGTTCACATTCAATCTACTGGACAAAATTTATATACAATGGCATACACTAGGTCAGTTTATAAATTGAATTGAATAATTCCAAGCTTTTAAAATACCAAATGTAAATTGAATCGTTTATGGGTATAATCCAAAATTGTAAAAATATTTTCTTTGAGGTGGTATATACATGTAAATCCTTCATAATTCCAAAGCATATCATTGTGGAGTGTCATAACCAAGAGTGCAGTAAGGCCCATTGTTGTGAACCAGTTCCCATCCGAGTATAGCTCAAAGCGGTGTTGTCAGGATTTACCCCTAGGTACATCTTTTCCTGATCCTCCTCTACCTGATCGTATCCTGAAAAAGATGTATTTCTTGGAAAACACAAAAAATATTTACAATACCAAAATTCTAGAATGTTCTTCTATACTAATCTTCAATGTCTATCTTAGGGTAATGTGCTCTAATTAGAGTTTATCTAAATCTAGGTTCCATGGTTTCTACTAAAAATCCTCTGATTCCAACTTTTATGCCCTAAACCCAGTTACCCAGAGTTGGTGCATTATTACATTACATTGGCATGATCACAATTGATCAAGTCTCAAAAGACCGATTAGTTTAGTATCCTTGGAAACAATAGATACATTCAAAACTCTTATATTACATGATAAAGTGAAAAACTACAACAAAATAGTGTCTATTGTTCACACTCATATCCCCTCAGACTATCCCTACAAATCAGTCATAAAATACTTCTTCACATCCTGGGAAAAATAAAACATAGAAAAAGGTGAGCTCTGATGCTCAGTAAGGATAATAATATAGAGGAAACATTCATAAATAAGTATAAATATTTAAGTCCATTTATAACTAAAACAAAATCCTTTTAAACTTGAAATTAAGTATAATATGGAAAAAATAAATTTAAATAATGCCATTTTCTTATTCAATTGATATTCTACTAGTCGAATAATCACTTGCAATACCAATAACCACTTTAATAATGATGGAATGCATAATTCCAGAATATCATAACCACATAGTCAAGACCTTGTGCCAAGACAAAAAAAATGATTTTGTCAAGGCCCTTGTGCCAAGAAAATAGCTTCTCTCATGAGACCAACCGATGCATCGAGGAGCTATAGCGGGCTCCACCCGTCACTTACTAAGTCCAATACATTTCTAATATAAAAAGGTTTAGACCTAACATAAACATTCGTATTAACACTAGCATAAGAAATTAAAATACTTTATCCATAAACCATTAATGTTATAAGAATAGCACATACATAGTCAAACATATCACAAAACCTTCAATACAATATGGATTTTTTGTATCATAATAAATCAATTTTAAAAAAACTTAAAATCCATCAAAGGATGTTGACATAGATAAAATGAAAACTATTTGAGGGAAATATCACTTTTTTTAAATCATTTAAAAGTCACATAATTATAATAAAAACATTTACTTTGTAAATATTCTTATAATATTGTAATAGAAGCTCCGAATTTTTTTTACGGTGGAAAATAGCCACACCTTCCATATAATTTTTAAAAAATACTTTCTTACATTAATTTTGTTGAAAAGGTAAAAAAGGAACTTGTTTGGAAAACAATGGAAAGATTCCTTTATAAAATTATTATAAAAATTCAAAAAATGGTATAAATGAATTTAATCCATAATATATAAAATAGTAAGACTGTTTTGAAATAAATTTTTAGGAAACATGGATGTGAATGATAATGTGGTACTAGTAGATACTTACGTAAAAACAACCTCGGATAATAAAGAGATTGTAAAATAAACACTTACACAGTACTTTTCCTTCGATGAGGGTAGGTTTACCTCTTGTATAATGGTGAATTTTTTTTATTAAATTATACAATAATCATATACATTAATATGATATCATATATGATCTTTTAACATTTCTTTGTTAGTAATATCTTAGTATTATTGTCGTTGCAGGTGTTAACAGATTCATTTTCCATTATATTCATTGTTATGTGAGTCATATTTGTTATGGATGGGTGTATCTTATTCATATCCAGAATGATATTAAGTCGTTAAACATTATTTTTAACCATCAAATGAAAATTAGTCTTGGATGGATAAGATGGGGAATAAATCTCATCGCGTTCGTGGAGACCGTATTTTGTACGTACGCACAAGTGATAATATCATTCTTTTGATATTAAAATAATATATAATTGGATGGAATATAATAAATACAGAATCATTATAATTTTATATTTATTATTTAAATCCATTACACATTATTATTATACCCATCCAAATAATACTATATAGAATGACAATTACACCACGACGTGGAGACGGTAAGCCGTGCGTACGCACGTATAGTGACATGTCATTCAAAGGGTGGATATAATAATTAATATGGTCGTACCATATTTATAATAATATCAAAGTATACAGATGATACTTTAGTTATTATTTTATAATTTAAATAACAAAGACAGATGATGTGGAAGAAGAAAGAAACTTGAAAGAGGTTATGAAATATTTACCTCTTCTTTGGGTTATTCCTTTTGACTTGATAAAAAGGATCGTTATGTTGGATTTATGACAAAAGTATGGCCTCTAAAATGAAGGGAGGATAGTTGAGAGGGAATTTGGGTAGAGGTTTTCCAATCCAAATGGCTTTTATGGTGTGAATTTTAGGGAAGGTGGAGTGCCCTTTTATAAGAGCGGTGAAGGGCACCTTACGAAAATCTAGAAATATTATTTTATAAAAAAATAATTTTATGTTTATAATGGCTCCAAAGTAATTTATTTAAACTTTATGGTGGGAATGGGTCTAAAAATACTCAACCAATACGTTTTAGACAGGTTTTGGTCACTATATTAACATTATCTTTTATATTTAATTCTGAGTTAAATAGTTTGACATTTACAATGTCTCTTTGTATTTTTATATTATATGGTTAATAAACTTATTATATACTTAAAAAGAACCCCAAGTGGTTCATTAATGATAATCCTATAATTATATAAGTATTTTGGTTGATCCTTAGATTTTTATGAATATAATATCAATTAATAATATAATATATATTTTAAAAACTCTTTTATGTCAATTTTGACAGTATTTGGTAGTTTTTTTCCAAAATTTATAAAATCATTATTATATTGAAAAATATTTATATAACCAATTATAATATGTCATATTAACCTTGAAAAATAGTTGAATATATAAAAAGTATCAAATTACATTTATTTGGATATTTATAATATTAATTTTTTTAATATTTCATTAATTAGGTAATTACTGCATCATCATTATGTCATAAATAAACTAAATAATTTAATGTATAAAAATATAAATAAAATACTATTATGTAGGAAATATTTTTATATTTCTAATTAACATTTATAGTCGAATTTATCTAATGTGTAAACCTATATTAAAAATGTTTTAGTTATTAAACATTGATTTTAACTCTTTTAACTCTTCTTTGAATTAAATAATAATAAATTTCCTAATCTAACCGAAGTGGACCTAAAGGATCATATTTTTTTCCTAAGGTTGTTTTTGGTCAAATTACACTTATCCAATAGAATTATAACATGTTTTAGGGTAATAATAATATCATTTTTACCATTAATTACCCTATATACTTTTAATCATGGTAAATAAAAGTAAAAAGTTACTACTCCCAAAAAATTATTTTTATCATATTGAACCACATTTTACTCCTTAATATTAATCATGTCTCTTGAATTTATAAAATTCAACTCACAGATGTGGTAAAATTAAGTTTTATGTAAATTTGAAAATACTTCTAGGAGGTAGGTAAAAACAGTAAAAAGTTCAATAAATTTTTTATATATCAAAAATTATTATAAACATATACAAATTAAATACATTGAACATATATAGGTATTATATATCTATTTTGAACTAAAATAAATTTCAATAAAATAAATAATTATTTAAATAAAAAGTTGGTTTTAAACAATGAATCATTGTTATTCACTATTCATCAAAAATTGAATGTTTTCTGAAACATACCAAAAATTCACCCTAAGCTAATTTTGTTAATCCAAATTCAAAAATGAAGTATATTTTACTAAATTAAAAACATATAAATTGAATTTATTAATTTACAATTAATTCCCATTTTCAAAACCAAAAACGTATTTTTAAGAAATAATAACTTCCAAAAGATTGACACTTGTTTATGTCCAATATTAAAGTTAAATTTAATGACCCAAAAATTTCAAGGAAAATTTTTTCTTAAATACTTTATAATTTTATGAGTTTGTGGTTTATGATGGCACTTGATTCCATGGCCCGGTGTGACTGGAATCAATTTCTGATTTTTTGTTCGGGTACATTCAGTAAACGTACATCCGGGTTTTTCTATATTTTAAACCGGTGCTTAGAATCGAAATCTGATGGCACCGATGAACTCACAGCTCCGGTATTCTCTTAAGGGGACCTTTACCACAGTTGTGTCACTACTGAAAATCCGGCCTTTAGCGGCCGCTCAACGACCGCCATTGGCGGTCGCTGTTGCCTCGTCGCTAGAGGCTTTCAGCGACCGCTGATGGCGGTCGATATAGAAGGCCGGCAGATCGGCCTTCAGCGACCGCTCGGCGGTCGCCAGTCTAAAAAAAAAATTTTAAATTTTTTTTTTTATTGAATTGAATATATAAATAAATAAATATATATATATATAAAAATATTCATATATATACTATTAAATACAATATTTTAAATAAATATATATATATATATAATATATTTTAAATGTTTTAATATATATATAATATATATATAATATCAAATCATTGTGCTATAATAATTTAAAAACATCGATTCAAGAAATAATCTCATTTCAGGTCTTTCGGAGCACGTTTGCTCCGAATGGGACCACCGCACGCCGTTTTGGTGTTTTATGGCGCCGGAAACGCGTTTCCGGCCGCCGCGGTCAAACGGCACCTCCGAATGAGGTGCCGTCTGGCCTACCATTTCACAATTCACGCCCCGGATGTTGTCGTATGGTTTCGTGGCATTCGGAGGTCGTTCGAGTGGTTTTGAGCCCCCAACGCGCCATTTCAGCGCGCACCGCGCTGCTGAAAAGGACACAATCGGACGTGTCGTGCGCACCGCACGTCTGATGGATGTGTGGCCTCCACCTGCATCTCAGGATTAATATTTCTATGGTTCCCATGCGGTTTCAGGTCGTTCGGAGCACGTTTGCTCCGAATTGGACCGCCACACGCCGTTTTGGTGTTTTAGGGCGCCGGAAACGCGTTTACGGCCGCCGCGGTCAAACGGAACCTCCGAATGAGGTTCCGTCTGGCCGACCATTTCACAATTCACGCCCCGGATGTTTTCGTACGGTTTCGTGGCATTCGGAGGTCGTTCGGGTGGTTTTGACCCCCCAACGCGCCATTTCAGCGCGCGCCGTGCTGCTGAAAAGGACACAATCGGATGTGCCACGCGCACCGCACGTCCGCTGGACGTGCTGCCTCCTCCTGCATCTCAGGAATAATATTTCTATCGTTCCCGTGCGGTTTCAGGTCTTTCGGAGCACGTTTGCTCTGAATGGGACCGTCGCACGCCGTTTTGGTGTTTTATGGCGCCAGAAACGCGTTTACGGCCTCCGCGGTCACACGGCACCTCCAAATGAGGTGCCGTCTGGCCGAAAATTTCAAAATTCATGCCCCGGTTGTTGTCGTACGGTTTCGTGACATTCGGAGGTCTTTCGGGTGGTTTTGACCCCCCAACGCGCCATTTCAGCGCGCGCCGCGCTGCTGAAAAGGACACAATCGGACGTGCCGCGCGCACCGCACGTCCGATGGACTTGCGGCCTCCTCCTGCATCTCAGGAATAATATTTCTATTGTTCCCGTGCGGTTTCAGGTCGTTCGGAGCACGTTAGCTCCGAATTGGACCGCCGCACGCCGTTTTGGTGTTTAATGGCACCGGAAACGCGTTTATGGCCGCCGCGGTCACACGGCACCTCCGAATGAGGTGCCGTCTGGCCGACCATTTCAAAATTCACGGTCCGGATGTTGTCGTACGGTTTCGTGGCATTCAGAGGTCGTTCGGGTGGTTTGGACCCCCCAACGCGCCATTTCAGCGCGCGCCGCGCTGCTTAAAAGGACACAATCGGACATGCCGCGCGCACCGCACGTCCGATGGACGTGCGACCTCCTCCTGCATCTCAGGAATAATATTTCTATCGTTCCCGTGCGGTTTCAGGTCGTTCGGAGCACGTTTGCTCCGAATTGGACCACCGCACGCCGTTTTGGTGTTTTGTGGCGCCGGAAACGTGTTTCCGGCCGCCACGGTCAAACGGCACCTCCGAATGAGGTGCCGTCTGGCCGACCATTTCACAATTCACGCCCCGGATGTTGTCGTACGGTTTCGTGGCATTCGGAGGTCGTTCGGGTGGTTTTGACCCTCCAATGCGTCATTTCAGCGCGCGCCGCGCTGCTGAAAAGGACACAATCGGACGTGCCGCGCGCACCGTACGTCCGATGGACATGCGACCTCCTCCTGCATCTCAGGAATAATATTTCTATCGTTCCTGTGCGGTTTTAGGTCGTTCGGAGCACGTTTGCTCCGAATTGGACCGCCGCACGCCGTTTTGGTGTTTTATAGTGCCCGAAACGCGTTTCCGGCCGCCGCAGTCAAACGGAACCTCTGAAAGAGGTGCCGTCTAACCGAACATTTCACAATTCACTCCCCGGATGTTGTCGTACGGTTTCGTGGCATTCGGAGGTCGTTCGGGTGGTTTTGACCCCCCAACGCGCCATTTCAGCGCGCGTCGCGCTGCTGAAAAGGACACAATCGGACGTGCCGCGCGCACCGCACGTCCGATGGACGTGCGGCCTCCTCGTGCATCTCAGGAATAATATTTCTATCGTTCCTGTGCGGTTTCAGGTCGTTCGGAGCACGTTTGCTCCGAATGGAACCGCCGCACGCCGTTTTGGTGTTTTATGGCGCCAGAAACGTGTTTCCGGCCGCCGCGGTCAAACGGCACCTCCAAATGAGGTGCCGTCTGGCCGACCATTTCACAATTCACGCCCCGGATGTTGTCGTATGGTTTCGTGGCATTCATAGGTCGTTCGGGTGGTTTTGACCCCCCAACGCGCCATTTCAGCGCGCGCCGCGCTGCTGAAAAGGACACAATCGGACGTTCCGCGCGCACCGCACGTCCGATGGACGTGCGGCCTCCTCCTTCATCTCAGAAATAATATTTCTATCGTTCCCGTGTGGTTTCAGGTCTTTCGGAGCACGTTTGCTCCGAATGGGACCGCCGCACGCCGTTTTGGTGTTTTATGGCGCTGGAAACGCGTTTCCGGCCACCGCGGTCAAACGGCAACTCCGAATGAGGTGACGTCTGGCCGACCATTTCACAATTCACGCCCCGGATGTTGTCGTACAGTTTCGTGGCATTCTGAGGTCGTTCAGATGGTTTTGACCCCCCAACGCGCCATTTCAGCGCGCGCCGCACTGCTGAAAAGGACACAATCAGACGTGCCGCGCGCACCGCACGTCCGATGGACGTGCGGCCTCCTCCTGCATCACAGGAATAATATTTCTATCATTCCCGTGCGGTTTCAGGTCGTTTGGAGCACGTTAGCTCCGAATTGGACTGCCGCACACCGTTTTGCTGTTTTATGGCGCCGGAAACGCGTTTCCGGCCGCCGCGGTCAAACGGCACCTCCGAATGAGGTTCCGTCTGGCCAACCATTTCAAAATTCACGCCCCGGATGTTTTCGTACGGTTTCGTGGCATTCGGAGGTCATTCGGGTGGTTTTGACCCCCCAACGCGCCATTTCAGCGCGCGCCACGCTACATAAAAGGACACAATCGGACGTGCCGCGCGCACCGCACGTCCGATGGACGTGCGGCCTCCTCCTGCATCTCAGGAATAATATTTCTATCGTTCCCGTGCGGTTTCAGGTCGTTCGGAGCATGTTTGCTCCTAATGGGACCGCCGCACGCCGTTATGGTGTTTTATGGCGCCGGAAACGCGTTTCCGGCCGCCGCGGTCAAACGGAACCTCCGAATGAGGTGCCGTCTAGCCGACCATTTCACAATTCACGCCCCGGATGTTTTCGTACGGTTTCGTGGCATTCAGAGGTCGTTCGGGTGGTTTTGACCCCCCAACGCGCCATTTCAGCGCGCGCCGCGCTGCTGAAAAGGACACAATCAGACGTGCCGCACGCACCGCACGTCCGATGGACGTGCGGCCTTCTCCTGCATCTCAGGAATAATATTTCTATCGTTCCTGTGTGGTTTCAGCTCTTTCGGAGCACGTTTGCTCTGAATCGGACCTCCGCACGCCGTTTTGGTGTTTTATGGCGCCAGAAACGCGTTTCTGGCCGCCGCGGTCAAACGGAACCTCCGAATGAGGTGCCGTCTGGCCGAACATTTCACAATTCACGCCCAGGATGTTGTCGTATGGTTTCGTGGCATTCGGAGGTCGTTCGGGTGGTTTTGACCCCCCAACGCGCCATTTCAGCGCGCGTCGCGCTGCTGAAAAGGACACAATCGGACCTGCCGCACGCACCGCACGTTAGATGGACGTGCGGCCTCCTCCTGCATCTCAGGAATAATATTTCTATCGTTCCCGTGCGGTTTCAGGTCGTTCGGAGCACGTTTGCTCCGAATTGGACCGCCGCACGCCGTTTTGGTGTTTAATGGCGCCGGAAACGCGTTTACGGCCGCCGCGGTCACACGGCACCTCCGAATGAGGTGCCGTCTGGCCGACCATTTCACAATTAATGCCCCGGATTTTGTCGTACGGTTTTGTGGCATTCGGAGGTCGTTCCGGTGGTTTTGACCCCCCAACGCGCCATTTCAGCGCGCGCCGCGCTGCTGAAAAGGACACAATCGGACGTGCCGTGCGGACCGCACGTCCGATGGACGTGCGGCCTCCTCCTGCATCTCAGGAATAATATTTCTATCGTTCCCGTGTGGTTTCAGGTCTTTCGGAGCACGTTTGCTCCGAATGGAACCGTCGCACGCCGTTTTGGTGTTTTATGGCGCCGGAAACGCGTTTACGGCCGCCGCAGTCAAACGGCACCTCCAAATGAGGTTCCGTCTGGCCGACCATTTCACAATTCACGCCCCGGATGTTGTCGTATGGTTTCGTGGCATTCGGAGGTCGTTCGGGTGGTTTTGACCCCCCAACGCGCCATTTCAGCGCGCGCCGCGCTGCTGAAAAGGACACAATCGGACGTGCCGCGCGCAGCGCACGTCCGATGGACGTGCGGACTCCTCCTGCATCTCAGGAATAATATTTCTATCGTTCCCGTGCGGTTTCAGGTCTTTCGGAGAACGTTTGCTCCGAATGGGACCGCCGCACGCCGTTTTGGTGTTTTATGGCGCCGGAAACGCGTTTACGGCCGCCGCGGTCAAACGGCACCTCCGAATGAGGTGCCGTCTGGCCGAACATTTCACAATTCACGCCTCGGATGTTTTCGTATGGTTTCTTGGCATTCGGAGGTCGTTCGGGTGGTTTTGACCCCCCAACGCTCCATTTCAGCGCGCGCCGCGCTGCTGAAAAGGACACAATCGGACGTGCCGCGCGCACCGCACGTCCGATGGACGTGCGGCCTCCTCCTGCATCTCAGGAATAATATTTCTATCGTTCCCGTGCGGTTTCAGGTCTTTCGGAGCACGTTTGCTCTGAATGGGACCGCCGCACGCCGTTTTGGCGTTTTGGGGCGCCGGAAACGCGTTTCCGGCCGCCGCGGTCAAACGGCACCTCCGAATGAGGTGCCGTCAGTTCGACCATTTCACAATTCACGACTCGGATGTTGTTGTACGGTTTCGTGGCATTCGGAGGTTGTTCGGGTGGTTTTGACCCCCCAACGCGCCTTTTCAGCGTGCGCCGCGCTGCTGAAAAGGACACAATCGGACGTGCGGGGGGCTGTACGGGGGTGGTGCGGGGCTATACGGGGGTGCGGGGGGGCTGTACGGGGGTGCGGGGGGCTGTACGGGGGTGCGGGGGGGGGGGGGGGGGGGGGGGTTGTACGGTGGTGTCGGGTGGCTGTACGGGGGTGCGGGGGGCTGTACGGGGGTGGCGGGGGGAAGTACGGGGGTGCGGGGGGCTGTACGGGGGTGCGGGGGGTGGGGGGGGGGCTATACGGGGGTGCAGGGGGGGGGGGGGGGGCTGTACGGGGTTGCGGGGGGTGTATGGGGGTGCGGGGGGCTGTACGGGGGTGCGGGGGGCTGTACGGGGGTGCGGGGGGCTCGGGGGTGCGGGGGGGGGGGGGGGGGGCTGTACGGGGTTTCGGGGGGTGTATGGGGGTGCGGGGGGCTGTACGGGGGTGCGGGGAGCTATACGGGGGTGCGGGGGGCTGTACGGGGGTGCGGGAGGCTGTACGGGGGTGCGGGGGGCTGTACGGGGGTGCGGGGGGGGGGGGGGCTGTTGGAATTAGTTCGACTTTTTCAAATGTAGAATCATTCAAGATTATCAGATCAAAAACTCAATATGTGTATAAAATATTTAAAACACCACCATGGATGGTAATAATGCATTACTTAAATGAATAAATACAGTACATCAATGTCAACCCTACCAGAAAAAACAAAAAACATATCTCGTGAATATATGGTGCGTCACGCGTTTTCATCACTACTACCTCCTTCTGGCGGGCCAGGTGCCTACAACAAATAAACATTATAAATATTTTAATAATAAAAATAATTTAAATTAAATAAATAAATACAGTATATACCTGCGTCGTATTTTCCCCTGTACCATCAGCTCGACGCACATATTCCCGCAGTGCTCTAACCTCAGCTGTCAATTGCGCATTTGTCTCCTCGGAAGCGTGCAGCCGTGCCTCAAAATCTGACATCTGCTGTGTCATATGAGCAACATCAGGACCAACAACCGCAGCGCGTGACACTACAGAACGAGGAATCCCTGCTCCATAGGTCAAACTATAGCCATGCCCGTCCCGACCAATAATGCGATGAAAGATCTCATCCCGTCGCGTGGGAAGCTGTCGCTGGTCCTCTGGTAGATGTTCTAACTCAGCTTCAAATTGAGCCTGTGATATATTTAAATATATATAAATATATATATGTTAATATATAGATTTATTTAATTATTGGTAAGTACAGACACTTACTATCAATGCTGCAACCTCTGGATCATTGCGATCACGAGTCCTTATCCACACCGAAATTTTATCAGTTGCTGCACCTTGCCCTCGCAACTGTATATTAAAAGAATATAACCACAAAACCATATTAATTAATAAATTATAAAATTAATAATATATACCTCATGTCGGATCTGAGACACGTGACGAGTCCCGAGCCTGTGAGCTGGTCCCTACAACGCTCGATTCTCCAAATGGCGTGTTGACACCTCCTACATTCAATTCATTCAAATTTCAAACAAATCACATATTCTTGAAAATATATATACAGAAAAATAATTAATATACAAACCGCAACACCCTCAGTAGACCAATATGCAACCAAGTCACGCCACTGAGCCGGGAGGACACCTCTCGGGACTTTTTCCAAAATGTCAAGGGCACCCACATTTGGTACCCAGTGGTCCCTCTTCACTTTGCCTTTATAATCTTTCCACATCTTACGGCATTTGCTCATACACACGGGCCGAAACTCTTCAGGGCATAATTTCAAATTTTTCTATAAATAAAATAATCAAACATATTAGTATTCTTTATAAATAGAAAATAAAGTAAAATTATTTTCTTACCTGAACCTCCGTCCATAGACGATCTAATGTGTCCTGAGGGATAGAAGCCCAATCACGCGTGGTCAATGGAAATCGATATGGGTCACGTATGATATGACCCAGCTGACGAATAAATGCCGGGGCATTCGGTCCCACGGGATGAAATACCTCATCAAATGAAACATCTATCGTCGTGTCGGAATTCCATGATAATATGCCACGACCAGGGCCTCTCCTGCGAGAGGAAGAAGCAGCCGAGTCTGATCCTGTTGAAAACAATTTTATATATAAATTGACAAATGTTATATATATATATATATATATATATGTGTGTCAATTACATAAAAAATATAGACAATGACATTCAAACATACCTCGACCCTGAGACATAGATGCCTCAGATGGATGATGTGGATCTTCTGCCTCTTCCCCTGAAATGTCTGCAGTCATAGAAAATATCAGTAATGAGTCCAAAGTTTTTAAAAGATAAATTGGAATGTTCTTAATAAATCAAACTTGTACAACTGTTAATCAAACAAAAAATGGATTGAATTATTAGTTGTGAATGAATTTTAAAAAATCAGAAATTTAATCAACCTAAATATTTATGACTGAATTAACTTACAAAAGTGAGGATTAAAACTTATAAGGATTTATAAAATGATTAGATAATTTATGATATCCTAGGACATTCTACTGAATAGCGGGAAAACAATTATACCTTTCGTTAAGCATGAAAATCGACCGTTTCTCCTTCAACAGCCGCTCTGACCCAATAAATATCTTCTTCATATTGAACTATGGTATGTTGATCAATTTGTTGGTAAACAAACGGAACAGTCTCGGGTTCATCTTCTTCAAATAAAAACACTCCTCTCCGAGACATTTTGACAAAAACTTGCCAACTTGGATCCGAAGGAAATGTAACGAAGAATACTTGTTCCGCTTTTGATGTCAAAATGAAAGGTTCATTCTCAACTCGTTCATTATTTCTGTATAACATATAGTTAAAATTCACCAATGAAAACTGATATTGATCGACTTTACATCCACGCACTGGATCAACCCAATTACACTTTAACAATATGTACTTCAAACCGTGTGTGTATACAACATCAATGATGTCTATCAATTGACCATAGTAATAACCATAATCGACAAAGGGACAACCGATGCCACTGTTTTGTGTTGCTCATTTGTCGTCAACATCTTTAATGCGAAATCGAAAACCATTAGCATCAATATCTTTATAACGACAAGCCGTTATAGATGGACCCTCAGCCAGTTGGATAAATACTTCAGGTAGCGTGGGGTCCCCTAACTCCCTCAGCTTACGAACCTACATAATTTATAAAAATCAATACTGATATATGCAGAAAGAATTAGTTTAATACTTCACTCATAATGAAAATCAATTTATACATACATAATCCTTGAACCAATCATGAAATGCCGCATAATGAGATTGTTGAATTTTCAACTCAGTCGCACGATGCATCTCTTCTTTTATCTCATTAATGTGTTTCTTGCAAATGATTACGCGATGTTTAAAAGATCAACTTATGCAAACAAAACATGTAAAAGTTATACAAGCACATTGATAAGATACTTACTGCATTAATGGTGCAACTGATGGAGTATTGAACAAGATATATCGATGTGCTTGTATCCACTCGATGTTGTCCATATCAAATGTGGTTCCTTCTCCAACTGGACGATCATGAATCCGAGAGGTCTTATCTAATTTTGTTTCAACATCCGTAAGATATTCTGCACAAAAGGTAGTACACTCATCCATCAAATAACCATTGGCTATTGATGCCTCTGGACGAGCTCTGTTGCGTACAAATCTTTTCAATGTACTCAAATACCGTTCAATAGGATACATCCACCTGAATTGCACTGGACCAGCAGCCATTACTTCATCAGTTAGGTGCACTGTCAAGTGGACCATAACATCGAAAAATGAGGGGGGTGGAAAGTTTCTCAAAGTGACAAAGTGTAAGTACAATTCGGTCCTGAAAACTTTTTAAATCACTCATTCGTTGATTTCTTAAACAAAGCTGTCTAAAAAAATTACTCATCTCAATCAAGGGCTGAACAACATTGGGGGATAAACAATCACAAATTGCGATTGGAATCAACTGCTGAAGTAATATGTGATTTTCATGACTTTTCAACCCTTGCAATGTCTTGCTCGTCAGATTCACACACTTTGAAATATTAGAAGAGTAACCATCAGGCACCTTGACCATCATCAAAATGGAAAGAAATGTCTCTTTCTCCTCTGTAGTCATAGAATACTGTGCAGCAGGCATATATGCCTTGTTTCCCTCAGCTAACTGTAAATGAAACTGTTTCCTTAAACCCATTTCTTCCAAATCACGGCGTGCATTAACATGGTCCTTTGACTTTCCACTGACACCTAAAATGGTCCACAATATGTTATCACAAACATTTTTTTCAATGTGCATGACATCCAAATTATGCCTCAACATGTTTGTTTTCCAATACGGAAGACTATAAAAAATACTTTTCTTTTTCCAATTGTGACTGCGCTGCCTACCCGCAGCACGAATATTACATACTGGAGGAGCCACCAAATCCTGAATTTCATATACCGTGCGGATGTTTTCTTCCTCAATCTGCGATAACATTTCAACTCCTGTCATGATCTTTGGTGCTGGGCTGAACTCTCTAGAACCATCAAATTCCACTCTGTCCTTTCTGAACCTGTGCTGGGGAGGGAGAAAATGCATGTGACCCATGTATGCCCATTTTTTGGAATGTTTAAGCCATACAGATTTTTTACTTTTATTGCAACAAGGGCAAGAAAATTCCCTTTTCGTACTCCAGCCTGATAAATTTGCATAAGCTGGGAAGCCATTGATTGTCCACAATAAAGCAGCATGCAGTTTGAACATTTCATTCGTTTCGCAGTCATAAGTCATCACACCATCGCCCCAAAATTCATTCAACTCATCAATCAATGGCTGAAGGTAAACATCAATCTTATCCCCCGGACTTTTAGGTCCATCAATAAGAGTGAAAAGTAATATAAATTGTTGCTTCATACAAAGCCACGGAGGAAGATTATATGGAACCAACACCACGGGCCATGTGCTATGAGTTGCACCATCCATAGACTTGAATGGATTGAAACCATCTGCTGCCAATCCCAATCGGACATTACGAACATCTTTAGCAAAGTCGGGATGTCTCTTATCAAAATCCTTCAATGCATGAGAGTCTGCCGGGTGGGTTAACATGTCACTTTCATGAACAATTTCTGCCTTCCATCTCATTAAATTAGAAACTTTAGATGACATAAAAAATCTTTTCAACCTCGGTTTAAGGGGAAAGTAACGCATTTTCTTTACGGCAATCGGTTTCCCATGTATCGCAATCTGACTTTGATGAGTCTTATTTCCCCTGTTCTCTTTCCACCTAGAAGCGCCACAAACCGTACAAATATCCAAATGAGCAGTTTCATTTCTAAACAACATACAGTTGTTTGCACATGCATCTATAGTCTCATATGTAAAACCTAAGTTCTCTATCAACTTACGAGCATAGTAATACAACTCAGGAATCTTAGCGTCGACAGGAAGAACTTTTTTCAATAAAACCAAAAGTATGTCGAATGATGTGTCTGACCAATTATTCAAAGTCTTCAAATGCAACAACTCCACGATAAACGACAGTTTATTGTAAGAAGTACATCCAGGATATAATTCTATTTTCACATCATCAAGTACTTCATAAAACCTCCTCGAATCACGATCTGCACCAGAGCGAAGATTTATCTCACCGGTCTCAAGATTCTGGATGTCAATGCCTTCAGGATCAAACCCACGTACCATTTCAGTAAGCATTTCATGCATTGGATCAGTCATCCTTGCATCAACATCCATCTGAGCTGCATCTGTATTTTGACAACGAACATATTCTTCTCCATGACGAGTCCAACTCTTATAATTTTTCAGAAATCCATTAAAGAAAAGGTGCTCCCTCACAGTATCTCGTGTGAATTGATATCTGTTAGCACATTTTCTACATGGACAACTAATATATTCACTTTCAAATCCTCTTGTGAAGTCAATAAACTGCATAATGCCATTGAAATATTCTCTAGACGTTCGATTTGGAAGATCAATCCAACTCTTATCCATAATAATATCTGTATAACAAACATTTACACAATACTTATTACATTTACATTTTTCAAATCAACTATATTCAAAATAAATATTAACCATTTGTTTATGAACCATTGATAAAATAATAATGTAACTGAAAGATCATGTTACCTGATTGAGCTACAAACCTGAAAGGGAGGGGAGCCGAAGGCGGTGCTGCGAGGGAGAGGAGGCAGCGAAGGGGAGCCGGAGCCAAAGGCGGTGCGGCAAGGGAGGGGACGGGCGGTGGCGGCGGCGGGGAGCTGGAGGAGAGGAGGCGGTGAGGGGACGGGGGACGAGCAGCGAGGGGGGGGGGGGGGGGGGCTGTCTGGGGTGCAGGGGGGCTATCGGGGGTGCGGGGTGGGGTGTCCGGGGTGCGGGGGGCCTGTCCGGGGTGCGGGGGGGCTGTCCGGGTTTGGAGGGGGGGTGTCCGAGTGCGGGGGGGGGGGGGGGGGGGGGGGGCTGTCCAGGGTGCGGGGGGGCTGTCCAGGTTCGGAGGGGGGTGTCCGAGTGCAGGGGGGGCTGTCCGGGGTGCGGGGAGGCGTCCGAGGTGCGGGGGGGCGGTCCGGAGTGCGCGGGGGGGGGGGGGGGGGGGGGCTGTCCGGGGTGCGGGGGGCGGTCCGGAGTGTGCGGTGGGGGCTATCCGGGGTGCGGGTGCCGTCCGAGGTGGGGGGGGGAGAGGCCGGAGGGCGGCGGCCGGAGGCTCGAGGGCGGAGGGCGGTGGCCGGAGGGCAGGCGGCGAGGGAGGGCGGGCGGCGGGGGAGGGCGGGCGGCGGGGGAGGGCGGGCGACGGGGAGGCCGGGCGACGGGGGAGGCCGGGCGGCGGGGGAGGCCGGGCGGCGGGGGAGGCCGGGCGGCGGGGGAGGGGAGGGCGGCGAGGGAGGGAGGGGGTTAGGGCGGCGATCGGGGTCGAGGAAGCGCGAGGGGGGGGGGGGCGCAGAAGCCCCCCGTTTTTTTATGTTGGTTAGAGACCGCCATTGGCGGTCGCTATTGGTTAGCTATAGCGACCGCCAATGGCGGTCGCCCGAGTCTGGGGGGATTCAATGCCCCCTTTTCTAGTAGTGTGTTTTGTAATGGCTCGGATCTCTCTAGCCCATTCCTTTGTCAAAAAGAGGGTCATGAAGTGTTCTGGAGGTTAACATCAACTTTTCCCACACTTTTCTGAATTTTGAATCTACACACTGTGTAGTGTGAGTACACGTCGTGTACCCCATCACTAGTTATAACCCATGTTGAAGGTCGTTTCCTTGCCGTGTGAAATAAATGAGTACATGCTGTGTAGTCAATTGTACACGCCGTAGTCCCTCCCCGCGTACGCGTTACACTAAAACTGTGTTTTGACTAGTCAACAGCTGCGTATCGCATTGAAGGCCATGTTGGAAGCCGCGTGGTGACCATGTGAAATGGCCGAGTACATGCCATGTACCATAAAGTACACACTGTGTACTTTTGTTTATTCATGCCTATAAAATGAGGGGTCCCATCCACCTTTTCAACTCACCCCTCTCCTCCCCATTCCTCTGAGCAGAGCTCTCCCAAGAGTCTCGAATGCTCTTTTTCTTCTATATCTTCTTCGTCCGAGATCCGATTTACGATCCATCAGTGGCCACGAGATCGTAATGATGAGGCGGAATTTCTGAACATAGATTTTTTTCTTTCCATTTGGCCTTTCCTTCCCAGCATCCCCCCAAGGATGTTTTTTCGGGTTTTTCTAGAAGCGACTAACGCCGACAGATGTCTTCTAAAGATTGATCCAGTGGAGCGTTGTTATCAGAACCTATTGAGGTAGAGATCATACCTTCGTCTCTCTTGATTTTGCATCATGTGGGGTGGGTATCCTCTTTTTTTCATGAGAAACAGTTGAACCATTTAACAAAGATGATAACTGGTTAAAGAACAGGGATGGGGAAGTTGTTAGGTTTATCTTTATATCATGTGAAATTATGTTGTGAATTTAATAGGCTTATGCCTACTGAAAATCACGGTCTTTGGGTGCCTTTTAATGCACAATTAAATGTTTCCCTATCCTTCTAGACCGTTTTTGTGAATGGAACTTTTTTGAATTTAGAAATTTGTTAATCAGGTAAAGTTGGATGATTTAAATTCTGGAAGGCTTGTGTGACCACCCTAGTTGAAAAAAATGGAATAATGAACATGTGGTTGTTGGCTTGGATACGTGGCATGTGATGGGGGTGTTTTTGTGGGTTGTTGTGGATCAGGTGAGCAGCGGGGCTGTGGTTGGCTTGGTTGTGGTTATGGTGGTTGGTAGCGACGCTACAAGTATGGGCTTGAATTTGAACGAACTATGGGTTGTGAATAATAAATAAAATGTGGAAGATTTAATGAATGGTGGGGCTTGATATTGGATTGAAAATAATAATCAATGGTGTTGGAAGGTTAATAAGAGGGGCTTGGTTGTCTTGCTTGTTTTTTCTAACTGGATTTTTGGATGGCAGGGATATGCTTTACAAACGCTTGATATGGATGGTCGTGGATAGTTGCCCAGTAGTTAAGGATATAATAAGCTGATTCTGTTGAAACATGAAAACCTAAATGGGGTTGGGGTTGTTTGTTGTATGCATGCTTCGTAGTAGCAGTGACGAGGCACATGCTCAGTTCTTTGGTTAGAATCCATATGTTGGGATGAGTGTTTGATATATATATATATATATATATATATATATATTTGTGTTTTATCGCACCCCACACATGTTGAGCACATAGTGCCGAACACTGCCATTTCATGGGAGAGGGTGTTTTCACCTTAGTTAATAGCTCCTTCCTAGTCCTTCTTCCCCAGGCTGTGATGGCTTTAGGTGACCTTACACCCAAGACTCTTCGGGTATGTTTGGATTTGGGTGGTTTGTCCCTAGACTCTTTAGGCAGGTTTTACTATTTCCCAAGAACCATCGGGATGAGGACCAGGTGTGTGTGTGAGTGCGATACGTGGTTGTGAGGCCCAGGTGTGTGCGGGCAGGATATGTGGTTGTGAGGCCCATGTGTGGGTGGGCGGGATACGTTGTTGTGAGGCCCAGGTGTGTGCTGGCGGGATACGTGGTTGTGAGGCCCAGTTGTGTGCGGGCGGGATACGTGGTTGTGAGGCCCAGGTGTGTGCGGGCGGGATACGTGGTTGTGAGGCCCATGTGTGTGTGGGTGGGAAGAGTGTGGTAGTGTCAGGACGTTTGTCGTTAGGAAGAGTAGCTACCTAGAGGGAAAAAATGGTGCGTGGTACCCAATACTCTTGATCTTATATATACTACTACCTGCTGTGATTGTGTTTTTGGTGACTGTGGCTATGAGGTTGGGTGGATAGAATTCCTTTCTAGGTTTCTTCTTATGTTCTCATAGGACATTAGGATGTCTCCCCACTTGTTCACGAGAGCTTTTAGTTTCCCTACTGAGTATAACTGTATGCTCACCCTATGTTTACTTTCAGGTGTCTAGGAGGACTACTAGGGCCGTGCGGGACCCTACTAGTCAGGACAGTTGAAGTTGTTGCGGTTGTTATACTCTTGTTTCATCTGGTATTGTACTTTTGAGATTTCTTGTACATTTACCTTGTTTCAGAACTATTTATACATGCATGTGGGATTGGTTAGGGTTTATTTATATACACTTGTTCTTTTCCTTTTTGGTGGTTGGCATATACTATATAGATCTTAAATATTAAAATAGGGTAATGCCTCCCATATTTGTGAAAACTCATACCCCTGGTGCTAGTCGCCACCCCGAGGCCTGCTGGAGGCGGGACTCGGTGGTAATTATCTCCCTTTCACCATTTCTTGCTCAGGAGGGGAATCTTTAATGGGAGGGGGTCATGACAGAATGGTATCAGAGGTGATGGTTGAGAGATAAGATGGAGTTTGAAGTTAGGAACAGTTAGGATTTCATGGGATGGTAGGGAAACAGTGTTGGCTGATCTTGGTGCGTGACATATGCCAGGGAAGACCAGGTAGGACATGTGATTTTAGGGCCCCCCCCGTGATCTGATGCAAGGACTCTAAGCCTACCGAATGACTAAGTGAGACTACATTGATTGTAGGGTAGAGACCCTAGGGAAGGTACATGCATCATCATGACTGTGTTTTAATTGATTTGGGTGTTCTGGAAAAGAAATTGAATAAAATGATAAAATGAAACCTTGAGAAATTCATTGCTACTTGGGCTTATGAAAACCTTATTTACCGTACAGCTATGGAACCTGGACGTCATCTCCGGGTTACTCAGACGGCCGAGGCCCAGCAGATTCAGGCGGTCGATCCGTTGAGGATTGACCGAGAGGAGGAAGATAGCTAGTCACAGAAGACTCTTCATTATTTCCAGTGTCAAACCCTCAATATGTATGAAGGTAGTACTTCGGATACAGAGATGAAGGGGTGCTTGAGGAGCTAGGGATTGCCTTTACCATGATCCGTGGTCGGAGGGAGTACTTGGTTCCCCTAGAAGTCAGTCAGCTGAGAGGTGCGGCGCGATAGTGGTGGACACTCTACCTTGGAGAGCGGATAGAGGCAAAGGTTCTGTGGGCTGACTTTGTGAAAGAATTCCGAGAGGAATTCCTTTCTTACATGATCAAGGAGGAGAAGTGGCAGGAGTTACTATCCCTTCAGTAGGGGAGTATGTCAATATGAGAGTTGGGGATCAAGTTCAATGAACTCCTACGCTTTTCTCCAGATCTCTTTCCGGATGAGGAGTCTTGGGTGAGACGTTTGGAGGAGGTGCTTCGTCCTTCGCTCCAGTATGATATCACCCCCTTCACCCTTCCGACGTACTTGGAAGTACAGAAGAAGGAAGACGTTGTAGAGAGGATGCACTCACAGGGAGGTGCACCATGTGAGGGGATCCAACTAGGTTCGTCAAAGGGGATGGCAGTAAGCAGCTGGTCTCCTGCGATGGGACATTCCAGGTTCAAGCCAGTGGGGAGCATGCCCCATCAATTCCAGTTCAGAGCTTCATGTCCTCGTCCCTTTTTCACGAGCCCAGGACTGAAGTGTTTTTCTTGTGGAGGTTTCAGGCACATTCAGAGTCAGTGCCCAACCCAAGATCAGTACGGTGGAGGTGGGCAGGTTCAGCGCCCACCTCAGCAGCACCAGTGTCCGGTGAGGCCCTTCCAGCAGCAGCAAGACCATGCTCCCCTGAGGGCAGACTTTGCAGGAGGATGCCGACCTCATGGTGCACCACAGAGACCTCGACTAGGGCATGGTCGGGGAGGTGGAAACCATTAGAGAGGCAGAGGAGCTAGAGATGGACATTTGCACGCAATAGAGTTGGCATATTCAGCAGGACCAGAGGTGGTGCGAGGTACGATTTGTTTGTTCACCACTCTTGTTTCTTCTTTTTTCGATTCGGGAGTTTCACACTCTTTTGTTGCACATGGTCTTGCCCATTCCCTGGGACTAGATGTAGAGAGACTTTCTGTACCACTGGTGCTGAGTACACCAGTTGGAGGCCAGACCAGCGTATCTTGTGTTTTCCAGGGATGTGGGATGACGTTGGGACCACATCGATCTAGTGGGGACCTTCTTCTGTTACAGATGAAGCCATACAATGTCATCCTAGGCATCGACTGGTTGTTTTTTGTTAGTTCTGTTATCGACAGCTTTCAGAGAAGAGTCGTGTTCTCTGACATGGACGAGCAGCGTGTATCTTTTGTTGGCGATAGGAGCTATCACATGGGAAACCAGCATGTAAAGACGCTCCATTCCTTGATAGTGGGGTTATCAGTAGTTCTAGTTGATACATAGATGGTGGATATCCCAGAGGTTTTTGGGGAGTTCCTCGATGCTTTTCTCGAGGAGGTTGTGACTCTACCCCCCGACGTGACGTTGAGTTCAGGATAAACTTACAGCCTGGTGTCCACCCGATTTCGATGGCCCCTTAACGGATGGAACCTTTAGAGTTGCGAGAGTTGCGGATTCAGATTGACGGTCTCATGGAGAAGGGTTTTGTTCGACCCAAAATGTCAACATGGGGTGCTCCAGTTTTGTTTGTGAAGAAGGAAGATGGTGGTCTCATGTTATGCATAGACTACCGAATGTTGAATAAGGTAACAGTCAAGAACTGTTACCCCCTTCCAAGGATAGATGATCTCTTCGACCAGCAGAGGGGAGCCGGTTGGTTTTCTAAGATTGATCTACGATCTGGATATCATCACCTGAGGGTGAAAGACAGTGAAATCTCGAAGATGGATTTCAGGTGTAGGTATGGGCACTTCATGTTTGTAGTGATGCCTTTGGTTGTTACAAATGCACTGACTGTGTTCATTGGACTTATGAACTTTGACTTCCGAGAGATTCTGGACCAGTTATTCATTGTGTTTATTGATGACATCCTGATCTACTCAAGATTAGAGGAAGAGAATGTTGACCATCTCAGGGCAGTCTTAGAAGTCCTTCGACACCACCATCATTACGGGAAATTGTTGAAGTGTAAGATCTTGACACAAGAAGTACACATCCTTGGGAACGTAGTGTCTCGGCATGGATTGTTAGTGGACCCGTCGATGGTGGAGGCTGTTGTTTCTTGGGAAGCACCCAAAAGTATGGAAGAAGTTTGTAGTTTCCTGGGGTTAGCAGGTTAATATCGGATGTTCGTTTTGGACTTCTCTTGAGTTGCTGCTCCATTGACAGCTTTGAAAAGGAAGAACTAGGTCTTCTTATAGAGAAAGCAGTGGAAGAAATCTTTCATCTACCTGAAAGAGAAGTTGGTTAGTGCTCTAGTAATCAGGTTTCCAGAGGAAGGGTTGCTGGATGAGGTGTTTTATGAAGCTTCTGGCCTTGGTTTTGGGTGTGTACTGATGTAGAAGAAGGGTGTGATATGTTATGGGTCTATGCTGTTGTGCCCTCACGAGCGTAACTATGCCACCCATGGCCTGGAGCTTGCAGCAGTAGTGTTTTCACTGAAGTTGTGGCGACATTACCTATTTGGGTAGTGCATTGTTGTCTTCTCAGATCACAAGAGACTATGTTATATCTTTTCTCAGTGTGACCTGAACATACGGCAGTAGAGTTGGGTCGAGTTCCTCCAAGACTATGACTTCGAGATCTCTTACACTGAAGGTAAGGGCAATGTTGTGGCTGATGCTGTGATCAAGAAGTCACATAGGGAAGTGGTTCAGAAATCCACTGATGCTTGGAAAGCGATGGGAGAGTTGTCTGCCTTGCACTTGGATGCAAGGGTAGAAGGTGTTAGTGGCTGTTTGTTTCAGATGACGGTGCAATACCCCTTGTTGCAGTAGGTGGAAGAGTCTCAGTGGGGGGACTCTGAGGCGGAAGTAATGCGGGATCGTGTCGATCATGGAAACGCTCTAGAAGGATGGTCAGAGGACAGCCGACATCGGATGTTTTTCCATGGAAGGTTGTCTGTTCCGGAGGCGATGCGAGAGGGAGTTCTCCAAGAGTTCCATAGATCAGCCTTGGCGGTACATCCAGGTGTTTCAAAAATGTACTAAGGCCTGAGGGAACAGTTTTGGTGGCCCGGGGTGAAACGGGCACTGGCGGAGTTTGTGGCTAAATGCCTAGTGTGTCAGCATGTGAAGGCTGAACACCGTGTTCCCATTGGTTTGTTGCATCCTTTGGATGTCCCCGAGTCGAAGTGGGTTGACATCTCAATAGACTTCTTCACGGGACTATCCAGAGCTCAGGGTAGTTATGATGCTATCTGGGTAGTGGTGGCTCGACTGATGAAATCAGATCACTTCTTAGCAATTAAGGAGTTGGGCCTGGTGAGTACCTTAGCACAGAGGTATGTAGACGAGGTGGTGTGTTTACATGGAGTTTCGAAGACTATCGCCTCAAACTAGGATACTCGGTTTACCTCATGAGTATAGAGGGGGTTACAACATGCTTTTGGAACCCAGCTACGACTTAGCACTACTTTCCACCCCCAGACCAACAAACATACAGAGCGGACTATCCAGATGTTGGAGGACATGCTGCGAGCATGCGCTCTGGATTTCAGAGGGTCAGGGGTACGACACTTGCCTTTAGTAGATTTTTCCTACAACAACATCTTCCACTATACTATTGGCATGGAACCTTTTGATGCTTTGTATGGAAGACCATGTAGTTCACCCATTTGCTGGGCAGAGGTTGGTGAGACAGGTTCGCTTGGGCCAAAGGTAGTGCAGAGCACCATAGAGAATGTCTAGCTTGTACGTGAGAGGATGAAAGAAGCTCAGGACCAACAAAAGTCTTATTTGGATCGTTGGAGGAGGTCCTTGGAGTTCGAGGTGGGAGATCATGTGTTCTTGAAGGTTTCCCCTCGATGGGTGCATCAGAGGATTGGGAAAGGGAGAAAACTCTCACCTAGGTTCATCGGACCTTTTTAGGTGCTGAGGCGAGTCGGCAAGGTGGCATACCAGCTAGACCTGCCACCTTAGTTGGAGAAGGTTCATGACGTCTTTCACATCTCCCAGCTATATCGATACTTACACTACGACTCTCATGTTATCGACTTGGGAGAGTTGGATATGGGAGATGACGGGACCTTCGAGGAATGACCAGTCAAAATAGAGGATCGTAAAGAGAAGTTTCTCTGCGGATGAACCATTCTATTGGTTTGTGTGTTGGGGAGGCATGGCGGCCTTAAGGATAGCACTTGGGAGTGGGAGGCCCAGATGCACGCTCAGTACCCAGAGTTGTCTTGACTTGTGTTTTCTTTGTTATTCAGAGTTTCGTTTTGATGTTATACTTTGTACCATTGATATATGAAATTCTTGGCTTGTCGGTTATGAGACCTTTTGGTTCCTTGTTCTCTGGAAGTGTGTAACATGTCCGGATGTGTGGGAAAAAGGAAAAAACCTGATCCTTAATCGAGACGCATTAATGCGGATACGATTGAACCCGTGCGGGCGAGTCAGTGCTGCCTAAAGCAGATATTATCTCGACATAAGAGAAGGAATTTCCCCAAACCACATGTTCGGGTAGTGTGTTGGTTGTGTGGTGATGGGGGAAGTGCAAGTTGAAAAACAAATCCTAATGTATGAATGTGGGAAGACCCAATTCTTAATCGAGACGCATCAATGAGGATGTGATTAAACCCATGCAGGAGAGTCAGTGCCGCCTAATGTGGATAATATGTCGACATAGGAGAAGGAATTCCAAACACATATGATTAGGGTTGTTGAATGGGTTCCTATTATAACGAGGGACCTAAGAGGTATTATGTTGGTTTCCTCTGGAAAGGCTTTTGAATTCTCTGGGATGATAATGTTCTAAGAGGTATATGATGTAATGGCCCAGACCTCTCCGACCCATTCCTATGTCAAAAAGAGGGTCATGAAGTGTTCTGGAAGGTAAAATGGACTTTTCCCACACTTTTCCAATTTTAGAAACTACACGTCGTGTGGTGTGAGTACACGCCGTGCACCCCATCGTCGGGTATACCCTGTGTTGAAGGTCGTGTCCTTGCCGTGTGAAATAAATGAGTACACACCGTGTAGTCAATACTACAAGTCATGTAATCCCTCCCTGCGTACGCGTTACCCTCAAACCATGTGTTGACCAGTCAACGGCCGTGTTCCATGTTGGATCTGTTTCCATACCATGTGAAATAAATGAGTACATGCTGTGTATCCAATACTACATGCTGTGTAGTCCCTCCCCGCGTACGCGCTACCCTCAAACTATGTGTTGACCAGTCAACGGCTGCGTACCACGTTGAAGGCCGTGTTGGAAGTTGCGTGGTGACTGTGTGAAATGGCTGAGTATACACCATGAACCATAAAGTACATGTTGTGTACTTTTGTTTTTTCACACCTATAAAATGAGGGGAAACCTCCTCCTTTCCAACTCACCCCTATCCTCTCCATTCCTCTGAGCAGAGCTCTCCCAAGAGACTCGAAGGCTCTTTTTCATCCATAACTTCTTCGTCCGAGCTCCGATTTATGATCTGTCAGCAACCACGGGATCATAACGACAAGGCAGAACTTTGGAACATGGATTCGTTGCTTTACTTTTAGCCTTTCCTTCCCAGCTTCCACCCGAGGAGTTTTTGCCTGGTTTTTCCAGAAGCGACGAACGCCGATGGACATCTTCTAAAGATTGATCTGGGGGAGCGTTGTGATTAGAACCTGTTGAGGTAGGGATCTTACCTTCGTCTCTATATATTGTTCATCAGGCGGGGTGGGTATCCTCTTGTTTTCATGAGAAACGGTTGAACCATTAAACGAATATGATAACTGGTTAAAGAACTGGGATGGGGAAGTTGTTATGTTTATCTTTATATCCTGTGATATTATGTTGTGAATTGAATAGGCTTATGCCTACTGAAAATCACCGTCATTGGGGGCCTTTTCTTGCACAATTAAATATTTCCATACCCTTTTAGACCATTTTTGTGAATGGAACATTGTTTAATGTGGAATTTGGTTAATCACATAAAGTTGGATGATTTAAAATCTGAAAACCTTGTGTGATCACCCCGGTTGAACAAAATGGAATAATGAACATGGGGGTGTTATCTGGGATATGTGGCATGTGATGGGGGTGTTTTTGTGGGTTGTTGTGGATTAGGTGAGCAGCGGGGTTGCGGTTGGCTTGGTTGTGGTTATGGTGGTTGGCAGCGGGGCTGCAGGGATGAGCTTGAATGTGAACCAACTATGGGTTGTGAATAATAAATAAAATGTGGAAGAGTTAATGAATGGTGGGGCTTGATAATGGAACAAAAATAATAATCAATTGGGTTGGATGGTTAATAAGAGGGACTTAGTTGTGTTTCTTGGGTTTCCTAACTTGATTTTTGGATGGAAGGGATATTCTTTACAAACGATTGATATGGTTGGTTGTGGATAGTTTCCCAATAGTTACGGAACTAATAAGATGCTTCTGTTGAAACATGAAAACATAAATGGGGTTGGGGTTGTATGTTGTATGCATGCTTCATAGTAGCAGTGCCGAGGCACGTGGTCAGTTATCTGATTATAAGCCATAGGATGGGCTGATTGTTTGGTGTATATATATATATATATATATATCTGTATCTTTGTGTTTTATCGCACCACACCCATGTTGAGAACTTTGTGCCGAACACTCCCATTTCATGGGAGAGGGTGTTTTCCGCTTAGCTACTAGCTCCTCACTGCTCCTTCTTCCCTAGGCTATGATGGATTGAGGCAAACTTACACCCAAGACTCTTCGGGTAGTTTTTGATTGGGGTGGTTTAGACAAAGCCTCTTCGGGCAGGTTTTACTATTTCCCATGAACCTTCGGGATGAGGCCCATGTCTGTGTGCGGGCGAGATACATGGTTGTGAGGCCCAGGTGTGTGAGGCAGGGATAGGTGGTTGTGAGGCTCAGGTGTGTGCGGGCGGGATACATGGTTGTGAGGCCCAGGTGTGTGTGGGAGTGATACTTGTTTGTGAGGCCCAGGTGTGTGCGGGCGGGATACGTGGTTGTGAGGCCCAGGTGTGTGCGGGTGGGATACGTGGTTGTGAGGACCAGGTGTGTGCAGGTAGGAAGAGTGTGGTAGGGTCATGATGTTCTCTGTTATGAAGAGAAGATAACTAGTGGTGGAAAATGGTGTGGGGTACCCAATGCTCTTTATCTTATATATACTACTACCTGTTGTGATTGTGTTTTTGGTGAGTGTGGCTGGTAAGGTTGGGTGGATATAATTCCTTCCTAGGTTTCTTCTGCTGTTCTCATAGGACATTAGGATGACTCCCCACTTGTGCACAAGAGCTTTAGGTTTCCCTACTGAGTATACTCGTATGCTCACACTACGTTTACTTTCAGGTTTCTAGGAGGAATTCCAGGGTCGTCCGGGACCCAACTAGTTGGGATAGTTGGAGTTGTTGCGGTTTCTGTACTCTTGTTTCTTTTGGTATTATACTTTTGAGATTTCTTGTACTTTTACCTTCTTTCAAAACTATTTATACATGCAAGTAGGATTGGTTTGGGTTTATTTCTATACACATGTTCTTTTCCTTTTTGGTGGTTGACTTGTCCTATCTCCTGATCATAAATATTAAAAAAGGTTAATGCCTCCAATATTTGTGAAAACTCATACCCTTGGTGCTAGTCACCACGCCATGGCCTACTGGAGGTGGGACTCGGGGGTCATTATCTCCCTTTAACCATTACCAGCTCAGGAGGGTCATCCTTGGTGGGAGGGGGTCGTGACATGTTTTATGCGGGTTGAGAGTTAATTTTAGAGGATTTAGAATAAAATAAAAAATTTCTAGCACAAAATTTTATTTAAATTTTTAGGTTAATTTCTACAATGTGGAGTTATTGGTGGGGTCCACACCCACATAACCTCCCATGAGAGGAATTAGTGTTGTGGGGCTCTTACGAGCCCTAATCCTTTCATCTTCCTTTAACTTCCCATTAACACTCCCCTTTATTTAATTTTTGACAACCCAATTTAAACCTTTGGACTTCCACTTAAATGTGGTGCCTCTACATCTCCCATCCATTAATGTTGCCAAATCTAATGCCTTAATTAATTAAATTTAAATTTTGAATTAATTTGAAAATACATGGAAATGTTATATTATGGGAGGGTCTTATTATTATTTTGGTTGGAAAATATTTTTGGGAGAGCTCTTGGGAATTTGAAGAAGGAGTTCCTCTCTTCAACGAAGAACACTGTACTTCCAACGAAGAACAACCGAAGGACAACGATTGTCTCTTTTGATCTTTGGCCAAGCCAAAGGAGAAGTATCCACCTGCAAGGAACACCGACGATGTGCCATCCTCGACTCCTTCTTTCTCGAAGTCTACACGTTGACACCGTCTCCCTACGACGTCGTCTTCCGCGACCCCTGACTACCATGAACCTTATTTCAAGGTAGGGGTTTCATATAATTTATATGTGAATTTTTTTTTATCATTTTTGTTGATTTCATGGAAATAAATTTTGCCAATTGTCACTATCTAACATGGAGGGGACGTGCGAATTAACACGAACCGACGACCATCCGATGTTTCAAGAATTTATTCGCGATAGAGGCGCGTTGGAAGAGGCAGCAATGTGAGAAGGCGGCTGCTGGGCACCAGTCAGGTGCAGAAGAACCGTGGCCCACAATCTCAGGCCCCTCGGCTGATGAAGAACAATCCAGCTAAGTCGGATAGAACGAAGAGACCGTGGAACCACGAGGGTGCTAGTCTGCGGAGGACCACGGCCCGCGTTTCGCGGGCCGCTCGGCGGACAAACCGGCCGGCAGCTGACCGGCCGGGCTGGGAAGACCTGCAGCGCCAGGAGGGCGCCTCTCTGGAAGAACTGCAGCCTGCCTGTGCAGTCCGCTCATTCCTGGATGACCGGCTGGCTTTGGCCGACCGTACAAGAGGGCGGCACTGCATGGTGTCCCCAGTTTGGGAGACCGGGGGGTTGTGCCCCCCGCATCGCTCGGCCAGCCGAGCCAAGATGCGGCTAGCAAGGCCGAGCCACGCCCCAACTAGATGGGCCATGTGCTTCACAGGGCCGGTCTAACACCAGCTGGGTCGAACCCACCAAAACCTGGTCGACCCCGACCCGGCAGCCCACTGGGCTTAACAGGCCGGGACCGTTTCACTTAAACATGAATTACTTCACGATCATACGTATGATCGACACACCGTCTGTGGTAATGCGACCCTCGTGTCGAGGTGGTCTTTTTGAGATACTATAACTGAGTTTTGGATGATTTTGAAAAATCAGACGGGTTGGTTCGAAACCGAAACCAACCCGGCCCTTGGAGCGGAAACACTTATAACATTAGGACCAGACGTCCGATTGACTTGTCATCAACAATGTTTGTTTCCTTTTGATGAGATGGTTCTTCTGGCATACACCACTCATGGTTCAGACGTATTTGGAGTACGATGCGGTTGTTTTTAGCTTAAAATCCAACTGGGCCCCTGGAACGGAAAAGCCAATAACTCTCATATCGGACGACCGTTCGACGAACCGTCAGCGACGTTGGTAATTTCATTGAGAAAAGGTCTTTTTGAGTATACCCCATGGGAGTTCGGGATACAGTTGACATACGGTCAGGTTTGTTCATACACAAAACCAACCGGGCCCCCAGGACAAAATGGTTAATAACTCACAGACAGGGCGTCTGATTAACACATCATCTGTTGTGTTGACACCCCTATGACGTGGTGGAACGTTGAGAAACTTCTTCATGGGACTTCATGAAACTTGGATTATTGACCAGTAGCTCATGGAGCAGTTCCTCCTAGAGATAAGCACACGGAGTATTGAGACCTAGTAGTTGGCTGAGACCTGATAACTTCTTGTCTAATTCGTTCGGAGTGACTTGACTAGCCCAGTGGGAAGCACTACTGTGTGAGGTGGCAGAACCATGGTGGAGGAGCGCTACTATGTGAGGAGGAAGACCCATGGTACTCGACAGAAGGAGTACCTCTAGGGGCTATCAGGGAGAGCGCTACTGTGTTAGGCGGCAGACCCATGGCAGGGAGAGATACTGTGTGAGGCGGTAGACCTACGGTACTTAACAGGATGAGTACCTCAGCATTCTAAGGGTAGTGATTATCACCTCGGAGTCGTGACAGGACTATCGTGCTTGACGGAGGAGGAGTTCTCCAACAGATGTGGTTTCAACATGATGAATAAAATCCCGGTTTGAGCTGAGTCAGTGACGTTTCAGTTTTCCTCCTGATTGAGATTGGATACTAGATAATATAGGTATATGTATGGGAATATACCTAAGTAATGGTTATATGATGAAATCATACATTGTGGTTTATCCTTGATGTATTTTGTGAATCCTTGAGGGTCTCGGGGTCACTACTGAGTATCGCTATACTCACCCCTACACAGCTACGCCCACACCTCATTGTGTTGGTTGCAGATGAAGAACATCACTGACGGTGGTTGAGAGCGTCAGGACTGGACGGTACCCGTAGGTGGACCTCACGATGAGTAGGAACCCAGAGGAGATGGACGCACGTGGAGCGCTGAGGAGGCTATCTGTACCTACCCTTCAAGCACGATCTGTGGTGGATGATTTAGGAACTTCTAGACACTTTCCAGCTGTTTGTCTTTTAGTTGTACATGTTTTGTATTTTCCTTGTACTTTACAGTTGGGCTTGTATTTAGGCCCCTTTTTACTTTCAACACACTTTTTATACTACTTTACTTATTATTTTCTTCTTCTTGTACTCTGGTAGTGTGTGTTATATTTTATAAAGGAAATTTCTTCCTAGTTTTTAGGGAATTATGACTTTGGTGCTAGTCACCAGCCCCTGGCCTATGGAAGGTGGTCATGGGGTTGTCACAATACGGGCCCCGGGGGACGGGTCATGACAAATTGGTATCAGGGGACGTCGGTTCTACTGTAGAACTAGTACTCTGATATTTTCGTTCTATGAAAAAATAATTTTAAGGGTACTAAGTGTGGTTTTCAGTTCAGGGAGTCCAGTTTTGGTCCGGGTGGCCAAAGAATCCATACACCAGGACCTTGACTTCTGATTTACAACTCAGTGCACGAAAAAACTTATTGCGTGTGTGTTTTCAAATGTTTTCTTTAGGTCAGGTTAGACAAGGTCAGCTCACCAGGTATAATCTTTGACCGTGTTGCATCTGTTTCTTTCAATATACCTCCCTGCATATGACATGTTAGAGCCCCGAGAGATGTACGTATTGACAGCCCACCGAGCGATGAGGCCTCAGTACAGGGCCCTCTTTTAGTTGAGGCACCAGCGGAGGCAGTAGCGGTAATACCACCCATTGGGACACCAATGCCACTAACCCTTATAGCAAAGAGTGCACGCTGTTTTTGTGCACTGAATGACTTCCAGCATAAGAGGCCACCCAGGTTCAAGGGACAGACAGACCCACAGGCGGTTGAGGATTGTCTGGAGGTTATGGTGAGAGTCTTTAGATAGGTAGGGATACCATCCGACTTCACGGTGATCCTTGTTGCCAGCCTCTTTTAGGAAGTAACAAGTAGATGGTGGAGCCTGATGCTTCAGGTCCATGACGGGGAGACACTTCTATGGGCAGACATCGAGAGCCTGTTCTGAGTGTATTTTATACCTTCCACCCTTCAAGCGGTGCGTATACTAGCGCTACTCCATTTGTAGCAGGGAAAAATGATAGTATCTTTGTACTCAGCGAGGTACACTGACCTCTAGCTCTACTCCACTGATATGGTATGAGACCCGTTCTTCAGGGCTCTAACTTTTGAAGAGGGACTCAGGCAAGAGATCAGAGCTTCAGTTACCTCTCACTGCATCCTGATGCAGATAGGGGTGTTGCAGTGAGCCCTCTTAATGGAGAGTTTCCTTGCTAAGTAGTCTCCAGCATCGGGACCCACCACTAACCGACATGAAGCAGAGTCTTCTGTAGTTGGCAGTAGACAGATGACACAAATGTCCAAGAGGACCAGACCTATAGGTGGTTGACCCCACAACTCAGGGTCAGTTGTGCGGGGAACCCAAGGTGGATACAGAGCTAGACCTGCTAGGAATTGTTACTCATGTGGCGGACAGGGTCACATGGCTCGGGACTGTCCAACCTACCGCTCAGAAAATCAGCATATAGATGAAGGACCTCCAAGGTAGAGGCATAGGTTCGATCATGGCAGACTACAAGGAGGAGGAGACAAAAGAAGAGGAGATTGTCATGCAGCTAGTGGTGGACGACGCTTCGAGGTGTTGCCACCACCACCACCAGGAGGTCCACCCTGACCGCATGGAACGGGTGGACAGGGGAGAGAATAGCTTTAGGTAGCTGAAGCATACAACTATGGTGCTCCGAAAGCAGGTGGACAGGAGCGGTACTAGTTCCAGGCATAGAGGCCTTTGTTCATGATGCTTCTAGCTTTCTTAATGTCATTGTTTGTGGATTATTTGTGTCTTTTTACTTTGAGATTTAGCAATAAAAGACACTTTTCTTTAGGATGTTTTCTTTTTTGGATATTGTGTGGTTAATACTAAGAGGTTATGGTTAAAACTGTTGACCTGACCCTCACATTCGATATTTCTACTAGAGGAGACGCAGTGACCACACACTGATCTCCAAAGTGTGACTCAACCCTTAGAGGCGAGAGTAACGGTTGGATCCCTTGGTAGTAGCATAGATGCCTTAAGACATCATCCATGACATGAATTAGTATCATTCATGTCAGGATTGAATTTATTAGGCAATGTAAGTCATCCATCCTAGTGATGAGACTGGATTTCCCTTTTCAGCAGAGAAGAAATCGTAGCAGCTCTTGTAGAAATTATGCGAAGAAGGGTGAAGTCGAGTTCTTACAATTGGCTATTCTCACCCATTGTTCATTTAGCGATCATTTTACGGTTCAATCCAATCTCAATAGTCTCAGGTGTGTCATATTTCAGAAGAATATGAACCTGAGATAGAAACGATGGCTTGAGTTTATCCTGGACTATGACTTCGAGATAGTCCATACTCTTGGAATGGGGAACGTAGTAGTGGATACGCTCAGTAGGAGGACTGGTATTCAGCTTTTAGGAGAGGGGACAGAGCAGCTGGCTTCCTTACTTATATCCTTTGAGGATATAGATTTTTCATTCTATCTACGGCCTCTTACAGTCACTCCTCCACTAATTCAGCAGAGAAGTGAGGTGGCTTACCGCCTGGCCATTCCACCTAAGTTGCACCTGGTGCAGAACGTCTTCCACGTATCTCAGTTGAGGAGATGTGTGCATTATCTGTCCCACAACATCAACCACAGGGAGATGGACATCGTTTACGGGGTGAAATTCATGAAGTTCGCGGTGAAGATAGAGGATCAATATGAGCGGGTCTTACGAGGAATGTCGATTCCTCTGGTTGGAATTCGCTTTCAGCATGGGAACCTTCAGGAGAGATCATGGGAGCGGGAGGCTCAGATGCATGCTCAGTACCCCTTTTGTTTCCCTATTGTGTGTTATAGCTTTAAGAGTACGTAATGCCCTGGGGAGGGTGTAATTTAATGTCCTAGAAATTTAAAGGAAATTTTTTTCTAAAATACTTTGGAATTTTACGAGTTTGCGGTTTCTGACAGCACTTGATTCTGAGGCCTGGTGTGCCCGGAATAAATTTCTAATTTTTTTTTGTACGTTCAATAAACGTACGTGTGGAGTTTTCTATCATTTGAACTGGTGCTTGGAATCGAAATCCGAGGGCACCGATGAACTCGTAGCGCCAGTATTTACTTAAGGGGTCCTTTATCGCAGTTGCGTTTTATGGGGGTTGAGAGTTAATTTTAGGGGATTTAGAATAAAATAAATAAAATAGTAGCACACAATTTTATTTAAAGATGTTGGTTAATTCCTACAATGGGGAGTTCGGGGTGGGTCCCACACCCACATAACCTCACATGAGAGGAAGTACTGTGGTGGGGACCACACGAGCCCTAATCCCTTCATCTTCCTTTAACTCCCCATTAACACTCCGCTTTATCAAATTTTCGACAACCCACTTTAAACCTTTGGACTTCCACATAAATGTGGATACTCTCCATATCCCATCCATTAATGTTGCCAACTGTACTGCCTTAAATAATTTAATTTACATTTTGAATTAATTTGAAAATACATGGCAATGCTAATTTTTGGAGGGCCTTATTAATATATTCGATGGAAAATATTTTTGGGAGAGCTCTTTAGAATTTGAAGAAGGAGTTATTCTCTTCAATGAAGAACACCATCCTTCCAACGAAGAACCACCGAAGAATGACGATAATCTCTTTAGATCTTCAGCCAATCCAACGGTGAAAAATCCACCCACAAGGAATGCCTACGACGTGCCATCCCCGACTCTTTATTTCTCGATATCAACGAATTGATGCCATCTCCCATGACACCATGTTACGCGATGCCCGAAAACAATGAACCTTATTTTGAGGTAGGGGTTTCATATAATTTATAAGTGAATAAATTATCTCGTTTGTGTTGATTTATTTGGAATAACATCGGCCAATAGTTACCGCCTAACGCAGAGGGCGCGGGCCACACGAACACGACTTGACGAACCTCCGATTTTTTCCAGAATTTATTCGTGATAGAGGTGCATTAGAAGAGGCAACGAAGAGAAAAGGCAGAGGCCGTGCACCAGGCATGTGTGGAAGAACCACAGCCTACAATCTCGGGCCATTCGGCTGATGAAGAACTGGCCGGCTATGTCGGCCAGACTGAAGAGACCGCGGCGTCATACTATGGAGGACCATGGCCCGCGTTACATGGGCCACTTTGTGGACAAACCAACCGGTAGCCAGATGAATGGGCTTGGGAGACCTGCGGCGCCATGAGGGTGTCACGCTGGAGGAACCGCGGCCCACCCATGCAGGCCGCTCATGCCAGGAAGACCAGACGGCTTCGGCTGTCCGGACAGAAGGGCAGCGCCGCTTGGCATCGATGGTTTAGGAGACGGGGGGACCTTGCCCCCTGCATCACTCGGCCACCCGGGATGAGCCACGGCGGGCTATGCTGGGCCATGCACTTCACTGGTCTAGTCCAACACCAGCCAGGTCGGACCCTCCAAAACTAGGTCAACCTAATCCGCCAGCCCACTGGGCTTAACATGCTTGGCCTATTTCTCTTAAATGTGAATTACTTCACAACCATGCATCTAATTGACGCACCGTCTGTAGAACTGGGACCCTTGCATCGAGGTGGTAATTTTTCGATACTCTCAGTGAGTTTTGGATGATTTGGAAAAACTGTTAGGATGGTTCGAAACTGAAACCAACTGGGCCCTCGGAGTAGAAATGCTTATCACTTAAGTACCAGACGTCCGATTGACATGTCGTCAATTATGATGGTTTACTTTTGATGAGATGGATCCTTTGGCATACTCCAATCGAGGTTCAGATGCAGTTGGAGTACAGTACGATTGGTTTTAGCTTAAAAACCAACCGGGCCCCAAGAACGGAAAAGCCAATACCTCTTAGACCGAACGTCCGTTTGACGAACCATCATAAGCATTGGTAATTTCGTTGTGAAATGGTCCCTTAGATTATAACCCATGGGAGTTCACGGAATAGTTGAGATACAGTCGGATTGGTTAATACACGAAACCAACTGGGCCACCGGAACAAATAGACTAATAACTCACAGACTGGGCTTCCGATTTATGCGCATTCAGTTGCATGGAGAACCTTATAACATGGATGAACTTTGAGATACTTATTAGTGGGACTTCGTGACACTTGGAGTATGGACTAGTATCTCGTGGAGAGGATCCTCTCGGTGAGAAGCGTACAGAGTACGAAGACCTTGTAGCTGGCTGAGACCTAATGACTCATTGTCCGATTCGTTTGGAGTAACTTGACTAGCCCTGTGGGAAGCACTACTGTGTGATGTGGAAGACCCATGGCGGAGGATAGCTATTATGTGAGGCGGCATACCCACAATACTCGACAGAAGGGTTACCTTTGTAGTCTATCAGGGGTAACACTACTGTGTGAGGTAGCAGACCTATGGCGGGGAGTGCTACTGTGTGATGCGGCAGACCCGCAGTACTCAACAGGAGGTGTACCTCAGCAGTCTAAGGTTAGTGAGTAGCATCTCGGGTTCTTGACAGTACTACTGTGATTGATAGAGGAGGAGTTCTCCAACAACCGTGATATCGACACCATGAATAAAATCATGGTTTGAGCTGAGTTAGTAACCATTTTGTTTTCCTCATGATTATGATCGGTTACTTGATAACACAGTTATATGTTTGGGCATATACCTAAGTAATGGTTATCCTTTGAAATCATACTTTTTGGTTTATCCTTGTTGGATTTTGTGAGACCCTGAAGGTCTCGGGGCCCCTACTGAGTATCTTTATATTCACCCCTGCACGGGCTAAGCCTGTACCTAGTTGTGTTGGATGCAGACGATAGACAACACTGACAGTGGTAGAGTTTTCCAGGAATGGATGGTACCCGGAGGTGGACCTCACGATGAGTCAGTACCCAGAGGATACGGACAGACGTGGAGCACTGAGGAGGCTATCTATACTTAAACTTCTTGAATGATCTGTGGTGGATGATTCAAGAGCTGCTAGACACTTTCCAGCTGTTTGTCTTTTAGTTGTACATGTTTTGTCTTTTCCTTGTACTTTCCAGTTGGGCATGTATTCTGGCCCGTATGTGCTTTCAGCACACTTGTTATACTACTTTAATTAGTGTTTTCTTCCACTTAAACTCTGGTAGTGTCTGTTACATTTTATAATGGCAATGACTTCCTAGTTTATAGGAAATTACGCCTTTGGTGCTAGTCGCCAGCCCCTGGCCTATGGAAGGCGGGCTTGGGATAGTCACGATACGGGCCCTGGGGGACAGGTCGTGACATGAAATTTTTTCCAATGACAAACAATGTATTAACTGGTAAAAATAAAATTTAATAATAATTCTAAACCATTCAAATTTATAGTCTTACACTATAAATTATTTTGATTAAAAAAGTTGTTTTTAGTTAAAATTTAGTATTTTTCACTATTCACCCAAATATGAAAGTTATTAGAAAAAAACCCAAAAAATTATCCAAACTAAAATTTTATTTCTTGATTTTAAAGAAAAGTTTTTTTAATTTAATATATAAAAGTTTCAAATAATGTATTTAAAAAGGGTTTCAATTAAAAGGTAGTATAATTGTATTTTTTTTGAAAAATACTTCTATTATCCGAAATAAATGAATTATGTTTAATAAACTCATAATATGGATTCTAAAATTATAAGGATTATATAAAGTTCAAAATTCATTTAATATTTTTCATAACCTCATTTGAAAAGCTAGTTTAGTTAGTCGTGGTGTGCTTGAACACAATATTGCATTTAGTGGAAGTTATTGAATTACATTGAAAAAAATAATGTACTATGAAATCTTGGGGTGTTACACAAACTATCCCATAGCATTGAAAATAACAGTTACATAATTGTGAATTAGTAATATTAAAATAATTTCTAAAATTAATATTTCATATACGTATTTACAGAATTATGTTTTAATAATATAATATATTAAATTTGAATTACATGTACAATATAATGATAAGGATATTAAATATTTTAATAATTTATTAAATTAATTTAAGATATATTAATATATATATACCATTTTAATAGTGAAAAAGAACTATTATGATATTATTTTGACCAATTAAAATTAAATAACATTATATATATTCAAAATTAATTTAATTAATATTATAAATTAATAAATAAATTATCTATTTAATTTTATAATTATCATAAATAGAAATTAAATAATAAACTATTTTACTAGTGATGTTTAGATTTTATATAATTAACTACAACTATAGATAAATCTAAATAAGCTTAACCTATATGTTGGTTCTGTCCATCAAATGCCTTATTTTATAAATAAAAAATAATTTGTTATATTTATCTATTCAATGTATTTTTTTTATTTCTCTTAAAAAATTATATACCAAATAATGAAAAAATTTCAATGTCATAAATCAACTATAAATCCAATTAAGCCAGAATATTGATTTTTTGTGTGAGGAGTGATTTTTCAAAAAGTACTCGATCAACTACATGATTGAATTGACCACATGCATATTCCATCGAACATATGAAGAAATATAGAGAGGAAAGAATTTATAATGTACATGAGTGACCATGTATAGATGCATCGACCATATTACCATCTAATCAACCATGAATGAAATGTCACAATGTGTATAGAAACTATAATGAGATCATATTAATGGAATTAATTCATTTCAAAATCGAAAAAAATTTCACAGAGGGATGATGTGAATGCATTATAAATTCATGTGAAGCCATGACACAATGGATCTACCAGACACCTATTCGATAAACCATGTAATATTTCACCCAATCTCATAAATAGACCAAAAATCTAGATTTAATTGGCCAGGATTGTAGTGGAACATTCTGAAATCTCGAAATGTATTGGAGTGAATGCATATTGATTCCAATTGACCACAAGATGATGTTGAGCCAATAGTTTTACATTTTTGGGATTTTAGAAAATATTTAGAGATAATATGAATTCATCTTACAACATGTTTATTTGAAGTGACCACATGTGTTAATTGACATTTTTAATCTAAGTGATGAATTGATCATATGTTATAGCATGGAATTTTTCAAATATATGGTTCAATCGTGAAATCAAGGAAATAAACACTATGGTATCCTATCAGTATATTTTACGAAGTCATGGACCTTCTATAGATGATATGATGTGGTTAATTTTAAGAGACATTATTTAATATTGTGAAATATAATAATATTATATATTCTAACCCATTTTCAATATATAATTAAATGCTCAGTCATAGGAATTTATTTCTCATAGATGTCATGTTGAGTATGATGACTCATAATGATATGATTTCAACATCTTTTTTGGGGAATAATTCTTTTCATTAATGGATATGTTTAGTGAAAAGTGAAAGACATAGATAATTTATGAGGGTTAGAAACAATAGTAGAAAGATAATCTCTTTCATATGAAACATTATTGAATGATATGTGAACATAATTATGTCTTCTCACGAAAAATCCTAACTAAAAAATAAACCGTGAAGAGGGGAATAATCAGAAAAAAAAAACCTAACATAAAATAATTTTCAACATTTAATTATTTTAACATATTTTTCCATTTATTTTATTACCTTCAAGTTAATATTGAAAATTATGTATGTCTATTAAAGTAAAAACTCTTATAGAATATTTAAGAGAATTATACTAATCTTATTCATTTTTTGTATAATATAACTCCCATGAAAAATGTGCTAGATGTAGTATATTATAATATATATCCATACACACTCTTTTATAAAATTCATAATCTATGCTTTGAGTCATGTATACTTTTTAATAATGGTAATTTTTGTGGTTTATTATCAAGTGGAGAGGATTTTTTTCCCAGCTTGGTAAATACACACAAACAGATTTGTACAAAATGAAGTGTATACACCATATAGGATAATGAGTATAAAGTTAATTCAATAATACAAATGACATAGAATAAATTCATAATAATAATGAAAATGGTCATGATAATGACAATAAATTCATAAAAAATGATTGAATTATAGTAAAGATGTGTCTTTTGAAAAATAGAGGTGAAAATATATGCAAAACATTAAAAATAATTTCTCTTTATAATTTTATATAAAAAAGATATAAATAACTTCCAAAAAATGATTTTTGAGGTATTAATATGACAATTAAAACATTATTTTTAAAAAAAATCAATAAAATATTCTTAATAATAAAGTATAAAATATAAATAAAATTTTATCTAGAAGATAAAAAATTACAAAAGTTGATTGAAATTAGTTTTCAAAACATTTTTGAAAATAATATCATATTCCAATAAAAATATCATAGAGTAATAGATAAATATATTATTTCATAAAATAATAAAAACATTTAAAGGAATTTAAATAATAAATAAGGGTTATATTGGCGAGAAAAATAATTTATGTTTAAAATAATTAGACAGAGATTCTATTCAAAATATTGAAAATAAATCCAAAGATAACTTATTTGGAAACATTAAAATAATTACTTCCAATATTTTAATTATAATTTTAATTTAATTAAATTTCAATTTGGGATTAATTCATGTAAAAAAGAACATTTTTATAAAAATCATATTGAAAATTGATATCGAAGTGAAAGGTGCCCTAACAAAATGGGGAAATACAGTTAGACTTTCTTATAAACAATCATTTAGTGGATTTTGAAAATCAATAAGGGGATATGGAAATAAAAATTATAAACCATGAAATAAATATATTTTATCAAAATATATGAGTTTTAATTTTCAATGTGTATATAATTCCCCAAAATAAGATTCAATCATATAAAATCAAATCTAAATGTGAGATTAAATCATAATCTCTTACCACTTTGGTAACTTTCAAATCCAAATATATATCCAATTTTTTAACATGGAATGGTTCTAAATATCAACTTAATTTAATATTATGTTATTATTAAAATATAATCATGACTAATGATTAAAAAAATTAAATAAAACTTGGGGAAAAATATATAAAACATCTTAAATAAATAAATTGGATACAAAAAACCCTAAAATTACTATATCATTTAATTTATAATTCATTAATGATGAGTTTTTGGGTAATAATAATAAATCAACCTAAAAGATTTTTTATAAAATATTATCTAATTATAGGTCATTACATACTTCATCTTTTCATAACATAGAAAATAGTGAAGTAAAATAAACTAATAAATATAAAATGGGTTATGAAACCCCCTACCTTGAGTCCGAGAAAGACTCATGCATCCTCTATCACCCTGAAAAATAAAATTAATTAAATTACATATTTAATTAATAATGTAATTAATGTTAATTTCCATCTTATTATCTCTCATTATCATGTAGATTCATTTACAAAATCAATATCATTCACAATGGACTTTTTTTGATCATTCGATTCATAATATCAAAAATTGTATGGAATATTTTTAATGTTCAAGGGTATTATTAATTTTTTTATAAAATCTATAAGTGTAAATTAATATTTTACATGATAGTATATATGAATGTATGTTCAATATAACATCAAATTTGTACCATCTTGAAAACCTTCCAGAGTGAGTATATTTTTGATGGATTAATATTAAAATATTTTATTACATTTGCATTCATTGTTATAATGGTTACATTTACTTTCTCGAATAAAAATAATAAATATAATTTTATGCTAATTTTATATTCAATCATAAAATAAATATTTTTTCTAATTCCAATGAGATACTTAATTTCAAGAAAATATATTTGTTCAAATAAGACGCGTAAACCCACCATAGTGTGTAATATTTTTCCAGAGGACTAATAGGGGTAACGTGGTAAATTTATGTGTTTAACAAAAGAAAATATTTAAAATGAAAAACAAATATTTACGATAAATTTTATTATTTTTTACATTAATTATTGAAAATTTATACTGATAATTAAAATAAGATTTCAATGTTTAAAAACAACCTAATTTTTTACATAATAACAGCTTATTAAGGTTTGATTGTTGAGAGTTAACAAGTAATCCTTCATAATAAATTGATAAATTATATTATAATAACATATATATGAACTAATTAGAGTATAAAATGTGAATATTTAATAGGGTGTCAACATACTTAATTATAATTAAGAAAGAATAAATATACATGGAACCCCTAACATTGATTATTGAAATTACACATTTCAATTGGAATTACAACCATTATTATAGGGAAATTTAATTACTAGATAGAATTATAGACATTTAATTGGATATTTGTAGAGGAATTTTTTATGATTATTTAGAGAAATAATAACTCACATGTGTCATTTAAAGGGTAATATTAATTTCCTTTTAAAGGAATAAATCAATGGATTTGTTTTGTAATAATGTAGTTTTTAAGTGTTAAAAATAAATTTTAGAAATTTAAAGTTCTCATGGAATGAAAAAATATGGATTTTATCAGATTTTTTACTATTCACATGAATCAGGAATGTTTAAAAAATTTATTGACTATGTTTTATTCTTTTAAAATCATGAAAGTCTATAACGTAAGAAAAAACTTCTCTTTTAATATTTTTAATATTATTTAATTTTATTTTTCAACCACATGCACAAACCTTTAATCAATAATGAAAAATAATTCTAGTTAATTTCTCCATCCACAAAAATTAAAAATAAAAAAATAACAACTATATAGTTTATATATATATATATATATTTTTTCTTCTAGATTCATCTATGTAGCCTTTAAATTTATATTCATTTCATAGAAATAGAATAATTGGGAGATAGTGATTTTTTTTAAATACAATTCTAATAATTTAAAAGTAAACCATATTCACAAAATGTGGCTCCAAAATAGACAATTTCTGAATATAATAACAATTTAAATTGATAATAACATCATTAAAATAATTTTATATGTTGTTTTTGTGATATATTAAGAGATTAAACCCTGATTATACAATTTGACTATATTTTAACCATTACAGTGGTGATAAACATTAATAATTTTTACCATTAATTATTAAAAAAGGCATAAAAATATTACATAACATGAATATAATTATTCCATATATGGAATAAATTTTAAAATATTTAATTTGAAGAAATTTTGAAAAGTGCATCTAATATTTGTTTTTAAATATCAAATAAATTTTTTTTAAAAACATTCTATCAAAGTATAAACTGATTATATAATAAAATAATTTATAATATTGCATTAATTGGTTTATTTTTAATAAAATTTCAATAAATATACTTTTAAAATAATCAAAAACATAGTGGGAATTTTAAGATAATTATAACAGAATGAGTGTTTTTATAAAAATCGTTATTTTCCAAAATTCAACCAAAAATCAATATTTCAAAAATATTAGAAACAATTAAGAATAACCTATATTTGATAGGATTATATTTTAAAAATACAATTTTTTCACAAATATAATTATTAAAATTAGTAACTTCCTTATTTTTAGGTACATAAAAAATATACTGAAAGCATTATATAATATAAAGTTGAACCATTCATACTATTAATAATTTTATTCATATATTTCTAAATTGAATATCTATTTCCTAGGTAGTAATTAATAAATTTTTTATAACAAAATTTTTTCAACAACAATTTTGTAATTTTTTTACTCATATTCATAATTGTTAAATCAATTACTATGTTACAACGGTCATATCTAAAAAATAAAAAATTCCTAAAGTTCATTATGATTCATTTATACTCAAAATTGTTTATAGTACATGATATAAATATATACTATTTATTTAACACGCAATTGAATATTTATATATAATGTTAATTAATTTATTGTAATTAAATCATTAAAGAAGAGTTTTTTTGATGAATAAAGTCTTCAAAAATGATTTATATTATTCTAAGTTTATACTACCATAGATATGAAAACCAATAAAGAATCATATGAATGAACCATTAATAATTTCATACAATAATATATATATGAAAAAGATTTCATCTTTGGCTGTTGAAAGATATCCATGAATAACTATGTATTTTTTTAATATAAGAGTAATGTCACAAATTTTTCTTACAAATAAGACACCATAGTGTAGAATGGATGATTCAGACTTAATGTGAATTAACGTAGATAAAAAACATTAGTAGTGAAAATTGAATGTATTGTTTGGTCATAAAATATTATATCATTTCATTAAAATATATCTAGATGGAATAAGAATAAATATACTTTTAGTTATATCTATACAATCAAACAGGAAAATATAAATTGAATTAACAAGATATTGAAACATATAGTGTGATATATGAAAATTATATTGACTAGAAGTATGTGGGTTATTCATGGATAAGAGATCAATGCATCACCAGGTATCTAGAAGATAAACAAATTAGGGAATGAAAAATTAATTAATTAAATATACATGTAAATGAACAAGTTTAGTCAACTTTTTTGATTTGGATTTCCTAATTTAGCATCATATCCCAAAGATAACACTTTTAAATTATTGTAATATGGGATTGAACATTCAATGAAATTTAAATTCATTCACGATGGACCGTATTTCATATTGTTTTGGGTTATGAAACAATGACTATAGTTTCATAAATTATTATCTTATAAGACAATTTCCATTAAATCTTATAGAGAAATATTATGTTAATTTGACCAAAATACCAAATATAAATAATTATTTGAAGCTATTTTTTATAAACCTTGATTTTTTAATAGGTGTAATGGTATCTTCATTCAGAGTAACAAAAAAGTATACCACCCATTAAAGTATAACTTGTATATGATGTAATAATCTTCCCATCTCGGTAATAGTATTGGACATTTTTTACCAATTATCATGGGTATCTATAGATAAAATAAAAAATCTCCCCCAAAAATTGATAAAGGTGATCTGTATATCATGTAATATCATCTCATTGAGGACATATTATGCATCCAACTGAATGTGAGATAATTAAAATTTTTATAGTTAAACCTAAATTTAAATTTGGAGAAAGGGTAATTGGTCCACAATAGGATACACTACATTGGTTACACACACTATTAAATACGAGGATTCCTTTTTTGTTGTAAATATAGTGGTGTGAGAGTTCCAAAAAAAACATTACACAGTTTATTTAGATGATTTTTTTATCATAATCCCTCATAATTTATAAAATAATTGATAAATATTTATTATGATCCTCTTCCTATACATTTGTATCCATTTAATAAGTTAAAGAATGGTTATATTTAATGTTGTACTTTTAATATATTCTTTTCAATTTACCAGAAAAAACATTCCATTATTTCTGATGATAGAAATAAAAATCGAATAGTTAGTGACTATATTGGATTTGATAAAATTGATCATTAATTTTATTATCTTCACCAAGGGTATTTAATTATGCTATTTGGAAAATAATTTATTAGTAGTGATGAAGATGTTGAAAGTTATAATTGTTGTTTTGGTGTTTGTACCTATCATTATTATTATCTACATAGAAAAATAATAAGAGCACATTAATTCATTTAATAACTATATGGGTTGATGAATGAAAATATAATGTATCTATGTTGTATGATATTTCCTTACAGTTTTTATAAAATCAAGCATTATAGAGGTCTAAATTTATCCAACCATCTTTTCTTGAGAGAGCTACACTATTATCATGTGTGAACCACATGTGTTGATTTGTAAAAATTTAATAACCATTGGGGTCTCTTATCCTTTAGTAGATCAGAGTGTGTAACCATAAAAATACTAGCTTTATGTGGATTTAATGAAATGTGTGTTGTCATAGATGATGAATTTACTACCCCTCATTAAAAAATTTATATTTTAGAATTATCATTTAGAAATAATAAATCATAATAAAACTATTAGAGACATCAAATTAACTACATATTTGACATTGGTGAATAAGGATTCCTATATATATATCATAGTATCAATATCATTATGTTATTAACATAATTTTTTGACGGATGGAATCATTACTCATTTAATTTCTATGAAAATAATATTTATCTTTATCTAGTTTGTTGATAATGATAGGTATGTTAGATGGCACAAATTCATGTGAATAATATCACTAAGAAATATTGTAATAAACTAGATTCCTAGAAAATGTTTTTAATAACTCTTTTTGTAGTAAATAAATGACTTCAACGTCTCTTTCATGACAATATATAATATATTAATATATTTTTTCAGTAATTCAAAATAACAATTCATGACCAACAATGTGATTTCTATGTTCTGGGAAGCATTTGTACCTATGATGAGCCCATCGTATTCCACTACAACTTATTGAAACCCTAAATAAATAAAGCAATATTTTGAAAATATTTCATTTATAGGGTTAATAAATATGATTCCAAAACTTACCTGATAGTGTTTGAGATCATCTATCCTCTTATCAGTCTGACAATGAGATGTACCATCACAAAACATCTCCCATTTTTTATTACATTGAATAATTATTCAATAGAAATATCAATATTAAATGGTAATGTTTCTTTCGATGGATTTTCTAAAATGAATATATATAAGGTATAACACTTTTCATATGATAATACATAAACCAAATGGAATGCTATTATAGATTCACAATCTATCATGAAAATTTTCATACAAGAATTTGGTGAATGGGAATTTAATTTTAATAATTAATACATGAATAAATGTACTTATTATGGTACTAAAATTAATAGAATACCATTTACACCACAAATATGTAAGAAATAATGTTTTCCCTAGAACTGTATGTATACTCCCAACATTCTTAATCATTTCCTTAAGGCAGTATAAATTATTATCTTTAACCTCATTTTACTTCCTATACATAAGGGGGGTACTGTACTATTCCAATGTTAGAATGTATAATAAAATGGTATTAATATACATAGGTACTTTAAAAATATATGTATTTTGAAAATATTATCTAAGGTAAAAAAGAATGATATGATAGTCTTTATCACACTAATAAATTTTATCCTTCATTTATTATCTTTATGAATTGAAAAAAATTTACATCATGGTTACTCATGAAATTATTAATGATGTAATGTTATATATGGACTCATTTGAACTCTCAGTTATTTTGAGAAGGGGGAATTTCAAGAATCAAATTCCGATTCCTTAGTTATAAAACTATGTCTCAATAACCAATTTAAAATCTAAGAAACATTGGAGAAGTCACCTAAAAAACATAGTTTAGTGATTTAAATATTATATTGGGAGTTAGGGTCTAGAAAACACTACCTATTGTTCAAAATAGTGTCTAATTTATTGTCATGATTTTGTTAAATTTTTATCCACATAACCCTGCACATTTTTTCAAGGATGATACTCCATGTTATAGTACATAACCACTTGAAATATTGATCTAAAATTCATTAACATTGGGGAAATAAACAAAGTATCACTCTCTAGTATTACTCATTGGTAGTGGGTTCCTTATTCATAGTGGATATTCAATTTTAGTTGTATACTTAGTACTGTTCTATGAAATAATGGTCTTAAACCCCCATTTTCTATACTATAAATATATTTATTTTTGAGAGAAAAATATCATCCTTTTCTAAAAATAAATTATTCTTCTATAATTTTTTATTTATTTATGTTATTCATTCATATTTAATTACAAGAATAAAAATAACAAATCACATAGGGTATTGATCCATTGAATTTGTGAGATTACATTTTATGTCTATATTATATGTCTAATGTTGTAAAGACATGGCATTAATGTCATATAAAAAATTCATTTGGTAAAACCACATGTGTTTTATCTAATGAAATATATCATATTTTATTTTATCTAGTGGAATGTAATGTTAATTTAATTGTTTAACATTCCATAAAAATTCCCATGATATGTCACTGTATGACATAGAATTCACATGGTATGATATCCTCATATAACCCCAAATATTATGGACATCTTCATTGCTTTTTTATTCCATTGATATATTGATATTATCTTTAACAATATCCCCATATTGTATTATATTATATGGGATAATATGTTTCACCAACATAATAGAATATAAGTCATATTTCATTTAATCTCCCACATGTAATAATGTACCATAGTACTTATTTCATTTCACAATAAATTGCATCATATACACTAACTTGTGTACCATATCTACAATTTCTTTTGGATATATTCAAACACACATTCATAAATATATCATTTACATCACATACTATCATATAATATATAATTAATTTTAAGACCCATTCAAAAATCATTTTTGATTAAATCGAAAACATTTTTAGAGTAACTCTATATAACAGACTCATGATAAATTCAATCAATAGAAACGTGTGACCCAATGACCTTTATAGAATTAAAATTACCTTTGAAACAATGGATCCATAATGTTATGTAAATAGAGGCCTATAAGAAAATGATTACTTCCTAATATATAATAGATTCTCTTGTGAGATCCATCAAAAACATATATCTCTATAAAAATTTTTGGAAAATAAATCATAATCCATCATGAATTCTCATACGACCACTTTCTCTTATAAATCAAGGGACTGGGGTTCATGATACTTTTTAATCTCATATAACCAAATCATATGTTCATGAATATATTAGTATAGAATAAATATTTTAATAATACATCACTTGTAATTTACCTTTAGGAATAACCACATTACTTGTACCTCACCAAAATAAACAATCACATGATATATTATATCCTGGGGTGGACATACACTTCCTTATTTTTTATGAATCGAGGAGCCAAATTTCATACTCATCATATTGGGGGAAAACACCATCTTATTCGATCACTAATCTATGAAATGATCATCAATATACATATTCTGCATGATTATATTAGCCTCTAGATGCACATAAAACTGTATAGATGAATGAAGGTTATAATGATATGTGTCTCACTAACCTCATGTTGTGAGGATTCTATATATAAACAATATAACCCCGATATACCAATTCTATGGTGTATTAAACTCCATGTGATATAATTAGAAGGTTATCCAATGCATAGAAATTTTTCCATGCCACCGTAGAATATTCCACATCTCTCTAGAACAATCCTTCTCATTATATCCTTAAAATTTGATCAAAACACATAATACTCCATGATGAACCTTCATTTTGTGTAACTGATAGTCATTCATTAAGAGGTAAATTTTTATTACGAAATTTGAGATATCTATCAATATTTATATGTGCATATGAATTAAATTTTAATGGATGATAAAGAGGAGATTTCATTTTGTATTGTACATTTTATATTCCAAAATTATATCAATAATAAATTAAAAAAGAATAAACATTATCCTATAAAACATATCACATATGATCAACTACAATATTAGACTTATTTTTTATCCACTTTTAAGTGTTTTCATAACCTCATTATATTACTGTATAATTCATTCCATGTCTATATGTTGAAACCTCAAAAAAACCATCTCACTAAACTCTTTAGTTATGAAAATATAGAAATAAATATATTTTTCATAATGGAAACACTTATTAGTCATATTCATAATGTTAATGTCATATAACATATTAAAACTCCTTAGGTTCACAATAACAAATATGATGATGATAATAATGTTTATTTTCTAGTTATGAAATTTTAATATCATCATCCTTTGAACAAAGTCAATAAAATATATTCAAAAAAATCCATTGATAATTAATGTAACTATTTAAATTTATTTTTCCCGAAACATCCTAACCTAAATTATGCTATATTGACATTAACATTTTAATGGTAACTAAATATAAAACATTACATTTATCTTTACTAACAATCACTAAAAAAATTAAAATGTTAGGTGATATTCACATTCAATTTTAACTAATATAATATTTTATTTTTTATCATTGGTATTCTATAAGTTTATAAATACTATCTCTATCTTATTATATATTATATTATATTGAGAAAAGATTGGTAACATGGATAATATTTTCTTTGTAGGAAGTAAATGTTATGTTTTTTATTAGGAATATTCAATAGATGATTGAATGTCTATCATATATGGTCTTATATGTTATTAGATAATATTCATTAAAATAATATATTTCTTCATAATATGACATTGGTGGTGGTGGTGGAATCTCAATTCGTCATATTTTAGAAAGCACAACGGTAAACCATTTTAACGCAGTTAGAATATTTTTATCCATTTCTTAATCTCAAAAAATATAATATAAAATAATAAATCATAAAACATGTGTATAGTGTCCATTATCTCATTTTTTTTGAATAATATATTTTTAGTAAACAAAATCTCTTGTTAGATAAGATAACTGAGTAAATCATGCATATCCACTCAAAACTCATTCGATCTTGATATATTATGTAACACCCGAGATTTTATGAGAAATATTCTTTTTATGTCTTATGTTATACCCAACATCAAAAGAATATTTCACTACAAACAACACTAGCTTGTCTTTCTTTTCACGTAATCGCGACCTTCCATGATAGCGTGTGTTATACGTAATACAGAGTTTCAGTAAACAATGATGTGCTATTAAAATATTATATAAACTAGCCGTTGTGAAATTTAATACCCACTTATTTAAATTTTATAAATTTTATCTTTCAAAATGGACTTCATTTTTGGATTCGGAATATCAAAATTAGACTAGGGTGAATTTTTGGTATTTTTCTGAAAACATTCAATTTTTGATGAATAGTGAAAACACTAGGTTACTATTTAGAAACCGACTATTTATTTAAATAATAATTTATTTTATTTAAAATAATATTAGGTCATAATAGATACATAATACTTATATAAGTTCGATTTAATTCATTGGAGTCATTTTATAATAATATAGATATATAAAAATTTAATTGAACTTTTCACCGCCTTTTACCCACCTCCTAGGGGAATTTTTATATGTAATAAAATGTAATATTACCGCTTCTGTAAGTGGAAATTTGAAAATCTGAGAGAGACGGTTAATTTCCAGGAGTAAAATGTGGTACAATATGATAAAAATAATTTTTGGTGAATAGAAACTTTTTACTTTTATTTACCATGGTTAAAAGTAAATAGTGTATTTAAGGGTAAAAATGATATTATTAATACCCTAACACATGTTATAATTATATTGGATAAGTGTAATTATTCCAAAAAAAACCTTATGAATATAATATTACACTTTAGGTCCACTTGGATTAGATTAGGAAATTTATTATTATTTTATTTAAAGAAGTGTAAAAATAGTTAAAATCAAAGTTTAATAATTGGAAATAGTTTTAATGTAGAATTATACATAAGATAAATTCGACTATAAATATTCATTAGAAAGATAATTAAATTTCCTACATAATGGTATTTTATTTATATATTTTATACATTAAATAATTTAATTTATTTATGACACAATGATGATGAAGTAATTACCTTATTAATGAAATATTAACATAATTGATTTTATAAATACTCAAATAAATATAATTTGAGTCTTTTTATAAATTAAACTAATTTTATAGTTTAATATGAAATTAAATTATTGATTTAGTTAAATGTTTTTGAAATAATAATGCTGTTATGATTTTCACAAAAATAAATTACAAAATAGTGTCATAATTGACTTAAAATAGTTTAAAAAAAAATTATATTATTAATTTTTATTTTATTCTTGAAAATATAAGTTTCGGCAAAATGACTTAGATAAGGTTATATATAGTAATAATTAACCACTTGGGGTTCTTTTGTCTTGTTATAGTATGTTTATTAACCATATTGTGTAAGAAAACAAGAATACCCGGTAAAAGTTAAATTATTTAACTTAGAGTTAAATATAAATGATAAGGTTCAAATAGTAACCTAAAATTGTCTAAAACCTATTGGTTGAGATTATTTCGACCCATCCCCACCTTTTATTAGAAATAAATCAAATTGGAGCTATTAAAAACTGAATATGACTTTGTTATAAAATAATAATTTATGTTTTTCCTAAGGTGCCCCTCTCCTCCCTTATAAAAGGGAACCTCCTCCCTCCCCCCTTTACAAAATTTTGAGCCTTAATGCTTGGAAGAACCCTGCCCATTTACCTTATAAAATTCCCTAGAAACATACTAGAGGTACAGGTATTCTTCAAAGACCTATTTTAGTGCCCTAAGGGGAGGTTTCAAAGAGGCATGTTGAAGAAGAGGTAATATCTGTTACCGATTCTTTCAAATTTATTTCTTCTTCTACTTCCTCTTCTTCAGTTGTTTCATTATGAAGTAATAATGTCAGTATAACTCATATACTGATATTTTATTATAAATAAGAAACAAACCTATTTCAACTTTTATCCATCATATGGAAAATGAAATCACCGCGCGTGCGTACGTACAGAATATCGTCTCCACGTCGTGGTGTAATCTGTTTTACACCACCAGCTTACATGGATTGGAATAATGGTGTAAAGAATAAATATATATTATTATTTTAAAGTTATATTGATTCTGAAATATTATACATACACTTAAATACAATTCTACGATCATGGGAACGATATAATCGCTCGTGCGTATGTACGGCCTACCGTATCCACGATGTGATGCGACTCATTTTAAGTGATCTTCATTGAATAATGATTATATAAATGAATTGAATAAATAAATATGATATATATTACACTAATAACATTCTGGAAAATGAGGTATCTATAACCTAAAAATAGGGATAAGAATTTATTCGTAAAAACATGCATAAGAACATAAAGCAATGAACACTCGAATAACAAGTAGTAATGAATATTACTAATACAAAGATAATAATATGACCATATATGATATCATATCAATGAATATGATTCTGTAATAAGTAAATTAAATTATTTAAATCATTATACATGAGGTTCTGATACTTACAAAACAAATCGGACCTAAGGTAAGGGAAAATCTCACAATCTCATTTTTATCTAAGATTGTTTATACTTCAGAATTTACTGGGGAATATTTATCATCAACAACCACGATTCCTCAAAATGTAATATTATTTCTATCCTCCTTCAATTGTTTAAATCCAATTTTACCCACTGGTTAGTTTTTTGTAAAAGATATGAAATGAATCTTTTGTCGTTTTTAGTACGAGGTACTTTTTGACATTTCTGGCCAATGTACGACAATAATGTTTTTTAACTTATACTGCATGACTGGATTTTTATGACTTCATAGATCATTATTTAGATGAAGCTTCCATTACAAGTTTTCAAGTTTATTTTTAATCATCTTTTTTTAGTTTAAAATTGTATGACATGTTAAGAAAGGAAAAATTTTTTTGATGTAGAAAGGGTATTTTCCTAATAATGGAGTTCAAGTGTTTTATCAAAATTAATTTCCATCTAAGATAATATAGTGTTCTGTTTATATCCCTATTTTTTACATTGATTTGATTATGTTATGATGGAATTAATATTGTGATGTTCTTTTATCTTATATGGATCATGTTATGATGGCATGATGTTTAATAATCCCATTTTTATTGCATGGGTTAAGCTATGATTTATGATTTTGTGGAACACATAAGAATGGATTCATTATAAGATGGGTGGGACCTATATCTCCTTCCAATGCATTTGGTAAAGATTTATATCATATGAGATAGACATGGTAGGAATTACATGTTAATCCGGTTCAGTGATACAGGACTGGAACGAGGAGTGACCTCATTTCAGTAATGGACTTTGTCTACTACAATGGTCTTGGCAATGAGACATGACTAATATGAAGTGATTTTCTATGATTATGTGTGTATGCCATAAAGTTTCATTTTTTATGTTATGATTATTGGAATTACAATTCACTAATATTATTTATCCCATGGTTTGATATTATGATCTCTTTTGCGGGTTAAGATTTTTAAAATGTTATGTTCTTATGAATATGATATGATTGATATTTTTTTTGATTACCCTTACTGAGAATTTGAGCTCACCCATTTGTATGTTTTATTTTCCCAAGGTTAGGGAGAAGGGTATTAAGTAGGATATGCCAAAATGGTTTTTAGATTTGATAAAATAAACAGGAGACAATGTAGATGATTTATGAAACAATTGTTCATGTTTCCCAGTTTCTAAAGACACTATACCTATATGGTCCTATCATTGTTTTGTTATATGTTGTAATAAGTATGCCTCAATTCTAAATTAATAATCATTTATGTAAAGTACGGGTTGTTATAGTCGGTATTAGAGGAAGGGTATAGTCAACCTTTGGAAACTAGGATGTGAAATCCTTAGTAAGAACCCTAAGGATAGGTCTAAGCATAGAACACAATATTAGTGTTTTAGAAATGACCATGAGAAACCTTTGATAAGACCTAAAATGTGAAATTTTATTCTTGATTATGTGGTTTTCCTATTATGATTAGTGTTTCTCACACTACTCTTCTTCATTTTAGTCAATGGCTGGAACTTGAAGGAACTGTGTTAATGCTGAATGCGACAGGTAATGAAATGATTGTCACCCTGAGAAACTAAACATTATGGGAGATGGAATGAAAAATCTTGTAGCCAATCTCACACAACTTTCTCAAGCTATGAATCATGCAAGAATTCTCAACGATCCAAGGAAGGAGAAACATTCTGTTGAATCCTTCATGAGGCAATGTCCACCTTCATTCAGTGGGTCTTTTGATCCATTAGTGGCTGAATAATGGATCAGTACCACTGAAAAGATATTTTCAGTTTTATAATGTTCTGAACATGATAAAGTCATCTTAGTCGTATACCATTTTGAAGGTGAAGCTGATCAATGGTGGAATCTTATTAAGAATACGAGGCAAATGGATGAAATTGAGTCCATGGAATGGGATGAGCTCAAGAACTTATATTTCAATATGTACTTACCTCGTATTCTTCGAACATAAATGGAGAAGGATTATCTTGAACTGAAGCAAAAGGATGATGAGTCTTTTGGTACCTACGAAGAAAATTTTACAAGACTTTCAAGGTACGCTTCCTGAATTAATATTCAACATGAGAGTAAGATTGATTGATTCTTTGGTGGCTTAAAACCAAGTCTTCAAAGGGGGTTAGCCAAAAGGGACTTCAATAGATACAAGGAAATTGTCCGATGTGATCTCAAGTTTGAGATGGGGATTGGAGTAATCCATCAGTCATATGGGGTTGATAAGAAGAGGAAAATGTAATTAAAGGGAAAATCTAAAGACCACACTAAAAAGAAGATGATTTTCCCTTATGCTCAAATTGTGGAAATAAATATGGAGGGAATTGTCTTAAAGGGACAGGAAAATGTTTTATGTGTGGAAAAGAAGGTCATTGGGCAGTTGAATGTCGAAATAATGGGAAGAAGATGTCTAATGATGCGAAAAAAGTAAGGGATACACAGAATGAACCACCTACAATTCGATGATTTAAGTGCAAGGAAATGGGTAATTATGGAAATCAATGCCATAATCCAAGGGTTGTTGATGATGATCAGTGTCAAAAAACTCTTAAAGACAAAGACAAAGGAATGTCACATGCAATTTCTATCAGCGATGTGGACTAAGATAACGATGTGGTGAAAGGTACACATACCATCCACTATAAAGTAGAAAATGTTTTATTTGATTCTGGATCCACCCACTCTTTTATTTATGACGAGTTTTCTAGGGGTATCACCATATTACCTCAGTAGTTAAATATTGCGTTAGCTGTGACAACCCCTAATGGCACAACAGTCGCATCAGAAGTTTACAATTCATCTCCGATTGAAGTTTGTGGGAAAGTGCTTCATGCAAATCTTATGATCCTTCCTATAGTTGAATTTTATGTGATTCTTAGCATGGATTCGCTTTCTTTATACGGATCTCAAATCATTTGCTAAAGAAGAGAAATCACATTTAATATTACCGATTAATCTATTATCATCTATCGATGCAAGGATGAATATAACCTGCCAGTGGAAATTTCTTCCTTCTTTTGGGTCCTGATTCCAATAAATAAAATTTATTTATCTCAAATGGTTGGAGAGAAACTCATGATTATGAATATTCCCATTGTACGAGAGTTTGATGATGTATATCTAGAGGAATTTCCAGGTCTTCCACCAAATCATGAAGTTGAGTTTTCAATAGAACTCATACCGGGTGCTATGCCTATTTCAAAGACACCATATAGAATGTCCCCCAATTGAGTTGCAGGAATAGAAGAAGCAACTCCAAGAGAATATTGATAAAGAATTCATATTCCCTAGTGCATCACCTTGGGGAGCACCTCTTTTGTTTGTTAAGAAGAAATATGGATCAATGAGACTCTACATTGAATATCGATAACTTAACAAGATCACTATCAAGAACAAATATCCTCTCCCGCGCATTAATGACTTATTTGACCAACTACGCGGAGCTCAATACTTTTAAATGATTGATCACCATTCAGGGTATCATCAATTAAGGATAAAAAGGTGGATATAGCAAAGACGAATTTTTGTACGATGTATAGACACTACGAATTTATAGTGATGCCATTTGGTCTTACTAATTCCCCTACTATCTTCATGGATTTAATGAATAGAGTCTTTAGAGACTATCTTGATCTGTTTGTGGTAGTCTTTATAGGCGATATTCTTGTTTATTCAATGAGCCTAGAAGAACATGAAGATCACTTGAAAATTGTATTAAAGAATCTAAGAAAGGAGAATCTTTATGCCAAATTTACAAAGTGTGAATTTTGGCTTCAAAATGATTCATGTTTGGGTCACATAATCTCAAAAGAGGGGATATCTATGGATCTTGCAAAAACAGAGGTTATTGAATGATGGTCGAGACCAATGAAAGTAACTATGATCCGATTTTTTCTAGGTGTGGCTGGATATTATCGATGTTTTTTGAATGATTTTTCATGGTTATCTAATCCACTCATTAGGTAGACTCAAAAAGGTGTTAAGTTCGTGTGGATGGAGGAGTGTGAAGATAATTTCAAAGAGTTAAAATGAAGGTTATCTAGTGAACCTATTCTCACACTACCGTTTATTAGAGAAATATTTGTGATCTACAATGATGCATCCAAGAAGGGACTGGGGTATGTTCTCAGGATAAATGATATGGTGAGAGCTTATGCCTCACGATAGTTGAAAATCCATGAGAAAAATTACCCAACTCATGATTTGGAGTTAGTAGCTGTAATATTTGCATTAAAAATATGGAGACATTATGTTTATGGTGAGAGGTGTGATATTTATACTGATCATAAAAGTTTAATGTATATTTTCATACAAAAGGAGCTGAATATACACCAAAGAAGATGGTTGGAGATGATTAAGGATTATGACTGATCAATTCATTATCACCCTGGGAAAGCAAACAAGGTGGAAGATGCATTAAGCCGACAAGACCATGCTAGCTTATCCATGATGAGGATCACAAAATAACAAATATTTATGGATTTACAAAGGATGGGTCTTGGAATTATAATGGAAGGGGAAAATCTTGTCTTTCTCAAATAATGTTCAACCATATATATATGTGAAGATTAAAGAGGAGAAAAAATAATATGTAGAGTTACAAAAGAAGGTGAGAAATGTTCCTAACTTCAAACTTGATTGTGATGGGATAATACAGTTTAGGAATAGGGTTTTTGTTCCTCTCATCCCTGAATTAAAGAAGGAGGTTCTGGATGAGGCTCATAGTTCCTCATTCTCTATTCATCCTAGAAGCACAAAGATGTATAGGGAACTCAAAGAGTACATCTAGTGGGATGGTATGAAAGGCGAAGTTTTTGAATATGTCTCTCAATGCTTGGTTTATCGGTAAGTTAAATTTGAGAGAAAGAAGTCTAAGGGGTTGTTACAACCATTACCCATTCCTGAATGGAAATGGAAAAACATCACTATGAACTATTTCACTAGACTTCCTAAAACATCCAAAGGTAATAATGCTATATGGGTCATAGTTGATCATCTTATGAAGTCGGCACACTTCATTGCTATTAGAGAGGATTTCTCTCTTGATCAGCTTTCCAGGATATATGTAAAGGAAGTGGTAAGATTTCATGGAGTACCACTTTCCATTATATCTGATCGGGATCTGAGGTTTACCTCGAGGTTTTGGAGAAGTCTTCAGCATACTCTAGATACAGAGTTGATTTTCAGCACTGCTTATCATCCTCAGACAGACAGTCAGTCTGAGAGAACAATTAAGACTCTATAAGATATGTTAAGAGCTTTCTATATGGATTTCAAAGGTGGTTGGGATCAACACCTACCTTTGGTGGACTTATATTATAATAATAGCTTTCACTCCAGTATTCAGATGGCTCCTTATAAAGCTCTCTATGGAAAGAAATGTCGGACTCCAACTTGCTGGGATGAAGTAGGGGAAAGAAAGCTATTAGGACCAGATCTTGTTGATGAGATGTAGAAAAGGTCAGATCTTTTCAACAACACATAAGAGCAGCTCAGAGTCAAAAAAGATTTTATGCAAACAACATAAGAAAAGACATATAGTTTGTAGTGGGTGATAAATTGTTATTACTAATATCACCTTGAAAGAGAGTAATGATATTTCGAAATACGGGCAATGTTGATCCCGAGGTATATCAGTCCTTTCAAAATACTAGATCGTGTGGGGAAGGTAGCTTACCGATTGACACTTCCACTGAATCTCTCTAAAGTTCACTATGTGTTCCATGTATCTATCCTGAGAATGTACACACCTGATAATTCACATGTACTATGCTCAAAAGTTGTACTACTAGAGCAAGATCTTTCTTATGAAGAACAACAGATAGAGATTCTGGATCGTAGCGAAAATGTTCTATAGAACAAGACCACTCGCTTGGTGAAAGTTTTATGGAGGTACCACCAATTATAATAAGTTTCATGGGAGCTTGAGGATATGATGAGAGAGAGGTATCCTCATCTGTTTGTTAGGAAGTGACAAATTTCGAGGGCGAAATTCATTTTAAAGGGGGTAGAATGTAACACCCACGATTTTATGAGAATTTTTTTTATGTCTTATGTTATACCCAACTTCAAAGGAATCATTCACTACATAAAACACTAGCTTTTCTTTCTTTACATGCAATCACAACCTTCCATGATTGTGTGTGTTGTACGCAATACCGAGTTTCACTAAACAACGATATTGTAGAGACCCGAAGCCTGACGTACATGGACATTACATTACTTTTGCGGAATACTTAGTTCATAACAAAAACACACACACAAGGATTGTAATAGTTTAGTGTCTTTGGAAACTTGGAATATAATCTTCTAATCCTGGTGAAAGATCTTCAACATCTCCCATAAAGATCTTCCTTTTTTTATACCTAAAACCTTTCTTTATATCCTGGGGAAAAGAAAACATAAAAGGGTGAGCTCAAATGCTCATTAAGGGTAAACAATAGAAATATCAATCACATAATATACATAAGCACATAACTTTTGGAAATCTTAACCTGCAAAAGAGATCATAATTTCATAACATGGGATAAATCATGGCAGTGAAATGTATTCACAATAATCATAACATAAAACATGAAACTTTGTGGCATACACACATAATCATAGAGAATCATTTCTTGTTAGTCAATACTCATTTCCAAGACTATCTTAGTGGACAAAGTCCCTTTCTGAACCGAGTGACCCTCGTTTCAGTCCTGTTTCACTGAACTGGTATAACCTACCATTCCAGCCATGTCTATCTCATGAGATATAAAATCTTTACCCAATGAATTTGAGGGAGATATAGGTCCCACCCATCTTATAATGAATCCTTTCTTATGTGTGCCACATAATCATAAATCATCGCATAACACATGTAACAAAAATGGGATTCTTAAAACATCATGACATCATAAAACAAATCATATAAGGTAAATGACTTCATAAAAATAATTCCCTCAAAACATAATCAAATCAATGTAATAATAGGGATAAAAACAGAACCCTTTATTATCTTAGATGGAAAATAATTTTGATAAAACACTTGAAATCCATTCTTGAGGAAAATATCATTTCTTCTTCAAACACATTTTTCCTTTCATAACATGTCATACGACTTTAAAATAAAATAATTTGATTAAAAATAAACTTGAAAACTTGTAAAGGAAGCTTCTTGGAAATAATTTTTTAAAAATCCATTCATGCTGTATAAGTTAAAAAAACATTCTTCCTACTTTTGTCGGAAAAGTCAAAAAGTACCTCGTACGAAAAACGACAAAAGATTCATTTCTTATCTTTTACTAAAAATTCACCGAAGGGTAAAATTGGATTTAAAAAATATTAGGTGGATGGAAATAATATTACATATTGAGGAAACATGGATGTGGATGATAAAATACACCCCAGTAAATTCAAATGTATAAACAATCTTGGATAAAAATGAGATTGTGATATTTTCCCTTACCTTAGGTCCGACTTTCTTTGTACATGTCCGAACCTCCTGTATAATGATTTAAATCATGTTATTGATTTATTAAATGAATCATATTCATTGTTATGATATCATATATGGTTTGCTTATGACTTTATATTACCCGTTCTTTTGTAAATTCATGTTAAAGTAGCGTTTTGGGTAAAATCGTTTCATTTGTCGTTCGTGTTTTTAACTTGTAATTATTAATATGATTACTTGGATCATGATTACTTATATCCAGAATTTAAAACATGATTTATATATAATATATATTCAGAATATACATATATATAATATATTGATAAATGGAAATAAATACACCGTTCATGGAGACAGTAGTCCGTACATACGCATGAACGCTGTTTTTGTTTCCTTATTGAATTGAATGGAATTAAGTAGATGACATAGATATAAATAAATCCAGTATCATTATTATGTCATATATTTCATTAGTAATTACTATATATACTTTATAATAATTAATGAATGGTTAATCATTGAGAATGAATCTCATCACGTCGTGGAGACGGTAGTCCGTACGTACGCACGAGCGATGATATCGTTCCCATGGTCGAGGAATTGTGTTGAAGTTTATGTATACTGTTTCATTATCAATATCACTTTATAATAATAATATATAGTTACTCATTACACCATTATACCCATCCAATTAATGTGGTGGCGGAAAATAGATTACACCACGGCGTGGAGACGGTATTCCGTACGTACGCACGTGCGGTGATTTCCTTTTTCCGTAGGATGGATAGAAGGTTAATTATAGTTGTTTCATATTTATAATAACATATCAGTATATAAGAAATACTTATGTTTTACTTTATCATGAAAAAACTAAAGAAGAAGAAGTTGAAGAAGAAAGAAATTGAAAAAGATCAGTAATGGATATTACCTCTTTTTGACGCGCCTTTTCTTAACCTCCACTTAAAGAAATAAGGATGGTCTTTGAAGAAGACCAGGACCTCTAGGATGATACTAGGGAAGTGGAGAAGATATTTTGGCAGGGGTTGGCTGATCTTGAAGGCTCAAAGTTGTGTGAGTAAGAGAGGGAGGGGGTGCCCTTTTATAAGGGAGGAGAGGGGCACCTTTGGAATAACTAAAACTATTATTATATTATATAGTCATGTCCGGTTTTAAATAGCTCCATATTGATTTATTTCGAGGCTAAGGTGGGGATGGGTCGAAACCCTCTCATCCAATAGGATTTAGACAAGTTTAGGTTATTATTTTAATCTTATCAATTAGATTTAACTCTAAGTTAAATAATTTAACTTTTACCGTGTCTTTTTGTTTTCTTACACTATATGGTTAATAAACTTACCATAACAAGCCAAACGAACCCCAAGTTGTTTATTATTAATATATATGTCCTTATCTAAGTCATTTGGCTGAACATTAGATTTTTAGGAATTAAATAACAATTGATAATATAATATTTGTTTTAAAAACTAATTTATGTCAATTTTGACACTATTTGGTACATGATTTTTATGAAATTTTTAACAGAATGATAAGTTCAAAAAAAGTTACTTAAATCAACAATAACATGACATATTAACCTAGAAAATTAGTTTAAGTCATAAAAATTCTCAAATTACATTTATTTGGGCATTTATAACATCAATTATGTTAATATTTTCTTAAAAAGGTAATTACTGCATCATCGTTGTGTCATAAATAAATTAAATTATTTAAAGTATAAAAATTACAAATAAAATACCATTATTTAGGAAATCTTTTTATATTTCTATTGAATATTTATAGTAGATATTATATTATGTATAACCCTATATTAATTTTTTTTAGTAAATAAACTTCGATTTTAACTCTTTTAACTCTTCTTTGAATTAAATAATAATAAATGTCTTAATCTAATCCAAGTGGGCGTAAATGATAATAGTTTACACTTAAGGTTGTTTTTGGTCGATATAAACTTGTCCAATAGGATTAGTACATGTGTTAGGGTAATATTAATATCATTTTTACCCTTAATTACCCTATTTACTTTTAACCGTGGTAAATAAAAGTAAAAAGTTACTATTCACCAAAAATTATTTTCATCTCATTGAACCACATTTTACTTACTGACATCAACCGTGTCTCTCGGATTTTTGAAATTCCATTCACAGAAGCGGTAAAATTAAGATTTAGGAAAAAATTATTTTTTTTAACTACCACTTAGTAGTTTCACTATTCATCAAAAATTGAAGTTTTTCAGAAAAATGCCAAAATTGTACCCTAAGCTATAATTGATATTCCAAATTCAAAAATGATTTCTATTTTAAAAAATTCCCAACATATAAGTTGCATTAATTAATTTTATAATTAATTTCCGCTGTCACAACAAATAGCGTGTTTTTAAGAGATAATAACTATCAAAAGATTAACACTTGTTTATGTCTGGTGTAAATGTGAAATTACATCTAATGACCAACATTGTATTGAATTGTAAAAATATATTCTAAATATACTTTAAAACCACTCAAATTAATAATTTATCACTATTAATTATTTCGATTGAAAAAGTTGTTTTTAATTAAAATTTAGTAATTTTCACTATTCATCAAAATATGAAAGTTATCCGAAAATCACCAAAATTTCACCCTAAGCTAATTTCAATATTATGAATCCAAAAATAAATTCCTTTTTGAAAAATATAATTTAAAATATTTCAAAAAGTGGTTATTACTATTCATAACGGCTAGTTTTAATTATATTTTAATAGCATATTGTTGTTTAGTGAAACTCGTTATTGCGTACTACACACGCTATCGAGGATGGTCGCGATTGCGTGTAATGCAAGGCAAGTCAAGGATGCGTGTTGTACAAGCTCCTTTTGGTGTAGCATACAACACAAGACATTAATGAAATTAAAAAGAATATTTTTCATAAAATCTCGGGGTGTTACATTCTACCCCCCTTAAAATGAATTTCGCCCTCGAAATTCGTTGGGGTTATAAATGGTTTACTATTTGAAAGTTTATTTAATAGAAACCCACATCGTAAAAAGGAATACCAAAACCAATCTTAAAAACGAATGTATGATATGTAATGGTTACCCAAATTAACTAATCACTGGGTTTCCACATAGGTGAAAATATGGATATGGAAGAAAAATCTAACCATCATGTTCTGATGGAGAGTGGTAGAGAACATGGCTATGGAAAATCCAACAATCACAAATCCATAAAATTGTGACGATCTAAGGTACCATCTGATTAATCAGATATAAGAGCAGTAGGACAACATTTTTGGTTTTCAAGATCATTTCCCTAAAGTTGAAGAATTTGAATTAGAATAAATACTTACTTTATTTTGGTACAATCTCACTGTTGTTCGTGCCTTGAACAATTTCTACTTCATCTCTTAAATAAATGAAGTTGAATTTGTTATTCGTGAAGTATTAGCAGATCATGTGATAGAATAACGGGTCATTCCATCTGTCTCAAACAAAAGGTTAGAAAAAGTTATTAAATATACATAAATCATTCTGTAGTGAGATTAATCTTATATGGTTCCTAAAATGGACTTATACTTCATATATCATACTGCTTATAATAAAACTAGTTTCTACTAAACAGGGACTTTTTATAGGCCAGTGGTAGGCGATAAAGGCCAGCCGCACTTCGGTTGTGGGTTCGATTCCCACAGCCTTGTCTGACGCGATGGGCTGTCGCCCGTCCTGCAGGTTTTCCTTTTTCTAAAGCTATATTACTATAAAATCCCATCAATAATAATGAAAAAACTACTATCCTTAAACAATACTAACTTATTTCCAACATAATCCATTCCAATCTTTAGGCTTATCCATAATACTGCAGTCCATTCTCATAACATAGTGAAAATGATTACCAGAAATTTAATACCATCATTGATCCCCATATATCGTAATACTGCATTCCTATCTTGTTGGTCACATTCCAATCATTCGAAGGCCTTAATCATGTATTCCATGGAAACTTAGTGAAAACATGAATGCAGTTAAAAGTTAACACTTTCCACAAACCAAAATCCTCAAAATTCTTTATACTCAAACCATGATATCACTTAGTCCTTATATCAATCATGAGCTCATGAATACTGTCAAATATTTAATTTTCTCATTTTCCCTTCATTATGCGCATATCATTCTTTTTCCAAAAATATCTCAATCACTTTCCATGGTTACTTGTACCATAAAATTATTGAAAACCACAATAGACCAATAAATAAATATTCCAATATTCCACGATACTATATACAACACTATTTTGGAATCCCTTTACATAAACACTTAATCATTCCACCACATCGTTGTCATATTCAACATCGCCAATAGTGATCGCATGTGACTTCCCTTTGTCCTTTACCTTAAGTGGTTGCTCATGTTGATCATCACTAACCCTTGGATTAGGGCATTCATTAGCATAATGTCCCATCTCCTTGCACTTTAAACATTGATGTGTTGGTGGTGCGTTCTCTGCAGTGTTTGCTTTGTTCACATCATTAGAAACCCTTTTTCCATTACTTCGACACTCAGCTACTCGATGACCTTATTTTCCACACCTAAAACATTTTCTAGTCCCTTTAAGACAATCTCCACCATGCTTCTTTCCACACTTTGAGCATAAGGAATCATTCATTTTCTTTTCACCATTATTCTGAGATTTCTCCTTGAACTCCATCTTTCGTATCTTTTCAAAACCATGAGATGGATATATAACACCAAATTCCATTTCTATCTTCATAGCACAACACACAATTTCTTCATAGCTACTGAAGTCTCGTATAGCTAATGCCCTTCGAAGACTTGGTTTTAAGCCACTGAAAAATCGATCAACTTTACTTTCAGGTTGGATGATAATGCCAGATGCATACCTTGAAAGTCTTGTAAAATTCACTTCGTATATACCAAAAGATTCATCATCCTTCTGTTTCAGCTCAAGAAACTCCTTTTCCATCTTCGTTCGAAGAATACGAGGGAACTAATTACTGAAAAACATGTTCTTGAACTCGTCCCATTCCATGGAATCAATTTCATCTATTTGCCTCGTATTCTTGATAATATTCCACCATTGATCAGCTTCACCTTCCAAACGATATTCTGCTAAGATGACTTTATCATGTTCAGAACATTTAAGAACAGAAAATATCTTTTCAGTGGTATTGATCCATTGTTTAGCAACAAGTGGATCGGAAGACCCACTAAAAGAAGGTGGACGTTGCCTCATGAAGGACTCAATAGAATATTGTTCCCTTCTCTGTTCATTTGGAAGTACAAAATGATTCATAGCTTGTGTCAGTATAGCAATAAGATTTTTCACTCCATCTCCTATAACATTTGTTTGTTCAGGAGGACAATCATTGTATTGTCCATTGCATTGATCAACATGGTTCCTTCAGGTTCCATCCATCGTCTAAAACCCAAAAAGAATAGTGTGAGAGGCAAAAATCATGCTTAGGAAAACAACATTATTAAGGGGGAGTATCCTCAATATCTAACATCTTAGGTTAAATTCTATGATCGTTACCATAGTTCTAGGACTGTATCTTATACGCATACTTATCCTTAGGGACATCCCTAGATATACCTTAGAAATATCTCTAGGGATCTCATTAACGTTTTCGCATCCTAGTTTCCAAAGGTTGACTAAACCTTTCCTCTGATACCAACTGTAGAGACCCGAAGCCTGACATACATGGACATTACATTACTTTTGAGGAATACTTAGTACATAACAAAAACACACACACAACGATCGTAATAGTTTAGTTTCTTCGGAAACACGGAATATAATCTTCTAATCCTGGTGAAATATCTTCAACATCTCCTATAAAGATCTTCCTTTTTTTTATACCTAAAACCTTTCTTTCTATCCTGGGGAAATGAAAACATAAAAGGGTGAGCTCAAATTCTCAGTAAGGGTAAACAATAGAAATATCAATCACATCTTATACATAAGCACATAACTTTTGGAAATCTTAACCTGCAAAAGAGATCATAATTTCATAACATGGGATAAATCATGGTAGTGAAATGTAATCACAATAATCATAACATAAAAATGAAACTTTGTGGCATATACACATAATCATAGAGAATCATTTCTTGTTAGTCAAGACTCATTGCAAAGACTATCTTAGTGGACAAAGTCCCTTTCTGAACTGAGTCACCCACGTTTCAGTCCTGTTTCACTGAACCGGTATAACCTACCATTCCAGCCATGTCTATCTCATGAGATATAAAATCTTTACCCAATGAATTGGAGGGAGATATAGGTCCCACCCATCTTATAATGAATCCTTTCTTATGTGTGCCACATAATCATAAATCATCGCATAACACATGTAACAAAAATGGGATTCTTGAAACATCATGACATCATAAAAGAAATCATATATGGTAAATGACTTCATAAAAATAATTCCCTCACAACATAATCAAATCAATGTAATAATAGGGATAAAAACAGAACCCTTTATTATCTTAGATGGAAAATAATTTTGATAAAACACTTGAACTCCATTCTTGAGGAAAATATCATTTCTTCTTCAAAAACATTTTTCCTTTCATAACATGTCATACGACTTTAAAATAAAAGAAGTTGATTAAAAATAAACATGAAAACTTGTAAAGGAATCTTCTTGGAAATAATGTTTTAAAAATCCATTCATGCTGTATAAGTTAAAAAAAACATTCTTCGTACTTTTGTCGGAAAAGTCAAAAAGTACCTCGTACGAAAAACGACAAAAGATTCCTTTCTTATCTTTTACTAAAAATTCACCGAAGGGTAAAATTGAATTAAAAAATTTTTAGGTGGATGGAAATAATATTACATATTGAGGAAACATGGATGTGGATGATAAAATACACCCTAGTAAATTCAAATGTATAAACAATCTCGGATAAAAATGAGATTGTGATATTTTCCCTTACCTTAGGTCCGACTTGCTTTGTACGTGTCCGAACCTCCTGTATAATGATTTAAATCATGTTATTGACTTATTCCAGAATCATATACATTGTTATTATATCATATATGGTTCGCTTATGACTTTATATTACCTGTTCTTTTGTAAATTAATGTTAAAGTAGCGTTTTGGGTAAAATCGTCTCATTTGTCCTTCGTGTTTTTAACTTGTAATTATTAATATGATTACTTGGATCATGATTACTTATATCCAGAATGTAAAACATGATTTATATATAATATATATTCAGAATATACATATATATAATATATTGATAAATGGAAAGAAATACACCGTTCATGGAGACGGTAGTCCGTATGTACGCATGAACGCTGTTTTCATTTCCTTATTGAATTGAATGGGATTAAGTAGATGAAATAAATATAAATAAATCCAGTATCATTATTATGTCATATATTTCATTAGTACTTACTATATATACTTTATAATCATTCATGAATGGTTAATCATTGAGAATGAATCTCATCGCGTCGTGGAGACGGTAGTCCGTACGTACGCACGAGCGATGATATCGTTCCCATGGTCGTGGAATTGTGTTGAAGTGTATGTATACTATTTCAGTATCAATATCACTTTATAATAATAATATATAGTTACTCATTACACCATTATACCCATCCAATTAAGGTGGTGGCAGAAAATAGATTACACCACGGCGTGGAGACGGTATTCCGTACGTACGCACGCGCGGTGATTTCCTTTTTCTATAGGATGGATAGAAGGTTAATTAGAGTTGTTTCATATTTATAATAACATATCAGAATATAATAAATACTGATGTTATTACTTTATCATCAAACAACTAAAGAAGAAGAAGTTGAAGAAGATAGAAATTGAAAAAGATCGGTAATGGATATTACCTCTTTTTAACGCGCCTTTTCTTAACCTCCACTTAAAGAACTAAGGATGGTATTTGAAAAAGACAAGGACATCTAGGATGATACTAGGGAAGTGGAGAAGAGATTTTGGCAGGGGTTGGATGAGCTTGAAGGCTCAAAGTTCTGTGAGGAAGAGAGGGAGGAGGTGCCCTTTTATAAGGGAGGAGAGGGGCACCTTTGGAATAACTAAAAATATTATTTTATTATAGAGTCAAGTTCGGTTTTAAATAGCTAAAAATTGATTTATTTAGAGGCTAAGGTGAGGATGGGTCGAAATACTCTCATCCAATAGGATTTAGACAAGTTTAGGTTATTATTTTAACCTTATCAATTAGATTTAACTCTAAGTTAAATAATTTAACTTTTACCGTGTCTTTTTGTTTTCTTACACTATATGGTTAATAAACTTACCATAACAAGCCAAACGAACCCCAAGTTGTTTATTATTAATATATATATCCTTATATAAGTCATTTGGCTGAACATTAGATTTTTAGGAATTAAATAACAATTGATAATAAAATATTTGTTTTAGAAACTAATTTATGTCAATTTTGACAGTATTTGGTACATGATTTTTATGAAATTTTAACAGAATTATAAGTTCAAACAAAGTTACTTAAATCAACAATAACATGTCATATTAACCTAGAAAATTAGTTTAAGTCATAAAAAGTCTCAAATTAAATTTATTTGGGCATTTATAACATCAATTATGTTAATATTTTCTTAAAAAGGTAATTACTGCATCATCGTTGTGTCATAAATAAATTAAATTATTTAAAGTATAAAAATTACAAATAAAACACCATTATGTAGTAAATCTTTTTATCTTTCTATTTAATATTTATAGTCGAAATTATATTATGTATAACCCTATATTAAAAATTATTTAGTAAATAAACTTTGATTTTAACTCTTTTAACTCTTCTTTGAATTAAATAATAATAAATGTCCTAATCTAATCCAAGTGGGCCTAAATGATAATATTGTACACTTAAGGTTGTTTTTGGTCGAGATACACTTGTCCAATAGGATTAGGACATGTGTTAGGGTAATATTAATATTATTTTCCCCCTTAATTACCCTATTTACTTTTAACCGTGGTAAATAAAAGTAAAAAGTTACTATTCACCAAAAATTATTTTCATCTCATTGAACCACATTTTACTTACTGACATCAACCGTGTCTTTCGGATTTTTGAAATTCCATTCACAGAAGCGGTAAAATTAAGATTTATGAAAAAATTAATTTTTTTAACTACCACTTAGTAGTTTCACTATTCATCAAAAATTGAAGTTTTTCAGAAAAATGCCAAAATTTCACCCTAAGATATAATTGATATTCTGAATTCAAAAATGATTTCTATTTTACAAAATTCCCAACATATATGTTGCATTAATTAATTCTATAATTAATTTCCGCTGTCACAACAAATAGCGTGTTTTTAAGAGATAATAACTATCAAAAGATTAACACTTGTTTATGTCTGGTGTAAATGTGAAATTACATCCAATGACCAACATTGTATTGAATTGTAAAAATATATTCTAAATATACTTTAAAACCACTCAAATTAATAATTTATCACAATTAATTATTTCGATTGAAAAAGTTGTTTTTAATTAAAATTTAGTAATTTTCACTATTCATCAAAATATGAAAGTTATCCGAAAATCACCAAAATTTCACCCTAAGCTAATTTCAATATTACGAATCCAAAAATAAATTCCATTTTGAAAAATAAAATTTACAAAATTTCAAAAAGTGGTTATTACTATTCATAACGGCTAGTTTTAATAATATTTTAATAGCATATTGTTGTTTAGTGAAACTCATTATTGCGTACTACACACGCTATCGAGGATGGTCGCGATTGAGTGTAATGCAAGGCATGTCAAGGATGCATGTTGTGCAAGCTCCTTTTGGGGTAGCATACAACACAAGACATTAATGAAATTAAAAAGAATTTTTTTCATAAAATCTCGGGGTGTTACAGATATGCTATTAAAATATTATATAAACTAGCTGTTATGATTTTTAATACCCACTTTTTGAAATTTTATAAATTTTACCTTTCAAAATGGACTTCATTTTTGGATTCGTAATATCGAAATCATCCTGGGGTGAAGTTTTGGTATTTTTCTAGAAACATTCAATTTATGATGAATAGTGAAAACACTGGGTTACTATTTAAAAACCGACTATTTATTTAAATAATTATTTATATTATTTAAATTTATTTTAGGTCAAAATAGATACATAATACCTATATAAGTTCAATGTAATTAATTGGATTCATTTTACAGTAATATAGATATATAAATATTTTATTGAACTTTTCAACTTCTTTTACCCATCTCCTAGTAGAATTTGAAAATGTACATAAAACGTAATTTTACCGCTACTGTGAGTGGAATTTCGAAACTCTAAGATACACGGTTAAAATAAAGGAGTAAAATGTGGTTCAATAAGATAAAAATAATTTTTGGTGAATAATAATTTTTTTCTTTTATTTACCACGGTTAAAAGTAAATAGGGTAATTAAGGGTAAAAATGATATTATTATGAACCTAAAACATGTCCTAATTCTATTGAATAAGTCTAATTAGACAAAAAACAACCTTTGGAATAAAATATTACCTTTTAGGTCCACTTGGATTAGATTAAGAAATTTATTATTATATTATTTAAAGAAGTGTTAAAATAGTTAAAATCAAAATTTAATAAATAAAAACATTTTTAATGTAGGGTTATACATAAGATAAATTCGACTATAAATATTAATTAGAAAGATAATAAGATTTAGTACATAATTGTATTTTATTTATATTTTTTAGACATTAAATAATTTAGTTTATTTATTACACAATCATGATTTAGTAATTTCCTTTTTAATGAAATATTAACATAATTGATGTTATAAATACCCAAATAAATGTTATTTGATACTTTTCATAAATTAAAATAATTTAATAGGTTAGTATGACATGATATAATTGATTTAATTATCTTTTTTCGAACTAATCATGCTGTTATGAGTTTAACAAAAATCAATAACCAAATAGTGTCATAATTGACATAAAATAGTTTTTTAAAAAAATATTATATTATTAATTGTTATTTTATTAATAAAAATATAAGGTTATTCCAAATGACTTAGATAAAGTTATATATATTAATAATGAACCTCTTTAGGTTCGTTTGGCATGTTATAGTAAGTTTATTAACCATATATTGTAAGAAAACAATAAGACACTTTAAAAGTTTAATTATTTAACTTAGAGTTAAATCTAAATGATAAGGTTGAAATATTAACCTAAACTTGTCTAAAACCTATTGGTTGAGAGGATTTAGACCCATAACCACCTTATCTTCGAAATAAATCAATTTTGAGCTATTAAAACCCGAATATGACTTTATTATAAAATAATATTTTATGTTTTTCCTAAGGTGCTCTCTCCTCCCTTATAAAAGGGCACCTCCTCCCTCTCCTCTTTAGAAAATTTTGAGCCTTAAAGATTGGACAAACCCTGCCCATTTCCATTATAAAATTTCCTAGAAACATACTAGAGGTCCTGGACTTCATCAATGATCAATTTTTGTTCCCTAAGAGGAGGCTTCAAAGAGGCATGTCGAAGAAGAGGTAATATCCATCACCGATTCTTTCAAATTTATTTCTTCTTCTACTTCCACTTCTTTAGTTGTTTCATTATGAATTAATAAAATCAGTGTCACTTATATACTCATATGTTTTATAAATATGGAACAACCATATTTCACCTTCAATCCATCCTACGGAAAATGAAATCACCACGCGTGCGTACGTACGGAATACCATCCCCACGTCATGGTGTAATCTGTTTTCCACCACCACCTTACATGGATGGGTATAATGGTGTAAATAATATCTATATATGATTATTGTGAAGTGATATTGATTCTGAAATATTATAAATACACTTCAATACAATTCCACGATCGTGGGAATGATATCATCGCTCGTGCGTACGTACGACCTAACATCTCCACGATGTGATGTGACTCGTTTTACAAGATCATCATTGAATAATCATTATATAAATTAATTAAATTAATAAATATGATATATATTACACTAGTACCATTCTGGAAATGAGTTATGTATAACCAAAAAAAGGATAAGAATTTATTTGAAAAAACATGCATAAGAACATAAAGTAATGAACACCTGAATAACAAGTAGCAATGAATATTACTAATAAGAAGATAAGAATATTACCATATAAGATATCATTACAATGAATACGATTATATAATAAGTCAATGAAATTATTTAAATCAATATAAAGGAGGTTTGGATACGTACAAAGCAAATCGGACTAAGGTAAGGGAAAATCTCGCAATCTCATTTTTATCCAAGATTATTTATACTTCAGAATTTATTGGGGAATATTTCTCATCCACATCCATGTTTACCAAATATGTAATATTATTTATATCCTCATACAATTTTTTAAATCCAATTTTGCACATTGGTGTGTTTTTAGTAAAAGATATGAATGGAATATTTTGTCGTTTTTAGTACGAGGTAATTTTTGACTTTTCCGGCCAAAGTACGACAAAAATGTTTTTTTAACTTATAAGTTATGAATGGCTTTTTATGATTTCATAGAAAATTATTTCCATGAATCATACTTTACATGTTTTAAATTTTATTTTTAATCATATTTTTTTAGTTTAAAATTGTATGACATGTTATGAAAGGAAAAATGTTTTTTAAGTAGAAAGGATATTTTCCTCAATAATGGAGTTCAAGAGTTTTATCAAAATTATATTACATATAAGATAATATATTGTTATGTTTCTATCCCTATTTTTACATTTATTTTATTATGTTATGATGTTATTAAATTTATGAAGTCCTTTTATCTTATATGTATTATGTTATGATGGCATGATGTTTAAGAATCCCATTTTTATTACATGGGTTATGCTATAATTTATGATTTTGTGGAACACATAAGAATGGTTTCAATATGAGATTTGTGGGACCTATATCTCCATCCAATTCATTGGGTAAATATTTATATATCATGAGATAGACATGGCTGGAACAGAATGTTAATCTAGTTCAGTGATACAGGACAAGAACGAGGAGTGAACTCGGTTCAATAATGGACGTTGTCCGCTATGATGGTCTTGGCAATGAGCCTTGACTAATATGAAATGATTTTATATGATTATGTGTGTATGCTATAAATTTTCATTTTTTATGTTATGATTATTGGTGTTACATTTCACTATTATGATTTATCCAATGTTATGATATTATGATCTCTTTTTCAGGTTATGATTTTAAAAATGTTATGTTCATATGAATATAATATGATTGATATTGTTTTCTACCCTTTCTGAGCATTTGAGCTCACCCTTTTGTATGTTTTATTTTCCCTAGGTTAGGAAGAAGGGTATTAAGTAGGATATTCCAAAAGGGACTTTATATATGATGAAATAAATAGAAGACAATATAGATGATTTATGAACCAGTTTTTTATGTTTCCTAGTTTCTAAAGACACAATACCTATACGGTCCTATCATGGTTTTGTTATATGTTTTAATAAGTATTATTCAATTCTGAAGTAATAAACATGTATGTAAAGTATGGGTTGTTATATATTCCCTCAATTAATAAAAAATACTTCTAAAATCTTAAATTCATCGAATAAATTAAAACTATAAGGTATCATAATTTTTTATACAGATTTTAGTCTCTTGTATATTTAAAATATATTTAATGTGTACATTTGGAATCACATAACCTTTATAAACAGAGAATTAATTCCTATGACACTGATACCAAACATGGAAATTATTTAGAGTTTTAAAAACCCATTGAATTTTCCCATACTATCCCATCATATGTAAACAGTGTCCTTCCTTCTTGTTAGCTCTAGGTTTTAATGACATTGGTGGTCTACATGAATAACAATTTTTGGGCCTTTTAACTCACCTTTATTCTTCTATTTTATACTTTTTCCCACTATACTATTATAAAAGAACAAAAACATAGACCTATACTTCATGTTCATGTATCTACATCACTTTGAGAATATTGAGTAAAAATTCCTTAAACTCTTTCACACTTTCATAAAAATTCAATAAATTAAAATAGAATAAATTACATATCCACAAAAATTTAGATATTTATTAGTCTCGCCTTTAATTAGTATAAATAAAAATATTTATTATATCAGAAATGAATAATATTCCTTAAAATATTTTTCATTTGATTCCTTTGAACCATTAGGGGAATCATAATTGTTTGTAAGAAAATATTTATATTCATATTATTGAACAACATCAATTGTAGCATACTCATGAAGGGGGTTCTCTTTCAAATAGAATATTTTTACCTTACTTGAGAAAAATTATTAAGTTACATATCAATAGATTTTCTTACATTATGTTTATCCTTAAAAATGTTATTTTTGATGATTATGACTTCATTTTTCAAATAAACAATCACTTATCTAATGTGTATAATATTCAAAAAAATTGAATATGAAATTTTATAAATTTTACTCCCACTAAAATGACGATCCATATTTGACTCATCATATCCATTAGCTGGCCAAAATCTATACTTCACTAATAAAATTATCCCTCTTTATCATGAACCCCACTACATAGTTAATTAGGTAGGGATTTTTCCAATCATATAATAAATTAAACATGGAAAGTTCAGTATGTAATTCCTATAATAATACACCTTTTAGGTAAACATAACATTATTAATATGGTATAATAACTTATAGGGGTCCCGAGATAAGTGTAACAAAAATATCATAGAAGGATTCAGTTACATAACTCATAATTCAATTTGTTTTTACTAAACCTATCACAATACAATCCGTGGGTACCGTGAGTTTAAAAACCATACCAGTTGAATTAGTAAGGTCTTGACATGTTCATTAATTGGAATTGATCTTAAAAATTATTATTAAAGGGGATTTAATCTCAGTAACTTATATTTTGTTATTCCGATTAATTTTGTGAATTAATCTAATGATTTAGTTTTTGAATCCTATTCATTCATCCAAATCATTATATTCAAACCACATCTATTTAGAATACTCATGACTATGGTTTCCAAAAACAAATAAAATCCAATAATATTCATAGATATCTTACTAGATCTCATGCATATGGTATCTGAAACTCTTTCATGTGACTATATAAAATCATATCAATTTAATAATCCCCATAAGAACAATCTTAGTGCCACAGATAGTCAACAAAACCATTCATAAAAAGTCCATGGCCTTTCAGAAATTGAGTCATCCATCCTAGAGTCCATCAACTAAGGGAGATTGTCCTAAGATAAATTTCTAATACATGTTAATTCTAACACATAATATTTATAAATCTTAGTTAACTTATAAATTGAAACACATAACTCAATATAAGACTGCTAGAAATGTATAATAAAACTAAATCTATTATCATAATATGTATGTAACTATGTAGATGCATGTAGAATAATATCTATAAAAACCTTAAAAACCATTAAACTAAATAGCACAACTTAACTATTAATATTAAAATTTATAACCATGAATAATAAACAAGAAAATAATCTAAATAATTGAAAAATTCATAAAATAATAAAATATAAACATTCCATTATTATGTGAGTATAAAAATCTTTTATTTACCTCCAATATGAACTGATTTTTATTATTAATAATATGTAATCTAATTTTAAAAAATTATATTGCCTGAAATATGAACATTTTATATTTCCATTTATATTTTGTACCAATTTAAACTCACTGAGTGAAATTTTTTTAATATTGCTTAAACCTTGATAAAATTAATCACAAAAACTCCTTTTTTATATGGGTTAATTAATCAATTAAATAATTTCAGGAATTTTAACTATTAAAATTAATTAATTTTGAAAAACCAAAAAAGTATAAAACCTATTATATTATTTTTATTTATTAATTATATTAATTTATTTTAAATTACCTTGTTAATTTTTAATATCACTCTTATCTATGAATTTTTGGGTATTACATTACATTATAAAAATTTATTTAATATATAATATTTTCAATTATGAAATCATTATTGTCCCATGTTTTATTCCACTATTCTTTCTTAATAATCAATAAGTGTTAGATTACTCATTACATTTAGTCAAACATGATATTCCTCTTATATAAACTATTTATATATGAATATTTAAAAAGGAATAAAAAATTAAAAAAAATTTTATTTAAAAATGAGATATTAATATGAACATTTAATATTTAATTTTGGCATCAAAACTCCTTATTAAAAATTAGTAAAACCAATATTTTATAAATAATTTATAAAATAATTGTAAAAAATATAAAATATTAAATTTTTAGATTCTGGATTATATCATATTTTATGATTTATATGGGGAAATAATCAATGATAATCCAAGATTACATTATAAATCACCCTTAAATAAAAAATTCACTTCTGTGATAAAGGAAATGTTCTTAATCATGAGACCCTTACATTATTTTCATTTCAATATTAATGGATGAAACCCTTTCGTATAGATTTTCCCAAACATAATAGAGTTTATCATGGAAAGTTATACCCTTATGTATCAATTAACAGATATGTATCCTAGTATCAAATTTTTAGTAAAGTAATTGACCATTACTTATGCAGTAACCCATAAGTAAGATAGTTTCAATTTTTCAGTAATGGTTTCGACACTTATGTATAAATTAACCCATACATAAAAAATCCCCACATTTAAAAAATTAATAATTTTTTATATGGGGACCATAGATTCTTATGTATGTAAAAATAATAATCGGTGATGTCACATAACTCACATCTATGATTCAATTCTTTTATGTCACACAACATTGGTTTACATCATTGAATATTATATCACTTATGTCATATCATATAATAGATACCTAAAACATTGGTTTTCAATGTCTCATAATTTATAATACATATCAGTTGTAGACTATGACTGTTTAAAAACATTATCATATTATATAATTTTATTTAGAGAAATATGGTGGTTGACACTCAGCCACAACAAGTCATACATTTACATATGGACTGCTATAGATTTTGACATCCATTTTCTTCATTTTAAAGAAATAACATTAAGAATAAATCATATTGTATTTATTTAATACTACTATGTGGTTTTAATGAAATAAAAAAATTCATTAAATATATATGAAGAAATATACGATACCCAAATCAAGCAACACCATAATTCAAAAAAACAATTATTGTATTAAAATAATTAAATTGGAATACGTGTACCATAGATATTAAAATATATGATGTGATAACCTTCATTATGTGATTCATGAATATAATATGAGAGTTTAATGAATGAAATTCCTCCTCCAAATGTAACCATGTGTGGTACTAAATCACTTGATAGTCAAGAATGATCCTCTAGTAACCTAGGAAATTATAGTGGTTGTTGAATGTAAAGGGTGAAGAGGAAGGGACTTATGGGATTGTGGGATATTTTTGGGGAAATGAATGATAATTATTACAAGATTGAGTCCGCATTGAAAGGGTATTATATCTTCATATATTAAAATATAATATTGTGTGTGATTTTATATTCATGAACTTATATGATTCTTGTTAATTCATGTATTTACATCATAAGAAACAATTAATCCAGACAACACCATTAGTTTCATGTTATAAAACATTTTATATTTAATGATATCAAGTGGAAAATAATTTGAGTTTTATAAATATTAATTTCATAGGTTGTGACATTCTTTCACATAGCTTTTAATGTAATTCATAGGGTATGATATCTTCGAATCATACTAAACAATATGAATATCCTCATTCAACATTTAACTTCAATTAAATAAGGATATTGTCTTATATTTCATCCATATTCTAGACATTAAAATATAGGTTTATATGTATCACACACAATCATGTACTTTTGGACTATCTCCTTCAATAATGTATAAAATATCCCCCATGTTCCAAAAATAAAAAAATATTTCTACCATTGAAATAGAATAACTCTTATTCTTAATAAATAATTAAAAACTCATCTTATAAACTAGATATAGTATTAAAATTTCTATATAGGGTTGGAAAATAGTATAAACTTTCTAATTCTAATACCAATACACTAAGTATACATAGATTAAAATTACAAAAATATAATACATAACCCCACCACCTATTTCCAACAGGTATTTCTAATTTTTCCATTCTTCAATAATCGTAAATATTCATATACTTTTTTTATTAGCACAAATGTGTGATGTGAATTTGGTATCCAATACATGTGAAGAATAATTAGAAATACTCATTTAAATAACAATAACAAATTTTATTCTCAGAGAGTTTATCTATTAAATCACATCTCAACCATAGTTATTAATCTTGGACATAATTGTAGGTCATACCTATAAGAGACCACAATATTATAATCATGAAACATTCAAAATTATATAAAAAATCTATAATTATGGTTGAGTATTATGATATATATATATAGATTCATTAGTTATTTTTAATAAAATTACACCCACAAAAATGATGACACCATACTTCATTACCTTTAATGGTCTATATTTTTTATTTTAGTAAACCAAGGGCCAATTCATAATTTTACTCATTTATTAGATTTATACATATGCTATCAATCCAATCTAATCAAATATATCCTCTAGATACATGATTGTAAAAACCCTTCCCCAAATCAATTATATAGATAAACTTAACTCAATATATCTAGTATTCATGTCAGATTAAAGTTTAATGTTAAATTAAAACCCAAATATTTCTTTTTAATATTGGAACCAGATCCATTGAGAGGAGTCAATACCCAACATACATTACCCAAGATAATCCATGGACACTAGAGATTTAAATGACCTACCTATTTGTATTATCAATTTCATAACATGTGGTTTCTTTAGAATGAACCTCATTCATAGTACTCGAGGGGGTTTTGTCGTATCACAACTTCCATATGTGTCATATATATATATATATATAACTATTTTTCCCCAATAGTATTTACATATCATGTTACACCTATATAATCTCTTTTAATAACAGATCACATAAATTAAATAATACAAAATATTCATATCACGTGAACAATTAATATAAATTATTATTAATACAATAATTTATTAAGTAAATTAATAAATAAATTATTTAACATTATATATTTTATCATAAAAAAATAAAAACACGATTTTGATAGTGTGTAATGTCACATGTATTAAAAAAGGGCCATTTTTTCTTCCAATGGTGAAGGATTATGAGAAAAAAATTATTAGTCATTCAGTATACCACTATTTAAACCCTATAATGTGGAAATCATCTAATCTATTTGGTATTTTGAGGACCATCCCCGAATAACACCATATGGAAGCGTCACATTGCATTTTTTAATAGTGGTCTTACCAGGGAAAAATTATTTTCTGAAAAACATTAGATATATATTTATAGCCATAATCCATTTGGTGCATCAATCATAACAAAAAATAAATTGATTATTGATTTACACAACAAAATACAAGGTCTCTATGGTTTCTCTTGCCACAACATATTGATTTTATAACTATATAGTGGTTTCATTAAATATAAGAATTTTTTTTCTTTATAATTAGACAAATAATTTCTCTAAAAATTATCGTTTTCCGTAGAAAAATTTACAGACATGTTCCAAGAGTTGATCTTAACATACAATTTTGAAGGGAAAATCAAAAATACCAAGGCATAGTGGTTTTAAAATTCCACATTACTTATGAAAAATATGATTTTTATTTTCATAAATGTTATTATTCTTATCAATATATCATTATATAATTCACTAGTATCACTGATGGGTCTCAGGGGACATCATTATGTTTTATTACATTGTAAAAATAGACCAATTTCATTAAATGATTGATCCACATAGTAATTGACAATATGAAATGAAAACCCACTAATTCATGTACGTAATTTTCTAAAATTGTGATCCTAATATTATTTAATTTTATTAGGTTTTTAATGAAACATCCAATGTTTTGTTTCCATTGACTGTATCCACTAGCTACACGAATCAATGAATTGTTATTTAAGACATCATATCTTCAATGTCCTGATAATTTCTCTTCCATTATAAAAAATGGAATGGAAAAATTCATTTATTGTTTATACTTTTAAACTTTCAACACTACTCTATTAAATGTGGTCTAAAAAATTATCAATTTATTGTCCTTAATTATTAAATTAAGGATGCTGTTAGAGCATTAAAATTTAATATATTATAAAATATCCAAAAAAATTTGTTTCCACCTCATTTATTGATCTAATTAGTAAACTCATTTTTTAATAAGTATTTCATACAATCACTATATTATGTCATGTCATTGAGTCAAAATAAATATGATAATAGGTATTAGATTGATGATCTAGTTATAACATATATAATTATTTATGGGTACATCAACATAGTGATTTGCACTTCAGGAAGACACCAACAATGGCATGGTAACATTCACCACATCATTGTGGATACATTATTTCATAGTAAATTATGATAAATTAATTTTATAGAAATTTATATATTTTTATCAAGTTATATTTTTCGGTTACAATCCTTGGATTACAACCATTTTATAGTTCATGGGACCATGAAAAAGAAGGTATAGTTGAATTCAATGATGAAGACCCATCAGTGTAGAATTCTATAATAATTTCCAAATATGATCTAGGGTTACTAGATATCATTATACTATTAGGTTAAATAATTAATATATCTTCAAATAATTTATTTATAATTTTAATTGGAGTATGTTTAACATTAAATAGTCTTATATAATAATTTTACTCCTAAAAAACTAATTTTATTTCCTTTTATATGGTTTTATAAGTATATGTTATGTGATAAGGAAAACAATACTTATCCCAAATATCATCTTCAAATATTTCTTCCTCAATCCCACACAACTCAGTGAGATTTTTTAAATCTTTGTTAATAAAACATCTCTTGATCAACATCATAGATTAGTTTCATAACATTATCTTAAGGGAATAGGGGCACTTAATTTATGTTTTGTTTTATTTCATGGGAAATTTCCTACCCACACTAAATTTTTGGTATGAATTCAATGTTATTTTCAATTGTCTTTGATACCCATGGAGGTTCATCATTAATTTATTTTTATACAATCATTTAAAAAAATATTATTTTGTTTATGTGTAGAAATTATTTTTTAGTTGTCTCAAATGAATTTGGAATCATGCCCAGTTGAATTACCCATTCATTAATGATAGCAAGAATCCAATTCATCAAATTTTTTGACTTACCAATCATTGAAAATTTTATTTATCTGGTGTAATGCTTCTTTCCAATTATGAACTTCCTAAAAAGTGGTAGTTGAATTGTCTGTCCTATTAACAATTAAGAAATTCAAAATTAATTTGACTCCATCTACTGTGATATTTCAATGGGATTTCCATAATAAATAACATATTACATATTATTTCCAAATATAACTATTGTAAATTATCCTTTGGTAGTTGTGTCTCAAAAGAATATTTCGACAATTTTATCAAGATATCAAAGTGGATACTCTCTTGTTCTCTCATATCATTAATATAGAGAAGTTATCGATACATATTTTTCTTAATGTAGAAATAAATTTATACATGAATGTTTGTTAGAAATCATCAAATAATGAGGCATATTGAAACATGGTTACCGTAATAAATAAATGTAGGGAAATTTATGGTTTTCAAGAAATATATGATCTTATATTTCACCTAATGTTCTGTTGTCCCAAATATCAGGCTACACAAGGATTAAAAATATTCAAGATTTGTTTTTTGTATCCCATTCCATTTAAGAATGATATGTTATGACTCCCAAAACTTTTTGGAGGATGATTCAAATCGAGAAAATAAATATATAGAATCACATCTAGATTTTTAGATCTATATTGGTATTTTATGTCTTACAGTTGATTTGTAATGGCATTGAGTGTCTCCCTATGTTGTATCATTCTCTAAGCCAATTTCTATCCTAAATATCATTCATATGCTTGATAAGGATTATAGAGAAATTGAGGATTATTTTATAAATTAAATGGTAAATTTTTTCATAAGATTCGAAAATGATGTATAGATTCATCATGAAGGAATCATTCTACCATTGGGAGACTTATGGCTTCTACTCTATGAGGTGGATTTTCTATTGATGATATTTCAATATGAAAAAATCATCCCCCATGGGTATATTTTCAACATGTATCATATTAATAAATTCTTATAGATTTCCAACATTATTATTTAACAGGTACATTTTTTATTTAATAATGATGATCTCAATCAATTGAGGTGTTTTGTGGATATAATTAAAAACTACACCATTTCATTTATCAATATCATTTCATATAGCTGGAAATGGAATTTCAAGATGAAAAACTAGTTCATTGGTTTCCTTTTAATATAATTAATGCCTTAATTATTGATTAATTATATTATATGTTATATTTTAAAAAGATAATATATAATTATTCAACTCATTATTGATTCCTATATATTTATTCATCATTAGGGGTGAGAACTATAACACTTAGTTATAAAAATATGGGTTGAATTAATCTATTTTCTACATCTACGAAGTGTGGGGATTAATTAAATTTTTACTAATTAATAATGATATCAATGTAATCATCCATAATTGTTCATCTATATATATTTATTATTGTTTATTAGAATTTTTAGAATCAATATTTATCACTATAATACACTTGTTATGGTAAAGTGTGAGACACTTTATCATAAATAATTCAGGAAGAATGTATCCTAAAAACCCCATAACATTGACCTAGTGAAAGTTCTAAAATTGTAGTTTTTAATAAATACCCCCACCCAATATAAAATATACTAACATAATTGAATAAGGTATTTCAGATATTAAGGTTTCTTTCTGACTAATTAATAAAATATATGATGGTAGTGGGTTTAAAAATACTTTAATCCCTATAGGATTGGTTTATTCTTATATGTTTATAGATATTGTTTTAAATTTTTTAAATATCATAATCATACTCAACAGAGATTAATATAAGAATTATAATATTCTTATAATAATTGTGGTATACCCACCAAAATGGGAGGCCATTCTATTTGGGGTATTACAACCTTTGATTTGATTCCACTTTTACATTTTTTATAGCTTCACGGATGTAGTTTCCCAAGATAGATCTACATCCATTGTGACTGAATAATGTTCTACATACCTCGAACGTTCCACCTATATGGTAGAGGTTGTTGACTAAATGATTGGATATATATCTAATCTATGGAGACAACACCAACATAGGTATAGATATCAAAATATCATAACAAAATAAAAATTAATGTACTATCATCCTAATATAAAACATATCAATATAAACATCACATATATACAGTATGTGAAAAAACTAGTAATTTTATAAATTCAAACATATATAATTAATATCTCTCATGAGAGTATTATATTCCATATGTCATAATGTTAAATAAAATACATTAAATAGGATAAAAAAATTTCATGAGTCCATTCATGAACCTATATCTATACTCCTACAAATCTGTATAGATCATCCTTTAATAGTAATTTTTTTCCCCAACATAGATAATGAACCATAATGCATGCTCGATTACTAGGGAGCCTAAGAAGGTTTTTAGTACAAATAAATGGGCCGCTATCATGGGAGACCCTAATGAAGTATATTAAATATAAGTTAATGAAAATTGTTGTATTATTGTATGTAAATAATATGTTAGGACAACAACAATAATAATATAATAGACATGGGTTCTACACTTCCTCTTGGGTGTAACCATACCCACATTTTCTAGTTTTGGGGTGTCTCTAAATATATCATAATAACTGCAAATAGGTATTTCATCCTATGTTATAAAAATGGGCATAACATCCTATAATTTTATTACCCCTTGGATGTACATCCTGATAATCAAATCCAAATAATGTCCATATAATCCAAGGATATCATAAAAAAAAATTTCAAAAGTATTAAATTTTGGTAACAAATCCAAAATATTGTGCACGTTATCTGGGAATCCAAAGTACATAAGTGGTCATAGATTCCCTGTGAAATAATATAATAGTGTGAATCATGTACCAAGTCCCTCAAAAATGATGGTGTATAATCCATAGGTTTGGTCACAACCACATGGGGAAAATTTTAACTTGTCAAAAGACACCTCATTAGAGGGTTCTTGATAATTATCCTTTTATTTTGTAAAAAGCATAAAAACACATCACAGGGGTTGAATGGGTTGAAGACAAAATGTGTCCCCCATAAAAAAATCATACTATCCTTGTGAAAAGAAACTGTAAAATAGTATAATATATTAGGTTCATCTGGGTCAAGTGTCTCAACCTCATCATTACCAAGGACATTTAGGAATTTGTTTCAATATTTAAATAATATTAACATCATATTTCTCATGAAAATACAACATATTTGTAACAACATATCTTTTCATCAATAACACAATATAGAAATGAACTTCTTTCGAGTGAAATCCCTCGATAGCATAAATGTAATTTCATCCCATATACATAATCTAAATTAAAATACGGAATAATAAATGGATGAATAAAAAATATATAGTAAATTTACAATAAAGTCATAAATTAAATCAAAATAAATTATAACACTAATCTAGGATGGCACCCCCACACCAAACCAACATCTATGTTCTGACACAGGCTAATATGAAACATATTTCAGTAAATATGGGGGTGGATAGAACTCACCCCATATGTATTCCAAACCATCAAAAAATGAGTTTGGGGAACATGGAATTACATTATTGATTAACACTCACGATGAACTATAATAATTACCAAACACTCCATTGATCAGGGATACTAAAAAAACATATTCAAGGAAGTATAAAACATATCATTAAACAAGGGAATCCACATTGTGTATTGAGTATGAAAACAATATTAATTAATTCCATCCCATGGCCATTAGCATCCATGATATCCAGGATTAGTAATCTATGTGTCCATCATGGATGGTTAAATCCTTATATAACTCAAATAATGTCAAAATAATAAATAAACTCCAATTCAAGGATAATATCTAATGTGTGTTGATATTTTGTATGACACACCTCTTTAATCATGTACAATCCATTAAGGATTGATACGGAACACCTACCTCGATAGAATGGAAGCCTTCTATTCTAATAACATTGGGAAACAAATCATCAATTGATAAGTATTAAAAAATGTGAATTTTTTTTAAATATATAATAAACAATGAATGACATTGAAACAGTGTTATAAAAAATATATGGAAGAGGAGTTATATCTCTAACCTATCAGACTATCCTATAATGAAAATATTAAAATATGATAACTAATTAAGGAGAAATGGAACATGTAAATGAAGAGCTATAAAATTGGTAGAGGGTTGGTTGAGCCAATAATGGCCTAAGATGACTAAGTGGAAAAATTAATTAAAATTATAAAATTTTTATATAATTAAATTTTTATTTATTAAAAACTAAATAGGGACCCACTGGGTACCAATCAACCCAGAACCAGGTATGAATTAGGCATTGAGTAGCCATTATAGGGTCACTGTTAAGGGTGTCTATTGATTTGATTTATATAGTTTAGACTAAAAACTTGGATAAACAATAATTATCTGATCTACTTATTTTAATAATAACTAAATTGATTTTATAGAGGTTTAGTTTGGATTATGAAAACATTAAAAATTAATTTTTAGATTAGTTCAGTGTAAATTATATATTAACCTATATTTTAAGAAAATGTGAGGTTTTAATGATAAAAGAAAACATGTATGAAAAAAAATTCTATAAAGTACATGCATGGGTAAAACTAACAAATGTGATTAATTATAAGGAACTAATCCCTAAATAATAAAAGGAAATACAATGCACGACCCAATCAATAGTCATGATCGAGCATAAAAAGGGATTTGGAGTATAACCAAACACAAAACATAAGAAACACACTAGTAAAAACTACATAATACCTCTATATATCCAGTGAATAGTTGTATCAAACTAAAATAAAAAAGGTAAAATATCTTTATAGTAATGTATGAACTAATTTACACGAGACCCTGAAAAATAGTTCCATAATTACAGGATACCAGTGGAACAACATCTCAATAATGTCAAACCTCCAACTGTGAAAGACACCCAAGTCTATTGAAATGTTATTGAAACAGTATCACCATAAAAAAATTATGTAAGTATTTTAAGTACACAATAGAAATAAAAAAATTTGTGAATCACCTATAGAAATCCATGAGTTACTGATTCATCACCCATTCTCAACGTCAAATAGATGAATCTAGAATCCTATAACACCATTTTCATCTAATTCCCTACATTATTATTCCCAGTTGATCTTTAAAAATTCAAAGACATGGATCAATGATATTTTATAAATTATTGAATTTGAATTTTAGGTTTTTTAGTCAAAATCATTAACATACAATCAGAATTGTTTCATTGACTATCTATCCAAATAAAATATATTTTTCTTATTTGGGATAAAACATTAAATCTAAAATTGGGTTTTGATTAGGGAATTGAAAAATTGGATGAGCTGATAAAAAACAAGAAAATTATTATTTCATCAATTGGTGTGTCTTGGATTAAAAGGTATAATTTTGATTAGCACCTGAACCCAAAAATATAATCCACATAAATATATTCATCAGTACCATGATCCAAACTAAAAGAATCAAAAAAAATATTTTAGTTTAGATTAGTTCATTTGAGGTTTAGTTTTGGTTCGTATGTAATGTTTTCCAACCCTAAGTTCCCTATAACATAGTAGCCCAAAAACTGTTTCAAAATCATATTCCAACAACACCAGATACCTAGTACTAATCCATTAAAAACTTTGTGGCATATATTAACAGACAGATGCCATGAAACCCAATTTGATCTCAAAAATGGAAAATCAATCCTCGAAAAAGCTATATAATAACAATAATTATATTAAAATCAAAATGTTTAGAAAAAATTACATCCAAAATTCCCTATTAAATAATATGGGTTTTACAGTCTTCCCTTTTTTGGGAATCTCATACCAAAGATATATCATCAGGTATCTCCAGGCCTCTTCATTGAAAAAATCAATACACGCGCCTGAAAATAAAACTCCTACTCCAACACCTATTCCAAAATACACTTTTAATGCCACTAAACATATCATAGTGGAACTATAATCAATGAATATTATTATCACTTCAATCCACTATATGAATGGGTAGTTCACTGAATAATGAATTTGGCTTCAACACAATGTCATTGACATTTATGACATGTGAATTATTAAGGTACTCTATCTTGAGCTGAGATACAAAAAATATGAAATTCATCAAAAAAATATTTCATTAAAAAATAATTAGAAAACTATTTGACTAAAATTATCGATAATCTCAAAATTACACCACATTTTGGGGGAAAAATCCATATAACCAAATAAAATGTTTTCCAAATCATGAAAACACTCACAAGAAAACCTGGTCACATACATTGAGTACTAGAGTATGGTTTTTCAAGTCATTATATTAGAATTGATCAGTCTAAATAGTCACCCAGGGGATTGGGGGTATAGAGGAGGTCGTTTGACCCATTAACCACATTGGATTTCATTTGATTCATTGTATAAACTCTCATAATTTGATGATAGAATCCACTGATGATTTTATGAGATGATCCTTTCACATATAATTTATAATTGTTTATGAAGAAGACTTTCCTCAGCTTGGTTATTTATTTTTTATTGATGTTTTCAATTTATTTACTGATCAAAAGCTTAATCCCTTTACTAATATCCATAAATTCTCTATTAATCTCAATGCAACATTGACTGAACTTTTAGTTCTAGAGAGAAATTATTGATCATTAAGTGACATTCATCATCAATTATAACAATAAACCCATTAGTTTTGAATATTCCTTTATGTACTATTGTTCATGATAGTGATGAGGAGTATAGATGTCTATAATTGTTAGGAATGTTCATGAGGACATTATCTTCCATATTGAGAGGGATCTATAATGATAAACATTGTTCACAAAAAATCACATTTTTTAGATATGATTTAATGTAGACTATATAAATAGGGTTGATGAATTCATTATATTACATAGAACCTTAGCTTATATCAATATTATATTTAAACAATATTTCTATTATTGTTATAATTATTATTATTACATCCATGGTGTTCCCTAAATTACACATTATTTAAATATAATTATATTTAATAAATAAATTAATACTTATCTTAATGATATTAAATAATCTATATCATTACCTTATGGGACATTAACTCTACCCATAAATCTTATTAAATATATATTTAACATTGAATAATAAATATATATTTTATGTTAATATCATGAAATTATTGATTAAACAAATAATTAAAAAATAATAATTTTTTCTAACTCGATAATAAATATTTATTTATTATTCACCTCACATATACATCATAATGAAATAGACTGTGATTCAATTAATGATATCCACCTAAAATGAATAATCATTATTCCTCAATACACATAATAATATTTTTTATAATATAAAATTGAAAAGTAATTCAATTAAATTAGGGATACACTAAGTGTGTGATTCTCTTGGCCAGTTTCTCAGTGGAATTTTCTAAATTGGACTAAGGTCCAGTATTAACAACTAGAAATATGTTAATGAACCCATTGAAAAAGAAATTAATGTCATAATTAAAATTACAACATACGAACACTTATGGTGTAACATAATCTATTTTTCTCAATGTCTCATAAGGCTAGTTTCATAATTTGTTTAAAAATACATATGATTGAATGTATTATTTGACTCAAAAAATTAAACTTATCAATAAATCACAAAATCCATGGAATTATTTATAAAGTTCTATTTTAATCAAACAACCTAAGATATCATATTTTAATATAACAAGGAACAAATCCTTTCTTAATTTACCAATCAATGTCTTATAACTTGTTACACAACCAACATATCCAACATTACCATTACTATATGTGATCATTGTTTCTTTCAATACATTAATGTTGTAAATCCATGACATATATTAATAATAAACTCAATTTTAATGTCTAATACACGTATAAAAATATAATAAAATCTAATTAAAAATTTAACATTCCTAATTTATATACGTAGTTCAGTCCTCAAGAACCCTTTTTCATGGAGATTAACAAGTAAAAAACATTATGAGTAAATGACATGTCCTGTTAAGATCATCAAGAATTTGATAATTTATATATCATAAATTTCATGTAAAAATATTGCATCTAAACCGTATGGAATACTGTTTAGAATAAAAATATATCACATCAGGTTTGTTATCATAGTATAGTATGATGTCACGACGCATCATCGGGGCCCATGCCATGACTACGCCAAGCCTAACTTCCATAGGCCATGGGATGGCGACTAGAACCAATGGCGTGATCCCAATAAAAAAATTGATGGAATTGCCTTTAAGAAGTAATAAAAAAACAGAGTATGAAACTGGAAGAAAACACTAAGTAAAACTGTATACAAAAGAATGTGTAGAAACGAAAGGGGAAAGAAATACAAGCCCAATAGTAAGTTCAAACAACTGAAAAACTAGTACAACTGCAGAAAGGTAAAAACATCAACTTCTGAGTCATCCTCTAAGAATCCCACCTTAATGGTGGGTACAGATGGCCTCCTCAACACCCCAAGTCTGTATGTCTGCTCCGTGTACATCTTGCTATGTGGTCCACCTGTGAGTACTGTCCAACTCTACAACTCTCTACCTTGATTAGTGATGTCTTTCATCTGTAACCAACACAACAATGTGTGGGCATAGCCCATGCAGCGGTGATTATAACAATACTCAGTAGGGACCTCGAGACACCCAAAGGTCTCCTAGAATCAACGAAGGATAATCCACATAAGAAAGATAAAATCATTAAGTATCAACCATCCCTACTTATGTATATGATCATACATATACCTAAGTTACCAGTCACAGTCCCGACTCTAACTCTTGAGCTCAAACACAACGTAGACCACAATGGTAGTAAAGTCAATCACCATGATGACAATGGTTGAAAGACATGACTCAGCTCACACAGGTATACATCTTTCGTATAGAGAAAGATATTATCATATGTAATCACTGATTCAACTAAGCTATCAGACCTACATAGGATACAAGACCAGGTAAGCTGTCAGAAACACACAGGATACAGAACCAGCTTCTTTGTCGGACCCACATAGGATACAGGAATAGAAGTTAGAACTGTCGAGCCCATGTAGGATTTTTGTATAGTTGTCATCATTGTTGTACACATGGAGCATTTAGGTATAATAGTCATCATTGTCAAAACCACATAGGATTCCAGTACATTAGTTATCACTGTCGAACCCAAGTAGGATTCCGGAATACTAGTCATCGCATCCATCTCTAAGGTTCCCGTACATAGCACGCTCAATTCTGGGAGGTTCCGCTACTCGAGTGATGTTTCGATACATAAAATTTCACAAAGTCCTCAGTTGATGTATCTCATAGTTCTGTCTCATCATAAAGAACCCAACGTGATAGATGGCTCGTCAATCAGACGCCCGGTCTGAGAGTTTTTAGCATTTTTGTTCTAGGGGCCAGATAGGATTTACAGTCGATCCAAACCCAGCCTTTTTCCAATGTTGTCTAAAACTCACATAGATTATTGAAAAAATACTGCCTCGTCGCGAGGGTCCTAGTATCGTAGACGGTGTGTCGATCGGACGTGCGGTCTATGAGTTATTCACATTGAATCGAATTCGGGCCCGGTCAGTCAAGCCCAGTGGGTTGGCGGGTCGGCCTGACTCGGCTCGGCAGGTTCGACCTAGATGGGGGTTCATCCTGGCCCAACTTGGTGGGTCCAACTCGGATGGGGGATCGGCCCATCCCGGTGGGGCGCGGACCATCCGCAGACCCAACCCACGCTGCGGGCCGGTTCGGTTCGCCCGGCAACACTAAGCTGTGCCGCCTCTCCCTACCCGGACAGCCATAGCCGACCGGTTCTATCCGGTGCATGCGACCCATATAGGGGGCTGTAGTTTTCCCCCAAACGGTGCCTGCGGGCTCCGCGGTCCACCTCTCTAGTCGGTTCATCCTGCAGAGTGACCTGCGGTTGCGGGCTGATGTCCTCCTCCACACGGTGCCTTCAGGCACCGCGGTTCTTCAGCCCGGCCGGTAATAGGCTAGCCGGTTTGGTTCGGTCGAGCGGCCCATGGATATGGGCCGCATCCTCCACCTCCACGCGGCTGGTGGGATGGCAGTGTTCCTCCACCGTCGCGGCTCGGCCTAGCCGCGACCTTCAGCTCCACAGTGCGACTCCACGACGCCGTACCTCTTCATCCGCCGCAGCCCTTCCGGCCGTGATTCCCCTTATGTCTGACGCAGTACTCTTAGCCATGGTTATTCTCTGGTGTGGTGTGATGGCACCGCGCCATTTCAGCTCTACATTATTCATCATCAAATAGAAGAAACAAAGCGGAGGGTTGGGCCATGTTCATGCATCCCGAACGCACCTCATCATATGATATCAATCAGCACACCATTCCACCAATTTAATGATATAGAACGGAGGGTATAATCAATCATTTAATAACACCTACCTTGATTCAGGGTATGTTGTCGAAGTCGTGGAAAACGGTGTCGCGGAAGACAGACGTTGTTACGTCAACATCAGAGGGAATGATGTAGTCGTTGGCGTCATTCTTTGCGGTCGATGTATTCCTTTTCTTGCCTTGGTTGGAAAGGAAGAAGTCACGTCATCGTTCTTTAGTGGAAAACAACATTCTTCATCGAGTGGGTATTATTCTTCCAGGAGTTCCCCCCAATTCTCCCAACCCAAGACAAATTATGCAATCCCAAGCATAATAATATATCACATATTATTATGTTGGCATAATAAATTCAAAAAAATTCAAACACACAAATCAATTAATTAAAAACTATAATTCAATGAGTTGGCACAATAAAAGAGTATTCCAAGGGTTTAAGTGGTGTAAAGAGGTTAAGTGAAGTTTAATAGACCCTCTATAATTTAATTGAGAGTTACATGGGGGTTTTAAGGAGAGTTTAAACTAGTAGGCCCCAGCCCTAGTTATATCCTCCCAACAAAGGTTAGGGTGTGGTGGGACCCACCCCTAACCTCCACATAGAGACTTTAACCACCCTTCAAATAAAAATGTATTACACACACATTTTTATTTAATTTTTAATTTTAATTAGAAACCCCAATTTATAACATCCTATCACATTGAAATGAAACTACGGTAAAGGCCTCCATAAGATAATATTGGCGCTACGAGTTCAACGGTGTCTTCAGATTTCAATTCTAAGCACCATTTCAATAGATATAAAATCCTGGATGTACGTTTACTGAACGGACCTGAACAAAACTTCAGAAATTGATTCCGGGAAAACCGGGCCTCAGAATCAAGTGCTGTAAAGAACTGTGGACTCGTAAAATTCCCATGTATTAGATAAAAATACCATGGAATTTCACGGTCATTACATTCTCCCCACATTAGGGCTTCACATCCCCATAATCTACAACACAGCCTAAGGGAACAGATGGAGGTACTGAGCACCCATCTCAGCCTCCCGCTCTCATGTTCTCTCTTGTAGTTTTCTTTGCTACCAGCGAACGTGCACCAGAGGAATCGACAGTCCACACAGGGCCCACTCCTGTCGATACTCAATCTCCACCGGAACCTCTGTGAATGTTACCCTGACATCGATTCCCAGCTCCCCATGGTCGATGATGTGGGATGGTTCATGCATGTATCTCCTCAGCTGAGATTCATGGAAGACATCGTGAACTCAATGGAACTGAGGTGGAAGGGTCAGGTGGTGAGCCACCTTGCCTACTCTGATAAGGACCTGGAATGATCCAATGAATTGTGGAGAAAACTTGTCACCGTAGCCAAATCTCTATAGACCTCATTGAGTTGAGACCCGTAAGAAGATGTGGTCCCCATCCTCGAACTCCAGTGGTCTCCTTCTCCTATCAGCCTAGGACTATTGTCTGCTCTGTTCAGTCTTTATCTACTCCTGGATGATCTGCACCTTCTCCTTTGTAGCCTGAACCATCACTGGTCCTGCAAGTGGTGACACCCCTGGGTTAGTCCAGCACAGTTGTGATCTGCAAGGTCGACCGTACAGTGCCTCGTAAGGTTCCATCCCAATGGTGGAGTGGTATATGATGTTGTAAGAAAACTCCACCAAGAGTAAATAATCCTCCCAACTATGACCAAATTCAAGGACACGTGCATGGAGCATGTCATCAAGAGTCTGAATAGTCCTCTCTATCTGACCGTCTGTATGAGGATGGAAGGCAGCGCTCAAGCGAAGCTACGTCCGGAAAGCCTCCTGGAACCCCTTCCATAATCGGGAAGTGAAACGAGAATCTCAATCGGAGACAATAGCCGATGGAACACCATGAAGTTGTACGATCTCTTGTACGTAGAGGCATCCCAAGCTCTCTACTGAGCCCTGCTCTCTGATCTGTATGAAGTGGGCCGATTTGTTGAGTCGGTCGACAATCACCCAGATAGAGGCGTGTCCTCTTGATGTATGTGGAATTCCCGTCACGAAATACATGGATATCTCGTCCCACTTCTACTTCGGGACATCTAATGGATGATCCGAGCCTGCTGGAACCTGGTGCTCCACCTTCACTTGCTAACAAGTGAGGCATCATGAGACAAACTATGATACCGTCTTCTTCATACCTATCCACCAGTGTTGTCGTCTGAGGTCCGTATACATCTTTTCCACTTCTGGATGTACCGCTAGAGGGGATGTGTGAAACTCCCTCGACACATCCTTTTGTAGTGCTACTGGTACCATGGTATGTCCTCTGAAGAGGATGACGTGCTCCCCACTTTCAAAAAACCTATCAGGTGCCTGCCCTAAGGATATCTGAGCTTGTCGCATCTCACAGTCAATGTCCAAATATTGTGCCACTTTGAATTGCTAAAGAAGTGGAGGAGTGACTGTGAGATACTGTAGAAAGGCTGCTCCATCTCTATTGACAAAGGATATCCACAACGCAGCTAGATGCTCCGTCACCTCACCTAGCAACTGAATGCCCGATCTCCTACTAAGAACATCTGCTACGACGTTCACCTTCCCAGGAGTATATACTATCTCAAAGTTATTTTCCTGGATGAACTCCAGCCATAACCACTGTCTCAGGTTCAGGTCCGTCAGTGAGAAGTTGTACGTGAGACTCTGGGTGGCTCCCACGAAAGTACTGTCTTGATATTTGTTGAATCTATTGCAACACGAGCCTCAGAGATGATGTGTCCTAATAAATGAACCTCTCGAATCCAGAACTGGCACTTAGAGGTCTTACAATAATTCTAGTGCTCTTGGAGAGTGTCTAGTACTACCCGCAGATGGCAGGCGTGCTCCTCCTCAGTAGTCGAGTAAATTATTATGACGTCGACGAATACTACAAAAATAGATCGAGGTAAGGCTAGAAAATCATGTTCATGAGACCCATGAACACTACTGGAGCATTGGTTATGCTGACAGGCATAACCAAGAACTCGTAGTGGCCATACTGACACCTGAAGGCTATCTTCTACACATCCTCATCTCGAACTCTGAGCTGGTGATAGCCTGACCTACGGTCTATCTTTGAGAACCATCGTTCTCCCTTGAGCTAATCATAGAGGTCGTCAATCCTTGAGTGTGGGTACTTCGTCTTCACAGTCACATGATTTAGGTGACCTCAGTCAACACACAGTCGTAATCTCCCATCTGCCTTATTAGCGAACAAAATCAGATATTCCTAGGGTGAAACACTGGGTCACAAAATTCCTTCCCAGGCAAATCCTCCACCGGTACCCGCATCTCACAAAGCTCAGTGGGACCCATCCGATGTTCTGGAGTAGATATTGGTACTTTACCATGGTACACAATAATATAGTAGTCTACCTCTCTACGAGGAGGTAGTCCTGGAACATTATCAGGGAAGACATTCACGTACTGATCCACCACAATAGGAAAACTCGGACTTCGCAATCAAACTCTCCGAGGATGAGACTAGCCAACTGATGTGTGATCGACAACCCATCCTCTCCATAAGTTCATCCTGAGATGAAAATGCTCCCTTACAGCCATTGAAGTTGAACCTAGTCCCATCCGTGTGGATACACCACACCTTGCTCCTAATACAGTCAATCTAAGAATGAAATGTGGATAAACAATCAATACCCAAGATGATGTCTTAAGGCCTCAACGCCACTACAAGAAGATCCCAGCCAAAGCTATCTCCTCCTAGAGTAATCTCATAGTACCAGTACCAATGGGAAATCATCGATTCTACTCCCGTAAGAGTCTCTAACCGTAATGATCAAGCCAACGGCTCCGTCGGAATCTCTGAGCTCCGAACAAAGGCAGTGGCAATAAAAGAATTACTCGCACCTGTGACTATAAGTACTGCAGCAAGGGTGGAGTAGACAAAGATAGAACCTCGAATCATCTCTGCTGTGCCATTGTCATAGGCCTCAACCACTTGGAGATGAGCCCACCTATGTCCGCTAGCTCCCTATGGTCTGGGTGGAACTCTTGGTGGTTTCGGTGGTAGAGCCTCAAAATGTCGTCAACCAACCCCTGCTCGACCATCTCCTCTTCCACGTCCGCCCGCTCCCATCGGAAAACCATGGTCGAACCTATTCCTATACCTGTAGGATACCTCTACTCTCTTCTTCTCATTTGCATGATGGGTCGAGCAGTCACGAGCCATGTGGCCCTGCCCATTGCAGGCATCACACTGCCCACTCCTCGTATAGATGGCTCTATCTCGTGTGACCCACACAACCGAACCTGTATCCTGGGGTCTCCCACCTGATGGATTGGTTCTCTTGGACCTCTGCATCGTATGTCTATTACTGGCTGTATAAGATTCCACTATGTGTCACCCTGTGGTGGGTCTCGCTTTAGGTGACTGATCAGTGAGAAAACGCTCCACTAGAAGGGATCACTCCAGCACCCCCACCTGCGTTGGAATGTTGAGGGGAATCATCAAAGCACTAATCACATGCCTGAGTCGCTGATCGAAGGTTCGGGCCCTGAATAATGGGTCTCAAAGCATATCCGTGGAGTAGCGCGAGAGGTCGGTGAACCTTGTTGAGTACTGAGCTACTATCATACTGCCCTGCTGCAGATGAAGTAACTCCGGAATCTGCACCGCACAAAGGTTGGCTAGGAAAAACTCTGTCAGGAAGAGACTCTCGAAGTCTATCCAGAGTAATGATGCCTCTTCGTGCACCAGGAGCATCAGGCTCCACCATCTGCAAGCTGCCGCATGTAGGAGACTCGTGGAAAGGATCACCTTGAGGTCGGCTGGTGTCCCTACCAATCTGAAAAAACTCTCATGACAGCCTCCAGACAATCCTCGGCTACCTATGGGTCCATCTCTCCTAGGAACCTGGGCGGCCTCTAGTGCTAGAACTCGTGCAATGCATTTAGGCAGCATGCACTCTCTACTAATGGAGTTGGTGGTATCTGTGGCCCAATGGGTAGTGGTACCACTGGTACCTCTGCTGTGATGGGGCCCTGCACTGACACCTCGTCACTCGGTTGACTACCATCTCGTAAAAAACATAGAACACTAGTAGGCTGCCTTCGTGGGGCCATCGTGTAAAGAAACAGGTGCTCCACAATTAAAACTGTATACCTGGTGAGCTGACACAAAGTAATCACGAAGAAAACCTTTTCAAAGGAAACCCACATTGAATAAGTGTTTTCTTGCACTGTGTTGGAGATCAGAAGTCAGAGTCCTAGTTTATGGATACTTCGGTCGCTGTACAAACACTATTTTACCTATACTGATAACCACACCCAAAATACACAACATCATTGCCGTTAAAAGAATCAGAGTCCAAGTTCTATGGTAGAACTGACTCATCTGATACCAATTTGTCATGACCCATCCTCGGGGCCCTTGATGTGACTACCCCAAGCCCGCCTTCAATTGGCCAGGGGATAGTGACTAGCACCAAAGGTGTATTTACTATAAAAAGGGAATTCATTGCCTTTAATAAGTAATAAAAAACAATAGAGTACGCAACTAGAAGAAAAAACTAAGTAAAAATGTAAACAAAAGAAAGTGCTGAAAGGAAAGGGGTGAGAAATACAATCCCAACAGTAAATACAAACCACTGAAAAACTAGTACAACTGATGAAAGGTAAAAAAACAACTTCTAAGCAGTCCTCTAGGAATCCCACCTGAAGGGTGGGTACAGATGGCCTCCTCAGCACCCCAGGTCCATCCGTCCACTCCGTGTACGTCTCACCAAGTGGTCCACCTCCGGGTACCATCCAACTCTACAACTCTCTACCTCGAGCAGTGTTGTCTGTCATCTGCAACCAACACAACGAAGTGCGGGCATAGCCCATGCAGGGGTGAGTATAACAATACTCAGTATGGACCCTGAGACCCCCGAAGGACTCCCAGAATCCACAAACGATAAACCCCAGAAAAAAGATACAATCATGAAGTATAAAACATCCCTACTTATGTATATGCCCATACATATTCCTAAGTTACCATTCATAGTCTTGGATCCAACTCTCAAGCTAAAACACATCCTAGACCACAATGGTAGTAATGTAAATCAGCACAATGATAATGGTTGACAAAAATGAATCAGATCATATAGGTATACATCATTCATATAGAGATAGAGATGATCAAATGTAAACAGAGATTCATCTATGCTGTTGGACCCACACAGGATACAGGACCAGCTAAGTTGTCGGACCCACACAGGATATAGGACCATCTACTCTGTCGGACCCACACAGGATACAGGAATAGAAATTAGAACATTCGAACCCATGTAGGATTCCGGTACAATATTCATCATTATCAAACCCACTAAGGATGCCGGTAGTGTAGTCCTCACTGTCAAACCCACATATGATTCTTGTATAGTAGTCATCGCTGTCGAACCCACGTAGGATTCTAGTATAGTAATCATCGAAACCAGTTATAAGGTTTCCACACACATCACGCTCGATTCCGGGAGGGTCTGCTCCTCGATTCAAGTGTCGATACATCAAATTTCACGAAGTCCTTAGTTGATGAATCCCATAGTTTCTTCTCATTATATGGAACCCAACGTGATAAAAGGTGCGTCAATCGGACGCCCGGTCTGAGATTTATTGGAATTTTCGTTCCAGGGGCCCGATTGGATTTACGCTCGATCCAAACACGAAGATTTTCAAAAGTTCCCCAAAACTCACTTAGAGTAACGCAAAATGCCCGCCTCATCATGAGGTCCCCAGTTTCATAGACGGCACATCGATCGGATGTGTGGTCTAGGAGTTATTCATATTTAAGCGAAGTCCGGCTCGGCCCGTCAAGTCCAGTGGGCAGGCGGGTCAGGCTGACTCGGCTCGGTAGGTCCAACCCGGCTGGGAGGTCGTCCTGGCCCGACATGGGGTGTATGACCCAGCTGGGGGGTCGGCCCGACCCGGTGGGGCACGGCCCACCCACAGACCCGGCCCATGGTGCGAGCCGGTGCTGTTCGCCCAAAGGCGCCACCTCTCCTTGCCCAACCGTCCGTAGCGGGCCGGTTCTGCCCGACACATGTGGCCTGCATAGTGGGCCACGGTTCTCCTCCGTGCAGAACCTACCGGTACCGCGGTCCACCAGCCCGACCGACATGCAGCCGACCGGTTCGTCCAGCAGAGCGACCCACGGTTGCAGGCCGCGGTCCTCCTCCACGCGACGCCTTCGTGCGCCGCGGTTATTCAGCCTAGTCGGCATCCTGTCGGACGATTCGGTTCGGTCGAGCAGCCAGCGGACACAAGCCATGTCCTCCACCTCCAAGTGGCCAGCATGACAGCTCCGTTCCTCCACCACCGCGGCCCATCATGGCCGCATCCTTCAGCTCCACCACGCGGCGCGACGGCGCCTCGCCTCTTCATCCGCCGCAGCCCTTTTGGCCATGGTTCCTCTTCCGTCAGCCATGGTCTTCCTTACCATGGTTATTCTATAGTGTGGTGCAATGGCACTGCTCCCTTTTGGCTCTGTCTCAGTCATCCTCAAATGGAAGCAACAAAGGGGAGGTCTGGGCCATGATCATTTGGCCCAAACCCACCTCATCATATGATATCAATCAGCACATCATTCCACCAATTTACTGATGTAGAACGGAGGGTAGTATCAATCCTTAAATTAACCCCTACCTCGATTCAAGGTACATTGTTGAAGTCATGGAAAACGGCATCACGGTAGATAGACGTCGTTCCGTCAACGTCAGAGGGAATGACGTATTCATTGGCGGAGTTCTTTGCGGGTAGAGTCTTCTTTTTCTTTCCTCGGTTGGAAGGAAAGAAGTTGTGTTGTCGTTCTTTGGTGGAAAATTGTGTTCTTCATAGAGATGGTATTATTCCTCCAAGAGTTCTCTCCCAATTCACCCATCCCAATCCAAATTATGCCAACCCAAGCATAATAATATATCACCTATTATTATGTTGGCATAATCAATTCAAAATAATTCAAACACACAAATTAATTAATTAAAAACATTTATTCAATGATTTGGAACCATAAAGGATAAGTCCAAGGGTTTATGGGGTTTAAAGGGGTTAAAGGATGTTTAAGAGACCCTTTTCAATTTAATTGAGAGGTACATGGTGGGTTTAAGGAGAGTTTAAACTAGTAGGCCCCACCCCTAGTTATATCCCCCCAAGTGAGGTTAGGGTGTGGTGGGCCACACCCCTAACATCCACTTAGATACTTTAACCACCATTCAAATAAAAATGTGTTACAAAAATTTTTTTATTTAATTATTAATTTTAATTAGATACCCCAATTTATAACATCCTATCACTTTGAAACGCAACTACGGTAAAGGCCTCCTTAAGCGAATATTGGTGTTGCGAGTTCAACTGTGTCTTTAGATTTCAATTCCGAGCACCAGTTCAATAGATATAAAATATCGTACGTACGTTTACTGAACGTACATGAAAAAAACATCAGAAATTGATTCCGGGTACACTGGGTCTCAGAATCAAGTGCCGTAAAAAATTGTGCACTCATAAAATTCCAATGTATTTAAATAAATTCCAGGGAATTTCCAGTTCTTTACAAATGAAGATTACCTTTCAATGAGACAAATACTATAAGGACATTATTACTTCAATGTTATATTGAATAACACTCATTATGTAATAAGATCATTATTAGAATTTTATGTGAATATAAATGAATTAAAATGTATAATATATATTTTTATGGAAACCAACATTAATAGAATCCTACATTAACAAGATAAAACTACTAGTGAATTGTTTTCTCTAGATATCACATGCTATTAATGATTCTGCTATGAAAATAATTTAGAAAATTAGTCCACATATTCATTTCTTTGATAAATCTACTCACTCAGACCTCAACCTATTATAAAAAGTCCTTTATGAGGTAATGCATGAGAATAATGTGTTTCTTCCATTTATGTGACCCTAAATACATGGTAATGACCTCCATTATAGTATTATCAAAATAAAGTGTGATAAAATCTATTCTAATTAGAAATATTCTTAATCTTGGATGAATTTTTATTCCCAACTACATATTTTGTTATATTAGACTCCACAATATACTCAAAATAAAATTTAGAATTATATACCACTGGATTCATTGATATCCTTTAGCTCGAAACACCTTCATTAAGGCAGATGACATATCTTGGTTTTGATATCTGATCATTTGGGTCTATTTATAAACTAGTAACTATATTTAACATATTTAATAGTTTATAATTTTTTCTATAAACCAGGAATATATCCTTAGTATGACTCAAATACTTTAGGATAATAATTACAATAATCTAATGTTTTATGCATTGGTCCACTTGATATCTTCCAACCATGATCATGATATTTAAAATATCATGACTAGAATATAACATGGAATATATGATAAATCCTATCACTATTGTGAATTGAATAGTTATAATTTTCTATCTATGATCATGTATTTGAAGATACATTTTCATGGAGATTTGTATACCATGTGTCATAGGAAACAATTTCCTCTTAGGCAATTCAATAAAAAATATCTTATATACCTTTTTAATGTATATACTGTGATATTGTCCATGAAACCTCTTTGGTCAATCATAGAAAATCTTGATCCCTATAATGTAATTCAGTAGACATATTCTATTAGAAAACATAATTTTTTTTGATAATGACAATTATTATTAATATATTTATAATAATATTTTGTTTCTGAATATAATTATTTATTATTTATTTTTTCAATAATTTTTATTCTTCTTACTAATATTGATATTTGATGGGATTAATCACCTGAAAATTTCTTATTTTAAATTTATTTAATAAACATATTCATGTAGTACTAGTTATTTTATACCATTACATGAACTCATTTTACCTTTACTTGAGCTATAGAATATATTTTCTAACATAAAAAACCTCCATATTTTTCTTTACATGAGTATTTATTACATTTATAATTTATTTAGAGATTTCATTTATCCTTACTCAATCTATTTTAAATGATTCATATCCTTAATCATGTGTTAGTATACCTTTTATTATATCCTTGAAACAAATTTATTTCCATTACACAACAATCATTTTATCAATAAATTTTTAAATAAACATTTCTCAACCTTTAAGAAGAGATATATATTTCTTTAGATAATTTTACACAATTTTTATATTCCATTAATAAGTAAATTGGTCCCCCATACTTTACCATTATACTATTTTTCTTAACAAAATGTGGTATGGTTGACATAACATTATATTGGCCATAAACATTGTTTGTTACCTTTAAAAGGTTGTATAATTTAAGGAAACCCTTATCCATCTTTATATATTGATTTTTACCTTTATGTATTTTTTAGATTTATATGTTACCTATAAAAATGGCATGACTGTAATAAACCGACCTGAAAACCCTCACAACTAGTACTCAACCCGACCATCCACATACCCGAAGTGCATTCTTGATCCCCATGGGTTGAAAACTATCACTACAAAATTGATCAAAAATAGTGGTAATGACTTTTCCCAACCTGAAGCAACATCATGGCACATATATATAATTTTGATAGAATAAAAAACTTTTAAATTAATGAATAACATAAAACAAACCAAGAAAACCAAAAAAAATTAATAGTAGAAACAATCTCCAAGTCTATGTCATACTAGAAAGTATTTCCAAAACAATAAAAACCAAAAACTCTATGTGATACTGTTGTTATAAATTCACCATCTCGACTCCATCTATTTAACTTCTCTATCAAAAAACCTCACCACCTCACTATTGTGCCTTAACATTCCTGACATAGAAAAATATAACTAGTGTTATGAACTAGCAAAGGGATAATCATTGTTTGAGATAAAACGATAAGTTAGGTCTCACCCTTGTGTTACATATCATGTCACTAAAAAATTACCCAAGCATGCTCAACATTAATGAAAATAAGGAATGATATTATTTAATGGTTGTTTTATAAAAAACATCGAATACCATTTTAATTTTCCCATTTTCCAAATTTCCAAATAATGAAGGTAAATATGATTCTATTAATTTCAGAGCCATATATCACATCATATGTATCATGATAAAACAATTCATCCATCACATATCATATCAAATCCATATCATTCAAGGAAAATTGTAAAAGACAAAATTATAAGAACATTTATCATCATATCAAGGATCACACTAGGTCAAAAGATATTATACAATCATACCTAACATTGATAATCACATACGCATCAAGACAGTATACATATTGATCAATTCTAGAGACGATCGAATTGCCCTAGTAGTTGAACAACCAAAAAGGCCACATAAGTCTCTAGAACAAAATTCCTTGGGAGTAGAGACATTCCATGTAACAGCCCCCATAGTGAATGAGACCTATTACTATACCATCCACATGACTCCCCAAATCATCCAATGTTCCCTATTTTCCACCCATTACATAATTTCATGTTTTCAAAACAATTTCACCAAATATTTCACATTTATTTGAAAGCCCTTTTCCATTTACCAGAAACCTGGGAGAACCCATCTTTTATAACTACCTAGTTCCAAGCATACAAAAAACCAGTCTTATCATGCCACTTAATTTAAAAATAAAACTTATATAAAATATGATTAATGGAGTTCCCTATCATAGGCTATAGGTGCAATAACCTACGCCAAAGCTCATGGTCGTATATGCCCACGAATGGATCCACAATCAAGAAGAATTCAACAATAACAATGGAGGACCATGAGTCAATGTGAATATATTATAATTCATATAATTAAATAAAATTGTTATTAGTGAATATGAATCAACACATACCTCAAGGTATCACACATTGCACACTGAAACAAACAAAGAAAAGTATTCCCTGGAAAAATATCACACATTGGATCTCAAAAAAACCAAGAAGAAACATCATCATGGGCCAACATATTTTATAATGAAATGCTACATCACTACTATGATCCTTTAAATTAAATGTTGAAAGGATTTATCACATAGAGAGACGACACCCATCTACAATAGTTATCAGTCACTCAAACTAATAATACAATCTAAAGAGAATGTCAAACTAGAAATGTCCTCCCCACCATATATAGTTTCTGTAATTCCAATAAATTCATCATCCTACTATTAAATCTAATAAATAGACTTAGGGGTAGATGATGATAACTGAACAATGGTCAAAGCAATTAATGAAACATTTTCTCAGGAATCAAGATGAAATTGAGATAAAATCCAGATAATGTTCAACTCTTCCTATATTTCTATAACATGATATGATTTAACATTCCTTTGAATAGGGTCTTCTATGAAATTTACCTTCCCCAAGTGCCGGCAATGTTAAATTCAAAATTTAAAGGTATTCAACCCATAAAATCTATGTATGATTAATTACCATATAGTAAAATATATTTCTAAAATACATAATGTAATAAATGATTATGAAGCATTCCCCTAAAAGTTAATGTATCCAACACATTAGTGCATACATAACTATTGAATGCTCTAAATCATGAGCGGGTTAATTATTATCATGAATACAGAGCTAACGAAATCAAAACTCTATTACGTAGTCATTATACAAAAGAAAAAAAAAATCCAAAATGGTGCTCCAATCATTAATGGAAACCAAATACACCATACTATCTTGGGTATAATCAGAATAAGAGCTGATATTAGAAGTCATTTTAGCTCACCAATAGAAGACTGACACTTTTAATCTGATAATATTTTCTCCCTTTTATTGGGATGAGTAGAAAAATATGAGGATATCTTGTAGAAATCCTTCATGAACTTTCAATAGTATATATTAAGACCTTTGAATCTACAAATCATAAATATATTACATGGGTATTACCATGAAAAAAATAAAATTATCCTTCTCATGATTAACTAAAAAGAAGTGCTCAAAATTCAAATTTCATAAAAATATCACTTCATTGATGAATAAGTTTCATTTTAAAATCATTCGTTACAAATAGTGACACCTTATGATTTCAAAAACCAAAAAAGGTGGTTCTTGAGATCACACTGAGATTTCCTGTAATCCAAAATATGTTCTTTGAAAAATACAAAATCATTATGGGTTACTGATGGAATAACTAATTCATCAAGGCCATGAAAAAATTAGAAGTGTTAGTCCGACCAAATAACATCAAAAGATATTTAAAATTGCTAGACATACTATTTAAATCCATGTTTGGTGTATCAATCTATCGAGCACTCATTTTATGATAAATCAAATTTAGATCAATCATTGAAAACCACATTTACCAGTCAACTTATCAAACAACATACTAAAATGAGGAAAATGATACTTATGCCTAATAATTACTTAGATCATATTCTGATAGTATGCACACAATTATAGTGAAATGTCTTCATTCATGGAAAAGAGCACTGGGCCTACCCATGTGAAACAATAGGGTGGTCAAAACCCTTCAACACAAAATATTCTAAGTACACAATGAAACGTTTCATTTCATAAAGTGCCACATGATAATGATGTATCAATATCACATGTATCCCTAGAACTAAGCTAATTGAACACTCTACAACCATGTACAGATTAATCTCAGGGAAATTATTTGACAAAAATATCAGGAATGTGACAAAAAATCTAGAATGATCAAAAACAGAATATACATCATTTTTCACAATATATTCCATAAAAACAATAAATATCTAGTTGGGAAGGCCCTGAATTACCATAAATTTGATCCCTCTCTCCTTGAAACACCCATGAGATATAATATTTTGAAAGAAACAAGACAAACTAATGAAAACAATCATCCTCAGCATGATGAGAAACAGAAAAATCCTTCTCTGTAGCGAAATTAAATTGATCATAAACAAGAACCAGAAAATCCCTTACAGAATCTATATAAGTTATCAATAGTGTAATAGAAGGACATTGAAACCCTTGCTCTTTTCTTTTCCCAAGAGTTTCTGTTGAATCCATAACAAAAGAAATGAGTTCCACTAGAAGGATAAGAATTTCAACCAAATGGTGAGATATAAATGAGTGGTAAGAAACAATATTAAATAAATAATTTTATTTTAATGATGAAATAAATATGTCACCTATTACTAATTCTTGTCCCACTTCAACATATAATGGAAACTCATCTAATTCATGAATGTGATTCACTCCCAAGGCATATGGCTAGAGTCTTATTATCTATAAAGTATTTGATTATGCCACAATTTCTTTTGATCTAACAATATCTTGCCATATTGAGGTATATACATAGCCCAACATAATCATTTATGATTACCATAACATTAAAAATACTCACAAATCATTGTTGGAAGTTGAAAATAATTCCATGTGTGAATGAAAATGGAGTAGTGATAATAAGTCAAGGGGAAAAAACTAGATATAAATGTTGGTCATGGAGAGGGAGGCTACTGAGAACCACTTCCACCTCTCTAGTGGTGATCCATCCACTTCCTCTGTTTCCCAAGTGCACCACTAATTCCTCCATCTGGTTGAGGATAGGGGGAGGAATACTAAGCCAATTTTCAGATATTTATTTCCATCATCACATCCATCTCCACTATCTCTTCAATGTTGGAATGATTCAGTATAAATACGTATGATCTTAAATCCATCTGCACACATTGTTGGTACTTTTGAACTTTTAGGTAATAATTCTTCACTAAATCGGGTGAAAAAAGAACTATCTAATCAAACTGATTGATGTACACCAATACCAAAATCTCTAAAATATAAAAAGAGAGGAACCCCATAGACTTTATCATCATAATGGAATTTGTAAAAAATTTCTGGAAAAAGTGAGTCTTTTCCTTCTTGTCCATTCCCACATGCTTATCTTACTTTACCAATAAATCCATTTAATGATTTCTATGGACCTCAATTTTGAAAGTTGTGCAATTCAAAAATGATAATATTGTGGGTATCAAAGATATTAGTGACCTGACTAAAATTATCAAGCTAGTAATAGCCCCTAGATATTAATTCATACTATTAATGGATTGTGGATTCTCAAGAAAAAACTATAATGAGTGATATATATCTTCTACACCTCCTAGATGTACCTAAACGATCATGTTATGATCATGGGGACATTATGGTCAAAATCATGGATGGAATACACAATAATCTCAATAATGATTTCAGAAATCAGGTGAACCCTTACGGTTCATAAACTTCACCTTTTAACGGAACTCACAGAAAAAGATTCAAAGGAATATTTCATCACACTGAAACAACAGAAATGATTTGACACGTATTCTTCTGAATTAAAACTAAAAACCCCTATAATAAAACAGATATCAATATTAATAAATCAAAATAATAAAAACACATCCCATCATCCATTGGTTATGTGAGTATCATAATGGAATGAGATTTTTGGTCACTCACCACAATCTTCTTCACAAGTAACGAAAGTCTTATCTCTAGTTAATCATATGTCCCATGACATGGAAACCCTTCAAAACTAGAAACTCTGGTACAAAACAATAACAAACCTCCCTGAATACCGACTCAATTAGTACCCAATCCAACCCCCCCATTAGCCTAAGGGAGATTTGGATCACCATGGGTTAGTGACTAGAATCCTCACATCAAACCACAAATAGAGGGATCAATTTCTCCCATCCTAAAGAAACAATAGCGAACATAGGTACAAAAAAATACAATTACAAAAATGATATATATATTCTATACTGTAAATAATAGAAGAAACAAAATAACTCAAGTGTAACACCCCAGGTAAATAAAGAATATGACATTTTCATATTTATCCATATTTTTAAATAAAATATTAATATGACTTTAATGGGGACGCTATGCTCGATGGCGTACCCAACACGCAACAACGAGTTTCTTGGGAATCTTACGTTGCACTCTAATAATAAAATAATATTATTTTAAATGGTAGTTAACATATAGCCATTGTATTTGAGGGAATGGATTGAAATAACTAAAATATGATTATATATGTTTTTAAATGTTTTTACATTTATCCAATAAAAGATAAATGCTTCAAATACGGAAAGAATTCAATTTTAGGCGTATATGCCCTAGTTTTCACTAAAGGTTAACTTATCGCCTTTTGATGGAGAACCTTCATTAAATATAGTTTTGTTCACACTTATACATTCTATTGGACCAAATGAAACTCTTCTTAATAATTGGGACATGAAAATTTACTTTCTGTAAATTTTTGGTATCTTTCCGATAAAGTTCATTTTTTAATGAATAATGTAAAATGTTGTATTTTAATTCAAAACCTCCTTCTAATCGGATTTATTTATATGATTAGATTATATATTGAATTTGTTTTAAAGTGAAATTAGAATGTATTTTTACTATTAAATCCAATAGTGGTCGTTGGAATTAATTTCACTTTGAAATTAGACTTAAAATAGTGTCAATCTTTTGATACTTATTGTTTCATAAAAACACGCTATTTGCTCTGACAGCGGGAATTAATTATTAAATTAATTAATTTGACTTATATGTTTTGAATTTTGTAAAATAGACTTCATTTTTGAATTCATAATATCAAATATATCTTAGGGTGAATTTTTGGGATTTTTCTGAGAAACATCAATTTTTGATGAATAGTGAAACCACTAAGTGGTACTTATAAAAACTGATTTTTCCGTTTAAATGAAATTTTTCCATCATTGTGTTTTGAATATAAAAAATCCGACATACATGGTTTTCATTATGAAGTAAAATGTGGTTCAATGGGATAAAAATAATTTTTTGGTGAATAGTAACTTATTATGTTTTTAATCGCGATTAGAGGTAATTAGTGTAGTTTATGGGAAGAAAAATGTTTTAATAAAATGAAATGACCTAGACACATGTCCTAACCTCATTGTATGTGTCATGGCCGACCATGAAAATCCATGGGTCAACTTGGGGACCCCATGGAGCCACTTTGGTTGGAAAATGACATAAATATCTTTTTATTTAATGTTAAATTAAAAATGACACAAACATGAGATGTTTTACTAAAACAATTTTTACAGGGGGTTATACAATTTATATTTTTGACTATAAATAGTCATTGGAAAGCTAAAAATATTTCCTACATCATATTATTTTTTTATAAATTTAATACATTAAATAATTTAAATTATTTATGACAACATGATGATGCAGCGATGACCTCATTATTTAACGATTTAAATAAAATGGAACGATAATGTAATATCTAAGACCTACACATGTAAAAAACCTATTGGATGAGTGTATTTCGAACCCTTATCACCTTAGAATCGAAATACATCAATGTGGGACCTTTAAAATCCGAAACACTTTTGAAAATAAAGTAATATTTTGTAACTTTACAGGAGTGCCCCTCCTCTCCTCTTATAAAAGGCCCCCACCTCTACCTCCTTACCCACACTCCCAAAGCCTTTGGATCGGCCAACCCCTGCCCCTTTTGTCTCTCCACTTCCCTCTGTTACTCCTTGAAGCCTTACTTTGGGCAGAAGTCTTCCCAAGGAAGCCTTTGAGCTCAAACCAAAGGGAGTTACCCGATTTTAAGGCAATGTCTTCACTTGTGTCCTTTTGTTTTATTTTGCTTCTCCATGCCCCTAAACTATTCTTATTCATTTATTTTGTAACAACTACAGTATCTTCAATATACTAGGATATTGTTAAAAGAATTATTTGAGCTACACTTACACACAGCAACATCTAATGGTTAAAGAACATATTGTTTCTGTGGATGGCGAATTTATGCCTCCCGAAACGATGATTGTTCAACATTCTATTAACACCATAAAAGGTGGCCATTAAGATGACACTATATTTATATATGATATATAGTATGTTTAGTTTTCCTTAATATTCTGTATTTTTCATTTATGGCATACCTTTATGGCTTTCATTATGGGTATACGCGATATCTTCATTTTAGGAAGTGCGGACTACCGCCCCCTCAAAGTGATTTGATTCGTTAATACCATATGTGGTACGTATAGAGGATATATTTAATGATATTATATATTATTACATACTATAATTAAAATACTATTATGTATCATTATGTTTTAATTCCATTAAATATGAAATAGGAATGGAAGTAGCGTTCATGCGTACGTACAACTTACCTTCTCCATGAACGGTGCATTTCCTTTCTTAACTCTAAATGTTATGTAATATTATAAATGAATGAATATACTGGATATATATGATATATATGATATCTACATCATGACTAAAATTCTGGATATAATGGATATTTTACCACATGAACAACTTGTAATTATAAAGAGTTTATTTTTTTGACTCAAGTACCAATGATCGTTAAAACGACCATTATTAACTTAAATAATAACATAGTGTTCATGACATGGTAATAAGTGATATAAAAGGAATAATGAACTTGAAGAATGGTTCTTAAGGAAGTAGAAATTAACTCAAGTTTATTATTCTGGAGATTAAATAACGATCGAGTCAAGTCGGACCTGAGGTATGGGATCCTACTCCTCTCTTTCATTTTAAGTACACTTTTTATGTCATTCCTTTTAAAGCTCATTTTTATTGTTATTGGGATGTTATTTTATATTAATCTTACTGTAATTTTTATTTTCATGTGATTAGAGACCCTATTCTCTCTCATCAATCCAATTTGGATGTTTTGAGTGGCGCCGTTAGGCTACCGAATTTTCGTAAGAGATCTAACCTCTATCTTTCTTTTTAAGTACTCTCTTTTATGTCACTTCTTTTAAGCTCCTCTTTGTTATGTTGGGGGATGTTATTTTATATTACACTTTCTATAATCTTTATGTTAATATTATTTGATACACTATTTGATCTTATCAATCCATTTTTGTAAGTTTTATGTGGCGTCGTTCGGCTACCGAGTTTTCGTAAGGGATTTTTCATCTCACTTTTATTCCTGTGAGATTTATGCTACATTTGCCACAATTTCCTTTTAGTGGTCTATGTAATGCCCATTATTATACTCTTTGTGTAATATACTTTCATTTATGAGTATTTACATCAATGATGTATTGTCCTTATTTCATGGGGTGTATGTTTGAAAGATACCCAAGTCGGTAAGGGAACCTTTCACCCTCCTCTTTTTAAAAAAATTCTTTTTTTGGGTGTTTTAATTTACATATTGTAATTTTGGGATATTTTCTCATATATCCTTATTGATGTAAATTTTATGTCCAAGTGATGTGATACACTTTTCATCTCTCATCAACTCATTTTGATGTGACTCCGTTAGGCTGTCATGGAATCTTCTTAACCCAATCTCGATTTCTTTGGGTTCAACATGTAGTTATTGAATATGTCATCCTTTGAATATGTGTGAATTACCTTTGATTATTTTACACTTAATATCCACTTATATTTGGTGTATTCGTTTTTCACACATAATTATGAAATTGATTTTTCCTTAAACCAAGGATACCATCTTTGTATGGGACATCGTCTCAATCTCCTTTCATTGAGGCATATTTTATTTTATACACTACCTTCTTTTATACGGTGTATAAACCCCTTTGAATTTTACGTTTATCCAAAAAGAATATTTCTTTATACGAATCATTTTACTAAATGACAAAAGGGAATGTTTTTGTCATACGTATGCGGCGACAATGACATCTCTGCCGCCTTGACTATTATTTGAATTTCGGATTCCTCTACAAGCCATACCTTTTTTTAAAAGAAAACTAAAAACCATGTTTTACTTTTCTTTTATTTTGGTATTGAAAATGGTTTTCATAATGTTTTTATATCAATGTGTTGTATTGATATCTTGTGATTGAAATGTGGAAATGTTATGTTTCCTTTATGCATGTTTTATGTGATACGATTATGTTGAGGTTCTTGGGCATTATTATGAAGACGGGTGGTTCCGTGATAAACTAAGGGCAGTTGAGACCGATATAGCTCTCGAATGCATTGGGTAACGAGAAGGAGTGAAACGTTAAGGCTTCTCCGAAGAGATTTAGGGAATATACTGTGGTGGGTATTTCAAACGTAACCAAGAGGGTCACTCCCTACGTAAGAATGTTATGAATGCCTCAAGTTACCTTTTATGTCTTATGATTTCTATGATTTATTCATGATTTGATGAGGTATGTTAAAGTGCCTATGTTTTATGGGTAAATAATGATTTCATTCTTATGTATATATGAACTCATGTTTCCTTTCCATATTTTTATAACCCTTACTGAGCTTTTTATGCTCATCCCAAGTTTTTGAAATGTTCTTCACAGGTCAAGGGAAAGGTACCTAATGTGATGATAGTGTCAAGGATGTGTCAAGAAAGAATCCATGTTTTATTTTAAATATGTTTTATTTTATGGGAAGAATGAATACTGCCTTTTATGTAACCACTTTGTTTAAATGTGGAAAGTAATGAAAGTTTCATGATATAATTCTCTAAAGCTCTAAACCTGAAAAGATCCTCAATGTGTAATCTTGTAATAACTCAAGATTAAGTAAGGATTAAGGCTGGGGCCTTATAGTTTGTATCAATGGTCGGTTTAGATAACTTTAGAGGTTAGAGTATTATTTAAGCATAAGTGGCATTACCATAATGGTTAGGATTTCAGAAAGAGTCCTAGTTTTAGATAAAGTGAATGAGTAAGTATATCTTAGTGTTTATCTTCCTCATTAGTACATGATGGTTTTTTTGATATACTCACACTGACCTTTTTGGTTTTAGTAAATGGCTGGATCTAGCAGGCACCAAAGTAACAGTGGATGTGAAGGAAACTGTGACAGTTTTTTGAGCAAGCAACTGAATGATATGGGAGCTGCAATGAGAACTCTTGTGATTATCCTCAACAAACTATCTGGAGTCATGATTGACCACCTAATCCTTGGTGATTTCTCTAAGGAATCATATATGTGAGAAACAAATCCCTACCGAAGTACAGGTAATAATCATAAAGTTAAGTGTGTTCAAAAACCTATGTGTCAAAGATGTGGAAAGAAACACCTAGGAAAATGTTTCAAAGAGACAGAAATAAGCTATAAATGTGGAAATGAAGGTCATAAAGAAAGAATCTACCATGGAGAAAGGAAGCATCTAGTTTACTCGAGGAATGGGAAAGAAGTTCTTTATGAGGGATCAATTGAATGTTTTAAATGTGGTGTGCATGGTCATTATGCAAACACATGTCCTATGAAGAAGTTTCGTGAATGGGATCACCAAGATCGTACAAATTTTTGTTTACCGATACCTAATGCCATTCCGATTGAGGATGAAGAAACTGACAATGACCAATCAAAGGTATGGATTATTTCAAAACTATTGTTTTCCTATTTTGGAATCATAGGATATGATTCATGATTTTTTTTGTAGGAAAGAATTATTTCAGAATAAGTTGGAAAGGAATGGTTTATGGATCATGAAGAATGTTGAATGAGTAAGAAGTCAACATATAAGGGCTTTAAGAGTTATGGTGAAATTCTTAAAAGTATTAAGTGTCTTTTGATGATGGGGTTACATTATAAGACTTTTTATAGTATGTGTAACCCTGATGTTTAATATATGAAAATTTTATTCAAGGAATAGTTATCTGTTCTTTTGTGGACATAGTTATAAAGAACCATTTGGGTTTATATGATCCTTACTTTTGAGGTAATTATGGGTTACTATATGTTATGATGGAAGTGAAAGGCATGAGATAAAATTGAGGTTAAATTATGTTATGGTTATTTTTGACAATTTTATCACTTTTTCGGGAATGATTTGAGAATTATATAGTTTTGGAAAAAGGACAACACGCAGACCGTGTGACAACCCGTCGCGTCGGACAATGCTACGGGAATCGAACCCACAACCATAGTGTGATTGGTATTTATATCCTACCACTGGACTACGTGAAGTCCCTGGTTAGTTTGACTGATTCTTTTTTAGTTAGATGATTTTATTAATTAAGAGTAAGTTGATTTTGGGTTATCTATGGAAATTTATTAACCTATCATGGAGGATATTTGATTAGGTTAATTAATTTTCAATACGAGACATTAAGAGCAACTGATGTTGTTTGGAGATAAATAATACGATTTAACATGGAAGACTATGTGACTAAATCCTTCAAATATTTGGGTTTCAATCTTAGATTGGTTTACTTTGAAAAATTTTATGGACAAATTTTTTATCGGATGGTCCTCATTGAACTTTGGGTTTTGTTGGAAAAATTTTGGAGATTAAGCATAGATTTTCTTTTTAAAGGGTTATCCTTTTCTGGATTATCTGAACTTATACTAAAATTTTTGGTTTTGTTTTTGGTTAAAGCCTAAAGACATGGGAAGTATATAGTTCTCTTTGGTGGATTAGGTGATTCTCTAGAAGTTGATTATAGTACTCTTAATGCGAACAAGTCTCCATAAATACTCATCTTTTGGAAAAAAATATGAGTTTGATTAAGGAATCTAGTAAAAGTTGAAAGTCAACATGATAAGTGATTATGTTTCCTTATGAATAAATTCCTCAATAAAAAGTAACTTAAAACAAAAATGTTGTCTATTAAATTTTCTTACTGGGGAATCAAATACCGTTTAACCCATCACAAGTTTGTGATTTTCTTATGGTTAACTTTCTCCTAGACATGTTTACTATCACTCTCCCTCAAGAACATGACCCTCTACTTTTTCTTCCATGTCCATGTTTTTTACATGGAATCCTAGTATTGGTTAACTCAGGTGACCTCTACACTTATCTTCCTTTATTTTAAAGTGATTGTTTTACGGACTCTTGTTCCGTTGTGGGACATTCAAGGATGTTTCCAAGATCAATTTTAAAAATTGCGAGGACGCAATTCCCAAAAGGGGGGAAGGATGTAACACCCCAGGTAAATAAAGAATATGACATTTTCATATTTATCCAAATTTGTGAATAAAATATTAATATGACTTTAAATAGGATGCTATGCTCGATGGCGTACCCAACACGCAACAAAGAGTTTCTTGGGAATCTTACGTTGCACTCTAATAATAAAATAATATTATTTTAAATGGTAGTTAACATGTAGCCGTTGTATTGGCGGGAATGGATAGAAATAACTATAATATGATTATATATGTTTTTAATTGTTTTTACATTTATCCAATAAAAGATAAAGGCTTAAAATACGGAAAGAATTCAATTTGAGGCATATATGCCCTAGTTTTTACTAAAGGTTCACTTATCGCCTTTTGATGGCGAACCGTCATTAAATATAGTTTTGTTCACTCTTATAAATTCTATTGGACCAAATAAAACTCTTCTTAATAATTGGGACATCAAAATTTACTTTGTGTAAATTTTTGGTATCTTTCCGATAAAGTTCATTTTTTAATGAATAGTGTAAAATGTTGTATTTTAATTCAAAACCTCTTTCTAATCTAATTTATTTATATGATTAGATTGCCTTTTCAATTGGATTTAAAGTGAAATTAGAATACATTTTTACCATTAAATCCAATAGTTGTAGTTGGAATTAATTTCACTTTGAAATCAGACTTAAACTAGTGTCAATCTTTTGATACTTATTGTTTCATAAAAACACGCTATTTGCTCTGACAGCGGGAATTAATTATTAAATTAATTAATGTGAATTATATGTTTTGAATTTTATAAAATAGACTTCATTTTTAAATTCAGAATATCAAATATATCTTAGGGTGAATTTTTGGTATTTTTCTGAAAAACATCAATTTTTTATGAATAGTGAAACCACGAAGTGGTACTTATAAAAACTGATTTTTCTGTTTAAATGAAATTTTGCCATCTTTGTGTTTTGAATTTCAAAAATCCGACATACATGGTTTTCATTAAGAAGGAAAATGTGGTTCAATGGGATAAAAATAATTTTTTGGTGAATAGTAACTTATTAAGTTTTTAATTGCGATTAGAGGTAATTATTGTAGTTTATGGTAAAAATAATGTTTTAATAAATTGAAATGACCTATATACATGTACTACCCTCATTGGATGTGTCATGGACGACCAAGAAAATCCATGGGTCAACTTGGGGACCCCATGGAGCCACTTTGGTTGGAAAATGACATAAATATCTTTTTATTTAATGTTAAATTAAAAATGACACAAACATGAGATGTTTTACTAAAACAATTTTTACATGGGGTTATACAAGTCATATGTTTTACTATAAATAGTCATTGTAAAGATAAAAATATTTCCTACATCATAGTATTTTTTTATAATTTTTAGAAATTAAATAAATTAAATTATTTATGACATCATGATGATGCAGCAATGACCTCATTATTTAACGATTTAAATAAAATGGAAAGATAATGTAATATATAATACCTACACTTGTCCAAAACCTATTGGATGAGTATATTTAGAACCCTAACCACCTTATCCTAGAAATAAATCAATGTGGGACCTTTAAAATACAAAACTCTTTTGAAAATAAAGTAACATTTTGTAACTTTACAAGAGTGCCCCTCCTCTCCTCTTATAAAAGGCCCCCCACCTCTACCTCCTTACCCACACTCCCAAAGCATTTGGCTTGGCCAAACCCTACGCATTTTGTCTCTACACTTCCCTCTGTTACTCCTTGAAGCCTCACTTTGGGCAGAAGTCTTCCCAAGGAAGCCTTTGAGCTCAAACCAAAGGGAGTTACCCGATTTTAAGGTAATGTCTTCACTTGTGTCCTTTTGTTTTATTTTGCTTCTCCAACCCCCTAAACTCTTTTTATTAATTTCTTTTGTAACAACTCTAGTATCTTAAATATACTATGATGTTTTTATAATATGTCTTTGAGCTACACTTACACACACCTACATCTAATGGTTAAAGAACATACTGTTTCTGTTGATGGTGAATTTCTGCCTCCCGAAACGATGATTGTTCAACATTCTTTTAACACCTTAAAAGGTGGACATTAAGATGAAACTATATATATATATGATATATAATATGTTTATGTTTTCCTTAAGCTTCTGTAATTTTCATTTATGGCATACCTTCATGGCTTCCATTATTGGTATATGCGATATCTTCATTTCAGGAAGTGCGGACTACCGCCCCCTCAAAGTGATTTGATTCGTTAATACCATATGTGGTATTTATAAAGGATATATTTAATGATATTATATATGATACCATACTGGAATTAAAATACTATTATGTATCATTATGTTTTAATTCAATTAAATATGAAATAGAAATGGAAGTAGCGTTCATGCGTACGTACGGCTTACCGTCTCCAAGAACGGTGCATTTCATTTCTTAACTCTAAATGTTATGTAATATTATAAATGAATGAATATACTGGATATATATGATATATATGATATCTACATAATGAATACAATTCTGGATATAATGGATATTTTACCACATGAACAACATGTAATTATAAAGAGTCTATTTTTTTGACTCAAGTACCAATGATCATTAGAACGACCATTATTAACTTAAATAATAACATAGTGTTCATGACATGGTAATAAGTTATATAAAAGGAATAATTAACTTTAAAAATGGTTCTTAAGGAAGTAGAAATTAACTCAAGTTTATTATTCACGAGACTAAAGAACGATCGAGTCAAGTCGGACCCGAGGTAAGGGATCCTACTCCTCTCTTTCTTTTTAAGTACACTCTTTTATGTCATTCCTTTTAAAGCTCATCTTTCTTGTTATTGGGATGTTATTTTATATTAATCTTACTGAAATTTTTATGTTCATGTGATGAGAGACCCTATTCTCTCTCATCAATCCATTTTGGATGTTTTGAGTGGCGCTGTTAGGCTGCCGAATTTTTGTAAGAGATCTAACCTCTCTTTTTCTTTTTAAGTACTCTCCTTTATGTCACTTATTTTAAGCTCCTATTTGTTATGTTGGGGTATGTTATTTTATATTCCTATTTCTATAAACATTATGTTAATATGATGAGATACCCTATTTGATCTCATCAATCCATTTTTGTAAGTTTTATGTGGCACTGTTAGGCTGTCGAGTTTTTGTAAGGGATTTTTCATCTCACTTTTAATCCCGTGAGATTTATGCTACATTTGCCACAATTTCCTTTGAGTGGTGTATGTACTTCCCATTATTATACTCTTTGTGTAATATACTTTCGTTTATGATTATTTACATCAATGATGTATTGTCCTTATTTCATGGGGTGTATGTTTTGAAAGATACCCAAGTCGGTAAGGGAACCTTTCACCCTCCTCTTTTTAAAAGAATTCTTTTGTTGGGTATTTTAATTTACATATTGTTATGTTGGGATATGTTCTCATATATCCCTATTGATGTAAATTTTATTTCCAAGTGATGAGATACACTTTTCATCTCTCATCAACTCATTTTGATGTGACGATGTTAGGCTGTCAAGGGAACTTCTTAACCCAATCTCGATTTCTTTGGGTTCAACATTTAGTTATTGAATATGTCATCCTTTGAATATTTCTGAATGACCTTTGATTATTTTACACTTAATATCCACTTATATTTTGTGTATTCGTTTGTCATGTATAATTATGTAATTGATTTTTCCTTAAACCAAGGATACCATCTTTATATGGGACTTCGTCTCAATCTCCTTTCATTGAGGCATATTTTATTTTATACACTACCTTCTTTTATACGGTGTATAAACCCCTTTGAATTTTACCTTTATCAAAAAGGAATATTTCTTTATACGAAGCGTTTTTCTAAATGACAAAAGGGAATGTTTTTGTCGTACGTATGCGGCGACAACGACTTCTCTGCCGCCATGACCATTATTTGAATTTCGGCTTCCTCTACAATCCATACCTTTTTTTTAAAAGAAAAATAAAAACCATGTTTTATTTTTCTTTTATTTTGGTATTAAAAATGGTTTTCATAATGTTTTTATATCAATGTGTTGTATTGATATCTTGTGATTGAAAGGTGGAAATGTTATGTTTCCTTTATGCATGTTTTATGTGATACGATTATGTTGAGGTTCTTGGGCATTATTATGAAGACGGGTGGTTCTGTGATAAACTAAGGGCGGGTGAGCCCGATATAGCTCTCGAATGCATTGGGTAACGCGAAGGAGTGAAACTTTAAGGTTTCTCCGAAGAGATTTAGGGAATATACTATGGTGGTTATTCCAAACGTAACTAAGAGGGTTACTCCCTATGTAAGAATGTTATGAATGCTTCAAGTTACCTTTTATGTCTTATGATTTTTATGATTTATTCATGATTTTATGAGGTATGTTAAAGTGCCTATGTTTTATGGGTAAAGTATGATTTCATTCTTATGTATATATGAACTCATGTTTCCTTTCCATATTTTTATAACCCTTACGGAGCTTTTTATGCCCATCCCAGGTTTTTGAAATGCTTTTCAAAGGTCAAGGGAAAGGTACCTGATGTGATGATAGTGTCAAGGATGTGTCAAGAAAGAATCCATGTTTTATTTTAAATATGTTTCAGTTGATTGGAATAATGAATAATGTCTTTTATGTAACCACTTTGTTTAAATGTGGAATGTAATGCAAGTTTCATGATCTAATTCTCTAAAACTCTAAACCTGAAAATATCCTCAATGTGTAATCTTATAATAACTCAAGATTAAGTAAGGTTTAAGGCTGGGGCCTTATATCAAGAGTAGAAACAATATCCCTCTACTCGTCCAACAAAAAAAGTATTCCAAATAAGGACAAACCAACCAATCCATGTGATTGTGTGGTTATACTCCGTGCATCTAACCATTAGCTACCAAACATAGCTAATTGAAAAACTCTCCACATAACTATGTCTCATTTTCTCTCCCTTCATTAAATTACATTAAAATGTGTACAAATAACTGAACGTGTACACTGGGTGTGAGCTAAAGGGATTATTAAAGTCCCACCCATTTGTTCCATATCATGTATCTAATCAATGATTCATCCAATATAAATATTGAAGAAAGAAATCCATGACATAGTTTAATAGTATTTATATCAATACCATGGGAAAAAAATTAAATTTACCCTTCTAATATATTTCAAAATAAATAAGGTAAATCATTTTTAGAGAATTTCATAACAATATATCACATGTGGTATATAATTTCAAAAAACATCATCCATCACATATCAAATAAAATATATTCATGTAAAAAAATAATATAATCCAAGAGAAGAGTCCATGGGAACATCATTCTAGGGTTCAAATATGGTTGAGATTTATATGACACTCATACCTAACATAGACAATAGAGGGAACATCAAGACACTATATATATGCATTTATTATATAGAGAAAAGTATCACCCTAGAAAGTGAACCTCCATCAAGACCAACTAGTCCCTAGAAAGATAACTAGTCCCTAAGGATAATAGATAATCCTCATTACAAAAACCTCCAACATTGGATGATACCTATTACTCTACCATGAACCCAATTAACCATTTAATCCCATTTTCTATTTTTTTCAAACCAGTTCTAAAAACCATTACATCATTTCATGCATTGAAATCCATTGCGGAAAACCATTTCACAGTTTTTGAAAAAACTTTTCAATTTACTAAAAATCAAGGGAACCTATCTTTAATAAAAACCCATTTCCAAACATAATAGACAATTCATTCATATTGTTACATTTCAAAAAAACTATTTTTGAAAAATAGTAACAATGAAGTTCACCAACATACGATATAGATGGATCCACCTACCTAAAAACTAATGGTGTGCATTCCCATGAAAATATCCAAGGACAAGAAAAACTCAATAATGACAACAGAGGCCCTAGAATCAATGTAATATTATATTGCTACAATGTAATTTTATCTTTCATATATTATTGTCTATTATACATCATCAGGTGGGGTGTAATGTGTGACCTAAATCAATATGATTTTACTAATATAAAATTCCTTACCTTCATACCTTTAATTATTATAATACACTATTCAGACATTGACTATTCATATTAATTTATGAATTTTTTTTAATATATTTAATCCAAAAAAAATTTATTATGAATTTTAATAATTATGATAATTTTATGCAACTATTATACACCCCCAAATGCACTATCTATTGTCATCGATATATTTAAACCTACAATTGGTATCAAAAGAGAACTTTATTAAGGATATCATATATCTATTATTTTTCCCAATACAGAACAATTAGTATAAATGTTCCACCTTAAAAAAAGATATATTCATAGAATTAATTTATTGAGCAAACATGTATCATAATCCATAAAAAGACTATGGTAAAATCTATTTCAATGATGGGGAATCATGTGATTGAAAATTTCAATCATCTGATACAAATTCATTTCAATGAAATTGATTATAAATATTTTAAAGATAGAATATATATATTTTTTAATAATATGGGTAATAAAAATTTGACTATCATGGATATATCTTATAAAATAAATAAGGTTAAATTTTCAACATTAACAAGAAATAATTCTAGAATATATGAAATAAATTTTGAAGTCATGAACTATCATTGTATCTAACATAAAATAAGTCTTTATAGTCATATATATATTAGTTAAATAGCTTATATCAAATAATGGACCATAAAATTCACTCATCATGGGAATGAAATTTGTAGAGAGCTAAGAATGGAATTCAAAAGGATGAATTTCATGAATTTAGAATATATGATAATGAATGCATAAATGATATGTTCATCAGATTCTTAATGATTGTCAATTAAATTGTTTCACATTGTGAAACAATGCTGAATGACGCGATGATCAAATGAATACATCAATTTATTCAAAATAAGTTTAATTGAACAAAAATATCCATTGAGGAAATAAAATATTCTCCATAATACTACATAGATGATCTAATTTGTTACCAATTCCAGTACAATATTCAATTTGATAAAAATAAGCTTTATTTATATAAAAATGAATGGGAGTTAATTTTAAATCTATATATGGTTATACTAACTATTTTAATTATTCCTCATGATCTTCTATATTAAAAACAGATTTTGATCTATATCATATTTAAAGATACATTCAAAATGTCATAATGAAAAATAAAACCATGAAAATTCATATGGAAAAAGTAAGTTATAGAATAATTATTTTATAATAAAAGGGATGAAAGATAAATACACTATTTTTGTTTTCCCAGGACCATTACTCCCTCATGTGACAAAGCTGGTTGGTTTTACAACCTCAAGTGTTCCTCCTTATATTCTATAGGCTTCCAAAAAGTAGAAAGGGTCAAAAAATATGTTGGAGAGACTAAACCCTCTAGTAAAGAGTTTTAATAAATGTATAAATAAAAATAATGTTGTATAAATAATTGAAAAAATATATATAAATAATCAAACAACAAAAAAATATAATTATTCATATAGAAAAAATACAAATAACAATAAACTAATGTAATGGATGGATGAATGTATCTAAATGAATTTATGAAATTCGTACAAAAAATTAATATGTTTAATGAAATAAATATTCATAAACACCATTTGAAAATTACTTGTCTCTATTATCACTATGCTCTATCCCATCAAGCTAGAAATTAATCAACATTAATGTCCTTTACTGCTGTCCAAACATGAATCCATGTAATCATCTCAAGAACCAAACGGTGCCCCGAATAGGGTGTGATTAAAAAATCAATAGGTTGACACCGTAGTGTCTAACCAAATTCAATCTAAGGTATATATTGCATACAATATAGGCAATAATAGGTTATTATTTTAATAAATTAACACTACACATGAAATTAACCAGATGATACTCTAGTTATGCGATTACATCTGAGGCCTGCCAAACCATCATCAACGACCTTTTGGTTATTTCTATCTAAGGGTAGATCCTCATGCATCTAGATTATTCACCTGAATCAATTGTATACTCCCCTTCAAAGGATAAATCACTCATGAAACATCATATAAATTTTTTTTCATCCCATGTGCTAACAAGTATATCTCCCTCAATAATCAAGTGAAAGTGAATTTGGACCTTGAGAGCAAACTATAATCATATAATCATCCCTACAACATCATATAACACTTATCCAAGACATCTAGTAGTATGAAGAAATTACACCATTCCCTTAGGATTCAAAATAATTCATGAGTGATATTCATACAAACACAACATTCCAATCAGAAAAAAAAACGTTCAAGTACCAATTTCATTAATATAACAGAAGCTCAAAAGATAAGAACTCAAAATAACAAGGCCAGTATCAAACATACCATATGTATCATCCAAAAATATAAAAATAATTTATCAAATTGTCGTATTTCAAAATAAATCTATTTAATTAATAAGTGTTCTTAATTTTTAGTGTTATTGTATAAAACCCATTTATTTTTTCATTTAACCCTAAGGGAATTCACATATAAATTAACCCAATTTCATTAAGCTGATTATACCACCATAAATCCCGAGAATATATTATTATTCTAATTAAAAATACTGATACAGTCAATAAAGTTATCCAATTTATCATATGATACATATACCAAATTGAAGTGGTCACAATAATTTCTAAATATGTCCCACTTATTGAGTTATTGTAGGCATTAATCCACATTCCCAATGACCGAATCGAATCTAATGGAACATCTAAAATATTATAATTTATAGGTCCAATACAATTAATTTTTTATTTCATGTGTAATGCCATAGTTATAGCACATATCAAATATACTATAAATACATAAATTAGAAAAAATGGTATATGATTTAGACCACCCAAAAAGATTGTAGATAATGTAGTGAGAGAACTGGGAATCCACAATATTGACTTGCTTTTGGATTCCAATAAATGAGAAATAGATAATCCATTTTCATTGTATCTAGAACTATAGATGAACCAAAATCCATAACATATAAGTATATATTAAGATATGTGAGATCCAATGTGCACTTACTTTCAAAAAAATGAGGACTCAAAAAATCATCCACGGAAGGGTTGCGTAAAGTGGAAGCTAAAAAAATTGGCTGAAATTGAAAATAGAAGTGTGTTAGGCATAGTCAATTGAAGGTAGTGGTGTGAGGGGAATCTTCGGTCAAAGGAATAGGTGCTCCAAGCATCATTGGCATAAGAATGGTCAAATGGTTATTATAATGACTAACATTATTGTAATTAAATGGGTTGCGCTTTAGAAATTCATGATATGAATTTATTTCATATCATGTAAAAACCTTTATCCCATTTTCCCTATTTTCATCAAAATATTGTCTCAGAAAATTTAAACAAAAATCTTTTTGATAAAATTTGTGTTTCTTAAACTAGTTTCGTGACAAGATTTCATATAGTGAGAAATATTTCCATGACATTATTAACATGTTGAAAAATATTTTCCTGACAAATCTACATGTTGTACAACATATTTTTGGGAAATGTCTACATGTGGTTAAATAAATTTTCATGAAATGTTAACACATAGTAAAATAAATTGTTATGATGTGTCTACATGTGGTGAAATATATTTTCATGACATATCTATATGTGGAGAAATATATTGTCATGACATTTCTATACATGGTGAAATGTGTTTACAGGGTGTTTAAGATTTTCAAGGTGGGAATTAGTTCATGTTGTGAATTAAATTCATAGGTTCATCGGTATATGTTATATTCAACAGTAATAAATGGTTTATCTTATCTCTATGCAGTCACTAAACACATTTGGATGAACTGAACCTCTTAATTTGTCTCTCTTATGAGACTAGGTGCACCAAGTTCTTCCTCTCTTACCTCCAACAAAAAAATAGGTGGAAGAAATGTCTGATCATAAAAAATACTCATAATACTCCCTATGGATCAATTACTATATGCTATTAATATAGGATAACTCCCGGAGTTCCAAAAGATACTCTTCAGAACTACTGAAATCCAAAAACCAGTATTGTAAAATTTTCAGAATAACCTGGATAGTATGCTCAAATTAGTCGTTAGTCTAATGATGGTAGGATAAACCTAGAAATACCTATGTTCCTAATTCAATCAAAAGATTTTTTTTTCAAAACCATGAATTGAGACATTAATATCAATTAGTATAATTTCTCCATTCAATAAGAGGAAACTGAACTATATCACTCTTTTATAGACTGCCCAGACTGTTAAGGTGATTTTATACTTGATAGGTATGAAGTGGGATACCTTCGTAATTAGATCCAGAGAAATCGATAGAAAATTACTATTACAAAGTAGGTAAAATTTTTGGAAAATACATACTGAAATCATCCCATTTCTTCTCTAAAATTGAAAGATTCTGCAATAGCCCAACATGCCTCTAATGCTCGACATTCATTTTCTGATTAGTGAAACATCTCACGATACAGCCTGATATCTATCTCTTCACCCCTAGAAACCATAATAATCTATGGACATCATGATACATGTTTGTCATGTTAGTATGTTCCATACATATAGATTCATTAAACAATCTCACAATATCATCACACAAAATTTTAGGAACCCGTATGAATCTAAAAAAAGTGGATATTGTCAATACTTCCCATAGACCCTGCTCTAGTGGTCCACTCACTATAATTTTTCCCTTAAATAAATTCTTTCTAGATCAGAAAAATTATCTATATTCATTGGTTCTAGAATAAAGGTTATAAAGAATAAAATTTTTAAAGATACTCATCTCTATGAATCCTTAATGTAAATATTCATATATATAAAGATGACCATATTCTTCCACTCATCGAATGATTCCCACATTACTTATTACTACATCTTCAGACTCAAGGAATCAGTAATGATATTTCCCTTTTTCTGTATGTAAAATAGCTGGAAGTAGAAAGATTACAGAAACTAACCCCACCACCTCTACTAATGTTTTTGGTCTAACTGATAAAATATATACTTGAGGATTTTATGGTCCGTATACACAAAAAAACCTCTCACCTAAAAAATAGTGTCTCCAATATCTCATGACATGAACCACCACAATAAAAAACTATATCGTGAATGGGATATTTCTTATAATGTTTTGTCAACTCTCTAAAGACATAAGAAACTATATGGTCCTCCTATATCAGAACTGGTCTGAGTCTATATTTCGATGTGGAAAAGTACATGGTAAACACTATACTGGACATAGGTAAGGTGAGGATTGGTGCTAAGATCAGTATACTCTTCACCTATTGGAATGATCTCATACAAGAATCTATCTAAACATACTTCACCAAATTTTTGGTCATCCATGAAATCAGTGTTGCTCGATGGAGAAGTCCTAGATGAAGTACCAGTAATAACCTAGTGGACAAGGAAAACACATAATATAGAAATAATTCTAGTGTCACTCCCATGATACCATGATTCCAACCTTCTATGGGCCCACTGAGAATAAAATATCTTTGATAATAAGGCCCAAGAAGTGAATGATAGCATACTAGATATAAATTCACTAAAGAATTTGGATCTAGAAAATAATCAAGATGTGAGAACAAAACTAGTTACATATCTATTATAGTAAAATTTCCTAATATAAGATATCAATTTTAGGATATGTTAAAACCGTAATTTTATGATTGATTTTTACATCATGAATGGTTTGAAACACTTTAATTAAGATTTTGATTCTAAGTCTACATCATGTTCTAATTATGGTAAATCTAAATTTAGTGAATTTATTTATTTATGTGATAAATTTCAACAGGAAATACAAAATATTACAAAAAAGTATGAAATTTTGACTATAAATTAGAAAATGGTTTCTAAAAAAACTATTATTTTTGAATGTAAATTTTTTGATAATTTTTATTTATGAGTTTGAGATCAAAAAATAGTTTTTCAAATTTCTTATTATAAATTAGAAAAAAGGAAAATCATAGTTCGAAAAATTATTCTTATAATACTATGGATATATTTTTTTAATAATATTTGAAATAATATAAAATAAAACATGGATTTTATGGATGTAATATTAATTTTGAAGGAAATTAATTCTAAATTTATTTTCAGAATGCAATCATTAAAAAAATTTATGATACTGTTAAATATTTCTGAATCAAAATATAATAGAAATTCAATTTTTTATTATAATATATAATGTATGTTAAATAAGAATAATTTTTTTCCAATTAAAAAATGTCGGTATCTCATATATTACATTATATAGATATTTTTTGTTTGGAAATTATGATTCTGAAATCTCATTATGATTTGTTCACTAATTTTTAAATTCAAAATATTATAATTATAAATCTACTTTTATCATATAGAAGACTGAACCATCAGCATAATGGGTACGTAAACATACTATTTTGAATTATATTGGAAAAACATGTCTGGATTCTCATGTATGTTGTAATTATATTACATCCATCATAAATTTTCATATTGTTTAAACATTTTGATGTTGGCATGTACATTAAAATATTCATTTTGGTTAGTGAGAATGGATTTTTTTATTTAATAATTATTATATCTAACTTTTAGTTTTTTTTATTCTATCAATTTTTTTTTAAAAATTACAAAAATTTCATATTATTATTTCAATTTATCCTTTTAGAATATTTTAAAATTATTTATTTCTATGTGATATATATGTTTTGAATCCTTATTTTATTTGCGTGGAATTTTTTTTATTAAATTTTAATATTTTTATAAAAAAATGTTCTTACACTGATATTTATAGATTATGTGTTTTATAAAGGAGGATAAAATGTTGATTTCAAAATAGTAGATTTTTTTGATGAATTTCAAAATGGGGGAGAAATATTGAATTTTTGTTTTGGGTTTCAATAATAAAAAAGGGGTGTTTATTAGAATGGATACATTAGAGAACATTATTTATATATTATTCATACGACTAAAAATATTATTGTTTTATTCAAATTAATTTATTTAATATAATTTTACTGTTTATCATTTCTTTCATCATTTATTTCTTTTATTCTAATTATTTTTTTGGGTCAAATCATATGAGAAATTAAATTTATAAGTTCATTTTTACCCTTATACATGTAGTTTTTATTATTCCTTACCTGTATATAAACATTTATTTCCCTTTATGTGAGCCATAAAATATATATTTTAGCTTCCCAAAACTCAATATATAGCCTTACGTGAGTGTCTGTTACCTTTTCACAGTGTTTATTGTTTTATTTTATCCCTTCCACTTTTTATTTGAAATTATTCTTACCCATATATTTTTGTAAAGATATATTTAGAAAAGTCATGAAATATATATTTGTCTTTACACAACATAACTTTTATAATTATTTTAGTAGTTTAAACATTCATATAACTTTACATATCAGATTTATTTATTTTTTAACTTTACAAATGTTGTTTGTGCCATTACCTAGTATATCATATAAGTTTTAAATATCTGATATACTTTGTTAGTTACCTTTAACTATGATTTTTTAACTTCCTTTAATTAGAAAATAATTTTTTTTACCTTCACGTAGGAAATATATATTACATTTAACCTTACCCATCATTGTAATTTGAGTGTTACCATTAAATATTTTTTTGAATTTATATATTAACTTGATGCATGGCGTAAGATGAATTTTATATAGCTATAGAATTCTAAATTTCTCCAGATTAACCTATTATACAGTTATTTGATATTATGATGTGATGAATGTATTTTTAAGTTTTCTATTTATTTAAATCATTAAATAAATTTTTATTAATTATATAAAAAATTTGAATTATTACAACATTGTTTCTAACATATTTACATGTAGATAAAAATTGTTTTTTTTCATAGTTATTTCTGTAGCTTGGAATACAAATTTTTTTATTTAATTTTTTTGAGTATTTTTGTTTTGTTTTAATGTTTCTAAATTTGTATAATATATCTTTAAACATTTTCAAAAAAAATTTATTTATTTTAATTTAATATATTTTTAAATTTATATTATATTATTTTAAATGTCGAATGATTTATTGAAATTAATATTTTCAATAATATTTTTTTGTATATGTTTGAGATTTTATTGATTTCATTGACTTATTCTTATAGAAATATTTTGAAATCAACATCACAAATTTTCAAATACTATTTAATCATTAAAATTTAAAAAAATTTAAGAATAAACTATACCATCTCTCTCTCCATGATAATTATAATTTGTATTTATAATTTTTTATATTTTTAATTACTGGATAATAAAATTGTATGTGTTGTGTTTTTTTCATTTTAAAGGTCCTAAGGAATAATTATTTATGGTATTAGAGGATGTTACAAATGTAAAAGGGACATTTAACCAAATCTATTTCATTTGTTTGATGAATTATTAAGGAAGGGATAAATTATATTCAACTACATTCACCTGGGAAAAATGAACTGCACATTGTTGTAACATACATAATTCATCATTCAAATCCATTTTAATGTCTATGAAATATTTTTCAACACTAAAATTAATTATGTAACTCTGATAGGGGTCTTTTATTATTTATTTTGTATCATCTTAATGGATATATATTTCTACACATTTTATCTTAATATGACATGTTATACAATCTATAAAAAGTAGTTTATTAGTTATGCTCACTTGACCCAATTACAAAACAATTAGGTTGGGGCTAATCCTTAGAGAAAGGAAAGTGTTTTGTCTTCCCCACAAAAGATTTGTTTGGTTTCGGTCTATCATATTGTAAAAGTATAGTGTTGGGATTCACCCCACTTTAAAAGTACGTTTCAATATTTTTATGTAGTAAATGTCTCTATAGTATATTATTTAGGTCCATAAACCGTTTTTTGGCGGTGTGATTAGAATGAAAAGTCAATTAGTATATACCATAATAAAATTTACAGGTTTTATCTCTTATATTTTAAACAATAACCCTTCACACAATAACTGTTCATATTCATTTAAGGTAGAATTAATTAATCATTTATAATAACAAAATTCCACATTCAAATTTAATAAATTCAATAAATTTAATAATGTACAATTCCACCTCCTTCTTGTATATTAACATCAAGTTTTATGATACTATATAAGCTTCATTACCTAAGTCCTTTATAGATAAGAAATTGTTTGACCTTGTCAGAAATTAAATTAATACTAATATATTGTTTCCCATGTTTAATATATCATCATCAAACACTACAATGGAAATAGATACACTACGACTAAATCTTTTATTGACATAATGCTCACATTTATTCTCTATGAGGCTATATTACCCAATGGTTTTATCAAAGTAAATGTTACATGATATGGATGCTTTATTCTACCCATAAATGGATATATGAAACCTAAATACCTTATAAAAATCCCTTAAATTCAAAAAACCTTCGGGCTATGTCATCTTAAAATCTTACACAATGTTTTTAAGAAAAACTATTTTGAAATCCATTTTCTAAATTTCATAGTCATTGTAATTTTATTTAAAATAAACAATTTGGTAAAATTTATTGTAGAAACAAGTTAAAATGAATCATTAAAGATTATTACTTGATGTTGTTTAAACATTTTTAAAACCAATTATGCCTTATAGGTACCGAATTTACTATCCATGCCCAGTTTCCTCTTAAAACCCCATTTATTACTAATAAAATTTTCTCCCACAATAATATCTACCAAACCCCATATTTGGTTAAATACATGGAATCCATATAAAATTTCATTTATTCTTTCTATATAGAATATTTTGAGATTAATATTTCATCCTTGTTGGATATAGGTTTTAAATTATCAAATAACAATGTTTCAAAATCTGTATTTAATAGAAAAAACATATCTCTATAATTAGTTAACCTCTACTTGAATCCTCATATAACGTTTGTATCCAAAATAACATATTATATGGGGATTTTTGGATCTTGTTATTATACAAAATTACATGTATCATGAGCCACTATATCATCAAATATCTTATTTCTTCCACTATATCTGATATATATGTTCTCCCTATCAATGAAAAATTCTATTTCTAGGTACTATTACCTTTTTGCTAAGGATTCATATGGAAAGTTTCCCATTTATTCTATAGGATATTCAATATCAATACACATTTTGTACTAGTGTTATGTTCCCTATAACAAATATCTTTAACAAACTCTTATCAGCCATAGAAATTTAAATATGACAATACTAATTTCTTTACACAAAAAAGTTTGTATGGAATTATATTTTATTCATTAGTTGGTACTTGGAACAATATGATTGTCACAATATGCACTACATATCCACAAAATTATAATGAAAGATAGACATGAATCAGAATCAATCTCATTATGTATAATAATGTATTGTTCCTCGATTCACTTACATAATTCTACTTTTATGCAGAAGGAGAAGTGTGTTGAGATAAAATCCCATAATCATTTTAATAATTGATGAAATATTTGAATAGATACTATCAGTCATGTTATAAGTGAAGCTTATTATTATTTTCACCCTAATTTTTCTCAATTTCATTTTCAAAATAATAAATTTATTAACAGAATATGGCTTATACCTCATTATGTAGATAAATCCATATCTACAAAAGTCATCAGTGTAACCATTGATGTAAGATTATACATCTACAAGATCAAATAGAATTGTTCCACATGAATATATATATTTCAATTAATGAATCAATTTCTCTCTTTATATAATATCATAATATTTTAAAATAATGACAATGTTTGGTTGGTAAAAGATATGCAACATCAAACTTAATCCAACCACAATATATTATTATTTAAATATTATTTTTATACAGTAGTTATTAAATTGGTGGAAATGAAAATTATTTTCCAATTTATTAAATATATTTAAATTTCCAACTTAATATAAATATATTGATAAATTCTTTAAAAATAAATAGTCAGTTTTTTTCTTTTCATTTTATTTTTCTATTATATATTCTATTAAAAAAATATTATTTCTTTTTTCAGGAAAATATTTTTATTTATTCCAATATATTTAGAAAATCACACTTCATAAAATGAATATAATTTTATTAAATTATCATATTAAGATTATCTTATGATTTATTTTTGAGAATTTTTAAAAATGATTGATATTTTGGTGAATAGTAAAAAATTCTTATTTTATTGAAAAATGAATGTCCAATTTTCATTTTTTATATAAAATAGTTTCAATGTAAAGTAAGTTATATTATATTTTAAATAAAATATTTTTTATATTTGAAAAAATATTATGTACAATATTATTAAAAACATTTTTATAGGTAAGAATACATTTTAAAAAAATCATTTCTATGATCCCAATGTGATTTTTTTAAATAAATCAAATTGATCACTACTAGTGATTGATTTTAGTTATATATATATATATATAATAAAAAAAGTTATAACACCCATAAATTATTTTTCTAGTCATGGTATATGAATTAACCAAGTTTCAAAATTAAAAACATTATTTTTCTAAAAAGTTGTTTTCATAGTATTGTGAACACTTATTTTGAAATTAAATTCCACCCCATATAAGAAAATTTTATGATAAAAATTATTCCATTTAATTAATTACAAAAATATATTTGGTTAAATATAAAAAAAATTATTTTTTTTCAACATGGATAGTAACCATTGTATAATTTATCACCTTGGTAAAGGGTTAATTTGGTTAATTTGGGTTTATAAAACATGATAAATGCATATTTTTTTAAGATAATGCATAGTGGATTATTTAATATAGTCCCTTTTCACCATAATATAGAAATTTATTATATGAATACATACTTTTCCATGAAAATTTCCTATATAATCTTTAAAAGAAATAAATTCTCAAAATATAACTCTCGTAGTATAAAATAGCTCTTCTGTTTCCACATTGGGATACATTCATGCTATGAATCAATATAAGTTCTTATATTGAGATTATATATGTTGTTTTAATTATATATATACTTATTTTTTTTTATAAATTACATAATGGTCTAAAATATTTGGGCAGGGCTAGTATATTATTTATTCAACAAACTGAAATATTACATAAACAATTCTATAAATATTAAAAGTGATATAATTATATTTTTTTAATGCATCCCACAAATTTAATAGATATATATGACATTAAATATAGTTTTGGGACAATTATATTTGAATTAAATATTTTTTATAATGTATTTAATTTCAATTTAAATGAATAGTGTTAGAAAGGAAATTAATGACAATTTATAATAAATAATATTTTTTTAAATTTTATAAAATTAAAAAATCGTTTATATACATAAAATTTAATTATATATGGTTTCCAAATACATATATGGTTCTATTATGGGTCATTATTCATATTATATCAGCATTGTTAATCCATAAATAGTGTAAGACATTAATATTACGACATATTTCAAAAGGGTTGAGAAAGGGTTAAAAATGATATGGGTAATAATTTGAACAAAACATGCCTAAATATTATTTTAAAAGATTACTTCAACATTCCTCATATTATCTTCAAACATTTTGAATTTGGATGAATTTTGGCATCAAAATTAATTTATATTGATATTATAATAATTTTCCTAATTTCCCCTCCCCACTCTTTTAAAAGGGAACCTATTCTTCTAATTTATTCATAAATAAAAATCATTTTGGATAGAAAAATGAAACTAAAATAATTTCTATAAGTCCCTACACACATCCTTTATCTTTTTTTAGGAATAATACAAACCCAATATTTGTTAAGGTGTCCAGAAATGGTGATTTTCCAAAAATGATGTATAGTTTTAAACTATATGTTTTTGTATTATTTCATTCCCTAATTCCTTAAAATATTCATCAAATATAATGAAATAAAAACATTTCTTTTTTCTAAATAATAATATATTATAATTTTAATATAATAACCTATATTCACCTCCACCATTGGTCAATTGGGAATGGTATCTATAGTTTTGGTGTATGGTGGACTACCCCCACGTGAACCGATGAATTTCATTTTCCCCTAACAGATATCAAGGATGGATATATTGATGTAATTAATACATTTATGTTATATTAGTGACATAGTTATCATTTTGAAAATATAAAAAATCACTTAACTTCAAACCATTCTACAGAATAAAAATTCATAACGGTGTTGAAGTTTATGTATAGAATACCACCTCAATAAAGCGATATGATTCATTATATATCACCCCAACACGTGGATGATATATATGTGTGTGTATATATTTTAAAATAATAATATTGTTTTTATGATTTTTTTATCATTATTTAATGATAAAATAGTGAGTTACTTTTTTCAATAATGATTTGTTGAGAAATTTAAATTGCACCTATGTGCATGTATAGCTTACCATATCCATAATTATATAGTAGTTCATTTTTCATAACCAAATTTCATGATTTGTTTTAAATATATAATTTATCAAAATAAATGATATTATTTCACTATTTCTATTCTTTCTATAATGGAACAATTACAACTTTTAACATGGTAAACCAACCAAAGTTGTTTTGAAAATTACAAATGGAATGTCCTCAAAGTTCTCAACGTGTACTTAATTGATTATGTAATTATATATTTAAGTAAAACTATTTAAAATAATTTTTTAATAATAAGTTATTAATACAATATTTTTTTTTGAATAATGTAAATATTATTATTATATTTTATACATTATTTAAAGGATATTCATGGAATTTATACAATCGATGTAACATATTTCATCTCAATTTTTGTTTATGAAGGCATATTTCGATGTTAGGCTCAATATTTTTTTATATAGTATATATACGCCCCATTTAACATGATATGTCATGAATATTAAATACATCATGGTTTTTTTTTTGTAATTTAAATTTTTCCAACTAATGGAATTTTACTTGAATGTTACCAAGTGGTAAATGGATTCTTAAATCAATTTCCTTGCATTGTGATATGACTCATCTTTGTTGACTTATTATTCAAATATTATATGTGAATATATCTATAAATTGATTTATTATATATTCAAAATTATTTTTAGTGAATTTAATTTTTTTAAATACATTCAATTCATTTATTAATTCATAATTTACTGATATAATCCTTGTATTGTTTATTCACCCCAAATTCCATTTCTTTGGTAAATATTTTTCTAATATGCACCTATAATAATTTATTAGGAGTTTGAAAATTCAACTAAAAATAATATATCGTGAATATAATTTTTTCATTATTTTTTGGGTTTTTATGTTATTTATTCATAAATTCTTTAATTGAATAGTTTCTAGTGAAAAATTCTTTATCTAATAATTTATTTTCTTATTAGTATTTTATTGTTAAAGGTTTATTATAGAAAAATATTATGATATTATTTTCAAAAAAGAAGTAATTTTTCCTATTTTTAGGAATTTGGATGACATTATTAATTTATATCTCATCCCTTATTGATTAAAGAAACATCAAGAAAGTCTTTTATTTATTATACAGATATTGTAACATCTTTTAGATTGAGAATAATTCTCTTCCACGTCAAGGTTTTCAAAAATTATTTAAAATGTATTCATTTATAAAAATAAATGATTTCCAAAATCAATTTAACAAGGTCCTTGACCTTATTTTATATTTCTTAAAAATGAAATTTCAAAACATTTCCCAAATGAGTCAGTGAAGATACACCTTAAAATTTTCTTGTAAATAATATTTATTCATAATGATTAAAACATAAACTTATTTTAACACCATCATAAATAATTTTTCCAAAAAAACACCACTTAAAATGTTCCATGGTTAATTTTAAATAAATTTTTTTTCATAATATTTTATGAATTTTAGTTTTTAAAATTCATTCAAAAAGTTAAATGGGTATTTTCCTCAATTACTTTTTCATATTATTTTAATAGTATATCCGTTCATCAATATATAATTACCATGATGTTACTAAGGATAGATTTTAATTATACTATCATAACTATTTTATCTATAATTATTTTGGTGTTTCAAAGATATCATATTTGGATAATTTCTTTTCAATGATTTAATATGGTTATAGGAGGAATACTAGATTTTATAGGAATTTTATAATTAAATGAAAGCTTTATGAAATATTTTATGTTATGGTTCTTGGTCATTGTTTTTATGAACATTGGTTCCATTATAAACCATGTGTGGGTGGTGCATTATTGACCATTTATTGGTGTTTTTGTGATAAACCAAGGAAATGTTATTCCTTTATAGCCCTCTAATGCATTCAGTGTGGATGTTGATGACTTGGTTATTACATTTGAAATTGTGATAGAGTGATTGATATGGAAATTTTGTTGAATTTTACCAACATATTTCTTTATTCTTTATATATTTTTTGAAAATATTTAGATTTATATATACAGGATAATGTTATTATGTTTAATGAAATGTATTATCTACATATTATGGGTGAAAATATATATTTTTTTAATGATTAAATTGGTCATGATTGACACCACATGCATCATGATTATTAATTCAAATTATTCATGAACTTTTTTAATTTTTAAGACTAGTTTCATGATGATTATCTAGTTATTAATAGGTACGATTTCCCTCATTTTATTCTCATTCACTATGATTATGTTTACATACCAATTATATTATCTTACTTTCACTGCTGACAATAAATTCTTAATGTTTATGTTTACACATACTAAGAAATTAATCATACAAATATTATGTTTCCTTTATCCATGTTTATTAATAATAAAGATAAATTATTAGAGTTTTAAAATATTTTTCAAGAGAATAATTTTTTTTGGGGGATGTTGAAGACTTATTATTGAATATAAATAATATATGTATAGTGGAAAAAGTATACTCCAGAAGTCATGAGGGTTATTTATGTAATAATTTTTCTTGATTATATAAAACTATTACACTGCAAGGTCCTTGGGTATTTATGTGATATAATATATCCTATTTATGTTGAATGGGGTGGATGGAAAAAATTGTTTCGGGTTTATCAGATTGAATGGTAGAATTGTATATTTTATTTTTTTAGAACTATATTGAGGACTACTGGTTCAGGTATACTATAGTTTCTATCAAAGAACTATTTAGATAAAATTGGGGATTTTTATGTTTTATGTGTTGTTTTCATAAAGGTTATTAAATCATCATGGTTTTATTAGTTTATGGTTTATGGTAAATTCAAATTCACAGACACCCAATTTCATGTTTTAGGTGATAGAGTTTTAAAGTGACTAATGTCATTTAGGGATCTGCACTATTTCTTTAATGTATATGTTAGACCTTGGTATAAAATGATGTATTATATAAGGATAAAATTATTAATTTTATTTGGGAATAAAATATGATATTATTGTTTCTTTATGTTTATTTAGATTATTTGTGGATCAAATTAGAATATCTTATAAACTATATGAATATGTCATATACATTTGTGTCTATAAGGAATTTTGTGTGAAAAATGTTATCCAAACATAATTAAAAAAATTTCATGGATGAATGTGTGATCAAATATCACTTAATATTTTTTTATAATCTTGTAATATTATGACTAATTTTAATGATAGTTGTTTATGGAATGATTTAGATTGATCATTCGGTATTAATATTTAATTTTGGAGATTAATCTATCATTTTTTTAAATTTTTTTATTAAATTAGTGTTTAACATACCTTTATAGAAATTTTAGTTTAGGATACAGTCAAAATATTAGTGAAATTAATTTTTATCATCTTAAAGAATTATGTGATCTATTACGTGTTTAGTTTTTTATATCTTGAATGATAAATTAATCTTGAATACTAATTGTTTTGAGAAAAAATAGAATGAGGTGGAAATTGATTAAAGTATGAAACTATACATCTCAATTAATTATGGTTTTTATTGTTGTTTTTTATATTATATATTAATTTCAAAACATTTCAAAAAAATATCCATAAAAAAATTATCTATTTATTTTTCTCATTAATAAATAAATAATATTTTATCCCATCAATGATTAATTGATTTAAATAGTAAAATTTGTAATCACCATTTGATCTATCACTCTCATTCAATTTTTTGTTGTTATATTTATGATCCATTTCCATAATTTATTATTCTATTGATGTTCCCTTATTTGGAAACCTAGTCAGGTGTTATTCCAGATGACCATCAGACTTTTTTTCCCCTCTTTTAAAATGATGTTTGATTATCCCTAATTATGATGTGGGATATCAATATAGGAATTTTTATATGAAATTTTTTTTTATAAAGCATGGGGTTATATAGTGAGGAATTAATTTTTTAAAGGATGTGATAGTGTAATATTCCATGATCATAAAATAATGACAATGTTCGATTACAGACATGATACACAACAACAAAAATAAATGAATCATAATACACTGTTATTTAAAAATGACCATTATAACATAGCCATTAAATATACATAAATGAATATTTGTAATTACATTATGAAATATAAATAATTTTCTTACTTAATATAAATGTTCTTAAAAATTCTATTTAAATAATGACTCAAATTTTTGATGAGTCATTTTATTCATCAAAAATTTATTTTTACTCAAAAAGAATTGTTATTGGTTCTTGTAATATTGTATTATGTTTAATTTCAGGAACATTTATAAATTTTATTTTATAAAATTAACATCATTTTTGAAATCATTATTTTAAAAATTTCATAGTATGAATATTTGAGAAATCTTTGGAAAAATTTATTTTCAAATTAATAAAAAAAGAAATGATGATTTTATTGAATTTGTTTTGTAAAAATATTGATTCCTAAATTAGTTTAAAATAAAATTTATATTCTCATATTTTTAATAATGAAAAAATGTACATTTGAATCAATTTTTGGTTTGATTTTATAATAAAAACATTTTATATGAAAATTGAAATTTACATACAAATATGTTTTTATGTGAATGCTATGTTTTGGTCTTAATAAATTAAATTTTTTATAATTTATTAACGATTTTAATACAATTAATATATTATATACAGATCTTTTTATATAAAATATCATCTATTTTTTCTACTCATGGAATAAAAATAAATCTTGGATTATGCTTCAAAACAGTATTTAAAAAAAATTAATTATCACATTTTGTGAAATGACATTAAAATTAATTACTACCACTTATTGGTATTTAATATGATAAAATTGTATATAAATTCGGAATCATGAGGTACATATTTTGTAAATAGGCTACTTTTAATTTTATTCAATATGAATAGTAACTATAGTAAAATTTATCACCTCGGTAAAGGGATTATATGTCTAATATTGTTTAAAACTAAGTGATGAGGCTATATTTCTTGTCACAATTATTAAGGGGTGAATATTATTTAACCCTTATCACTTTAGTTTAGAAATATATATTTTTCCACTTTTTCATGAAAATGACCTATATAATATTTTAATCAAACATTCTTACGAAATATTACTCTTTTAGTTGTAAATATATATTAGGCTTTCATTTATGGAAATAATATTTTTATGTATTAATATAAGTTCTTATTTTGGTAATAATGTTTTTTTACTAATAAAAATAAAATTATATTTTTTATAAACAAAAAATTGAACTTAAATGCTTGTCCAACAAAAAATAGAATATTTATTCAATTAATAGAATAATAAAATAAATGATACAACATTTCTTAAAAGTGATATAGTTTGAATGAGTTAATATGTCCCAAAAATATTTATATATTTATATTAAAGACTAGGGATATATGGAAGCATTATATTTTATTTACCCTATGGTCTTGATGTGTTTAATGTAAAACTAAATTAATAGTGTTAAAATGTCATTAATGATATTATAAAATAAATTTTCATTATAAAATGATATAAAACTCATAATAAACATATATTCAATAAAATTATTTTAATATGGTTTTAGAAGTAATCTGTGGTACATTTATGGGTCTTTTATCTTTTTATTTGTACATTATTGACCATTAAATGGTAGAAATTTTTTAATATTATGATAATTGTCAAAAGGGTTAATGAAAGGTAAAATCAAAATGATAAGGGTAAAAATGTTATATAAAATAGTCAAACATATATTGGATGATTGTATTTAGACAAATACACATATTATATTTTAATATTGTCAATATGTATCCATTTGGATGTTGAAATTAAATTAAATTAATATTATACAAAATTATATGTGCGCCCAACTCGAGTTTTATAAAAGAGAACCTTGTCATCTCATTTAATCACACATTATTTCTTTTAATTTGGAAATAACTTTCCAAATCCATTACTTAAATGTATCCTAGTATCATTTAGGTATTGGATTTTGAATAATTCCATACTTATATGGTTTAAGTTGTTAATAATGTTATATTATCCAAAGGTGAGTTGTAGTTTTTAACTGCATGTTTTTGTTTTATTTATTCTTTCACATTCATATATTATTCTACAAAAACTATTGTATAATAGAATCATAATATTCCATATTATGTAATGTTAATATTTTATCTCAAAAATTATATCCATCTCCATCCTCCCTCTAATTGGAATGTAATCTATCAGTCTTGTTTACGATGGATTATCGACTGACGAATCGATGTAATTTATTTTCAATCACCACCTATCATAGATGGTTATAGTAATTGGATTAATGTATGTATATAAAATTTATGAAATATTATAATTTATTAAAATTTAATACATCACTTATTTTTTTTAATGTTCTATTAACTGGAATATGATAACGTCATTCGTGTGTATGTGTAGACTATCATGAACACAATGTTATGTGATTCATTTTTATCACCAAAACACATGATGATATATATAAGTTTATTTATAATCCTATAATAGTATTTATGATATTATGATAATTCAATAAATATTAAAAAAGTGCTCAATTTCTTTTTATAATGATTGTTTAATATTAGAGCATTTCTCATGTGTTCATATGACCTATCTTCTCTATGATCATAACACAATAAATTATTCATATCCATTTTTATTTATTTGATTAGAAATAATAATTTATGTATTAAAATAATAAATATATAATTATTATTATCCTAGAGATGATGTATCAATGGCCACTTTTACCATGATCGACATAGCCAAACTGTTTGGATAATTAGCAATCGAGCATCCTCAAAGTTCCCAACATAAACTGATTATGTCATTAAATAAATAATTAAAATAATGTCAATATTTTTTTTTCTGAAAAATCTATTATACCTCATAATATTATCAAGAAAAAAAATAATTTAAATGAATTTATTATATTGTATGTAAAGGAAAAACATAGAAATTCTGCACTCAAGGTAAGGTATTCTGTCTCAAATTCCATTCATTATGTGTTATTTTGATGTTAAACACATAATTAATTTTATATGTTATATATAATGCATCATTAAAATTTTATATCATGTGTACTACATAAGGTATTTTATTTTACCTTATGATTTCAATTAATCTATCCTTATGAATATGTTATGAATATTAACATATGTTAAATGGGTGATTAATTAATTTTCCTTTTATTAGGTGATAACCCTTATTCATTGACTTGTATATTCCATGATTATGTGTAAATTGATCTACAAATTGATTTATAATGTATTTGAACTTGTTTGTGTGGATTTAAATATAGTAAACATAATCTTCTCAATTATTAATTCTAAATCATGTAATATGATCTTTGGAAAGGGTATTCATCTCAAATTCCATTTCCTTTGGAAATATATTTTTGATATGAAACTATATTCTTTTATATGGTTTATATACTAACATATCAGAATAATATAACCAATATCTTATTATTTTATTTTTATATAAATCTTATTTTGATGTTTATCGTTCATGGGGATTACGATTGAAAATATAACAAAGTGGAAAAGGTTGTGTGACACAATCTTCTATATGTTTGGGATAGTTTATGTTTAAGGTACATTGGGGGAAATTGTATGCTCTTATTTTAAATAACAACTTCTATATTATTCTACTATTTTAATTAATATGTTTTAAATTATTAAATTATATTTATTTTTTATTTTATTAATGAAACATCAATATTATTATTAGTAAGCGATACCAATCTTCTATATTCTTTTATATTTTAAATAACTCTTTTTCTATAACTATGTTTTGTTTAAAAAATTAAAAATATTCATTATACACATATATTTTTTTCTATATGTATTTCAAATATTCCTTGAAATTCATTTAAATGAATTTATCTAGAATATTTTATTATTTTTACAAATGAGTAACATTATACATCCATTAAAAAAATGTTTGAAAAGAATAGTTATTTTAGATGTTTACATTATGAAATTTTGTAGCTAACATCATGACTAATATTTTTTAACATTTTTATTAATGTTTCCATGTTATTTTAAAATAAAATTATTTAAATAATATTTTAGTAATTTATAGTTTTTAAATGTAATTTTCAAATTGAAAATAAATCATTTCCTCAAGAATTTTATTCATAGTCATATAACGATATTTACATTCAAAGAATTCATAAAGTCTAATTATTACTATGGATAGTTTTTAATGATACCATTCTAATTAAATCCCTAGGTGAATTACAAATTTTTTAAACAGATTTTTTGGGAAAACCCCATTAATATAACATTTTTGTGTTTTTGGGTTGAATATTGTTATTGAAAAAGTTGGTTTCCATAGTCATTTATGGAGTTTCGAAAATATTTTTTACAATATATCTTTGTAATGATCGAATAAAATGGAATGGATTTCATGGATTCATTAAATAAATTTCATATACAATGTGGTGGTGTTTCCAAGTGTTTTCCAAACTTTTTAGGTCTAAAATTTATTGGATGGATCAATCATCCTAAATTATTGATTTCAATAAACTCCCCAAAAAATTATGGAAAATGAATTTTTTTTAAAAAGAGAATTTTTTTTGAAGGTACAAAGATTTTAAAATGAATTCGATGTCATGATTGATGAGGTTTGCAAAGTTGTAGATCATTATGAGTACATGAAGGGTTGATGGTAATCTTTGTGACTAAGAGATGTGGATAATCATGAATGTTCAATGAATATATGGTACTCTCCCTAACTAAGAAAAGATTATTGAATGGAAAATTTTCTTTATAGACTCACAAAATAGGGAGATTCATGGACAATGATGAGAAGCATTAATAAAATTTGATAAAATTGATGTATTTTTTTGAATGGGAGGTAACACCTATAAGTAGTCATCTACCACACCTTAGAAAATAAATCATTACCTAATTAAGATTAAAAGGATATGGACTCACAAATTTAATTTTAGAGGACTGTTCTTGTGAATAATTATGTAAAGAAAGAAGTTCACAATTTCTATGAATACTAAGAGAAAATTGTAAGTTTCAAAAAAGTATTTAAGTTCTAAAATCCATACAAATATGACCAAATGTTGTGATATTATATAAGGCTATGTGATATATTAACAAGTGCTTGACATTTATGAAATTATGTTGCTTTATTAGGGATATTTAAGCTTTGCTAAAGAAGTGATCTTCTCAAAAGTAGTATGGTTTGAGAAGCCAGTTTATACATGAAAATAATTGAGCAGTATCAAGAATGTTGTCTGATCTTTTTGAATGTAATAAGCATTGTGAACATTTTTAAAAGGGATTATCGAGTAAATATGTTGTAATGTAATATTTATCTTGTGTATGTATAAATAAAATCAACATAAAGTCTACTTACAATGGATGGTTCATTAATTTTTGATAATAAAGGGACCTACATGTCCATAAACATTGTGTCATTCCTTTCCATATCACCTAGAACAAGAAGAGGAATAAGGTGATCCATTACCTGAGTAGTGATACATTTAAGGCGAGATTGATCGAGTGGCCCTTGGGATGTGGTGATATCCCACTAAACATTGTAATGTAAGTGAGCCATATTATAGAATTTATCTAGCTAAAACTTTTTTTGGAAGTGTGCCTCAGTTAATTTTGAAAATCGACACATAATTGTTGAATACTCCTCGAAGGTATCCCAATTAGGGTGAACCAAGACATATTTTTGTGCCTCATTCATTCATTAATTCATATTCATACATTTCTATTGGATAGGGAGTGAATATCATTTTTTAAACAAAGAAACAAGATCTCCTAAAGAAATTGATTTATTATATCATACTATGATTCAACCCCTTGGGGTATTTAACATATTTAGTAAAGCAATGATTTCCATTGAAACAATTTTACCTGGAGTAAGTGAAGTAATAGAAGGAACAATAGATGTTTCTATTATTTTAATCATGAAATAAAAGATATATGAACATTATTATATTATGGTTATTGTGAACTAATTGTGATAATTTTTTGTAATGTTATAGACCAAGGATTGGAGGTTGCATTATTAAATGAATTTGGGTTCTGTGATTAACCATGGAGGAGAGGGTTCATGATATCCATTCAATGCATTGTATATTCATGTAGAGAATATGGTTATTACATTTCTATGAGTAATTTAATGAGTGGTATGTAAATAATTTTTCATGTAACAATCATGTTTTATCTATGATTACGATTGTTTATTTTAATGTTTATTATTTCTCAAGGCAGTCTACAGTGTTATTGTTTAATGAAGTTTATTTTATACAACTTATGAGTTAAAAAATATGGGATTATATTTATATCATGGATCAATATTTACCTCACATGGGTTATGATGATTGATTCCAATGAACTTTACCTTTCTAAAATAATTTTTCCCTGATTTAAGATTGATGTCCCATGTATTGATGCATATGATCTCCATTTTTTATGATCCATCACTATAATTATGTAATCATATCATTATGACCATCTTACTCTAATTGATAAAATATAATTGTTTATGTTTATGTTTAACCTTACTCATCACTTTATCTCACCCTTCATATGTTCCCATTACACAATATTTTAATGAATTGTGGAAAATTATTGTATTCTAGAATGGTTTCTTAAGAGAAAAAATTGTTTAGTAGATACTAAATACATGATATTTAATATGAATATTTTGATATATCGGAAAAAATAAACCCTTGAAATCATGAGTGTTATTAATGTATATGGTTTTTCAAATTCTTTAATTCTCAAAATCTACAAGGTCCATATGATTTCAAGTGTGGAATTTTGTTTAATGATTATTGATGTTTTGGACAGAAACAAATTGGTCTCATTTATCATTAAAAAGACAGAAATATAATGTGTATTGTTTTAACATGGGATCACGGAGGTCATGTTCATGGAAAAAACAATTTCACCATTTCCACTAAAAGGATCATTGATTATTTTTCCACGTAAAAAATAATTCCATATATCATGCACATTATTTCAAATGAATCTAGATACCCTTGAAAATGTATCCATGTCATGTTATTCTTTTTTTCATAACCATGATAGTGATGCCATATATTTTTTAGATATGAGACATGTGAATTTAATTCCATAAAGATAGCTAACTATTGTTTTTAAAATTCCAACACATAATTAGCATTATTCAAATTTTCAATACCATTACATATGCCATATTTCGAAAAATGATAACTTTTATTTCAAAACATGAAATATAAATCCTTTGATATATAAATTTGATATACATATAATGTTTATGATAACACAGGGTATAGAGTAAAATTATTTAAGACTATAATTAAACATAAAAAAAAAGTTCAAGAGTCTATAAAAGTCAGGCCTAAAGACATTTTAAATATAAGCAATAGTACAAATCTAAACATTAGAAGGGTTTTACAAATGTAATATTGAACCAATCCATGCATATATGAATCTACCATCAGTGAATAGTACATATTATTCCTAATGTATCACATAGTGATCATTTCCATGATTTCACACTTTGCAAGTGCATCCACCACTTGATTTTCATATCATTAAAAATGTGTAACTGTTTACTTGAGATGATTTTCTTTTTTGAGACATCTAATCCAATGGGGTAGAATTTTCTATTTTAGATTCATGGTTGTTGATATGAGAAAAGTAACATAGTGTACCAAATCGAAACTAAACCTTATCAGGTTCATGTTCAGATAAGTATCATACATTATAGAATACATAATGGCTCATAATTATGCTTCATATGACATTTCATGCCTAATAAAGTGATGGAAACTTCCTTTGATGAAAGCTCTATGAGTATTGATGAAACCACTATAAACCAAGTTCCCAAAAAATCCAATGCCTACTCTCTTAATATTAACATTGATACATTGAGAGATAAGAAGAATCTAATGAATGTTCATGATCATTATAGGTGTCCTTGGTCGGACAAAAATTCCCATGAAAATAAATTGTGAGAGATCCATGAACATTTTTTCCATTTCACGAACATGAACGCCTATCACATTAGAATTAATATCACTGTTTATGGATAGTGCACCTCCATGAAATATGAACTATTATTTTCAAAAAGGGAGGTATTTTAAGATTTCAAGGTATAATTATAGGAAGCTAGAGGAGAATTTAGTAGGAGGTTATGTATATGTGCACATATTTCACATTTATTAGTGTGAACAATTAGTTCATATAGCTTTCATTTCACACAAAAATCAATATTAAAAAGGCTTCCAATGTAATTCCATAAACCCCAGGCAATAGAGAAACTCAAAAATAAGTGTTTTATAGATTTATCATCTGTTAAACATTTGTTGCACACTGATATAAAAAATAATTAAAATTATCATCAATGTAAGATGTAAATCTTCAATAGTTAGTTTATCATGTCTTGCTCTGTTGGGTTTTTGATGATCCACATATCCACTTGAAACTAATATGAATGTATGTTGTTACAATGACAATATTAAAACATGATAATTAAATGTTTTATAAAATATAAATCCTATATAAATAAATAGAATACATTTGATAATGAAAGATCCTAAAGTCTCCCCTTAAATTGCGACCATGGTGTTGTTCTTCTTCTAGTGACCCTTCTCTCGATATGTAAAACACACCTTATCTTATTCCATCCCCTTGCCATTTATCCTCCACTACATTGTCAAGCATGAAAAATGATTCTTTCTGTTTTTCCCATCATGGGACATTTCACAGTGACTTTTATTATATTCAAGATTTAGACTAAATTTATTTCAATCCTTATATCCTTATTTACCTAGAGAAATAGTATAACATAATCTGGGGGTCATTTATCTATTTTGTTCATATTGAAACTCACAATAAATCATTACAATATCTAAGGTAGTGAGGTATGTATTAATATGTGAAAAATTAATTGGGTATCATTAAACCAAAATTCATTAAATGTTATATATAACTAATCATCTTAACTATATAAGGTCCAAATAGTTCACCTTTGCAATATTTTCACATTTGATGTTCATTGCAGATCTCATACTTCTTCCTTCTATCCTTCACTTGAAAATGATCTATTGGAAGGAGAGACATGGTGTATATATCCATATTTATGTTCATATTTTAGATATCAAAAGGCAAGGTTGTTAACAAGAGAATTTATACATCCAATTCATAATCATTATGTTTCTATAAGAAAGTATGATCTTCCTCACTGACCTCTACAAAAGGATTTTTATCATGAATAGAGAACTCTAACATGTAGAACCTCTTCTCTAAGGATTGTAAAATGGAAATTTTCTTCACCAATCCAAGATGTTAGCTATAGTCAATAGATTATATTTCTCTAATATTTATCCCATAGATAATTTCCAGTTATTATGAATTTTTTTCCCCAAAAGCTGATATAGTATTTTTAATACAGTGTCTTGATTACCAAAATTATGACATTATAAATTTTATTTTATTACTCGCCCATTATTTTACAAAAACCAAATATCCCTAAATATTGGAATTAGGATTTCCTATCATGGGGAAATTGTAGAAGAAAGGATCCATATTTACATTATAATATCCTATATGAGGGCCTAGTTAAATTACTCAAATGGATCTTTGTAGGTGGTCTCGTCAAATACAATAATTGTAGCTTTGTGATCCGTTGAGTGGATTCTCAAATCTTGACATATTTTATTTATATTTCATCAATACTGTCATCCAAATTACTCCATGTTATTGAGGGTAATATTCTCTTGATATTAATTTGTATAATACAAACCAAAAAATTATTTACAACACCCTGATATATAATTATTCCCGAATGAGGGCCTCACCAAAACATAGATCTATTTTTTCATTCTAAATAATGGAATTAATGTACTTTCTTAGATAATATTTCAATAGGGGACTTTATTTATCTTATGAATATGTATCTATTATTTTATTTTTCTACATGATTGTTAATATTATTTGTAATTTATATATTTAAATAAAAATTTTGTGAAAACATAATTTATACACAATCCATTTATGATATGTTATATAAAATTATTATCAATTTATTTACTTTTTTGGATATAATTTAAATAGATAATAAATTAGAATTTAATAAAAAAATTATACATTCACAGAGAAAAATTAAATTAATAGGTGTCATGCTCTTGAGCTACTATTACTTGTCGACATATCTATATACTGGTAAAAAATCATTGAACATTGTATAAAAACTGACCACATTAGGTTTGGAAGAAGTTCTAGCATTCCCCCATTAACCAATATATCTACATGGTTGGTTTATGCTCGAAATAGTATGGAATCATATCCTCTCACATGGGAGATCATTTTGTTACATATTCATACTCACTCAAAAGTTATCGAAAGAAAGAGTTTTGTGAACATAAAATAAATCAGGGCCATGTTGGATAGTAAATCATAAGAAAAAAATGGTGACACATTTTTCATTATATTTAACATAAAAAATTATTACAACAACCATGAAATAATTTTTAAATTAAATAGAATCCCAACATATACATTGGTGGGTTCTGATCATTATCAATCATTCATGGAACTATTAAAAATTTACAATAATATGGGATTCATTTCAATCCATTAATTATATTAAAAATATTTTCAAATGAGTAATTGCTCATATTTTTAATTCATTTATTCATGTGTATTAATTATCCATCAAAATAGTCATTTATATTCTAATCAACATAATTTTTTATAAAATAAATAAATAAATTTAATTTAATTGTTTTTATGTTACATATGTGCACTAGAGGTGGCATGGCATGTACATTTTTTCTTATACTTGAAACTCATTCATGTAGTTTATATCTGAGATGGTGTCTTCAAACACATGATATGACATGTGACTAGTGTTGTGTACGGTCATTTTCATATGATGTGTACTTATACGCATGTATTCAGATAGGGTGTGTCCATATATACATTGTGTGTTGTTCAACATGTCACGTAATATATCATATTCCACATTTATTAATACACAAAATACATTGGGTTTATAGGTGTGTACCAATGGTAATGAACATAATGTACATAGAATGTATAACTATTATACATATTTCATTTTAATGTTCTATAAGACCCCCTGATAAACATAGATTATAATATATTTAGTAAAACATATCACATAGTATGTACAACAAGATATACACTATATAGTTATGTTACCTTAATTATTTTTTCTATGTGTTGACTCAATCTATATGACTAGGGTATCAACATGATTTTTAATGGGTCATTTCAGGTTACATGGTGTGTACATCCTGATTAATGTTTGTAACATTATGTATTAACCTGCCTGATGGCAGGTATTCATTAGAAAATGTGTATAAATTCAATTCCTAATTAATTAACCATATAGATTCCCAAATTCTCATAAAGTTATTTAGTGTGGAGTTATATGAGTTGTCCACCTGCTACTCATTGTGTACTCTGTTCAGAAAATATTCTAGAAGATTTTCAATATCTGGTATGTAATTAAACATCCTAATAGACACCAATACAAATCACAGTGATTTTTAGCTCATCTTTGTGTGGTAGAAGTTTTGTACATGATGTGTACATTTTTGTTACACACTATGTATTTATGTCATGGTCCCATAATCTCAAGAACCTCAAGATGGGATCTTTAATCATGATTATTCTATTATTATCTATCGAAAACTAATGATATAATGAAATTAAAATTAATGAATGAAAAATAATAAAAACAATTCTAAATGAAAAAATACATAATTGATAAATGTTTAATAAATTGTATTAAATTAATATGTGATCACAATGACACAACTCCAATTTACTTGGGTATTGTTGTCCCGACCCATCCCTAGGGCCAAAGTCAAGACTACCCCAAGACCGCCTACCAATTCCTAGGGGTTGACAACTAGCGCTGAAGGAGTCAACCTACAAGTGGGAGGCATTTTCAAATGTACCTATATGGACAAACACATTCATCCACGTCCCACAGACGTATGAAGAAACAAGTATCACTAAAACAATGATAATTATAAGTACAAATAATACAAGTGGACAAAAATATAAACCCAACAAATGAAGTGAAACTAGAAAAGTAAAAAAAAGGTTACTCAGAGGGCCCTCTTTTGAAAACAGAACCTAATTGTGTGAGTAGTGTAGCTAATAGATCCCAAAGTAGAACACTGTGACCTCTCAATCATTTTAGGCACCCCAAGTCCAATGCCACCAATTCCACCTTCGTAGCCTACATTAGTCTTGTCTCCCTGAGTACCTCTAGGTCCTAGTCCACCAACGTCTTTATCGAAAAATCAATCGTCTTCCCCAGACACAACACATTCGGGTGAGTGCCATGTAGGGGTGAGTAACCGAGTACTCAGTAAGGACCCAGAATGAAAAAGGAAGGACCATACAAAAATACTCAATGTAAAGCACGAAAAAAGGTAGCTCACACCAGTTATACATTTAGTGTTTTGATAGATGAATCATTAGTCACATCATAAAACTCCTCGGCTACTTGAGGACACATCCAATAATAAGTACAATGGACCTTCCAACTCACACAGTGGTGCTTCCCACAAACATTTGAATACATAAGTACACCTCTTCAACATGTACCATGGACCTACAATGTCATACAAAAGTCTTCCCACTAATTTTTTCCAACAGAGGTACTCTTCCTTGTCCCATTTTTCTATCCTGGAAAGTCACAAAGAGGTACATCCCACTGTGAGCCAGCAAAGTTACACAGAAGTGCTTCTTACTAGGCCATAGTCAAGTCTCACCGAGTCGAATGATAGAAGTCCTCAGGTCTCATCGAAGAGAAGGGTTCCATTCATAGCGATCCTGGGAGAGCCACTCATCAAGACCTTTGTCACATATCGACATCCACGAAAGATTCCTAAGGGAATGTATGATGATCATTCTCTTACAGAGGGTCAAATCACTGCAAACGTCTCATCAATCAGATGCACAGTTTTGACTTTATTAATGTTTCAGTAAAAATGGGCATGTTGCATCTAGGTCCGATCTGACCTGGTTGGTCCGACCAAAACAAATCGGCATGGGGGTCCCACATACCCTGATTTAGTTCTGAATAACCTGACATGACCTGTTTTGAGTCTGTTTCGGTCCTGTCTGGCATGTCATGTGGGCCAAAACCAATGGGCATTGCTGGACCCGGCCTGGTTTGGCCAAGGGTCCATCGCACCGGGCCACCCGCGATGTGGTCTAGTCCTACATGGAATGAAGGACATGGGTCTGTCCCTATGGGGGCGAGACTGGCCCAATTGGTTTTAGTTTGGGCCCTCTGGCTGGGGGAACAACCCGTCATCCCAAATCCCAACCACTTGTTGTAGTTGGTGGAATGCCATCTAGCCGGAATGAGGGAGGCTACCATGTTTGCCCCCAGTTGTCCCCAGGGATGTGGGGTCATGCCTCTTTCTACAATCAATGGACTAAGGCTCACCTACTGTCCATCCAAGAAGCACCTTCCTAGCACCACACCTTCCACCACCGTAGTGAGCCGATATGCATGCAGCTCCTCCCGGCTGCTGACCTCTTGTCCCTCTTTTTGACACGCGGTCAGCACCACCGCATGTTGCTACCTCCACCTCTTCACTGGAAGAACTATTTTCGGACCTTTGGATGCGCTCTAGTAGTCTGTTGTTTGCATCGTTGTTCCTAAAGTCTTCGGGGAGACTCCTCTTTACTTCAAAGGTCTCGAAATCATCTTGCCTCCATTTTGAGAGTAAGTCCAGAAAGAATATGCATGGAGGAGGTGATTGTGTTATGTCCATGTCAGCCCACACCTTCTAAATTATAGTTTTAAAATAGGGGGAGGCTTTGTTATTTTTGTTCAATCATATCATGTAATGGTTGATTCCATGATAAAGAAATCCCCAAATAAATTTACCCTCCCATATAAAATCACGAATCATAGATAAAACTGTTTTAGGGTTGATCTGTGTTCCTCATTTCTATAAATGAATAGGGATGAGAATCAAAATAAAACATCCCCAAACTTGTTAATTCTCTTTACTGCAACATTTATTCCTCAAGGATTAAATATGCTGACATCATTCATCACTTTTAACTCCATTCCTCTAGGTGCATCTAAGATATTTGACTTTCGTCAACATTTTCTATTTTTCATTAGAGAGTATGTTTGTTAGAGGTTCTTCAAAGATTCCTAGTTGTTTAATTCTTCCTTAAACCAATGCATCAAACGAAATAAATGGAAGAGATGTCGCAAAATTTACATTATGTTGTGATGACGCATCGTTATGCTGTTTAATTTATGAATCAATGTCACGGTTATGCTTCATTAATGCATCGTTACACTACGATTGAACAAGCAATTAATAATCCTTATCAATATTCCTTGTCTCTACACCAAAATGTCGTCGTATGCCACTCAATGAATGAGAAAATATAATAAAATACAATTTTCAATTTTTTTTTATTTTTTGAAAAGTCCAAAAATTAACATTTCTATTCGGCCCTTGCTGACAGAAGTTATATCCTTTCTAATTGAATCCCAAAATTTTGAATTCAACAATTCCCTAAATGTTTTTACCAAAGAACTAGTTAAAAATTTAGATAAACCATGCTCGCATGTTTGTTGAACGTACCTTAAAAATGATCAAAATTCTGTTCAAATATCACTGGTCCACAAAATCATGTATCGTCAAAGCGTGTGGTCTCAGAATAATTCCATATAATTAAAAAAATTAAATTATTTTTCGAGACATTACACTATCCCAACAATAAGAATTTACATTACCAAATTCCAAAAAAAAAAAAATAAGGGGGTACATAACACGAATCAGAGACTCCCGCTCCCATAAAAACTCCTAGATATTTATTCGATGCCACCTAACACACACTAGAAGAATCGACCACCCACGTAAGACCCTCTCTTGTATATTCTTTATCTCCACTAGGAACTCTACAAATGTCTCCCCATTATCAATTTCCAGCTCCCCCAGTTGATAAAAGGTGATGGATCATGCATGTATCTCTTTAGCTACGACACGTAGAAAACATCCTGCACCTCGTGCATCTATGAGGGATGAGCTAGGCGGTATGATACCTCGTCAACTCTGCTAAGGATATAAAAAGGTCTTATAGACCTCAAAGATAGCATTCCACCCTAGCCAAATATTCGTAATCCTTGTTAGGGTGAGACCTAAAGGAATACCTGATCCTCCTCCTCAAACTCTAGGGTTCTATGTCTCCTTTCGTTATAAGAAGTATGCCTTATTGGGGAACTCCAATTCCACTCATGGATGATCTGCACCATCTCAGTGGTAACCCGTACCAAATTCAGACCCATGAGTGCCTACACCCTTGTGTATATCTTGCATAAGAGTGATCTACATGGCCTCCCATAGAAGGCATCAAATGGTGTCATGGTAATGGTGGAGTGATAGGTTTTGTTGTATCAAAACTCCATAAGTGAACGATGGTCCTCCCAACAGCATATAAAATCCAAGAAGATGACACGTAGAATGTCTTCCATGGTTGGTATGGTATTCTCAGCCTAACCATCCTTCTCGAGATGAAAATAAATGCTCAAGTGCAACTATGTCCGAATTACTTTCTGTAATCCCCTCCACAGTCGGGATGTAACCCAGGTGTCACGATCAGAGACAATCATCGAAGGTACCCTATGAAGCCGCACATTCTCTTGGGTGTAGAGGCATCCCAAGAACTCTACCGGTCTCTACTACAATATTGGTAGGAAGTGATCCGACTTGGTGAGTCAGTTAATGATCTTTAATATAGAGTTGTGGCCCCTAGATATACATGGTAACCGTGTCACAAAGTGCCTCATGATACCATCCAATTTCCTCTCAGGTACCTCGAGTGCATGCGTCATCCATCTGGAACATGATGCTCAGCCTTCACTTGCTGACAAGTGATGCATCGTACAATGAACTTAGCCATCTCTTTCTTATTCCATGCCCACCAGTACTGATATCAGATGTCATGGTACTTGTTTTCCACTCCATGATTTACCACCAAAGGGGGTGTATGGAATTACCTCAATACCTCCTCCTATATTTTCACTAGCACTACATTGAACCCTCTGAAAAAGATGTTATGATCTCCACCTATAGAAAATATATCAGGAGACCATATTAAGGATAAATAAGCACATTGGGCCTCGTATTTCACATCCACCATCGGCGCCTCCCTGACTCATGGTAAGAGTGGGGGATTAACCCTCATGTACTTATGGTAAGCAGCTCCACCATCATCCATGAAGGATATCTGTATTATAGTCAACTGATTTGTGCCCTCACCCAGTAGCTGCAAACCAGTCCTCCTTCTGAGCGCATATTCCGCCACATTATCCATTTCTAGGAGTATAAACTATCGCAAATTCAATGTCCTAGAGGAACACTATCTATCACATCTATGTCAGGATGGGGTCCTTATTTGAAAAGATACACCTGATACTCTTGTGGTCTGAGTAAACTGTAAACCATTAACCCATTATGTAGTTCCACAAGATCTTCCAGGCCAATACCACTACTGCTAATTCCAGGTCATGGGTTGCATAGTTTTCCTCATGTTGTGCCAACTGTTGTGAGTCGTAGGTGATCAATGCCCTCTCCTGCTTTTTGAGACAACCTATCCTGGTCCATGATGCATCACAATAAACTATATCCCTAGCTCCCTCCTCTATTATCCTCAAGATGGGGGCATTTCTCACTCTATGCCTCATCTTCTGAAAACTCAACTAACAATTCTCCATCCACACTAAGGTTTTTCCATTCTGTTACAAAGACGATAAAGGGGATGCTACTCTAGAAATATTGAGCACTAACCTCTAATAGTAACTAGCCAACCCCAAGAAGCAATGCAACTTATGAATGCTACTGGGTGGATCTGAAGCAAGCATCGCCTCTATCATTACTGGATCTACTGCATCACCAGGCATTGAGATGACGTGTCCACAAAAGGGGACCTCGCATATCAAAAACTGATACTTCGATAGATTACCTTAAAGCTATTTATCTCATAGTGTAACCATGACTATCTCCATGTGTTCAGTGTTCTCCTCCTCTAATGATATGTATAAAATGATTTCATCATTGAAGAACATGAGGAACTAGTCGAGGTAATTCTAAGAGGTCTTTTTCATGAGTCCTGTGAACACTGTTGGGGTCTTGGTCATGCTGAAAGGTGGTACCATGAACTCATGGTGGCCATATCATCACCTGATAGTTGTCTTTAGTACATCCTCATCTCATACTTGATTTTTTGTGACAAACCAATCGGAGGTCTATCTAGTGAACCACTTCACACCCTTCTGCTGGTCGAAGAGGTCATCGATCCTCAGAAGTGGATACTTTTTCTTCACGGTCACCTAGTTCAGGCCCAAAAATTTCATGAACAACATCAAACCCTCTTCTACCTTATTAGAAAAATTCACCATTTCATGCCATGGTGAAATTCTCAGCCTTATGAACCCCTTCTACCAAAAGTACTATAGATATAATCTCATCTCGCAAAGCACTGTTGGAGCCATATGATATGCAGGTGTGGTTATTAGTGTAGTCTTGGTGTACACAATAATGCAAAAATCTACCTTACTATGAAGAGGTAGTCCCAGTACATCCTTATGAAAACCATATTCATACCCGTCAACCACTAAATGAAAATTTGGACTCCTCTCATCCACATCACTGAGGGTGAGTCTAACCAACTAGTGATTGATATGCTACACCCTCGTCCAAGAATGTTCGTCCATCATTGAATGGGATTCCTTCTTGTCGGTGAAGGAAAACCTCGTCCAATATCTGTGGACACAACAAACTATATGCCTAAATTAATCACTATAAACTTGAATATGGATAACCATTTCATAACCATGATGATGATGTAAGGCCTCGAAGCTTATACTAAGTTATCCAAGACGAATCTCTCACCTCCAAGAGTAATATCAGACTTCTGAAATTATTGTGGAATCATCAAATCCCCTCTTGTAAGAGTCCCTAGCCAAATGGATTGATCTAATGACTCCAATAGAACCTACAAGCTCCATGCGGGAGTCATGGTAAAGAAAAAGTGACTCACACATTTATCTATTAGAACCCCTACTAAGGTAGATACGACCAAAATCGTAACTCATAACATCTCTGGAGTGACATGGTCATAATCCTCTGCTTCCTAAAGCTATGATCGCCTTGACCTCCTACTACCTGAGGTTTGGGAGGACCTCCTAGGGGTAGTGGCGGTAACACCTCAAACTGTTTCCCACTGCCTCTAGCTCGACCTACACTCTTTCCATGTCTTTCTCCCTACAAACCACCTCACTCAAACTACTGCCTATTCCATGGAGGCCCATATACTGTCTTCTAGTCATCAATATTTTGTGTTGGGCAGTAATGTTCCATGTGTCCCTACACATCGCACAAAAACAAAACCCTAGTTCCATGCTGACTCCCTCTTGTCTGGGTGCCCCGCTCTATAGACCCTAAGTCCTGGAGTCATCCTTTGAATGACCTGGACAACTTGGGGCCTTTTGTTGTTGTTTAATATTTTTCAAATACTCTACTGCATGGGGGTATTCTGTTATCTCTTATTGCGGGTGCATTCTCCACCAATAATGCCTCTTCCATTAGGGCTCGCTTCAGCACCCCCTCCTGAGTAGGGATGCTGAGAGACAACAATGATGCCCTGATCTCCCGCATGAACCCCTGATCAAATGCTCGATCACTAAAAAGGGCCTTGTATTATATCTATCATGTATCAAGAATGGTTAGTGATCCTCACTGAGTACTCATCCACCATCATGTTTCCCTTCTAGAAGGTGAAACATCTCAACAATGCACAATGAGCACAATTTTGCATAGAAAAAATCGTTCTGGAATTTTTTTCGATGTATGCCTAGGTAAGGGTTTCCACATTGTATGTCTAGGTTGTCAAGATACACCATCTCCCTACTGATCCCTATAGAAGGCTCGCTGATACGATCTCTATCTATTCATGCATGGTCTACACTATGCAGAAGACGCACATCACTGCCTCCAATCATTCTTCTATGGCCTGAGGATCTATCTCTCCCCTGATCATAGGCGGTCTCTGTCTCAGAAAATCCAATAGGGCATTGAGTTAGTGCACTTCCTCTACCAGAACCGCCAGCAATATATACTGACCATCGGGTGGTGGTATCACTGGTGAGCCACCCGGTGGGGTCATATCTAAAACTGGTCCCTAAATAGATGCTTCGTCGCTAGGCAGATTGTCCTCACGGCCTTGTATAGGGATTCTAATTTTTCATCCCCATGTAAGAATCCTATGATAGGTCAAGATGATCCACAGTTAGAAGATTATACCTATTAACCTTCCTTTAATTCAAAATAACATATGGAAAAACTTATGCAACCAATTTTTTCATGTATTGTGTAAAAAAGTAAAATTCAAGGATCTCATATATGGATACATCGGCCGCAACACCAAAACTAGTCTCCCCGAATCTGAAAGTTGAACTCGAAACACATAATAAAATATCCTCAATAGAAAAAAACATACTCCTTGTCTTTTTGGTAGGACCGATCACCCTCTGATACTACATGGTCATGACCCATCCCCCGAGGTTAGTGTCCTAACTACACCATGCCCGCCTCTATATGGACAGAGGGTAGAAACTAGTTCTGAAGGCATCAACTTGCAAGTGGGAGCTATTTTCCTAAATGCCTATATACACTAACATGCCCAACCATGTCACACTCGCTAAAGATGAATGAAGTATCAAAAAAATTTTTTTTGGTACAAGTACAAATAATATAAGTGGTCCAAAAAGAAACCCCATCAAAAAATCTAAAAATAGAAAACTACAAAAAGGAAACTCTTATGGGAATCCGTGTGAAACCCCAGCTGATCATAAGAGTAGTGTAGCTACAAGTAGATGTAATAGAAATCCCTCTACTCTCAATCCTACTAGGACCCTCCTAGTCTTCGGCCACCATGCCGACCATCGTATTGTACTCCGGTCCCATCCCCCTGAGCACCTGTATGTCCTAGTCCACCAAAGTCACTGTCGAAATGTTGATCATTTCCACCAGACACACACAGGTGTGGGTGGAGCCTGTATAGGAGTGAGTAACCATGTTATTATTTTGGAACCCAAAACAGTAGAGGAAAGGCTATACAACTATCATCAATGTAAAACATGAAGAACCAAAAAGATCACAGAATATTTACATTTAGGGTATTGATAGAAGAATCACCAGTCACATCATCAAACACCTCAACTGTGGGAGAATTACTTCTCTATCAAGTGTAGTGGGTCTTCCAAGTCACGTGAAACTTCTTCGCACTAACCATGGATTGCTTAAGTACACCTCCTCACCACATAATGTTGGACTAAAAAGTCACACAGAATATATTCCAACAAATCTGGGATAACTGAGGTACTTCTCTTCATCACATATCATGGGAATATAAAGTCACATATATGTGATTCCAACCATGGGCCTCCAAATTCACACAGAAGTGCTTCCCACTGGCCCATAGTCGAGTCACACAGTGTCAAAAGCTAGTAGTATCCATGACTTAGAAAACTGCAGGGTTCCGTATATAGCGTTCCAGGTAGAAACAATTCTCATGCCATTCTTCACATATCAAATTCCATAAAATCCTCCATGAAGAATACAAAGAATGCCATTTTGTCGAGAGGGTCCCATCACTGCAATCTTCTTCTCAAATGGATGCCCGATTTTCATTTCATTATTATTTTAGTAAACTGTGGCCGGTTGCATCTAGGTCGTGTCTGACCCAGTCAGACCAACCCAACATACTCGGTCAGGGGATCCTGCAAACTTAGATTTACTTCTGACAGAATCGACGTAACCTTGTTTGGGTTTGGGTCGGTCCAGTCTGGCATGGATGGTGGGCTAGGCCCTATTGGCCTTTCTTGACCTAGCCCGATTTGATTGAGGGTCCAACCCACCTAGTTGCCCCACGACTCGGTCTATTTATGACTAGCCCGAAGGGTGGGGGTGTGGCTTGCCGGGAAGGGTCTAACCCACTGGGGGATTGACCATCCCACTTGGCTATGGTTTAGGCCTTCCAGTGCAGGTATGACCCTGCCCGCCAATACAATGCACGACCACTCGATGCGGCCAGTGGTGTACCATCCGCCTGAGACACAGCAAGATACCACATCTAGCCCTAGCTGGCCCCAAAGATGTGGGGTCTCATCTCCTACCACTAGAAGTCCCGAACACGGTCTTTCCTTCCACACTACATGAGCTTGGCATTATTCCTATATCCACCATGCACTTGGGCTGTCGTGGCATGCTTATGGGGGAACCTCTCCTCCCACCTACTAGCACGGCCAGCGGCCTCCTATACCACCATCCGGCACGCAGTCGGTGCCACCGTGCGGTGCCACCACTGCTGCCAGCTGTGCGCTGACATAATCTTTTGTGGACCACCAGACGTGCTAAAGGGGTCTATTTTTCTTCCCGCATGTGCTTACGGTCTCAGTGGAGAGTCTCCTTCACTACGAAGGTCTTGAGGTCATCTTGCCTACATTTTGAGGGTCAAGACACAATGAATGCAAATGGAGAAGGTTCTCGGGCATTGTTCATGTTACCTCACTCCCTCCACATTAGAGGTTAAAAATTGAGTGGAACTCAGTTTTATTTGCTCAATAATATCATGTAATGTTTGAATACTAGACAGAAAAATCCCAAAATAATGTTACCCAACCCCCACATAAACGCCCAAATTGTGGATCAACCTATTCATGGGTTGATATGTGTTCATAATTTGCAAAAAAGAACAAGGAATAACATGAAAATGAAACAACCCATTCCTCATTGACTTTTGACGCCACAACATTTCTTCCTTGAGGGTTCAAGATGATAACATTTTTCTTCGCTTCCAACTCCTTTCTTGAATGTTTGATGTTCATCGGTGTTTGTAATTATTCATTAGAAGGGTAGCTCATCAATGGTTTTTCATATAATCCTTACAATTTAATTCCTCCTTCCACCAACAAGTCAACCTAATTAAATGGAAAACACGTCGCAATATTTTTTTGACTCTGAGACATCACGGTGTTACACTGTCTCATTAATGAAACAATGTCAATGTTAGGCATCATTAATACATTGTTATGCTGAGAGTTAATAAGGCAGTAATGGACCTCATTAATGCTCCTCATAGTTGCACCGCAACATCACCATCTTCCGCTCAACAGATGAGAAATGAAAGGAAAATAACTTTTTAAAATTCATTTATTATTTTTCAAATAGACTGAAATTTAATTTTTATATTTTTCCCTTGAAAACAGTGTTAAGTCCTTTATAGGTGTTTCCTGGTGTTCTAAATTTAATGGTTCCCCAAAATATCTATTCTGAGCACCGGTTTAAATGTTATAAAACACCACACACATGTTTACTGAATGTACCTTACAAAAAGTTCACAATTACTTTTCGGGCTCACTAGATCTCAAAATCATGTATCGTCAATGCGTGTGGTATCATAATATTTCCATATAATTAAAACCATAAAACAGAATTTCTAAGACATTACAATAGTTAACATGGTTGGGACCATTCCAAATAACTTTTTTGTCAGTTTATTTGGTTAAATTAATATAAATATATGACTTAATCCTTCTATGTACCAAAGATAGTATTTTTCACATTAAAATTAAAATAAATTTACAAATAAGAGTTATGTCATAATTTTTATTCATTAATTAGTGATGAATATTCTTTAACTTTTTCCATACCATTATTGTGATGAGTGATCCATAGAAGAGTCCCTCTTTTGGTAACCACAAGTACTCCATGAATATTGAAACATCATTGAGGAATCTCTAAGTGATACCCTACAAATAATAACATTCCTAGATCATTATATGTATATCTCAACATGAATCCATTTGGCCTTAGTGGATTCTTCATTATTCTCTTGAAGATGAGAGGGATGATGTGGGTGTAATCCTTAATTTCTTGAGAGTGTTATTGAGATAATTCTATTAAATATTGAGATAGATCTCAAAATACATATTTTGTGAAAAAACACTTTTTATTGAAATTATATAACCTAGAAAGTATAATTATATTTAGATAATTACTTATTACCCAATGAAAAATAACTAATATCTGTATTTTATTTAATCCCCATACCTTATAATATTATTTTTATAATTTACATGGTTTTCACTAAATTACCAATTATTTAAATATCATTTTCAAAATTTATTAATTATCTTAAATAAAAAATATCATTTCCATCAACAAAATTAACATAGTATCCTAATACTCTTTAGTATTTATTAAACCTTAAATAATAGATATTTATTCCAATTAAAAATACAATATAATTCTTCACCAAATTAACTATGTATATGTTAATTCCAGGTCCTTGAGAACAAATCATTATTAAATATTCAACTCACATATTTTTAAAAAATAAATAATTGGTTGTCTAATTAATGAAATCGACGTTACCAAAACAGATATAATTCCTTTTTCTTGAGAATATTATTTATTATAATATAAAAAATTGATCCTCTATGAATTCTAGATACAATATGTTTTTGAAAATATAAGAATCATTATGAATGTAGTTAGGTTTTTTTAAAATAGTTGAGGCACATTGTCAACATTATTGAAATATAAAAAAGTCAATATTAGAGGTTACAAAATAGAACTGTAAGGAACCTCAGAAAATAGAACAAAAGAGTTCACCCGGTTGTAGTGCGGGAACTCATGCTGTGATAGGGAATTCACCAACCCTTTCCACATAGATTCTCGCCTCTCTTCCCAGTTTATTCTTGTGTCCATGCACCACCTTTATCATCCTATGTATCAATGGGAGTAGACATAGAGGGATCATCGTTCTTTGATCTAATTTTTTCAGAGTTTGGACTGAGCTTATCAAAATTGTTAAAAAAATGTAAACAATACAAAGAACATTCTAACAAAGAGATTCAATGTTTCATATTGGGATTAGTCCTTATTTTGGTTTTAAGTCATCAGGCTTATCCAGCTTCTATATGTCTGTGGACTAAGCCATATTTTCCTTACTGATAGGGTATTTCATAGATTCATCTTCATTTCCAGTGGCCTTATCAAGATGCATAAAATCTTTATTCATTAACATAGTAGGGGGTTGGAAGCATGGTATCAATCAGAATGGGAGAGGAGATTTCATAATGGTTCAAGGTTTCGAGTTCAATGTCAGTGTGTACACCCGAAACATGCAGTAATGATGTGTCTCTAGAATGATTTGTCATGACATGACAAACTGAGGATTGTCCATGTGCTGGACAAACATGGTATTTAGATTATTTTTTATAATTATAATGTAAATATAGATCTCAAACATCAATTTTAGTAGTGGTCCTTATTATTATACTTTTATGATTAATATTTAACTTCTACAAAGTTTAAGTAACAAAAATAATCTTACCCTTTCTCCATTTTAGAGCACACATCTTTTGCCTTATTCTATCATCATCCACTTCTTGAGCTGTGTGTTTCTTTACTGTTTGATGGTCATCCGAGTCCAAATTATTTTCTTCCACTTCCATACATTTGTCCAAAGAATATTTAAATGAGAGATGTCCTTCAGATTTACTAGTTCCTTCTACAATATCAGTCCATATTACTTTCTTTGCTCCATAAAGATGAGGGGGAACATGCTAACCAATCTGGGCATTTTTACTGGTATCCATTTGATCAGTACGAATTAAAGGGGAAACTGGGTATTGATTTTGAAGAGAAGAACTCCCTTGAGAGGGCTTGAGCTCCCCCTTAATTATTCATTGAGAGTCATCATGTCCTCTCATCGTGCATTTGGTACATTTATTACCTGATTGACAATTGGATTTGGAGTGTCATATCATGCTACATATATAAAAAAACATAGGTAATTTTTCATACACAATTCACATATTAATTTCATCCTTAGGGGTGGAGAGAACCACTTTGTTAAGTAATGTAGATCATAAATAAACATAAACTAAAATTATGGCAAAATGAAAAAATTTAGCTTTCTCAGTGGCTTGATCCATATGAATCGGGATGCCTATTGAAGAGGCAATGTCAAATAGAATTTCAAATTTCCATAAAACCCAATTTAAACATTATATATTTATCAAAAAAATTTCAAAAGAGTCATTAAAGTAATAAAGACTAATGTTCGTGTTCCATTTTTTATACCTAAGTGTTCTTGGTTTGAGGTTTACTTACCCAAATCCCCAAGAATGGACTTTCAATTTAGAGAAAGGAAACAAAACATAGAAGAAACCATTTCTCAGTGAGAAACATTTAATAACAATAGAGCCCTAGTTCCTAGAAAGATGGAAATAAGGTCAATAAAATTCCAAGGAGGCACTCCTTTGGAAACAGAAATATGAGAGATGAATTAATTCTTAAAGATTTATAACCTTTTCATGGTTGCACCATACGATGTAGTGACAAGAGTTTTTTAGTCCTTTAAAATAATATGTTGCGGGTTGCGATTTTCCAGGAATACAAAGGACCATTAGAAATACTAGAGGAAGAGAATATAATCTTATATTCTTCCAGAGCCCGAACCTTATCCGTTTCCTTCAGAATATATAGACTGAAGCTATGCTGAGTGTCATATGAGAAGAGGTTCATTCCTCTTGGGTGGGATAAGTCTACCCAGTTTTCGCTCGAAGAGGGTTTTCTCTCACGCTCTTCCATTGTTTCAGTGAAGTTCAGTTACTATCTGCAAATTAAATGATTTTAATTTAAAACATGTTGTGAAACTCATTGATAATGTTGTTAAAGATTAAACAATTATGAACACTCATTGTCAATCTCATTAACTAGATATCACATATAGAAGGTTGAATACTTTTTTATCAACCAATATTCATGAAAATGTATCATTGATAATCTATGATGAACATTTTCATAAAATTAAATTGATATTGACTTACACAAATAGTCCTAATAAAATAAAAGGGCCTGTGATTTCATCTTTTGGTCAAGGAATTAATAAATCCATTATTGTCTTATCTATCAATGTAATATCTTTTTTGATGAACCAAATGTTTCCTAAATTTTAGAGGGTATATTTATTCCTTGTTTTTTATAAATATTTCATCGAAAATTATTTATGATATTCATTTATAAAAGTCCCAATTATAAGGACCAATTCTAAAATATATTCATAGTAATATCTAATGAAACATATAACATATTTAAATCTAGTTGGCGAGTCATTCCTCATAACCTCCTGACTTGGAGATTACAAATGAAAAAATGACAAGAGTTAATGCATCATCATCATATTATAATACGACACTTAAATGTATAAAAAACAATTATGTAATTTTATAATAATTTATCAAGACTATATGGCATATTTTTATAATATTGTAGTATTACATTAAGGTTCTCATCATGCCAGGGAACTTTTATGGCCTCTCAATGTGACAAATACTCTATAGAAATTATTACATAAATGTTATGCAGAAAAAAACAGATAATTCAATCATAACATTATTAATATTAAGTTAATTTTATATTATGGTAGTCAAATTAGCATGTAAATTGGTTCTAGGGTACTTTCTCCAACATTTCCCACATCTTTTTGGTTATCCAAAACTTCACTTATATATCTTAAATGAGACTTAGACCTAAATACCGATGGATACACTTCCTCTAACAACTATATAGGCCATAAAAATTGAAACAGATATATATTTTATGAAATGAATATAAAATAAATTTAATTTCACTGATATCTTGAGTTACACAGAACACTATGTATTAACATACCACGACATTCTATTATTATCTAAATAGGACTATTTAACCTTTCCATTAATCATGGTGGTATAAATAGGTATAAATACATTTTAAAAATTATGTATAATGATTTTTGATAAAAACTACATTAAAATAATAATTGATTTTTGTTAATGTCATTGTAACGTCCCAACCCGTCTTACCATCGAACTGGTATCCGGACAGGTAGGTCACATAGCCTCAACCGCTTCTTCCCATACCCCAGACACTGCCGACTAGCAGTGAGGGTCTTGGAAGGTGATAGCAGGGAGACTATACCCTCATATCAGAGTAACACAACGGTATTATCAGAGTAAATAATATTCAATAGTGGAAGCAGTAAACAATTGAAAGGAGGAAGAAAAAGATAGGAAATAACCATTTTATAAAAGGCGGCAAATGCCAGTTTAAAATGTATGAATGTACAGATGACGATACAGTTATAAAATCAGGAATCAATACAGCATGCTTTACAAACAAAACAAACAAAAAAAATAAAGGAAAGCAAATCCCGATGGCAATCCTCTGAGCATCCCAAGATCCCTCTTGTTCCTTTGCTCCTAACTCCTCAGGTACAAACATCTCAACACATAACCTAAGTCCGGCAAGCAAGAATGTCTACTCAGGTACCCCAGTGAAATGGCGGCCCGAGTAGGGTGTGAGATATAAACCTCAGTAGGACAACACCACCAGTGTCATACCCAATCCAGATAGTGTATAATAATTAAACATTGAGCAGGTATGGAGAAATAAGTAAGAAACATTACATAAGTAAATAACACCCATCCAGGTTCCAAAGGGATGCCTGACTGTTTTACCAGCTTCGGCTCATTTTAGGTGAAATAACCTGATCATGACATCATATATATGTATAAATTCATTTAGATCATATATTTCATGGGTTAAGAATGCCTCCCACCCATTGATAAGAAAAATCGGCATGGGGTAGGAATGACTCTGGAACCTATAGGTCAACTGGAAAGGGGTATGAATGCCTCACTTCCATTAATCGAGATTAGTGGGCATGAGGTAAGAATGCCTCTCGTCCCAAAATCTACTTGCAAGGGGTAATAATGCCTCCCTTCCAAACACGTATAGAGATTACATCTAGTGTAGGGTAACATGGCTCCCACAAATACTCAGAATAATCTGGCTTGGGGTATTGATGCCACCCACCCACACACATATACATAAGATAGCATGGGGTATGAATGCCTCCCATCCATAAACATACACATTCTCCATTAGTTTTATATCACAATTCATAAGGAATTACCTATTATTCATTTCATGTAAACAAATAAAATTCAAAATCATCCATAATCGATTGTAGTACTCACTTACATTCATAAAAATAAACACCAGGGTCATGATCTAACCCTCTTTAGTGTGCCATTCAGTTAAAACATAATTTATAATGATCAAACAACACATAAGGCATTACCTCTTAAGCATTCAACATGTTAAACCATATTCATAATCAATCATATATCTCATTTCTATATAAGTGAACTTAAGAATGTTCATCACAAGTATACTTAAGGAAACCCCTCTTAAGAATTTATAATAACATAAACATAATATTTATCACATTTATGCTTAAGTCAACTCCTCTTAAGTAAATATATCAAGTAATTAAAAAATTCTGTTTACTAACATAAGTCATTCTCAATAAGTTATCTGAAGGTGTGGTCATACCACACTAGTCCATTCATTTCTACTTTGACCATTTCATATTAAAGGATATGTTTATCATTCATTAACCCTTTGGTACCTTCTAGAAGAAAAAATGTCATACAGTCTTATGTCATCCCACTAAGGTTACCATATTACCCAATTTTCCTAACATGGTAAATTGACCCAAACACAAGTATCATATCCATACCATTCTATTTTTCTTAATAAGGCCAGTTCACATACAAGAATCAAAGAGGCACCACAACAATCTAGCAGGTAGGCATAAAAAGTCTTTTACAATTTTTTATCTTGAAGACAACACACCTCTGGTCAAGGGGTTTTGTTATTAAATACTTAGTTTAGTGACCAAGCAACCTATTTTATATTATTCTTTCAATTCACACGATTTTCATAGAAGAATTTAATCGAAACTAAACTTTCATAATTAAAATGCTAGGGCAGTGCAATATTAAACTCTGTATTAAATTACTTAAATTTAAAGGGCAAGGATAGGGACCCTACCTCCAGGTGGATCCATCCATCCACTCCGTCTCTTGGAGCTTTCTAACTAAGAGCCGTTGCTGCTCCCCCACTGAGCATACGCACTTTCACACACATGCAAGGACACCTAACCCCTATGCACACACCCGCATGGACATGGGAATGCATAAGAGGATCCTTACAGGTGTGCTTATACGCATATGCTTGAATCCACTCACATGCGCATGCACTTTATATATATATACATAGGAACACCTATCCCCATACACGTATAAACACTAAAATGCATGAATATACATGTAATGGGGGAACCTATATATATATATATAAATACATACCTATGAATGTGAAGGAGAGTTTCCTAGACTTTAGCGACAGGAAACCACCCCAAAACCTCGAATGAACTATAAACAACGTGCTGGGAACACATAAACACCAAAATCCCCAAATTTAACAAGTGAGAAACAATGAAAGACTTGAAAACCATACCCTGAAACCTAGCCGATCATCTGAAACCACCCAAACCTCTTCACCTTCTACAGCGGTTGCCAGAACGCATACCAAGGAGTCCCAACATACCTTTCGTATAACCTTGGATGAAAAGAAAACTAAAATTTGGATCACCCCAAACCCTAGGGAGTTCAGACAATTCTCATCGGGTGGCAAAAACACCAAAAAACGTCTATAAATAAAGAGGCGAGGTAGGAGAAGCACATACCAAGGATAATCGATCCCAAAACTAGAGGGAATCCAATGAAAATGTAGATGAGGAGGAGGTCGGGGGTGGAGCGTCATGCGCGGCTCAGGGGAGCTCTTCCCTTTGTGTCATGCGGTTTGAGTGAGGGTAAGGGAGAGTATATAGATTTAGGTTTTAATTTTTTTATTTTCATCTATTTTAATGTTAATTAAAAACCTAAACTCACCATAACGTATGGTTTGACATGCACGGTTTTCCAAACCGTGTGCAAACCGTGCGGAGTCTACTGCCTTCGAGACACTCGTTGCACTGGCTAGGCACACGGTTTGGGAAACCGTGTTCATGCCACTGACCACCTGATTTAGGCCACATGGTTTGGGCCGCATGGTTTGGTCAACCCATGCACCAACCATGCACCCTCTGCAGTCCCTTAAAAACTCTGGTCTGGAGCTTTTGATACTTCTTGAATCACTTGGGAAACTCCCTGGGCCTTAGCCTAAGAACAAAACCAAAACAAAAAAGCATTTAAACTATCAGAATTTCATTTCGAATCTCGATATTAAAAAAACTCATTCATTAATCGAAAAAGTTCAAATTCCTTCGGGTTTTAGTCCGGTTCAAAACACAGGTCATTACAACCTTCCAACCTTAGAACTTCTCATCCCCGAGAAGCCTTCAAGTACAATGTACACATCACTCAACCTACATGGGTCGTGAAGCTTCATTCAAATGATCACGTTGTTTTCACAAACATCCAACACACCCTTAAGCATCCATTAAACCATACGGCGCATAAGCCACCAAAACTCGAGCCAATGCTTTTTTCCCAAACGAATCACTAAGACGGCTCTTCCTGAGCCCATCTCCCCAGAGACACGAACCGTTCGTCATCGTGCCAAGAATTTAGCCACAGGTACATCCCACATTAGATTTTTAACATTCAGTAACCAACTCCAAACTACGGTTCGGACCACCTTCGGAATTAACATTCAAGCACACCACATGCGTTCCCACGACGCTCCTAGCGTGATTTGAAACAGATCAAACGGTTGATTCCCCATCAACCTCAAGCCTCATGTCGAGCAAGTTGTTCATATTAGGCACTGGCCGACACAAAATGCACTCACCTCTACTTGAATAAATGCCAGAGAATTGTATGTCACCGACCACAGAAATTAAAAAAGAACCCCGAGTCAAGGCATCTTCGGCTGACTATTGACAAAAACGCTCGGCCTAAACGACCGACGTATTTTAAAAAAACCACGATTCCATTCTCCATGAAACCATAAGTTTAGCACAAACCTATTCACCAAAGCCTACACCCAACACCCGATGATGTTTCCAAGATCAAACCATAAAAGAATCCACGCATCCCGTGTGCAACGTCGAAAGAGAACCATCCGACCAAGCCCAACGGCTTAAAAGAATTAGCGCGGATAAGACCGATGCTCTCTTAGTGAATCTATAAAGAGGATAAGATAGGGGACATGTTCATCACTAAATAGAATTCACTAAGAGGTTTGAACGGATTTTATTTAATCATACCAGACTACTGGAAGGAAGAACAGTCGAACCTCAAATGGTCAACTTCAAGGAAGGAACTTGGCTTCACCTACCGACACATCCACACGTTTTAAACACGCATGCCCCATAGGAATTCAAACACGATCAACCCATTTAGAAAGTAATTCCAAGAAGCATCCATTCCATGTGAATGGGAACATTTTCTAGACTCGACGTGATGCGCTACCAACCTTAGGAGTGTCCTAATTGTCGAAGGGAAAGATGATAACCTAGCCGAGCACAAATTCTCTAGTAGATAAACACTGCAGAAGATCATGTGATTCTCCTCTACCACAATACATCACCAATAAAATGAATAAGATCGAAAACAAGGAAACCATCTTGTCAAAAAAACGAGTCATTCGAAAGTCATCTCGAACATTGGGATGAAACAATTCTTTAACGTTGTTCCACTCTTCTAAAAAGATGACCCAAAGCTACATCAAATGTTAAAAGCCAATGACCACCCATCCGATCAAGGTTGTCATTATAAAAACATGTGTCTAATAAGGGACAATGACACCCGAACAACACCTCAAGTCAAAAAAACCATGGTACATGAAAGGCTTTAAAACGCTAAGGGTTCTACCAACCACGAGCTAGCCACTTACGAAGATCAAAGATCGACCCTAATGTCGGGTCACACGAAACAAAGTCACTAGGCTCAAAATCCAAACATCAAGCCACCGCTAAAGAAAATAACTGCTATGGTCCCGTTCCAAGGAAACTTGATGAGAATCTCAAAACTAACCCTTATACTAGGGTTTCAATGCAAAATGACTGGTTTCATTACCAATCCCTTAATATTTTATTTCGTTTAAACATTAACCATTTCAAAGTCTCAACTGAACACTAATGGAAACTGTATAGTTTCAAAAAACATCCTTTTAAAACATTAAACATTCATAAACATCCTGTCTTTTCAATAAAAAGATAAAAACAAAAACATTTGAAAAGTGGCAACCTACCAGGGTCTTATTCTATCCATCTCAGGTTCTTCAAAAAAACAACAACCCCAAAGATATTACTCAATTTTTCTCAAACAACCCAAACAAGGTTATCACATACAACACTTTTCAACTGACCTACTTGGGTCCAGTTCCATATTTAGTAGTTATCTAAAAAATTTCAATTTCAAAATTAGGCAACATTTTCCATTTAATCATTTCACAATACAGAAAGCCTTTACATTTAATATGGGTTGCCATTTCCCAATTCATGAAGCGCCCATAGGCATCATGGAATAAAAATTGACTCCCCTTTTTAATCAAAACCAATTTACATTAGCATTTTAATTTCCAAAGCTTGACTTTTTTATCATTAGCCCTATAAATGTATTTACATCATGCACATAATTGTTTTAATATACGGGTTACCCCTTCCCAGTAGTAAGGCGCCAATATACCTTACAATCAAAAATTGGTTCCCGTTCATTCCCATCCCATGTACAACAAAAGCAACACATGCCATCAGAAGCAGTAAAAACATAACATGTTATATCACATAATCATGTTATAACAAAAAATCATGGCATATAATCATTTAAGAATTTTATACAGGCAAGATAAGATGCAACTACATGGAATGGCACATGCATGACATGTTCATTACTATCTACCTAATATGATGCATGGAATGAAGCTTTCTTGCCATATCAGGTCAAGGGTAAAATTCAAGAAATTTCATAAACCATAAGCATCATGAAATAAAACAGTCACTCAAGGTGAAACCATATCAACTGTAATAACAAACAACACGAACAACAATTCCCAGCCCTGGCCACTTGGTCATTTCCCATATGTGGGGTGATCAGTCCCAAGCACAACTATTGGCCTAGCGCCAAAACATTCCAAATCTCTTGTATACCAACCCAAAATAGCAAGGAAAAAGAAATGAAACACCTCTGATTCTACTTTGTAATGTCTCGGCCCGGCTTACCATCGAACCGGTGGCTGAACCGGTATGTCACATGGCCTCAAGCGCGTCTCCCCATACGCCATAGGCTGCCAAATAGCAGTGAGGGTCTCGGGAGGTGATAGTGGGGAGACTATAGCCTCATATCAGAGTAACACAATGGTATTATTAGAGTAAATAATATTCAAGATCATAAGTACTAAAAAACTGAAAGGCAGAAGCAAAAGACAGGAAATAACAATTTTATAAAAGGCAAAAAATGCCAGTTTACAATGCATGCATGTACAGATGACGATACAGTTATGAAAGCAAGAATCAATACAACATGAATTACAATCAATACAAAAAAAGGATTGTAAAGCCTGACGGTGATCCCCTGAGCATCCCAAGCTCCAGATTGGTCCTTTTCTCCTAACTCCTCAGGTACAAACAACATAGCACAAAACTTAGGTCCTGCAAGAAAGAAGGTCTACTCGGGTACCCATGTGCAATGGAGGCCCGAGTAGGGTGTGAGATATAAATCTCAGTAGTCCAACACCACCAGTGTCAAACCCAATCCAGACGGTGTGTAATAATTAATCATTGATCATGTATGGCGAAATAAGTATGCAGAATTACATAAGTAAATAACACTCATCCTGGTTCCCAAGGGACTCCTGACGGTTATACCAGCTTCGGCTCATTACCGGTATTGTAACCAGATCATGAAACCATATATATTAATAAATGCATTTAGATCATAGATGTCATGGGGTAATAATGCCCTGCACCCATTAATAAGAAAATGCGGCATGAGGTAGGAATGCATCTCGTCCCTATAGGTCAACTGGAAAGGGTTAAGAATGCCTCCTTTTCATCAATCGAGATTAGTGGTCATGATGTAAGAATAACTCTCATCCCTAAATCAACTAGAAAGGAGTAAGAATTACTCTATTAGATACATGTATAGTGATCGCATCTGTCATGGGGTAACATGCCTCCCACCCATACTCAGAATAAGCTGTCTTGGGGTATGCATGCCTCTGATCCACAAACATACATAGAAGATGACATGGGGTATGAATGACTCCTATCCAAAAACATACACATCCACCATCAGTTTTATATCACAATGCATAAGGCATGAGTTCTAATGAATTTTAATTAAACATATCAAATTCACAATCATCCATAATCAATTATCGTACACACTTACATTCATAACAATAAACACCAGGGTCATGCTCTAACGCTCACTAGTGTGCCATTTAGTTAAACCATTATTTATACTTATCAATCAACACATAAGGCATTACTCCTTTAGCATTCACAAAGTCACCCCATATTCATAATCAATCATATAGATCATTTCTATATAATTGTCCATAAGAAGATTCATCAAACGTATACTTAAGGAAACTACCCTTAAGTATTTATAATAACATCAACATCATATTTATCACTGTTATACTTAAGGCAACTCATCTTATGTATCTATATCATGTAAATAAAAAATTAAATTTACTAACATAAATTGTGCTCAATATGTTATCTAAAGGCATGGTCATACTACCCTAGTCCTTTCATTTCTAGTTTGACCATTTCATCTTAGAGGATATGTTTATCATTATTTAACCCTTTGATACCTTCTAAAGGAAACATGTCATATAGTCTTAAGTCATCCCACTAAGGTTACTGTCTTACTCAATTTTCCTGACATGGAGAATTCACCCAAACACAAGTATCATAGCCATATCATTCTATTTGTCTCAACAAGGCAAGTTCACTTACAAGCTTCAAAGAGGCACCACAAAAATCTAGCTGGCAAGCATAAAAAGTCTATGACTACTTTTTATCTTGAAGACCAAGCACCTCTGATTTTGCGGTTTTATAATTAAATCGTTAGTTTAGTGACCAAGCAACCTTATTTATCTTATTTCTGCAATTCACACGATTTACGCAAAAGCATTTAATCGGAACTAGACTCGCGTAATTAAAATGATAAGGAATTGCAATATTAAACTCACTATTACTTTACATAAATTCAAAGGGTGAGGAGAGGGTCCCTACCTCCAGGTGGATCCGTCTGTCCACTCCATCTCTTGGCGCTTTCTAACAAAGAGACAATGTTGCTCCCCCAATAAGCATAAGCACTTTCACACACATGCAAGGACACCTAACCCCTATGCACACACCCTCATGGCCATGGGCATGTGCAAGTGGATCCTTACCTGAGTGCTTATATGCCTATGCCCGTATCCACCCACTTGCACATGAACTTTTTATATATATACATAGGCACATCTAGCCCCATACACGTATAAACACAGCCATGCATGAATATACGTGTAATGGGGGAACCTATATATATATATATAAATATATACCTATGCATGAGAAGGTGATTCACATAGACTTTGGAAACTCAAAACCATGCCAGAACCTCAAATGCACTATAAGCAACATGCTGGGAACTCATAAACACCAAAAGCCCCAAATTTAACAACTGTGAAACAAAGAAAGAGGTGAAAAACTTACCCCCGAAACCAAGCTGACGATCTGAAACCACCCGAACCACTTCGCCATCTATGGTGATTGCCAGAACGCACACCAAGGAGTCCCAACGGACCTTTCCCATAACCATGGACAAAAAAAAACTAAAATTTGGATCACCCAAAACCCTAGGGTGTTCGGCCAAATATCATTGTGCCCCAAAAACATTGAAAAAAGTCTTCAAATAAATAAGTTAGGGAGTAGAAGGACCTACCTTGGAGAATCGATCCAAAAAACTAGCAGAAATCCAAAGAACATGAAGAAGAGGAGGAGGCCAGGGTGGAGCATCATGCATGGCTTAGAGAAGGCCCTCCCTTTGTGTCATGCGGGTTGAGTGGGGGTGAGGTAGATTGTTTAGATTTAGGTTTTAATTATTTTTGTTTATTTTCTTTTATTTTAATTTTAACTAAAAAACTAAACTCACCCAAATGCACGGTTTGACCCACATGTTTTTCCAAACTATACACAAACCGTGCGGAGTCTATTGAATCCAAGACACCTAGTGCATGGGCTAGGTGCCTGGTTTGGGAAACCGTGCGCATCTCGTGCGCAAGCCACTATCCACCTTTTTTAGGCCTCAAGGTTATGGCCGCACGGTTTTTTCAACCCGTGCGCTAACTATCCCCCCTCTACAGTCCCTTAAAATCTCTGGTTCAGGGCTTTCTAAACATGCAGAGTCACTTTGGAAACTCCTCTGTCCTTCGCACAAGCACAAAACCAAAACAAAAAAGGGTTTCAACTCTCAAGATTTCGTTCCGACGACCGGTATTAAAAACAACCTAGTTAGTAATCAAAAAATATCAAATTCTATTGGGTTTTAGTCTGGTTCATAATGCGGGTCATTAGAGGCTTTATATACTTCAACAATACATTTCTTATAAAAATGCAATTTCTAATTCTTTTTCAGATAAAATAATAAAATTAATTTTTTCCACTTCTATATAAATTATTTGAAAATACAAACACCATTTTAAATTGAAATTTCAATGATATCTTATGAGAAGTTTTTCATAATTTTCTATAAATAGAAATTTTTCAATGAATAGTTAAAATTACATATTTTTTTAAAGAAACTGCCTTTTAATTTAATGTATTAATAAAGATAAATAGGTTTTTAAAATGGTGTTAAAGAAAAAATTATAAAATAATATTATTATTAATACATTCTAGGTTATTGGAATCTAATTCATATTGATTTCTCATTTAAATTTTTTAAAACTTTTCTAGTATTTTTCTTTGAACACTTATTTTTTTGATAATTTATGTAGTTTTATTTTAAATTAAAATCATCCAATTACATGAATTAATTTTTAAAAAATGGATTTAATATTTGTAATCAGAATAATTAATATTAAATAATAAGGTCAACATAATTTTTTTCCATAATGAATACTAATATCAGGGATAATTAATTGTCATCGATATGGTTAAAATAATTTTAGTAGATGATAAACAAAAATGATAAGGGTTAAAATGATGTTAATCATTTAAATTATAAAAACCCTAAAATTCTTAAATGATAACATTTTATTCAATATCAAATATAAAACACAATACTAAACTTATATGTGAATAAAAATCAATAATACAGTTATTTATTTTTATTTTAGAATAAACTTATTTTATTTGTTAGCATACGATATATGAAATAATGTGGTTCTTCATTAGGTTGTGTTACATGAAAGTTTGAATTTTAATGACGAATAATATATTATTAATATTAATATTATTTGATTTAGTTATTTATTATAAATTATAATGAAAGGTATGAATATGAATAAATAAACAACGAAGATGTATAGTTTACATGAGTTTATTATTAATATATTAGTAACATATATAATAACAATCAGTTAAAATAAAATATATTTTTTTTACAAACAACATTTATTCTAAAAGGAGGTTTAATTGTGCCTTTTAGAAATAATTTAATATCAATTTTTAACAAATTTAGAAAATTTATATGAAAAAATAATCTTCATATTCAGAATAGATATACCAAAATTAGATTAGGGATAATTCTTGGGATTTTTCTGAAAATTATCATTTTTTGATTAATAGTGAAAAATGTTGTAATTTAATTGATAAATGCCTTTTGGTTGAAATAATTTACAATGTTAAAATACATTTTTAATTTATTTTGATGTAAATTTAGTTCAAATTTATACAATTTAATCCATTTTGGTTCGTTTAATAAATTTTTATTATTATTTATATATAACAAATATATAATTATAAAAATTTTCAATTTAATAAAAATCCATTCTCATCACATATTTGGAATTTATTTTTAAATTATTATTTTCCACATCTATAAAATAAATTTGGAAAAATATTTATTATTTATACTCATCATAATTTAATATTTGAAATATTTTTTACAAAATATTTGACCAAAATTAATTGTTAAAATTGGAAAAATTAATTACAACATTTAAGGAAAAAATTGGTTTACACGGGGTTAAACTAAAATCATATGGGTCAAAATAACCTTTAAATTTTTTAAAGACTGTTTCTTTGTAATATTTATTCCATTACATCTTTAGGGTTATATAATAAACCTTCATGGAAACCTGATATATATGTAATATTTTAATGTACATAATCATGTCAAAAATACCAAGTGTGTCCTCTCCGCAACTTACAAAAGGATGCCCTCCTGCCTCTATTCATCATAAGATAAAACATATTTTTCAGACAATACCAAACCAAAACACATCCAAAAATCTACTTTCTAATCCTTTAACACTATTTCATTTCATTAATACAACTTATTAAGGTTTTAGTGAATACTTGTAGAGAATACCTGAAGAAGCGATATAGTTTTCCAACGAGCATATTAATTTTATTTATTTCCCTACCTCTTTCAATTATTATTAAACCAAGATGACATAATATAATATGTATGATCCATATAGTAATATTTTTTTATAAATATTTCATGACCTCAAAACCATCTCTGCTTTTATCAAATGGGTTATGAAATCATTGTTTATGTCTAGGGTAGACTACCACCTCAAAAACTGATTTTATTTGTTCATACATTACCACCAATAACAATTTGGTATGATGATGGATCTTAATTACAGACACACACACACACACACACACACATATATATATATGATATTTATACCACACTAATACCTCTATATTCATTACATTATATATATATATATATATATATATTATTTTTACATTGTAAAGGATAAGAAAACGTCAATCGTTCATATTGTGGACTACCGCCTCGTGACACAATGTTATTCACTATTCCCTTACAAATCACATGGAATAAAAAAGATGATTTTAATGATTATATGTGATATAAAAGACATAAATATTATATTAATGACATATTAATCATTCTAGAAAGAGAATATATATATATATCTCATTTTTCATTCTTACCTTTTTATTTACATAAAAATGATCACATTGTTCATGAACGTGCACACTACTACCTTCATGAAGTGATGTGACTCTCTTTCCAACACCACACCACATAGATTATATATATATATATATATATGTATATGTATTTCATGTGGTATAATTTTTATTATGATAATTATGGACTAATTATATATTACTTACCTCATTTCCATTATTATCACCGGAATATGAAAATGTTACACAAGCGTACATATGACATACACTCTCCAATATCGTAAAGTATTTCATTTTTCATAAACATCAATCATAATTGATTTTAAAATTAAATTGTTTAAATAGATATAATAATTATTTTATTATTATTATTATTGCATTTATGAGATAACTATATAATATATGCAAGATACTGACCTTTTATGAAAAAACATGTATGAGAAAAGAATGAAATTGACACCTAAATGAAAATATTGAATATTATTAAACAACATGACATTAGATATTTCAATATATAATATATGTTGTTATAAATATTCATATGGTGATATTAAAAGTTAATAACATGTTAACCATCGATATAAACAATGTTAAATCATTTTCAACCATAAAGAAGCATGAATGGATTTCTTAACTCAATTAGCACTATTTGGGTTAAAAATACACTTCTCTGATTTGGTCATTCAATGATTGTGTATGTTATGAATTTTGATTATTTTATGTTGTATTTAAACTATTTTTATCTTGATATCAAATTTAAACACATATTAGATACAATAATTTATTATCAATTCAGTATTGTGACCATTTTAAGAGTTTATATCACAATCCCATTATAATTGAGATTATTTATTCATGACTATTAGTTAAGACAATCACTTGACCACTTCTTAATAAAACCAGTTAATTTTTTTATCCTATATTTATTCATGGTTTTTTCAAATAATATTACCATAACTATACTCTTTTGTACATAAATAATTTCATAAAATGTTTTAATGAAAATATGTCTCCATTTATACATTATCTCAAAAATCTATTTTCCTTCCAAAATAATGTTAAATAAAATAATTTTGTGAAATTTTTTTAATCATTAAAAATGATTTATTAAATTATTTTTAGCCAATTTGACATATTAAAAAAATTTAAAGGAATTTTATTTGATTTTCAAAATAATGTTCATTTATCTTTTACCAAAAATTTGAAAGGAATATTTGCATTAACATGTATGTCATTTATAGTGTTTTAAAAAACCATGAACTCAATTTTTTTATATGAAAACTTATATGTTTTCATTTTTGTTTATAATTAAATTGATTTGTTCATTGATAATATTTATAATGATATTTTGTCGGTATTTCTATTTCTCAATGACATCAACCCTTTGTTGTACTTGTAATTAACTAGGGATATGTTATATTGATATCATCTATATTATTTCATTGAATGGTTTATGATCAGTTTGAATGTGGATGTGCGACTTTGAATCCATTTTTCATATTCATTTGGATGGTTTATATTTATGATATTTAATTGGGGAATGTATTCACATATTGTATTCTAGTTTTTCGATAATAATTTGTATATAGTTTATGCTTCTCCCTTTCATATAAAAAATGTGATATAGTTAATACATAAATGGTGGGACCAAGACTTTATATACACCCTCAATGCATTAATGTGACTCATGATTCAAATTTTATAGCCAAAAAAGATGGGTTGTAACACACCAATTTAATCTAGATTGATTATAGATCATGATAGTAATTTTCTATAGGATCGATCATTATAGTTCAAATGTTTGATATTATAAATTAAACCATTATGAATTAAGTTGTCGATATTTCATATGATAAATCAATTAGTTCTAAACTTTAAATTTATGTTTTTTAGTACATGAAATTATTTATATGGATTTACTAGATCACAATTTTTTCCTACCATATTATGTTGAAGTTAATAATTAAATGGAATGTGTTGTAATTATACACCATTCGATATTGGTTGTTATTACTGATGAATGATAGGATCTAATGTACTAAATCAATATTGAGTATTTTATATCCCCCTTATTTTTTTCTCTTCCCTAGGAACCCCTGATGTTTACTATGTTTTATAGGTAAGGATATGCTAGATGGAATAATTTTTTTCTCAAAATAAATTTTAATTTGGGTTTTCAATTTTTATTTTATTCTCAAGTATGTATCATGTTTAAAAAGACTAAAAAACTATTTGGTCCTTTAGGATGTGATACATGTATATTATTACAATGGTATAAATTAGGAAGTGGTTTTCGGATAATGGGGTTAGGGGTGTCACAATAGGTATTAGAGGAAGATTAGTAGAAACCTTTGTAATAAGATATAGAAAAAACATATATTACAGATCATAAAAAAAGCTTAAAAAATGAGAATTATTATAGAATAACATAATAATGTTTTGGTAAGGAAATGATTATTTGGATTTCACATACAATTATTCCCAATATGACTACTTCTAGTGGACTTGGTTTTCATAGAGATGTACCTATGGGTAATAACTCTGAAAATGGTGCATTATTCTTGTTTCAATCATAAACTAGTTCTTAACAATGGGGCTTAGTATAAAATTTTTTGACAATCATATGTATACTCTTAAAACTATTCACATTTTTAAAGAAAAATATTGTGAATGATTTGGAAATAATGATATACCCAATGAAATAAAATATTATTATTCAGTGATTAATAACGCATAAATTTAAATTTATTTGTAGTTTATCACAATATTTCTAATTATACGTTATGGATTAAAAATCATAATCATATGATCTAATATTTTATATTTTATTGTATAGAAATGGATCATATAATGAAGAAGGGTATTAATACTCATAGCCAAGGTAGATTTTTTTCAGTGATAAAGCAAATACATCATGTATTAGACCTAATAAAATTATGTCTAAATTATGACAAGAAAGTCATGATATAAAAAATAAACATTCTTGGAAGGAGCAACGAATTACATAATAATATTATTTAATAATTGGTTTCTTTATTTTGATAGAATTCCCCATAATTTAGTGGGAATACTAATTTAATGGTAGTTGAGAAGTTGATTAAGTCTCTGGAATGATATATGTGGAATTGGGATTTGGTGAAATGGAAAAGGTTACACTTTTAGTGTATTTTATTCATGGTTTTGATGATGGTTGGTGCTCATAAATCCAAAATACAATAGTGGAAGAGGAATTATAACTCATGGAATAGAAATTTTTTATGGATATATTCTCATAAAATTATTTCCCCTTTGATAAAACAACTGAGATGAAGAGAAACGTAAATAGTCTATATGGAAAGGGAGAAGAATTTTTTCATAGTATAACTCTAACATTACATGTTTTTCTAGGTATTCTACATATTAAATAAGAATCATGGACTTCACAAATGGCCATTTAGTTTAATGTATTTCAGAATGTACCCTAATAAAGATGGCCTCAAAAATATTTTCATCAATTGATTAATTATTTTTATGTTATATTATGTTAATGAAGATATTATCCAAAATATATAGAAATCAAATTGATGCAATAGATGAATAGGATGGAAAATTAAAAATGGATATTGGGAAGATATTATACAATGATTTTACTATGTGTTACAATTGTGGATTGAATCTCTATAAAAAATGCTTAAAGGGATTGGGAATTCATTTTATGTCCATAGATAAGGGTCATCATGAAAAAATGATAATGGAAGAAAGAATAAACTACTAATAAATTTTTTAACTATAGGTAACTGGGGCACTACACAAACCAATTCTCCAAGGGTCATGATAACATGCCTCAATATATTCTGTGGATTCAAGGTCAATCAAATTGTTTTAAAAAGACTAATGTGTGATGATTGCTATGTTTATGTAATTAGATCCAACAATAATGTTGTTAAATTATTTTATTGATGATCTTAAAATCATATGTATTATGAAATATATAAGATTGTAATACTGGAAATTTTAGTTAAGGATTTGAGTTCATATGATTACTGGTATTGATGATCAAGAAAAAATATTTTGTGGAAGGATGAACTTCTTGGAAAAAAATTGAAGGAATGATAACCTTTAGTATGATCCTGATTTCGAGATAATGGTTTTGGGATAAAGTGATACTTGATATGGTAATTTTAATTTGATTGTACTTATTACATTGGAACTAACAAATGATTTTTTGAATTAGTATTTTATACTATCATTAATGGATTTTACATCATCATAGTATTTAATGAATATATCAAAAAGTCTATGTTTTTATTGTGGATTAATGTTGAATGCATTTTTAGTATGATTTTTTGCTAATTCTTGTTATTACCATGTCTCAAGGGATTAAATTATGAAGATATTCAAATTTTTTGTTTGTGATGATCCAAATATACTTCATATTGTTTTTTTGGATTAATGGGATGTTCATTTTGGAAATCCAATGACCTTTTTACATGAATTTTAGATCATGATATTTTTCAAGGGTTATAATGTTAACCATTTATAAAATGATTTTGGTCAAAATTTTGGTATTTTTTTGTGATTATTTACTACCCCATATGATGATATATGACTATTAGATATGTCTTGCAAAACATAATTGTTTTGGAACATAAATAGAGACAATAGTAAAGACATTCCACTATTTTCTAGAACTTACGGTATGTAAAAATTATTTTTTTGTGCTTCATGAATAAAAAATTAGTATTTATATATTTATTTCATCGAATAAGAAATGAATTGGATATTGATCGATGAAAATAAAAAGGATGAAATTGATCTTATGAAATAAAAACATATAATGTAAGTATATTTTCATATATTTATATATAGTAAAATAATTCCTCATGCATAAGAAGATTATTATGAATACAAATTTAACCATATTTCATTCATATATGAAGAATCAGATAATCTTTCAAATAATCACATATTTATGGTTATGATCCCCTTAAAATTCCCTTGATGATTATTGTGATGGTGATCAATGACCTCTATAATTCTCAATATTTATTTACTCTTTTCTTTCAACCCCAAATACTCACATTTCCCAAATTTTGTCCTATATATAATCCTTGTTATATGTTATTCCATTTTACATTTGTACTTCACAATATATATTATAATATAATATTTTATTAACCATTATTTCTGTGTGGGTTTTAAAAAAATAATTTTAAATATCAATTTTTTGATTATTGAGATAGATTTTAAATTTTGATGACCAAAATTTATTTAATTTGGGTACAATATACCAACTCAAAATTTTAAATCAATTATATTTTTATTAAATAGTGAATTTGATTGGAAATACCAAACATTGAAGAGAATATAACACATAAAAACATTATAATATATTTCTTTTGAATAAATTTTCATTTCTTTGATATCCTATGATAAATGAAACTATAAGTTTCTTCGATAGCTTGTATTACATGCAAGACTGAGTTTTTCAAAACAAACATATAATATTAATAAAATTATTTAATGTTATAGTTATCGCAATACCATTTTATTGGGGTTATTAATAGGAATAAATAATTTATGAAAACATATGTTTTACATATTTTATAAATATATATCTTTTTCAGAAATAAAATAAGAATCATTTAAAAGAAAAAAAGAAATCTTTCTGAAATGAATTATTTTTTTCTAAATGATGGGGTTGTCACTCCTTTGGGACATAATTTAAAATTAATTTTTAAGAATATTATATAAAATAAATGATAAAATAATATTCATATTTTGATATTAGGAAACCAAAAATATATTATGGTGAATTTTTATGATTTTTATGAAATGTTTTATTTTTGGATTAACAGTGCACAATAAGGAATTTTAATTGAAAATAGAGTTTTCATTTAAATAATTTGTATTGATTATTATATATTTAGGTGGATTTAAAGATAAGATTAGTCTAAATATATTTCCATATATCCAGTTTTGGTCATTGTAATTATTTAAATATTTTATTTAAATATTAAAATAATGTAGTCTTCTAAACATTTCACTTTAAACAAAAACTTTCACATCATATCTGTATGAATAATTTTAATTTATATTTTTCCACTTATATGAATTGAATTTTGAAAAATGTATTAAATACATATAATATAAATAAATTGTAATGTACTATAACATCAACATATTATTTTATGAACCTGAATAGTGAAAATGATAAAAATTAGTAACCATACTAAAGGTAAAAATGAGTTTGTTGAGTGTTAAACAAAAATGATAAAGGTAAAAATGATGTATAAAATTGTATAAATAATATTTTTGGTCACTATATCACCCATAAAACTTATAATTATCAATAATGTCCAATTTTATAGCCCTGTGACAATGGAAAAACATCATATCAATCAATTCCTTTCAAAATTAGCATGTGTGTCCTCTTCCTCGCTTATAAACGGACACCAACTATATCCTCTTATTACCAACTTGATTTTTTTTTGATTAACCATTACCAACCCCAATTACTTTAAAACTTCACTAATACCATCCTAGAATACTTATTTTGTTCTTAAATAAAATGATGAATGGATTTAGTGAAAACCTAAAGAGAATACTAGAAGAAGAGATAGTGTTTTTCAATGAGCATCATTATTTTATTTAATTGTTATTATACATTAATTCTAATAAAACCATGATTATATAGTTAAATTAGAAATATATATATAATATGAGGTTTTAATAAAATCTTCATGGCAAACAACCATTTCCGCATTTGTCAAATGTGTTACAAAATCATCGTTCATGAGTACAGAACATTACCACCATGCAAACTGATTTCATTTGTTATTATGTTACCAACATTAATTATTGGGTTTGATGATGGAATTAATATATATATATATGATATTTATAAATTTATTATACCTCTAGATTCATTATATCATGTATATATCTTTTATATTCTATTATTTATGGTATACGATAACATCAATTTTGTGTATGGTGGACTACCGCCTCATGAGCCTATGTGATTTTCCTAACACTAATAATTTACATGGATTGTATTATGGTTAATTTTAATGATTATATATAATTGAAATGATATAATTATGATATTCATGATTATTTGTCAATCTATAGTGATAATATATAGCATTTTCAATCTTACATTTTGACACCATAAAAGATGGTAACATTATCCTTGTACATATGGACTACCACCATCACGAAGTGATGTAGCACTATTTTCATCACCAAAACACATGGATGATATATAAAAGTATGTAATATTTTATATATAATATTATGATAATTATTATTATATTATTTATTACTTGCCTATTTTGTGTAATGATAATTAGGAAATGACAATGTTACTCAGGTGTGTGTACGACCAACCATCTCTATGAACATAACATAGTTCATTTCCCACAGCTATCTTTGATGATTGGTTTTAAAAGTTAAATTGGTGTAAAAAAAGATAATTATGACATTATTATTATTATTGAGATGATATATCTATATAATATTCATAATAAATTGATCAATCATGAAGAAGCACAGATGAGAAAATAGGGAAATAAACACAAAAATTAATGAAAATAATGAAATATTATTAACGAACAGGTGATAAGTCGTTATAAAAGTGTCATATATTATATTATAAATATTAATATGTTTTTTTATAAAATAAAATCATGTTTTAAAAAATAACATCTGATTTTAAGTCATTTTCACCCAAAATGAAGCCTTTGGTAAGGGATTTCTTATCTCAGTTTCTGCTTCATTGGTAAAAATTCCATTTTTTTAATTACATCATGATTATATTATATGTTAAATGAATTCATGTTATAAAATGATCAATTTAAACATTCTTTATTTTATATTTTTACTGGTAAACATAAACTATTAATTGATTAAATCTTTCTTCAATGTTATAATCATTTTATTAGTTTATTTCACAATCACATTCTAATGGAGATTTTTTATTCTGGAATTCCAGTTTAAAGAAATAACATAAAATTTTAAAAATAAAACAATTCAATTTTAATCATATATTTATTCAGGATTTTATCAAGTAATAGTACTATTTTATATCTTTTAGTTGAATATATTAATTGAGAGAATGTTCTTATGGAAATCTAACTATATTTCCTTCATTGGTGGGAAATCATTTTTCCTCCAAATATAGGTTTTATAAAAATATTTTTATAATGTTAAAAACCTTTAAAATTAATTTATTAATGTAATTATTAACCATATTGAATTTTTAAAATATTTCATTAATGGAATATTATTTTGTTTTTAAAATAATTCACATTTTAATTTTACTGAAAAAGTGATAAAATATTTGTTTAAACATGTTCAACATGTATGTATGTTTCCATCATCATGAACATACAGTGTTTTAGAGTTTAATTTTTATTTTTATTTTTTATATCCAAATAGAAGTATTTTTAAATGTTTTATGTTTTGAAAAAAAATAAAAAATAAAAGTATTGTTTCGTAAAGAATGTTTTTAATGATCTATTTATAGTGTTTCAATTTATCAATGACATCAAACTTTTATTCAACTTCTGATCCTCTGTGGATATGTTGTATTAATATCACCCTCAATTTATTTTTGATTGGTTATAGTCAGGATGATTCTGGATGTGCTGTTTTGATATCTTTCACCATATAACTCTATATGGTTTATGGTAGTGTATATTGATTAGGGAAAGTATTCAAATTTCATATTCCAGATCATAAATATTAATGTTTATGTGTTTTATGTTTATCCTCTCCATATGAAAATTTTAATTTGTTTATTATGTGAGGTGTGGGGATAAGATATTATATAGACCCATGATGCATTGATGTGTCTCTTGAGACGCATCAGTTGGTGAAATCGGACAAGATTCTTCCCTCATATTTAATCCATCTTGATGATGGATATTGAGAGTAAATCTCATAATGATAGATCCTAATATTTACTAAAAATAAAATTATGAATTTAATAATTATGAATTCATTTATTGATTTTGTATGTGATTATTTGATTAGTTAGAATACCCATGATTATTTTTACATAATCATGTGATTATTTATATGGCCATATATTATCATCATTTATTCTAGCTATATAATTCTCATGTTATTTATTAAATGAATTTTTTTAGTTATATAATATTCCATGTTGGTTATTTTTATTGAATCATGATAGCTTCTATTATACATAACTGTTAGTGAGATTTTGAGAACATTCTTATTATTTTACTTTCCCTTGGAACCCTTGATGTGTACTAGGTTTGATTTGCATGGATTTTCTAAAGGGAATAATGATATTATAGAAAGAAAATATATAGTTTTTGTTTTGAAATGTAATCTATGACACAATTATGTATCAATTTAACAACAAATACTAACATATTCACTCTTTTTTGATGTGATTAATTGTATCTTAAGACAATTTAATAAACTGGTCATGGACTCTGTGCTACTGGGGTCGATGTCATTCCAAGAATATCCAATTTCCTGGAAATAATTAGAAATTATTTAATCTATTTTTCAATAATGAGTCATTTTTTGTGAGTTCTATCAGGTGTAAAATGATGTTATACTTTTTTATTTTAAAAGATTCTTATTTTGACATTTTTCCCACATATAAAAGATCTTCCCTCACTTCTCATATTCACAAAAAAACTATATTTGGATCATGAAATACCTATAAAATATTTTATATACATCCCTATAACATCTTGGTGGCTTTATTTTGATTATGAAATCCCCCTAAGACGGTTTATTTGTATGCCTAAAAAGGTTTTATGAAGAAGACGTACGATTATTAATCATGATTTTTTTATTTTTTTATTCTTCCACCTCCTTCAAATCATCATAAAGTTTAATAATATTATCAAATAATTATCGACCATATAGTGAGATGTCATTATTTGAATTTAGTAACATATTTCCATCTCCACATCAATCAAATATGAAATCATTAGGATCATTCTTGAATTAAAAATCTTTTGTATCTTGTATCCAAATACAGTAATCTTTTACCAGTCTTAAGCATATATTTTTATAACCTATTTAATATATATCTTAATGATGTAGTATTAATGTATGAAAACATCAATTCATTATATATATATCCTTCTATGGAAGGCCTCATTAGGTGCCATACGAATTGATGCCTACTAATTGTTGTTAAAGGATAACATAGTAATAGATAGGTAAATCTCCCATAAACTATGGAAATCTAGGACACACACTAAAATAATGTCCTTTAGAATCCTAATAGTATATTCAAAGTACCCATTGGTTTGAGAATGATATATTATGCTTCTATGAAACATAGTATCATGTGCTTTCTACAGCCTCTTCTAGAAGCATGGCATGAATTGGATATACCATTCATGAATGGTAATCCTCAACTCATAATAATGATGTACTATCTCTATGATATATTGTTATTCCATATACACAATATAATGGGACTTTATTATCTAAAAAAATATGTATCATTTTTCAATCGACCCAAAATAAAACATATTTCATAACAAAATCAATGTCATCAGAAAAACCATGTCACAAAATCCTTCCTAATAACATATTATTTCATACCAGTAATTGGAAATTATTTTAGTAGATAATGGGGTCAATATTTCATAGGTTTCTCTTGTTGATAGGTGGATCGTCTCATAACGAGAGAAACAATATCCTTCTTTATCCTAGGTCACCCACACTACCTACACATTTCATTGTATATTTTTTTTATTTACTAGTTTAAATTCTCATCTCTAGACATGTGAATAATGTATTATATCCTAATGGACTCTTGTTGTAACCATAAATCTACCTCCCACCTAATGAATTTTTCCATCATTCTGAGACTAAAATAGTAATTTCCCCCCACTATATCATATTTCTTTCACAAATCATTAATATGATCTGGATATCTAACACTCATTCACCCTCATAAAAAATAATGTGGTAAAATCTAAATACAAAAAATTACACTATACCATAATACTCTTAAACTATGAGATTAAAATATGTGAATATACTCAATAATAAAAACTCACTAGTATCCTCTAGTACCTCCAAAAAATTAGTCTTTTTACCTAGTTCATTAGAAATAAAAATCCCCCTTTCATGGATAAAATCAATTTTGAGGTTAAAGGGCTATTAGTACTTAGTGTAACACCACTATATAAGGTTCATGTTACAATATAAAAAGATATTCTGGGGTATTTTGTGGTGAGTATAGACCACATATTTCTCTTCGGGAAGGTAGTTCTTCTAGTATCTTATTGCATTTAATATATCTACAAATTCCACATGGTAATCTGTGGAGGGGTACTAGGTACCTAATGGGTCAGGAATTGGTACATGTATAATAGACTATCCAATATGTGGATAATATATTTTCTCTAGGTATTTAGAGAACTAATGGGTGGAAATTGAGTTTTTATGTACCTAGTGGTTTCCTAGCCTCTTTTTTTATTTGTGGCATAGTTTTTTCTTTTCAAGTCCACAATAACTGGATTATATCATTACGATCCTATAATATTGTGGTCATTTTGGATGGTCTGGTCATATAATTGAATATCTAATATTATCTCTTCATTATATATCCTTATGTTGTGATTCCTTCAACATTTATGGTCAAATTTGTGATCTCATTGGTGTGTTGGCTTCATCTCGACATGTTCTTCCTGAATTATATCTTTTTATTAGAAAGTGATGATGTATATAACACTATGTTGGTATAATTTTATACATCCTACATATATTTAATTGGTATATATAAATCTTGAGTTCTAGGAGTTTTTAGAGGCTTGTTAACTGAGAAAATTACATGTCTTTTCTACGGTGGTTTACACATTATTTTCAAAATGATTTGGATTGTATTTATAAATTAATTGTGGGATTTTTGATGATATAAATTTATAATATGTTTTGGTTTGATTATAAATTAAAATAATTTTTGTGAGTTAAATTTAATAACATAATTTAAATTAATCATTACACCAAAATTTTTGATTTTTTATTCATTTTATGATTAACCATGTATGAAATATTAAATTTTTAAGGGAGGAATGAAATTATATGTGGTGTGTAAATTAATAATATTATTTTTTTAGTTGGAAGGATAAAAATTGTGGTAATCTATAAATATTGTGGTGATTTATGTGAGAATATTCCAATATTACCAATTGAATTCAATAACATTGTGTAAGAAATTAGTTATATATCTACAAATAATTTAACATTTATTGGTATATTTAATAAGTAGTTTTGATGTTTTAAAAGCTTATTTGTTTGTTAATATGACGAATTTAATGGTAATAACGTAATTATGTTTCCTTGGGAATTAACCCTATTTTTGGGCTTAATGTTTCTGTGTGTAGAAAATTTAATAATGGCATTTGAAAATAGAAATTGGAATTTCAATGGTTTAATAAGTTGATTAATTGAAGTTTGGTTGGTTAAAAAATCTAGTCTTAGAGAGGGAAATATTGAGACTTTTTTGGGAATTATTTTTATGTATTTTATTGAATAATTTATGATCTTGATTGTTTGAAATGGTTTTTAAAATTATTGTTAACTTCATGTGTCTTGCTTCGTGAATCAAAAGACAAAAATAGTTTTCAAGGGCTAATATGGTTTATTTTTATAATCATTAATGAGATTTATGATATATTTTTTACAAATAAAGTTGTGTTATTTAGATCCATCATAATTGTCAATTATGGGAGGATTATCGTGGTCTGAAATTTTATATTCGATGATATAAGATAGTTATCCATAAGGGGATCAATATTTGTTATGTTATATAATGGAAACTTTGGCCATATGGGTGTTGATATATGTTATTCCATGTTATAAAAAAATTGTCCTTTAGGGGTGAATATTTAATATACCAATATCTAACATATTAATCTCTAAGGGGATTAATTAATATGCTTTATGGGTATGTGAAAAAATGGATGGATTTCTGACATGTTCAAATATAGACATGGTTGAGTCCATGATTTCATGATGATCTATGAACATGCCTCATGATCCATTAGTACCTACATTCTTCAAAAAAAAGTATGACTTGTTTTGGTGACTTATTTATACTAATATTATATTTTATTTCTAAAAATGTTAGTAATTGATTGATTTAAATGTTACATTGTTAAATTTATATTCAGTTACTCATTGATATTTTACGGGTTACAATCAAATATTCTAAGGATTATATTATAACCTACTATAAATAGACACATCTTGTTCATATAAGTAACATGCATTGTGTTTTGGGTAAATCTAATATTCCTCTAAATATTGTATTTTTTTCTAGAAACACTATTGAGAATATATCATGTGCATTTTTTGTTTTTAATAGTAGGGTTTTTAATTTTTGAGGGCATATTTTCATTCGTATTTCTAATATCTGGTCTTATATGAATTGCCATTGATTAATGTCTGAATTCATGAATATTTTTAGAATGATGGGGAATCACATAGAGTGTTTTGATTTTATATTTATTTATTTCAGTATTTATTTTTATTTTATTGTTATCATTTATACACATTATATAATGGGCCATTTTATTATAAATCAATCAATGAGTTATATCTTAGTCCATCGACACTAGTTTCTAACCTCTGACGATCAAGGAGTTTCATTGAAGTTATGTGAAATATTTTATTAGTTCCATGGTTTTACTAGGGTGGGACAGTAGAAAATTTTATAGGATAATTTCATTTATGGAATCTTGATATTTGGGTTATGATAGAGTGAAAACGAGGATTCAATACTTTCTACATAAGATCAATGTGGGTTTCTATCGATCACAACTATATAGATTAACTCCATGTTACCTGGGAGTATTATAATATCATTTAATTATTAATATAATGTATTTTTGGGGAATAACCCTGAATATATAAAGGTTTGGGGTGGGGTATTCATGCATAAACTTAGCATGTAGGGACATGACATGTGTGTATGTGAGAATGTGTTTTTTCTAACATTATGAATTGATTGAGAACTTGTACTTAGTTAAATAATCTATATTTAAGTAAACAATTAATGTTTTTCAATGTTGGTTATTAAAAATTAATTGAGTGACTAAAAACTTGTAGCTTTATTTTATGGCAATGTATAGTTTTTTGTTAATTATTTTGTTCTTTTTTGATAATATTATATGAGTTATATAATAAATAGGGATTTTTACTGGTAAAATGTTAAACATGATCATGGAATTAAATATTGATTAGATTGAATATATTTGAGGGGTATTTAAGTTGGATGGTTTAGGTTTGTTTATGAACATTGGGAAATTTAAATACAGATTTATAGAATTTTAATTTTATGATTAAAGAAGATAGTGATATTTAGTTCCTATATATTATGGTAAATTAAAAATTGACAATGTTTCTAAAAATTGTAATTGAATGGTTATAATATATTTTTGTTATTAATTGTAAATTTTTTAAAGGAATAAAATATTATAACCCCTACATGGTTTTATAAGTAGGGTAAAATTAATGAGGATGAATGTTTTTATTTTTTGTTGAATGAAAATGAATTTTTTTAAAAAATTTATATAAAAAAAAATTAATGTGTAATATAATTTGTTATGTATATATTAAATGTATGAAGAATGTATTAGTGTTTATATATGTGAGTATAATGAATTAAACTATGTTACATAGAAAGTATTATTATTTCATGCAAGAGGATGAGGAATATTGGGATATAGAAAACAACGTTGAATGTATAATTTTCATGAAAAAATGATTAATAGTTGTTTTGAGCCTAGTGGATGAGAAATTGTAGGTTTTGTTAATGGGAAACACTATACCATTCATGATTTAATGTTAAAATAATGTTAATATTTAATTTTCATGATGGAATTTTGGATGTTATATTGAGACTCTATCATGTTATATTCCTACAGTTGTTTTTTTGATGATGTATTAATTCCCATGATACAGTTATCTTCTAAAAAATAATCTTGAAATGAAGTTACTAATTTATTAATTATAAATGTTTATTAATTTTGGGTAGTTATTTTAATGATAATGCTAAAATTATTTCATGAATTATTCTTAGCATTCTAGGTTAAATAAAATTTATTTTTTATGATCATGATGAGTTTTTCCCTTGTTATTCTTATTCTAAAAACATAACTTTAGAGATATGATTTTAGAATCATGATGAATAAAATGGAAAGTATGGTAATGTAGGGAATAAAATCATTTTGTATTGAAAATGTTTGATGATATATGATAAGAAATATGTGATTTTTTTTAAGTATAGATGATTATTATATATTGTTATTTATTAGAAATTATGTTCAAATTATACTTAATATGGTGATTTCATTGCATGAAAAGAATTGTTTTGATTATTGTGTGTGTTTGAATGATATCATTTGATGTACATTTGGGGTGTTTTGAGGTTTTGTGATTTTATGAACACAAGAGGTGAGGTAAAGGGTTGAATATACTAATGATTAAGGGTGAGTGATGAGTTTTTTATTTATTGAGAAACTTGATAATTCATAGTATCACAAGATCGGGAACCTTTGGTATGATTTTAATGCATGATTTTTTTTTCAAAATCCCAATGTTTAATGGTAATAAGTAATTTTATAATGAAATTTATGTGGTGTTAATGTATATTGATGAGGCTGTGTAGAAAATTTTGATGTTATTATTGAAAATTATATTGAAATGATATGATTTGTGGTAATTAATCCTTTTTGGGAATTTATTCCCCTTTATGGTGAGTTTCTTATATCAATTAATGTCATAATTTATAGTAATTGGGATTGATGGTCCTAATAATTATTGAAATCATATCATTAAAAATATTTTTAAATGAACAAAATTTTATAAAATTAATTTTTTGTGGTAAATTTATTATCTTTGATATAAAATTGTATTTCAAATAATTATATTGTATATTTCTATTTAAGGCATAATTTAATTTTTTTAATAATATTAATTTTAGGGGAGACCCATAGAATGTGTTGTTTTAATTTCGTTATTTCTTTTTTTAATTAATGTAGGTTAATTTAATGAACCATGAAGAATAATTAATCTTGAAAATTTAATTGATAATTGGGTCTTTGTGGTGACTTAATAATGATTTTTTGTGGGATATTTAAATTTTTTTTGGGAATTATTAGATTTTGTTTTTTAATTTCATCCAAGAGATCTAAAAATACCTATGAAACAAAATGGGTGGATTTAGAAATATATGTTAATATAATTTTTTTACTTTAATAATGCTAAATGTTTAAAAAGTGTTAACGAAAGTTTTGTCAAAACATGATATTGGAGTGACTTTTGTTGATGTTTCAGTACATGTTATGATACATTACATTCATAATTAAAGATAACATGAAGTGTTTATAATATTTCATATAGTGCAATTTCCACTTTGTTTTGTAATAGAAGATCCTTGAGTCTGGATATGATGTATCCCTGAGTTTTTTTAGGCTGTTCATGTTTGATTAGTAATTAGTTAATAATTTAAATGGACTTTAAGGGATAATATTTCTTTTCACTATATTATTTTAATTTTTAAAGATGATTTATTTTAGGAATGGATATTTTAATGTTGATAAAATATGAATAACCTTATTATTTAAAGGTTTTTTTGCTTCATTAATAACTATTATGTTATGGAGGGATTAAATAATAAATTGCTTATTGGTTTTATATTATGAACTATTAATTATTTTATTATTGAAAATAATTTCATGTGTAATGGTGAATGATTTTAATTGTGGGATAATTTGAAATACATGATATCCATGGTTATGGGAGATCAAATTAGATGAATTTTTCCTGTAAGGAAGACCTTGTTCTATGTTTGTTTTATTTTAATGATAATGAAAAATTAAATTTTGGAATCAAATTCTGGTCAAATATATTATTTGGAAAATTGTTTGATAGATCTTAACTGTTTTAATTTTTGTGGTATTGTGATAAATGGTTTGTGTGGATCAAATCCAAATACTAGTATGGTTCAAGAAAATTGTGATGTGGTGGTGGTATAATGGGATTTTGTAAACATTGAACATGTTTGTTGAAATGTGTTTCAATATATCTTGATTGATGATTTAGTAAGTGAATCTAGCAAGATCATTGATTATTTTTTGTATTTTCCATGAGTTTGGAGTTGTTTTTAGGGAACTTGTATCTATTTGTATCTTATAGGGGTTATTGATGTTTAATTTTTCAATATATATGGATATTAATACGGTGGGGAGAGTTGTTTGAATTTCACAAAGTCATGTGGGGAGTTTTCTTTCTATATCAGTTTTTGGGAATGAGGAGTGAATTGAATTTTAAATGATTGCATCATTCACTAAACAGATTCATGACACTTCATTCGGATGAGAATCCTCATTTTTTGGAGTTGTTAAGGACCTGTGTCATTAATGTACATAACTTGTTTTATTTCATGAAGTAATTATGATTTTGGTAATATGTTGAATATGGTTTATGGAGTTTTTGGTGAATATTGAAAAAATGGAAGATACGATAGAGGTTGAATAACTAGAATATAATAGTATAGGACACTATGTACCCTATGATGGGGTTCTCTATACATAATGGGTCTATAAGTGGGGAAATTCTATTGAAAGGCTACTAGGTGGCCAGTGAGAAATAAGGTAATTGGTATGTTTTGGAAGAGAACCCATTGGGCTCCTATAACACCTCTATATTTCCATATGCAATTATCTCTTAAAATATAATATGTTAGACAACATATGTTACATAGAACACAAAACTAAAATTAATCACTCAAAATTTAATTACATTATATTTTGTGAATACAAATAAAATGGTCATTTAAAAAATACAAATTTTAAAACTAAAACTAAATAAATGTTTGAAAATTAAATTATTTATTATATATTATTATTATATATTGATAAAGTTTGATGAATATATGATAAATACATAGGTTAATATTATTAAATGTCTTCAAATATAAAAGGGATCTTTTTCAAATAACTATTTTTAATGTGTTGAGTATTTTATCTTAATAAATTAAACTTCTCACCTTTAAAAGATAATAAGTAGTATTTAAATTTATAAAATTATATATTAACACTATATTAATTATAAATTGTTATTAAATAATATTAAAGAAATTAAATGTTTAAATTTGTTATTTTCTACAAGGTTTTTTTTTCAAAAATTTATGAATTCTCATTCAAAATATCAATCTATGATTTCTATAAATTTATTTTTTTAAAATAACTTAATTTTTTTAATTTATCTATTCAAAATTATATTTAGTTGGGTTTATTGATTTATTTGAAAACATTGATCTTAGGTAAATAGTGATAAATATAGTTTATACAAATAAATTCACTTTTATGACACCATCATGATAAAAGAATGACCTAAAAACATTTTATAAAAAAATAATAGTTTTTTTATTAAAAAAACCTTTTATAGATGTTATATTAAATTTAGAAACCTGTTTTTAACATTTTTTAGTGTATGTTATGTTATATTCTAATAAAATAAATATTTTTAATCCATTTCTTTAAGTGTTTATCTTCATAGTTTAGGTTTTGAATTGGATTTAATGTCACATAAAAATTAATTTTTTATTCATAAAAATATAAATTTAAATGTTATAAATTTAAAACATGAATTTGGTGTACTATCATTTTTATTCATAAAAAGTCATTTTCTAACAAAACTATTTTCTATTGAGGTTTGTGTAATTTTTTTAAATTATTTTTCTTTAACTAAATAAATAGAATCTTGTAAACTAGATTCCTTTTATGGAAAAATAATATTTAAATATTTTATTAAATTTAATTTCATTCTTAGTCATAATATTATGTTATCATAGTAAAACAATTTCACCACAATTATGGTTAAAAGTGTCAAAGAAGGGTATAATTAAATGGATATGGATTGTAAAATAAATGAAACATGTATACATTTTATTTTATGAGTGAATTTAAAAAAAATTATCCTATGATATAATTTCTATTGATAATGTTTCGCTTTCCGTGAAAATGAATTTATATTATATTATGTTTCAATCTATTTACCAGAGTGTCACTCCCTACACTCATTGAAGGTCTAATCCCCTTCTCAGATATCCATACATATTTCATGCATTATCATAACCAATATATTCTCAACTAATATCCCATAACAATTATACAAGTCTGTATATTTTTTCACACCAAAATACCATCACACAATCGCTTTAGAATAGATCTAAAGGAGGATAACCAAGGAAGAGGTAACAGACTTAACCAGGTTATTTCAAGATATTTTCTTCTTACACCTCCTCCAAATATTATAAAAACACATCAAAATAATCTTATAATTATCATAATTATACTTAAATGTTATCATATATATTTAAAAACCATTATCCACCTCATTTTCATAAAATATAAAATTTAGTCACCACCTATGCATACATGTAGACTGTTGACTCAATGATGAAATGTATTTAATTTCTTATCACTACCTCACCATGATGAAAATCAAAATGTATTTAATTAACAATTATAATATCTATAAAATAATTATTATTATGTAAACATAAATTACATTCTACCATCCTTTCACTCCATCCATAGAAAAATGAGGACATATCTTGTGTAAAATTGTTGACAAATGCCTCCAATAAACAATGTTTTCCATTTATCATCACCACGTTATAAATATGGATATAAAATTATATATAATAAATAAATATTTAATTAATTAAAATATTTATATTATTTAACCATGTTTAATGTGTATGGACCAGAAACATGAAATATAAACAATCAGGGAAAACAAAACATTTTTCACCAAAATATTTATTTTAATAAGCCTTTAATAATAAACAGGTTATAAGAAATTTTAAGATAATTTTATCTAATAATAAAGAAATATATATAATGTTCTAATATGGATTTATCATAAATTTATATTAAAAATACATAATTTTAGTTAATTATAATTTTTATGAAAATCGAGATAAGTGAATACTTTCCAATGTCAATTATATCGAGATTTTTTTCTTTTAATATTACATTGAGTGAATTATATTTATATAATCACATAAACCCCATATATTATAATTTATTCTAGCCATTTAATGAGTTTAAAATTATCCATTCCATATTTATAATGACTAAACCATTTTTCATTCCATAAGATCATTTTCAAAAAACAGTTCATTTTCATACATTCCAAAAGTTTATTTTAGTTTTAACATATAAGACAAATAGGAAATAAATCGTATATAAAAAACACATCAAAATAGTATTTGAAACATTCTATTAGTATCCATTTTCCCCAGAATCCAAGTCTTTAAAAACAAATCAAGCTTCCTTTACATGATAATTCTTTAGAATTTTTAACAAGACTTTTTCTTTGTTTATACTAATTCATTTTAACCAATGGAATGTATTTAAAAATGATTTATGGCCACCATAATAACTATAAGAAACATAAAAATTGAATGAAATACATTACAACATTAGAAAATTATATGATCATAAAATATATTTTATATTAACAAAATAATCATTTATCCCAAGTAATCATTTACTTATACATTAAATCAGCATTACCACAAAAGGTTTTTCATAAAACACATTATGTGAAAACATAGTGGAAAAACCATTGTGATGTGTTTTTATTAGAAAAAATTCCAACGCATGAAAATCAATTTCATAATAAAAACCTTTGAACCCTAAAGGGGAACAATTCATTATTTAAAGAAATAACATTATAATTCCATTTTAAATAATTTTTTTTTTCAAAAAACAAACTATAATGAATAGAAAATTAATATAGGTTCCTTGGGATATCATATTCATATAACCATTGTAATAACCTTAACATGTAGAATAACCAATATGGTCCACTTTTATTATAATTCTCAGTAGACCATAATCTTTACCTAATGCATTAGAGATATATATTGATATCACCCATCATAATAAGTTATACCATGATCAATTATTAATTTAACTAAATTTAATGGACAATAAAATTCAAGAAACTTATAAAATATTTAATTTTTATCATCAAACTGATACAAATATATGTTTCATCCCATAAGAAAAAAATTAGATATTGGAAGATCCATTTCAATTAAAGATTAGTTTTCAAAATTGATATTCCAAGCACAAAGTGAAGAATGTTTTTTTATTTATTAATATATGGAATTTCAAAAAATTAATAAAAACATGAAATGATTATTTCAATGGTGGGAAAACATGTTGACTCCATATATATTAAAATAGAATTTTGTTTTTTTCTATTGAAAAGAATGTATAAACATTCTCTAAAGAATTATTTTTTAATTATTTTTATATAATTTAATTAATGCATAAAATGTATTCTTAAATTATTTTTTACATATAAAAAAATCCATGAATTAATAATATAAATATGAATATTGATAAAAAATTTATTTAAATTTAATCTTTAATAAAATTTAAAATTAGTTATTATGATAAAATGTCTCTTACAATGAGTTTAACTCACCATGTATTATCATAATCTTACTAAATAGTAAACATATGTTAAGTATTTAATTTATAAATATTTTTTTCATTTTAATTATTCATTTTATTTTATAAATTAAAATTTTCTATTTAATTAACTAATCAATTATTTCTGCATCGAACATTTTGACGTTCTTCAACTCATATGTCAAAATTGTCATTGGTAGATTCACTATAGTAATGTGGTAATTGTTACATCCAATCCAGTATAATATTAATGAATGATAATATTTTACATGTATAAATTTTAATTTTAAACTTATTCATGACATGTGGCATTGAAATATCAACTATGTTACAGTCATTGAGACATAAGGTCAAAAATACACATGAGTAACATTTTATTTTTTCAACTAGCATGATAGAAAGATGGTAAGTGTTATTTTTTATTTTTTATTTTTTTATTATATAATAAATATTATATTATTTATTTAAATACATTTATATATATACTTCATGTGATGTGGTAATGAAAATATAATCATATCACTTCATGGAGGTGGTAATACACATTTATGCACAAATAACATTGTCATTCATCAATATATGACAATATCATAAATTATATGATATATTATCTTTTTATAATGATAAATATTTAATGAATATATTATATATGAAATTAATTAATCATTATATACAATGATGAGTGTTTTTTATGACAAATGAACTACATTGGTTCACTATGAGATTGTCTACCAAACTCATAAATGATGGATTCCTTTCCAATTTGATGGAATAAGGGGATGGATAAAGGATTGAAATTAACTAAAAGAATTTCAATATGTTAAATATATTTGTTTTTTATACCATTTTTAATAAGCATCTTATGGAGGTCGAATAATAATTTAAACTAACACATTCGGTAACAAGTTGTACCTCTTCTTATAAAAACCTCTATTTATTGAAATATTAATCCCATTAATTATGGTATTAATATAAAAAATAACTCTTTAATGTATGTAGGGATTTCATGAAGTTATATAGTTATGGCATGCCTGATATAGAGTGCTCAAATGGTGTTAGTAAGATAGGATAAGTTGTTCCTTTTATAAATGAGTAGAGTGGTATTTGTGAAATTTCATAAAGTATTTAATTAATAAAAATTAATTTTCTTTATAAATTTCATTCCTGTTTATATATTTTTATGATAATGTAAGGATTGGTCATTATCCCACTATACAATAAAATTTGTGTTATTTTAAATTTTTTTAACATTGATTACCTGGTTTTATCCTCCGTTAGTCTTTTTAAAAATTATGATGATTCAATGTTTATTTACACAATAGGTGTCAAGAAAGTTACATGAACTGGTAATATTATAGAGATCCATGTTTAAATTAAATTATTATTATATAATTTCCATGATAAACAACATTATAGTTATACAAATCCGGTATCCCAAGGCTTCTTAGCAACAAAATAATTGGCTCATACATCAATCATAAAAAATAAAACATAAAAGTTATTTCAATTATTATTATATTTATATATATATCTCTCAAAATATATTTATTTCATTTATTCTCTTGAGTATATAACATAAAATATTTGGTGATCTGGTCGCCTTGTATGAGGCAGAATAAGGGACATGAATCAATATTACATGGGTGAGTATAATCAAAATCATTATATCATAAGAATATTATCATCATCAAAATCATGTGGGAAAAAATTGATAATGTTATAGTATGAGTCATATTTATAACAATGAAGCATCAAATCATAGTGTTCAAGTGAAACACATATTTGTTAACCAATCGATCATCATGTTCACTCACAATATATGATTATAAATCATAAAATATTAAATGTGAACATATCTACCATCTAGTTCACCCATAATAAGAATGATTTCATGAAATATATCTCATTTGAAAATTAATTTTAGGTATATATAATTCTAGTCCCACCATCCATAACATTAAATTTTAATAATCACACATTCTCTATTGAATGTATAATAACTGTAGTAGTGAAATAAACCAATTAAATTATATTAGTTTAATAAGAATTTCCTAAATTAACTTTTAATAAAAATACCTTGGGGTTCAAAAAATAAAAAATAGAAATCATATTTTAGAATAAAACACCATCATTATTGAGTGGATAAGAAACATATAAATTGGAATCAAATATATATTTTATAAATTGATGTGTTTTACAAAAAGCATTGTAAATGGCTTTGAAAACTTGTTTAAAATGGTATAATATTTAGCATTATGGGATGTAAAATGGAAATAATAGTAGAACGATAGTTTAAAAAATATAGGAGAATAAAAATAATAATATAAAGTGTGAAAAATAAGATATCCCAATATGGGATTTGTGTTTGAGAATTCCATTATCTTAAAATATAAAATTATTTCATTGTTTTTCTATCTTTTAAATATTAAATATAATATCATTAAAACATGGAAGAATTAGTGAATTTTTTTCATTTTTATCAGTATTTATAAATTATAATTATTATATTATATTTCATAATTCCCATCTTTAAAGGGGAAACATTTTGATATCAATATTTCCATAAAATTTTTCTTTTTTTTATTTATCTATTTTGTTCAATATTATTTAAGTATAAGTAGAATTTATTTTAGAATATTGAATAAAATATGATCATAAATGTATATAAATTAAATAATTTAACATAACTAGATATAAATATAAATATATTGAAATAATAATCAATGTACTCATTTGTGGTTAATCATCTATTAATAGGACATTGTCCAAATAGGATCATTGAGATGTACAAAATTTAATTATATTAAAAATTAAAAATGATATATAATATTTGTACTATTAAAAATATTTTATTGTATTGTATAAATGTTTTAGGAATGTTTTAATTTGAAAATAAAAGTAGAATATGAAATTATAATAAAAGGAAATTTAAATAAAAGAATAAAAGGACATTACCTCTTTCTTAAAGTGGTTCGCTTTTTATTGCCCTAATCATATTGAAATACAGGAGTTTATTTTTAAAAAATTTCCATAAGTATTATAATGTGATTATAAGATATGATGAAGGTATTATATGGACTAGGGAAAGTGATTTAGGAGTGGTTGATAAAGAATAGGTATAATGGTTATTTACACATAAGGATAAGGGTAGTTTTAGAAATAAATATTGAAGAAAATATTGAATAATATTTTTTATCAATGTTACACTTTATAGTAGTTGTTTTGAATTTCAAAATTGTTTTACTTTGGCACGCAGTTATGTATTTTTTTTTGGGTTTTTTATGAGTGAATTGTGATGTGTTGTAATTTTGTGAAGTTTCACAATTTATCTTAAAAGTGTTTTTAGAAAATTAAAAAAAATGTATATGGAGGTGAGGTTATAGTAGTAAATATTTTACACCATTAATCATGTATCAATAAAAAATGTGTTTATCACTTTATACCCCTTTATTATTCAAATTCAAAAGTTTTTTAAAATATAATGTGGAAAAAATGAAAATTTTCTATTTTAAATGAACTATCATGACAATAAATTTTTAAATTTTTTTATGTTTCAAAATTATATTAATTATTTTTAAATAAACCTTTTATCTTATAAAATTGATTATATGCCAAAATTAAAACACACCAAGATTTTAAAAGTGGAGTATCATGTTGAATATAATATATAACATGAATCACCATGATTTGAATAGAATATAACACCTAAAGAATTTAATATATATTTGAATTTAAATAAATTAAATATAATTGAAATATTTTATTGCACACAACACCAGGTTTAAACAAAATATGATACTTTTTTAAATATTACTATTTCAATATTCCCTTTATAAACAATACATTAAGTTGGTAGCTACAATTAATTATACAAAAATGGTAAAATTTATATGGTTTAAAAATGTTTAATAAATTTTAGAGGTCATATATTAATAATAAATAAAATAAAAACAATTTGAAATAAAATAGAAATGTTTTTTAAAAAGTAGTATTTTTGTAAAAGGTGGTTTAGTCATGCATTACAAACACAATTTAAAATTATGGTTTTACTATATTTATAAAATAAATTTGAAAGAAATAAATTTTTTAAATAAGTATATTTATGTTAAATTACTTTTAAAATTTGGTATTTTTTGAAAATATTAGTTTTTTAGTTAATAGTAAAAATTCATATTTTAATAAGATTTTCATTTATTTTTAAAAAATATTTTCACATTATTCTTATTTTAATTAAAATTAAAATAAATAATTTTTATTTATTTAAAGTCCATTTAATTACATTTAAATAATATTTATATGATATTTTAGTATAATATTACTTTTTGGCATTTTAAAAACATTTTATCTAAAACATGTTTGAATGTGTTTAATATTTATACATTTTAAATATTTAAAATAACCCCTTAATGTAATTATTTAAATTAAATTTTAGATTATATTTCAATAAATATTATTATATATTTTTCAAATTTTTTTACTTTAAATATACTTAATATGATATCATCTTTTCTTTGATAATGCATTTCATGATAATCATGATTTTGACACATCAAAGGGTTTAATTTAAAATTAAATTATTACAAATATGTGATATTAATTTGTAAATATAGACTAAAAATTATGAATATTAATTATTTAAAAAATCTATTTAGGTTAAATTATGTTTTTAACACATTTAAAAGTGAAAATAGGGAAATCAATTTACCATATTTAAGAGAAAAATGTGTTTATTGGAGTTTAAAAAAATATTAGTTAAATATAAAACAAAATTATCTAATTCAAATAATGTGGTCATATTTAAACCTTATATTTTATAAGGTTTTAAAATTTTCCATTTAGGTTACTTTTGAGAAACAAAAAATGAGGATGGAATTCTTTATTTTCATAAACTCTAACTGTGTCATCTCCCACACTTTTAAACGGACAACCTTGTCATATCTTATACAGACATAAAAAACCATTTTTTAGAAAATATGTACCCAAATAACATACATAATACCCTCCCATTATCCTAGAATTTTTGTTTTTGACATAAATCCTACCTAGTATGGAATTTGGTGCAAGCCAAGAAAAAGATCTATAAAGAAGAAGTAACAAAATAAACTGAGTGTTTTATTTTATTTCTTCTTCCACCTCTATAAAAGTATATTAAGAAATGATGTTATATACTTTTAATTATATTGCACACAATGATTTTTTTTTGATAATTCACTTACCTAGAAATACCACCTCCTCCCTCAAAAGAGAAATGATAATGTTTATTGTGTGTACGACGTACTACCGCCGCACAAACGGACACAATTTGTTTTCCACCACCACATCTCACACACATATATATAATGAATTATATAATGATCATATATGAAATTTTTAATATTATTTTACTTATTTAATAATAATATCATAAATACCATATTAGGTTATATTCAGTATAGAATGTGTTAACATCATTCGTGTGTTCAACACACTATCGACTCACGAAGTGATGTGATTCGTTTTTCATATAAGAATTATGTGGAATTAAATAAGTATTAATTTTATATTTATATATTAAATTATTCAAATTTTAGACATTTTTTAAATGTTATATATCACATACTTACTAACCTTATAATCCATTGAATAAATTGTAACTTCTATCATGTAGATAGTGGACTATCGCCTCATGAAGCGATATGAATCATTTTTTTCACATCACATAGATGTTATTTTTAAGGAAATTAATGAAATAATATGAAATAATTGATATAATAATTATATTGTGAACATAAAATTACACTTTCCTTCATTCCATTGTTTTCATTTTAAATGGAATCCTTACTCAGGCATACTCACTGTCTGCAATCTCTGTAATTGTAACATAATACATTTTTTAATAACCATATTTTATGGTTAGATTATAAAATATAATCTATGTATATAAATTATATTCATTTAATTTTAATCATTATAGATATGATTAATTAATAATATATGTTAACATATTCAACTTACCAAATTGATTTTTGAATATATAGTTCATTTAACGTTAAAATGTCTGATGTGAAATTAATTTTTTATTTAATTTAATATAATATAGTAATGATTGTTATAAAATGAATAATAATAATGAAAACATTTATTATGTAATTAAATAATAAACTACTTTTTATTATTTTAGGAGGTAAATAATACATGTGAAAAATCATGCTCAATGTATGGGGTCTCCCTAAACCACCCTTTCCTTAATGTTTTGAATATTCTATCTCTAACTCACATTATTTATTTATTTAATGTTATAACATTATTTTAACTTATGAATTTATTCCATTCCCATATATACCTAGATTATTCTCTCTTCCTTTATTAGGGTAAAACATTCCTTATAACCATTTCTCTAATCCCTTCATTAGGTAATTTCCTTCGATTATAATATAAAGAAATAATGTGCAAATAATTTTCATTCCATGAGCCAACCTTATGTTATAAATAATGATTGAAATCATTTATGTTGCACACATAAATCATGAACTTGTTATGATGGATGTTCCCAAAGTGTTCCCTAATGCATTGGTAAAATAATTATTCACATGAAGGGTCATCTATGAGAGTGGTGAGTAAACATAATTCATTATGGAACATTGTACACCATGTGATATAATCGTGGATGTTAACCTTTTATCATGCTTATTCCATGTTATATGTTTTTTACATATTTCCTATATTTTTAATTTTTTACGATATCAAGTTCCTTATTTTATTCATCTAAAATATTAGTCATGTGGATTCACATTTATGAAAACATGGCATGCATTTGACACACATGTTAATTTTCCATGTCAGGATTTTTTAAAGACCATCCTTTTTAACCCACCCATTTATTTTTTATTCCACATGTTATCTCTTTTAGTTATATGAGCTAAAATGTGTTTTAGGAGCTGATTATCGAGGACAAAATAAAGATTTCATCTTTTATGTTCCTTTTGATGTATTGTGGTCATTTATTTTTCTAAAGACACTAGGTCAATATGATTCTTAGCATGTATTACTGGAAATTTATTCATAAGAATCGTGTAATAATATGTGTAAATGGAATGAGTCTTCCAATGTTGGTTTCGTAGAGATGGTTGAATTAACCATTGTAAACTAGGATGATAAATCTTTAAAAAGAACCGTAGGGATAAGTCTTAGTAAAATATAAATTATTGAAAATTATCATTGATTCCTAGTGAAGTATATTGTGAGTGGTTCTTGGGAAATTAAATACCTATATAGGTAGTAAAAATAGACATCTCTTTGGTATAGATGCACCATGGGTTTATAACTCTAAAAAATATGCATCATGATGAACATGAGTACTACCTAGAATATGAATATAGCCCTTAGTTCACACTTACATTTACACTCACAGGGGATATGATTAAAAAATTCATGAACTCCCTATGAACCATAATAAATGATTTAAATAGAGGATGACTATGAATGACCTAGGATAAACCTAATGTTTCATTCATTTAAATAATGTTCTCAAGATTTGGTCATCCAATAAATTATTTTACATTGTTATATATTTAATAACTATTATTATTACTTATCATACAATGCTTTGTGGTATTATTGAATGGATAAAACCATGAAAAAATCATGTAAATGCTACATCAAATTGACACATTTATTATTATGGGATACCATATTGAATGATGAATACTGGTAATGATATTGTGGTAATTCCCAATCATATATCGTGGTGTGTGTCTATAAATGTGATCATTGGTGATATTCCTAACTATTCAAATAATTAGATTATAGAATTGTATAAAATGTTATATGGTAATAGACATGGAGGAAATAATAATCAACTTTATAAATGTCATTATTTTGTGAATAATAACCTAGATTAATAACTCAAATTGTGGGAGATTTTTCTTATATGGAAAAGGATTTTATCATGTCATGAATTTACAAGGAATTCGGTGTAATATATGTAGGGAATTGGGGAATTATCTGAGTCAATTGTTTAAACATATTGTTATACTTTAAAACATCTATTGAACTATATTTTACCCAATCATTGATGTTAAAATATTTTATGTATTATGTATTAGGACTGAAAAATAAATTAATGAATTATTTTTACCAACTATATTTTTTATATATGAATCATTATACATATAAGGATTCTGTTTATTTTTGAAAAATACATTAATTTATGTTAGATTAACATAACAGTTATAGATACCATTATGTGTTTTATGATTTTATGATTGATCATTAGTTTAATTCCATAGACATCTCTTTTATGGTTTTAGGTTATTGGATTTTGAGGTCACTAGGGATATTCTGATGGGCGTTTTATTGGGTTGCTTTATATATAAACATTTAGTTTAACATCAATAATTAATTGGGAAGACTGCTATTATGTTTTTGATATGTTAGTAGAATGGGTATGATATAACCATTTTGGTTAAATACAATATATCATGTTGAGGTTATTAATGTTATTTTTTATATATGGAATATTATTTATGAAATGATCTACGAAAAACCATTGGATTCATTATTTAATTTTAGAAATTAATTGTTTGACATTAATTTTAGATATTATCATATTATTTACATTCCATTTTGGTTTTAATAAAGATATGAGGTATCACTTATCACACTTTTATAGATCTTATGATCAGTAGAATGTTTATTTTATTTACCTTAGGCATAAAAAATCAATTCTTGAATATTAATTTTTTGAGTCATAGATAAAGTGAAACCTGATTGATGCATAACAAATAGATGAAATTTTGTATGTAAAATATAATTATTTCATGTATGTGTATTCTATACATTTTTAGACATTAAAAGAACTCCTTATCTTTTGGAAAATGGTATTGGAACAAAAATGTTATCATATTACCTTCATATATAATAAAAGAAATGGTGTTTTAAATAATCATATATTTATGGGTTTTATGTCCATAACTTTCAATTGATCATTCCCTTTCATGTGTTCAATGATCTATATAACTCTCTATAATTATTTATTTTTTTCTCCCATGTCCTTATCATCACATTCCATCAATGTTATCCCACTTGGAAATCTAATAATGTGTCATTCAAGATGAACATTGTAAATCCATATCACTCTTACTAAGAACATGTTTTATTAACCATTTTAACAATGTAGGTTTCCAAAAAACATATTTCCCATTGTAAAAGCCTTGATTATATATATAGTGATTAAATTACAATGACTCTATTTATTTAAGGGAGTAGAATGTTACACCCAAGGATTTTAAAAGATAATCATCAGGATGGATAAAAATTTTAACATAAAACAATAAGATTATAATAGAATGTAACACCCAAAATAATTAATACAAATTTATTTTAAAATAAATTAATTCTATTTGATAGTTAGTGATTTGTGCCACAATGAGTTTAAATGATGCATGATGCTCTATTATAATATTATTATTTAATCATTCCAATTATTACCTAGATGTAATGATTTTGGGTAGTAATAAGAATAATTAAACTATATAAATTAAATGGCATAAACATGTATAAAAAATTCATTGGTTATTTATTGATTAAAAATAAAATAAGAAATATTTTAATGAAAAGGAAATATTATATTAAAAAAATGTATATTCCTAAAAGGAAGATTAGTCACAATTATAAAACATAATTTTAAAAAAGATATCTTATTTTAAAAAATTTATTTCAAAATATAAAATAAATTTTTGAAGGCTAATGTCAATATTTTATTATTTTTAAATGTTGGGTTTTTTTTAAAAAATACTACCTTTTAGAGAATTGTGAATATAATGATTTTTATAAAATTTTAAATAATTTATTAAATTAAGTCTCATTAATATTCTACATTAATTTAAATTTAATATCTCTATTTTTTAGTTAATATAAATCCAATTAATTAAAATTAATTTTAACAACCCATGTAAAAATTAAATAATTTATTTTCTTTTGTAATTTAATAAGAAATTTCATTATCAATGTATAATTAAATAAGTAGTATTAATAAAAATTTAGGAATATATAAAAATAAATTATGAACCTCACATATTATAATAAGAATAAAATATATGTATTAAATAAGTGTAATTAGGATATATTTATATGATGGGATAAGTAAACAAATTTTGGGGAAATTGATAAATTATTTTTTGATATTTTTAAATTTCAAAAATTTTTATTTTTATTTTGAAAATAATTATAATAATTTAAATTTTATTTTATTTTAATAAAATAGGTTAATTAATTAATATCTTGTTTTAAAATAGATATAATACAATTTTATGTGACATTTATTATTTTTTCAATATGCCATAAAATAAGTTATAAATTTAAATTTTTTATTTTTCAAATAAATGATTATTTTAATTAATATTAAATTTCTATTATTGAGAAAATTATTTTCAATAATGGGATACAATTTTTTAATTATACATGTTTAAAAAAATTTGTTTATTTTTTTGGGATTTTTCCATGATACATGAATATTTATTGAATAGTAATATACGGTAATTTACGTATGTTTACATTATAAGTTAAATATACTCTTACCTGTGTCATTTCTGAGAGAATCAACATAATATAGAAATAATATTTAATATTTTTATATATTTATTTATAATTATCAAATTATTCAAATTATTTATCTAAAATAATAAACTAATGAATATAATACTGACAAAACACACATATCCTGAACAATAAATTCCATTCAAAACCTCCTCTTCTAATCACACCTCAATGCCTTGTATATTGTTTAATTTATACCCAATTTTCTTCCTACGCTTCTTGTAGAGACCCGAAGCTTAACGTACATAGATATTACATTACTTTTTCGGAATACTTAGTACATAACAAAACACACACACAAGGACCGTAATAGTTTTGTGTCTTTGGAAACTCAGAATATAATCTTCTAATCGTGGTGAAAGATCTTCAACATCTCCCATAATGATCTTCCTTTTTTTATACCTAAAACCTTCCTTTATATCCTGGGGAAAAGAAAACATAAAAGGGTGAGCTCAAATGCTCAGTAAGGGTAAACAAAAGAAATATCCATCACATCATATACATAAGAACATAGCTTTTGGAAATCTTAACCTGCAAAAGAGAGCTCATAATATCATAACAAGGGATAAACTCAGAGAAGTGAAATGTAATCCCAATAATCATAACTTAAAACATGAAACTTTGTGTCATACACACATAATCATAGAGAATCATTTCTTGTTAGTCAAGACTCATTGCCAAGACTATCTTAGTGGACAAAGTCCCTTTCTGAACCGAGTCACCCTCGTTTCAGTCCTGTTTCACTGAACCGGTATAACCTACCATTCCAGCCATGTCTATCTCATGAGATATAAAATCTTTACCCAATGCATTGGAGGGAGATATAGGTCCCACCCATCTTATAATGAATCCTTTCTTATTTGTGCCACATAATCATAAATCATACATCATCGCATAACACATGTAACAAAAATGGGATTCTTGAAACATCATGACATCATAAAAAAATCATATAAGGTAAATGAATTCATAAAAAAAATTCCCTCAAAACATAATCAAAGCAATGTAATAATAGGGATAAAAACAAAACCCTATATTATATTAGATGGAAAATAATTTTTATAAAACATTTGAACTCCATTCTTGAGGAAAATATCCATTCTACTACAAAAACACTTTTCTTTTCTTAACATGTCATACAATTATAAACTAAAAGAAGTTGATTAAAAATAAACATGAAAACTTATAAAGGAAGATTCTTGGAAATAATGTTTTAAAAATCCATTCTTGCTGTATAAGTTAAAAAAAACATTTTTCGTACTTTTTTCGGAAAAGTCACAAAGTACCTCGTACGAAAAACGACAAAAGATTCCTTTTATATCCTTTAATAAAAATTAACCGAAGGGTAAAATTGGATTTAAACAATTTTAGGTGGATGGAAATAAAATTACATATTGAGAAAATATGGATGTGGATGATAGAATACACCCCAGTAAATACTAAAGTACAAACAATCTCAGATGAAAATGAGATTGTGATATTTCCCTTACCTTAGGTCCGACTTGCTTTGTACGTGTCCGAACCTCCTGTATAATGATTTAAATCATGTTATTGACTTATTACAGAATCATATTCATTGTTATTATATCATATATGGTCCACTTATGACTTTATATTACCCGTTCTTTTGTAAATTCATGTTAAAGTAGCGTTTTGGGTAAAATCGTCTCATTTATCGTAGGTGTTTGGACTTGTTGTTCTTGACATTATTATTACTTATAGCATGATTTACTTACTTCCAGAATATAAAGTATTATTTATATATCATATATATTCAGTATATATATATATTAGATAGATAAATGAAAGGAAACACACCGTTCATGGAGACGGTAGTCCGTACGTACGCATGAACGCTGCTTTCCTTTCCTTATTGTCTTGAATGGAAGTAAGTAGATGACATCTATATATATATACATAAATCCAGAAAATTTAAAATGTCATATATTCCATTATTATTCATTATATATACTTTATAATCATTCTGAAATGGTTAACATGGATAATGAATCTAATCGCGTCGTGGAGACGGTATTCTGTACGTACGCACGCGCGGTGATTTCATTTTCCGTAGGATGGATAGATGGTTAAATAGGGTTGTTTCATACTTATAATAACATATAATTATATGAATGATAATGATGTTATTACTTCATAATTAAACAACTAAAGAAGAAGAAGTTGAAGAAGAAAGAAATTGGAAAGGATCGGAAATGGATATTACCTCTTCTTTGAAGTGCTTCTTTGAGACCTCCTTTTAGGGCACTAAAATTGGTCTTTTAAGAAGACCAGGACCTCTAGGATGATACTAGGGAAGTGGAGAAGAGATTTTGGCAGTGGTTGGCAGAGCTTGAATGCTCAAAGCGGTGTGAGGAGGAGAGGGAGGAGGTGCCCTTTTATAAGGGAGGAGATGGGCACCTTTGGAATAACTAAAAATATTATTTTATTATAAAGCCAAATTCGGTTTTAAATAGCTCCAAATTGATTTATTTCGAAGCTAAGGTGGGTATTGGTCGAAATAATCTCATCCAATAGAATTTAGACAAGTTTAGGTTTCTATTTTAACCTTATCATTTATATTTAACATTAAGTTAAATAATTTTACTTTTACCGTGTCTTCTTGTGTTCTTACACTATAAGGTTAATAAACTTACTATAAGAAGCCAAAAGAACCCCAAATTGTTTATTATTAATATATATAACCTTATCTAAGTCATTTTGCCAAACCTTAGATTTTTAGGAATAAAATAACAATTAATAATATAATATTTGTTTTAAAAACTATTTTATGTCAATTTTGACACTATTTAGTAATTGATTTTGTGAAAAGCATAACAGAATGATAAGTTCGAAAAAAGTTAATTAAATCAATATTAAAATGTCATATTAACCTAGAAAATTAGTGGAATTCATAAAAAGTCTCAAATTATATTTATTTGGGTATTTATAACATCAATTATGTCAATATTTCATTAATAAGATAATTACAGCATCATCGTTGTGTCATAAATAAATTAAATTATTTAATGTCTAAAAATTACAAATAAAATACCATTATGTCGTAAATATTTTTATCTTTCTAATTAATATTTATAGTCGAATTTATCGTATGTATAGACCTATATTAAAAATGTTTTTTTAAATAAACTTTGATTTTAACTCTTTTAACTCTTCTTTGAATTAAATAATAATAAATGTCCTAATCTAATCCAAGTGGTCATAAATGATTATATTTTACACTTAAGGTTGTTTTTGATCGAGATACACTTGTCCAATAGGATTAGGACATGTGTTAGGGTAATATTAATATCATTTTTACCCTTAATTACCTTATTTACTTTTAACCGTGGTAAATAAAAGTAAAAAGATACTATTCACCAAAAATTATTTTCATCTCATTGAACCACATTTTACTTATTGACATCAACCGTATCTCTCGGATTTTTGTAATTCCATTCACAGAAGTGGTAAACTTAAGATTTATGAAAAAATTAATTTTTTAACTACCACTTAGTAGTGTCACTATTCATTAAAAATTGAAGTTTTTCATAAAAATGCCAAAATTTCACCCTAAGCTATAATTGATATTCCTAATTCAAAAATGATTTATATTTTACAAAATTCCCAACATATAAGTTGCATTAATTAATTTTATAATTAATTTCAGCTGTCACAACAAATAGTGTGTTTTTAAGAGATAATAACTATCAAAATATTAGCACTTATTTATGTCTGGTGTAAATGTGAAATTACATCCAATGACCAAAATTGTATTGAATTGTAAAAATATATTCTAAATATACTTTAAAACCACTCAAATTAATAATTTTTCACTATTAATTATTTCGATTAAAAAAATTGTTTTTAATTATAATTTAGTAATTTTCACTATTCATCAAAATATGAAAGTTATCTGAAAAGTACCAAAATTTTACCTTAGGCTAAATTCGATACTCCGAATCCAAAAATGAAGTCCATTTTGAGAGCTAAAATTGCTAAAATTTTAAAAGGTGGTTATTACTATTCATAATGGCTAGTTTTAATAATATTTTAATAGCATATCGTTGTTTAGTGAAACTCAGTATTACGTACTACACTCGCTATTGAGGAAGGTCGCGATTGCGTGTAAAGCAAGGAAAGTCAAGGATGTGTGTTGTGAAAGCTCCTTTTCGTGTAGCGTACAACACAAGACATTAATAAAATTAAAAAGAATATTTTTCATAAAATCTCGGGCTGTTACATTCTACCCACCTTAAAATGAATTTCGCCCTCGAAATTCGTCGGGGTTATAAATGGTTTACTACTTGAAAGTTTCTTTAATAGAAACCCACATCGTAAAAAGGAATACCAAAACCAATCTTTAAAAACATAAGTATGAAACGTAACGGTTACCCAAACAAACTAATCACTGGGTTTCCACATAGGTGAAAATATGGATATGAAAGAAAAATCTAACCATCATGTTCTGATGGAGAGTGGTAGAGAACATGGCTATGGAAAAGCCAACAATCACAAATCCATAAATTTGTGACGATCTAAGGTACCATCTGATTAATCAGATATAAGAGCACTAGGACAACATTTTTGGTTTTCAAGATCGTTTCCCTAAAGTTAAATAATTTGAATTAGAATAAATACTTACTTTATTTTGGTACAATCTCACTGTTGTTTGTGCCGTGAACAATTTCTACATCATCTCTTAAATAAATGAAGTTGAATTTGTTATTCGTGAAGTGTTAGCAGATCATGTGATAGAATGACGGGTCATTCCATCTGTCTCAAAAAAATAAGGTTAAAAAAAGTTATTAAATATACATAAGTCATTCTATAGTGAGATTAATCATATATGGTTCCTAAAATGGACTTATACTTCATATATTATACTGCTTAATATAATAAAACTAGTTTTTACTAAACAGGGACTTCCTGTAGGCCATTGGTAGGCGATAAAGGCCAGTCGCACTCTGGTTGTGGGTTCGATTCCCACATCCTCGTCCGACGCGATGGGCTGTCGCCCGTCCTGCAGGTTGTCCTTTTTCTAAAACTATATTACTATAACATCCCATCGAAAAAAAAACAATACTAACTTATGTCCAACATAATCCATTCCAATCTTTAGGCTTATCCATAATACTGCAGTCCACTTTCAGAGATTTAATACCATCGTTGATCCCCATATATCATAAGATATATCATGTTGGTCACATTCCAAACATTCAAAGTCATTAATAATGTATTCTCTTGAATACCCATTGAACCTTAGTGAAAACGTGAATGTAGTTAAAAGTTAACACCTTCCACATACCAAAATCCTCAAAATTCTATATACTCAAACCATGATATCACTTAGTTTTTATATGAATCATGAGCTCATGAATACTGTCAAATATTTCATTTTCTCGTTTTCCCTTCATTATGCACATATCATCTTATTTCCAAAAATATCTCAATCACTTTGAATACGACATTAGACCAATACATAAGTATTCCAATATTCCACGATACTATATACAACACTATTTTGGAATCCCATTACATAAACACTTAATCATTCCACCACATCGTTTTCATATTCAACATCTCCAATAGTGATGGCATGTGACTTCCTGTTGTCCTTTTCCTTCAGTGGTTGCTCATGTTGATCATCACTAACCTTTGGATTAGGGCATTTATTATCATAATTCCCCATTTCCTTGCACTTGAAGCATTGAAGTGTTGGTGGTGCGTTCTTTACAGTTTTTTCTTTATTCACATCATTAGAAACCCTTTTTCCATTACCTCGACACTCATCTGCTCGATGACCTTCTTTTCCACACTTAAAACATTTTCTAGTCACTTTAAGACAATCTCCACCATTCTTCTTTCCACACTTTGAGCATAAGGAAACATCCATCTTCTTTTCACCATTATTCTGAGATTTCTCCTTGAACTCCATCTTTCGTTTCTTGTCAAAACCATGAGATGGATATGTAACACCAACTTACATTTCTACCTTGATAGCACAACACACAATTTCTTCATAGCTACTGAAGTCTCTTATAGCTAATGCCCTTCGAAGACTTGGTTTTAAGCCACTAAAAAATCTATCAACTTTACATTCAGGTTGAATGATAATGCCAGATGCATACCTTGCAAGTCTTGTAAAATTCGCTTCGTATATACCAACATATTTGTCATCCTTTTGTTTAAGTTCAAGAATCTCCTTCTCCATCTTTGTTCGAAGAATACGAGGGAAGTACTTATTGAAAAATAAGTTCTTGAACTCGTCCCATTTCATGGACTCAATTTCATCTCTTGGCCTCATATTCTTGATAAGATTCCACCATTGATCAGCTTCACCTTCCAAACGATACACTAATAAGATGACTTTATCATGTTCAGAACATTGAAGAACTGAAAATATCTTTTCAGTGGTACTAATCCATTGTTCAGCAACGAGTGGATCAGAAGACCCACTGAAAGAAGGTGGATGTTGCCTCATGAAGGACTCAATAGAATATTGTTCCCTTCTCTACTCATTTGGAATTCCAGAATGATTTATAGCTTGTGTAAGTATAGAAATAATATTTTTCACTCCATCTCCCATAACATTTGTTTGTTCAGGAGGACAATCATTGCATTTTCCATTGCATTGATCAACACGGTTCCTTCGGGTTCCAGCCATCGTCTAAAACCCAAAAAAAATAGTGTGAGTGGCAAAAATCATGCTAGGGAAAACAACATAATAAAGGGGGAGTACCTTCAATATCTAACATCTTAGGTTTAATTCTATGATCATTAGCGTAATTCTAGTACTATAACCTATACATATACTTAACCTTAGGGACATCCCTAGACATACCTTAGAAATATCTCTAGGGATCTCACTAACGTTTTCGCATCCTAGTTTCCAAAGGATGACTAAACCTTTCCTCTGATACCAACTGTAGAGACCCGAAGCATAACGTATATAGATATTACATATCTTTTGCGGAATACTTAGTACATAACAAAACACACACACAAGGACCGTAATAGTTTAGTGTCTTTGGAAACTCGGAATATAATCTTCTAATCGTGGTGAAAGATCTTCAACATCTCCCATAAAGATCTTCCTTTTTTTATACCTAAAACCTTTCTTTATATCCTGGGGAAAAGAAAACATAAAAGGGTGAGCTCAAATCTAGAGTAAGGGTAAACAAAAGAAATATGAATCACATCATATACATAAGAACATTGCTTTTGGAAATCTTAACCTGCAAAAGAGAGCTCATAATATCATAACATTGGATAAAATCATAGAAGTGAAATGTAATCCCAATAATCATAACTTAAAACATGAAGCTTTGTGGCATACACACATAATCATAGAGAATCATTTCTTGTTAGTCAAGACTCATTGCCAAGACTATCTTAGTGGACAAAGTCCCTTTCTGAACCGAGTCACCCTCGTTTCAGTCCTGTTTCACTGAACCGATATAACATACCGTGGAAGCCATGTCTATCTCATGAGATATAAAATATTTACCCAATGAATTGGAGGTAGATATAGGTCCCACCAATCTTATAATGAATCCTTTCTTATGTGTGCCACATAATCATATATCATACATCATCGCATAACACATGTAACAAAAATGGGATTCTTGAAACATCATGACATCATAAAACAAATCATATAAGGTAAATGACTTCATAAAAATAATTCCCTCAAAACATAATCAAATCAATGTAATAATAGGGATAAAAACAGAACCCTATATTATCTTAGATGGAAAATAATTTTGATAAAACATTTTAACTCCATTCTTGAGGAAAATATCCTTTCTACTTCAAAAACACTTTTCTTTTCTTAACATGTCATACAATTATAAACTAAAAGATGTTGATTAAAAATAAACTGGAAAACTTATAAAGGAAGATTCTTGGAAATAATTTTTTAAAAATCTATTCTTACTATATAAGTTAAAAAAACAGTCTTCGTACTTTTGTCGGAAAAGTCAAAAAGTACCTCGTACGAAAAACGACAAAAGATTCCTTTTATATCCTTTAATAAAAACTCACCGAAGGGTAAAATTGGATTTAGACAATTTTAGGTGGATGGAAATAAAATTACATATTGGGAAAACATGGATGTGGATGATAAAATACACCCTAGTAAATACTAAAGTATAAACAATCTCGGATAAAAATGAGATTGTGATATTTCCCTTACCTTAGGTCCAACATGATTTGTATGTGTCCGAACCTCCTGTATAATGATTTAAATCATGTTATTGTCTTATTCCAGGATTATATTCATTGTTATTATATCATATATGGTCCACTTATGACTTTATATTACCCATTATTTTGTAAATTCATGTTAAAGTAGCGTTTTGGGTAAAATCGTCTCATTTATCGTAGGTGTTTGGACTTGTTGTTCTTGACATTATTATTACTTATATCATGATTTAATTACTTCCAGAATATAAAGTATGATTTATATATCATATATATTCAGTATATATATATATATATATATAATAGATAGATAAATGAAAGGAAACACACCGTTCATGGAGACGGTAGTCCGTACGTACGCATGAACGCTGCTTTCCTTTCCTTATTGTCTTGAATGGAAGTAAGTAGATGACATATATATATATACACATAAATACAGTAGATTTAACATGTCATATATTCCATTATTATTCATTATATATACTTTATAATCATTCTAAAGTGGTTAACACGGATAATGAATCTCATCGCGTCGTGGAGACGGTATTCCGTACGTACGCACGCGCGGTGATTTCATTTTCCGTAGGATGGATAGATGGTTAAATAGAGTTGTTTCATACTTATAATAACATATCAGTATATGAATGATACTGATGTTATGACTTCATAATGAAACAACTAAAGAAGAAGACGTTGAAGATGAAAGAAATTGGAAAGGATCGGTAATGGATATTACCTCTTCTTTGAAGTGATTCTTTGAGACCTCCTTTTAGGGCACTAAAATTGGTCTTTCAAGAAGACCAGGACCTCTAGGATGATACTAGGGAAGTGGAGAAGAGATTTTGGCAGGGGTTGGCCGAGCTTGAATTCTCAAAGTGGTGTGAGGAGGAGAGGGAGGAGGTGCCCTTTTATAAGGGAGGAGAGGGGTACCTTTGGAATAACTAAAACTATTATTTTATTATAAAGCCAAATTCCGTTTTAAATAGCTCAAAATTGATTTATTTCTAAGATAAGGTAGGTATGGGTCGAAATCCTCTCATCCAATAGAATTTAGACAAGTTTAGGTTCCAATTTTAACCTTATCATTTAGATTTAACATTATGTTAAATAATTTTACTTTTACCGTGTCTTCTTGTGTTCTTACACTATAAGGTTAATAAACTTACTATAAGAAGCCAAACGAACCCCAAATTGTTTATTATTAATATATATAACCTTATCTAAGTCATTTGGACGAACCTTAGATTTTTATGAATAAAATAAAAATTAATAATATAATATTTGTTTTAAAAACTATTTTATGTCAATTTTGACACTATTTAGTAATTGATTATTGTGAAAATCATAACAGAATGATAAGTTCGAAAAAAGTTAATTAAATCAATACTAACATGTCATATTAACCTAGAAAATTAGTGTAATTCATAAAAAGTCTCAAATTATATTTATATGGGTATTTATAACATCAATTATGTCAATATTTCATTAATAAGATAATTACTGCATCATCGTTGTGTCATAAATAAATAAAATTATTTAATGTCTAAAAATTACAAATAAAATACCATTATGTAGTAAATCTTTTCATCTTTCTAATGAATATTTATAGTCGAATTTATCTTATGTATATCCCTATATTAAATTTTTTTTATTAAATAAACTTTGATTTTAACTCTTTTAACTCTTCTTTGAATTAAATAATAATAAATGTCCTAATCTAATACAAGTGGGCCTAACTGATAATATTTTACACTTAAGGTTGTTTTTGGAAGAGATACACTTTTCCAATAGGATTAGGACATGTGTTAGGATAATATTAATATCATTTTTACCCTTAATTACCATATTTACTTTTAACCGTGGTAAATAAAAGTAAAAAGTTACTATTCACCAAAAATTATTTTCATCTCATTGAACCGCATTTTACTTACTGACATCAACTGTGTCTCTCAGATTTTTGAAATTCCATTCACAGAAGCGGTAAAATAAAGATTTATGAAAAAATTAATTTTTTAACTACCACTTTGTAGTGTCACTATTCATCAAAAATTGATGTATTTCAGAAAAATGCCAAAATTTCACCCTAAGCTATAATTGATATTCCGAATTCAAAAATTATTTCTATTTTACGAAATTCCGAAAATATAAGTTGCATTAATTAATTTTATAATTAATTTCCTCTGTCACAACAAATAGCGTGTTTTTAAGAGATAATAACTATCAAAAGATTAGCATTTGTTTATGTTTGGTGTAAATGTGAAATTACATCCAATGACCAACATTGTATTGAATTGGAAAAATATATTCTAAATATATTTTAAAACCACTAAAATTAATAATTTATCACTATTAATTATTTCGATTAAAAAAGTTGTTTTTAATTATAATTTAGTAATTTTCACTATTCATCAGAATATGAAAGTTATCCGAAAAGTACCAAAATTTCACCTTAGGCTAAATTCGATACTCCGAATCCAAAAATAAAGTCCATTTTGAGAGCTAAAATTTCTAAAATTTTGATAGGTGGTTATTACTATTCATAACGGCTAGTTTTTATAATATTTTAATAGCATATCGTTGTTTAGTGAAACTCAGTATTACGTACTACACACGCTTTTGAGGAAGGTCGCGATTGCGTGTAATGCAAGGCGAGTCAAGGATGTGTGTTGTGAAAGCTCCTTTTCGTGTAGCGTACAACACAAGACATTAATAAAATTAAAAAAAATATTTTTCATAAAATCTCGGGCTGTTACATTCTACCCACCTTAAAATGAATTTCGCCCTCGAAATTCGTCGGGGTTATAAATGGTTTACTACTTGAAAGTTTTTTTAATAGAAACCCACATCGTAAAAAGGAATACCAAAACCAATCTTTAAAAACATAAGTATGAAACGTAATGGTTACCCAAACAAACTAATCACTGGGTTTCCACATAGGTGAAAATATGGATATGAAAGAAAAATCTAACCATCATGTTCTGATGGAGAGTGGTAGAGAACATGGCTATGGAAAAGCCAACAATCACAAATCCATAAATTTGTGATGATCTAAGGTACCATCTGATTAATCAGATATAAGAGCACTAGGACAACATTTTTGGTTTTCAAGATCGTTTCCCTAAAGTTGAATAATTTGAATTAGAATAAATACTTACTTTATTTTGGTACAATCTCACTGTTGTTCATGCCTTGAACAATTTCTACTTCATCTCTTAAATAAATGAAGTTGAATTTGTTATTCGTGAAGTGTTAGCAGATCATGTGATAGAATGACAGGTCATTCCATCTGTCTCAAAAAAATATGGTTAGCAAAAGTTACTAAATATACATAAGTCATTCTATAGTGAGATTAATCATATATGGTTCCTAAAATGGACTTATACATCATATATCATACTACTTAATATAATAAAACTAGTTTTTACTAAACAGGGACTTCCTGTAGGCCAGTGGTAGGCGATAAAGGCCAGTCGCACTTCGGTTGTGGGTTCGATTACCACATCCTTGTCCGACGCGATGGGATGTCGCCCGTCCTGCAGGTCGTCCTTTTTCTAAAACTATATTACTATAACATCCCATCGAAAAACAAAAAATACTAACTTATTTCCTACATAATCCATTCCAATCTTTAGGCTTATCCATAATACTGCAGTCCACTTTCATAGATTTAATACCATCGTTGATCCCCATATATCATAAGATATATCTTGTGGGTCACATTCCAAACATTCAAAATCCTTAATCATGTATTCTCTTGAATACCCATTGAACCTTAGTGAAAACGTGAATGTAGTTAAAAGTTAACACCTTCCACATACCAAAATCCTCAAAACTCTATATACTCAAACCATGATATCACTTAGTTCTTATATCAATCATGAGCTCATGAATACTGTCAAATATTTCATTTTCTCGTTTTCCCTTCATTATGCGCATGTCATCTTATTTCCAAAAATATCTCAATCACTTTGAATACCACATTAGACCAATACATAAGTATTCCAATATTCCACGATATTATATACAACACTATTTTGGAATCCCATTACATAAACACTTAATCATTCCACCACATCATTGTCATATTCAACATCGCCAATAGTGATCGCATGTGACTTCCCTTTGTCCTTTTCCTTCAGTGGTTGCTCATGTTGATCATAACTAACATTTGGATTAGGGAATTTATTAGCATAATGCCCCATTTCCTTGCACTTGAAGCATTGAAGTGTTGGTGGTACGTTCTCTGCAGTGTTTGCTTTATTCACATCATTAGAAACCCTTTTTCCATTACCTCGACACTCAGCTTCTCGAGGACCTTCTTTTCCACACTTAAAACATTTTCTAGTCCCTTTAAGACAATCTCCACCATGCTTCTTTCCACAATTTGAGCATAAGGAAACATTCACCTTCTTTTCACCATTATTCTGAGATTTCTCCTTCAACTCCATCTTTTGTTTCTTGTCAAAACCATGAGATGGATATGTAACACCAACATCAATTTCTACCTTGATAGCACAACGCACAATTTCTTCATAGCTACTGAAGTCTCTTATAGCTAATTCCCTTCGAAGACTTGGTTTTAAGCCACTGAAAAATATATCAACTTTACTTTCAGGTTAGATGATAATGCCAGATGCATACCTTGCAAGTCTTGTAAAATTCGCTTCGTATATACCAACAGATTCATCATCCTTTTGTTTTAGTTCAAGAAACTCCTTCTCCATCTTTGTTCGAAGAATACGAGGGAAGTAATTATTGAAAAATATGTTCTTGAACTCGTCCCATTCCATTGAATCAATTTCATCTCTTGGCCTCGTATTCTTGATAAGATTCCACCATTGATTAGCTTCACCTTCCAAACGATACACTCCTAAGATGACTTTATCATGTTCAGAAAATTGAAGAACTGAAAATATATTTTCAGTGGTACTGATCCATTGTTCAGCAAAAAGTGGATCAGAAGACCCACTGAAAGAAGGTGGACGTTGCCTCATGAAGGACTCAATAGAATATTGTTCCCTTCTCTGCTCATTTGGAAGTCCAGAATGATTCATAGCTTGTGTAAGTATAGCAATAAGATTTTTCACTCCATCTCCCATAACATTTGTTTGTTCAGGAGGACAATCATTGCATTGTCCATTGCATTGATCAACACGTTTCCTTCGGGTTCCAGCCATCATCTAAAACCAAAAAAGAATAGTGTGAGAGGCAAAAATCATGCTAGGGAAAACAACATAATAAATGGGGAGTACCTTCAATATCTAACATCTTAGGTTTAATTCTATGATCGTTAGAGTAATTCTAATACTATAATCTATATGTATACTTAACCTTAGGGACATACCAAGACATACCTTAGAAATATCTCTAGGGATCTCACTAACGTTTTCACATCCTAGTTTCAAAAGGTTGACTAAACCTTTCCTCTGATACCAACTGTAGAGACCCGAAGCTTAACGTACATAGATATTACATTACTTTTGTGGAATACTTAGTACATAACAAAACACACAAACAAGGACCGTAATAGTTTAGTGTTTTTGGAAACTCGGAATATAATCTTCTAATCTTGGTGAAATATCTTGAATATCTCCTATAAAGATATTCCTTTTTTTTATACCTAAAACCTTTCTTTATATCCTGGGGAAAAGAAAACATAAAAGGGTGAGCTCAAATCCTCAGTAAGGGTAAACAAAAGAAATATCAATCACATCATATACATATGAACATAGCTTTTGGAAATCTTAACCCGCAAAAGAGAGCTCATAATATCATAACATGGGATAAAATCATAGAAGTGAAATGTAATCCCAATAATCATAACTTAAAACATGAAACTTTGTGGCATACACACATAATCATAGAGAATCATTTCTTGTTAGTCAAGAATCATTGCCAAGACTATCTTAGTGGACAAAGTCCCTTTCTGAACTGAGTCACCCTCGTTTCAGTCCTGTTTCACTGAACCGGTATAACCTACCATTCCAGCCATGTCTATCTCATGAGATATAAAATCTTTACCCAATGCATTGGAGGGATATATAGGTCCCACCCATCTTATAATGAATCATTTCTTATGTGTGCCACATAATCATAAATTATACATCATCGCATAACACATGTAACAAAAATGGGATTCTTGAAACATCATGACATCATAAATCAAATCATATAAGCTAAACGACTTCATAAAAATAATTCCCTCAAAACATAATAAAATCAATGTAATAATAGGGATAAAAACAGAACCCTATATTATTTTAGATGGAAAATAATTTTGATAAAACATTTGAACTCCATTCTTGAGGAAAATATCCTTTCTACTTCAAAAACACTTTTCTTTTCTTAACATGTCATACAATTATAAACTAAAATAAGTTGATTAAAAATAAAATTGAAAACTTATAAAGGAATATTCTTGGAATTAATGTTTTAAAAATCCATTCTTTCCGTATAAGTTAAAAAAAACATTCTTCGTACTTTTGTGGGAAAAGTCAAAAAGTACCTCGTACGAAAAACGACAAAAGATTCCTTTTATATCCTTTTATAAAAACTCACCGAAGGGTAAAATTGGATTTAAACAATTTTAGGTGGATGGAAATGAAATTACATATTGAGAAAACATGGATGTGGATGATAAAATACACCCCAGTAAATACTAAAGTATAAACAATCTCGGATAAAAATGAGATTGTGATATTTCCCTTACCTTAGGTCCGACTTGCTTTGTATGTGTCCGAACCTCCTGTATAATGATTTAAATCATGTTATTGAATTATTCCAGAATCATATTCATTGTTATTATATCATATATGGTCCACTTATGACTTTATATTACCTGTTATTTTGTAAATTCATGTTAAAGTAGCGTTTTGGGTAAAATCGTCTCATTTATCGTAGGTGTTTGGACTTGTTGTTCTTGACATTATTATTACTTATATCATGATTTACTTACTTCCAAAATATTAATTATGATTTATATATCATATATATTCAGTATATATATAAATAATAGATAGATAAATGAAAGGAAACACACCGTTCATGGAGACGGTAGTCCGTACGTACGCATGAACGCTGCTTTCCTTTCCTTATTGTATTGAATGGAAGTAAGTAGATGATATATATATATATACATAAATCCAGTAGATTTAACATGTCATATATTCCATTATTATTCATTATATATACTTTATAATCATTCTGGAATGGTTAACATGGATAATGAATCTCATCACGTCGTGGAGACGGTATTCCGTACGTACGCACGCGCGGTGATTTCATTTTCCGTAGGATGGATAGATGGTTAAATAGGGTTGTTTCATACTTATAATAACATATTAGTATATGAATGATACTGATGTTATTACTTCATAATGAAACAACTAATGAAGAAGAAGTTGAAGAAGAAAGAAATTGGAAAGGATTGGTAATGGATATTACCTCTTCTTTGAAGTGCTTCTTTGAGACTTCCTTTTAGGGCACTAAAATTGGTCTTTTAAGAAGACCAAGACCTCTAGGATGATACTAGGGAAGTAGAGAAGAGATTTTGGCAGGGTTTGGCCGAGCTTGAATGCTCAAATTGGTGTGAGGAGGAGAGGGAGGAGGTGCCCTTTTATAAGGGAGGAGAGGGGCACCTTTGGAATAACCAAAAATATTATTTTATTATAAAGCCAAATTCGGTTTTAAATAGATCCAAATTGATTTATTTCGAAGATAAGGTGGGTATGGGTCGAAATAATCTCATCCAATATAATTTATACAAGTTTAGGTTCCTATTTTAACCTTATCATTTAGATTTAACATTAAGTTAAATAATTTTACTTTTACTGTGTCTTCTTGTGTTCTTACACTATATGGTTAATAAACATACTATAAGAAGCCAAAAGAACCCCAAATTGTTTATTATTAATATATATAACCTTATCTAAGTCATTTGGCTGAACCTTAGATTTTTAGGAATAAAATAACAATTAATAATATAATATTTGTTTTAAAAACTATTTTACGTCAATTTTAACACTATTTAGTAATTGATTTTTGTGAAAATCATAAAAGAATGATAAGTTCGAAAAAAGTTTTTTAAATCACTAATAACATGTCATATTAACCTATAAAATTAGTGGAATTCATAAAAAGTCTCAAATTATATTTATTTGGGTATTTATAACATCAATTATGTCAATATTTCATTAATAAGATAATTACTGCATCATCGTTGTGTCATAAATAAATTAAATTATTTAATGTCTAAAAATTACAAATAAAATACCATTACGTAGTAAATATTTTCAGATTTCTAATGAATATTTATAGTCGAATTTATCTTATGTATAACCCTATATTAAAATTTTTTTATTAAATAAAAGTTGATTTTAACTCTTTTAACTCTTCTTTGAATTAAATAATAATAAATGTCCTAATCTAATCCAAGTGGGCCTAAGTGATAATATTTTACACTTAAGGTTGTTTTTGGTCGAGATACAGTTTTCTAATAGGATTAGGACATGTTTTAGGGTAATATTAATATCATTTTTACCCTTAATTACCCTATTTACTTTTAACCGTGGTAAATAAAAGTAAAAAGTTACAATTCACCAAAAATTATTTTCATCTCATTGAACCACATATTACTTACTGACATCAACCGTGTCTCTCAGATTTTTGAAATTCCATTCACAAAAGCGGTAAAATTAAGATTTATGAAAAAATTAATTTTTTAACTACCACTTAGTAGTGTCACTATTCATCAAAAATTGAAGTTGTTCAGAAAAATACCAAAATTTTACCCTAAGCTATAATTGATATTCCGAATTCAAAAATGATTTCTATTTTAAAAAATTACCAACATATAAGTTGCATTAATTAATTTTATAATTAATTGCCGCTGTCACAACAAATAGCGTGTTTTTAAGAGATAATAATTATCAAAAGATTAACACTTGTTTATGTCTGGTGTAAATGTGAAATTACATCCAATAACCAACATTGTATTGAATTGTAAAAATATATTCTAAATATACTTTAAAACCACTCAAATTAATAATTTATCACTATTAATTATTTCGATTAAAAAAGTAGTTTGTAATTATAATTTAGTAATTTTCACTATTCATCAGAATATGAAAGTTATCCAAAAAGTACCAAAATTTCACCTTAGGCTAAATTCGATACTCCGAATCCAAAAATGAAGTCCATTTTGAGAGCTAAAAGTTCTAAAATTTTAAAAGGTGGTTATTACTATTCATAATGGCTAGTTTTAATAATATTTTAATAGCATATCGTTGTTTAGTGAAACTCAGTATTACGTACTACACACGCTATCGAGGAAGGTCGCGATTGCGTGTAATGCAAGGCAAGTCAAGGATGTGTGTTGTGCAGGCTCCTTTTGGTGTAGCGTACAACACAAGAGATTAATAAAATTAAAAAGAATATTTTTCATAAAATCTCGGGCTGTTACACTTCTTACCCACAAATAAGAACTAATGGACTCACCAAAAGGCAAAAACCAAGGGCCTTAAGGATGTTGTCATGGAGGATAATTCAAGAGGTAAAACCTTATTTTATTTTTGATTATTTTTTTCAATATATTTTCATTTCTTATTCTCTCCTAAAATCCACTTATCTAATTGGAATTAGAAGTAAATTATTATATATATACATTAATTTATTCATGTTTATGAAAAAATTCATCATCAATATCACTATCATATATATTTTAATATAAAAATTATAATACCACCCATGACGTGTCTATTTACCACCATTGTGTATGATACATTTTCACTTTCCATTATAACTATAAATACTAGTAATAAAATAATTATTATTGTCAAATAATGATTTATTATACATATTATATGTTATATAATGTTTTGTAATCATTATATAAACAATTTATTAAATAAAATTATATATGGTCATGATGTTCATGAAACTTCCAAATGTAATTAACTCGTTTTCATTAATGATTTATCTAATTATTCATCCTCATATCAGAGAAAAATGACATATGATATCATTTAAAATTCATGAAATAAAATATTTCAATTTCATTCCATTTCATGTTTTTTTCATCCATTCGATATGAAAATACATAATGAACCAAACATTGAAACCATGAAAAGAACAGACAAAAATTGATGGATCACAAAGTATTGTTAATAAATAGGTGGAATGTTTTTATAATATAGTCATATCAGGTAGTATAGACATTATGACTTTTTTATTATATTATTAACAAACTTCAAACCATTATACACGTTGTTTAAACATGTTTTAATTAAGAAAACCCCAAGGTAATGGATTCTTAATCTAAAACATTATTTTAAATGTTTTCACCATTTATATTTTAAAATTATTATATTTCAGGACCATGAATTTAATTTTTTTATAAATTTATATATTTTTAATTTTTTTATAATATTTATATCTTAATTATTTTTTGAAAATGGTTATTTTTTACGTTTTATGTAAGTTACTTTTCACTAAAAATAATTTTTTATTTTTCTATTTGTAAAAAATTTAAAAGTAATGTTTTTATGATGAGTGTATTCAGGTTTTATGATTATTTTTTATTTCTATGGAATTTTATATAACATTGGTCGTAACAAATACCTCCCTCATATTTTTTGGTTATGTTTATCTTGGAGGTCAACTATATGGTTAGTCCAAATATAAGTTAGATTTTTATAACATAAGGTAGCTGTGTGTGGTACATTGTAAGGTAGTGATGATGGTTACGTTGAAAGCTTTCCATGGCGGTTACGAGTCATATGGTATCCCTATTGGTTAGAATCTTATGTAAATAATTACTAATGTTACATTTACGGTTTTATTTATGTTTTTGATGTCTTATGGAAATATCTTTGTTTCATAAAGAATGTATATTAAGCTTAATGGGGGAGAAATATGCCTATTAGGTAATAATTTCATATGTTTCTAAGTATTCATGGACTAATGGATCTTTAATTTTTATGTCCCTTAATGAAATTTTCCTTCTCAATTGATGTTTTAATTTTTTTTTCAAAAGGTTTAATGGTTGTTATGAAAAAATGAATCCATGGTGAATATTGTAATAATATTTCCAAATTAAATTTCAGAATTTATTAAACACGTTTGTATTATATACGAAATGGATATTATTTTAGTAGTACCCATGTTTGTGGTTTAATAAATTTGAATTATATCCAAACTCTCTAAAACACTTAACTTATAAAATATTTGAGAATATAAGAATGTAAATTCTTCATGAGTGTACTATATTATGAAATGTTAAAGTCTTGTTCTAACTATAAATCGTATATATAATAAATTTTAGAATATTTTTATTTTTAGGCTTTATAAAAACTTTTTTTGTGAAAACTGGATTAAATTATATAATGATAACCAATTTTCAAAAACTAAAATATCCCCTATAAATTTAATTATTTAAATGAATGTAATAGAATATATGTATGTGTGTGTGTGTGTGAATTTTAATTTATCTAATTATTATGACTTTCCATATTATGATCATGAAATTATTTTCTCTTAAAAATTCATATCCTTAAAAAAATTTCAACAAGTCTCTATATTTAATTCTAAATTAAAATCGGGAACTTATGTAGACTAAATTTTCAAAAATAGTTCCCTATTTGGAATATTTATTATTTATACCTTCTAATATAGTAATTTTTATTTTTTACCATAATAAATAGTGAAAATAAGAAAACATAATTACTACGGGAAAGGAAAAACCTAGATTATTAGGAATTAAACTCAATATAAAAGGCCTATAAATGACATAATTTTTTAAAATTTTTATTTTATGCTCATATTTTTACATTATCTCTTCTAAAGTTAAAAATTGTCATTTTTTAGATTTTCCCATAAGAAATCATGTTTTGAATTCATTCTTTTCAATAATGGATTGTATTTCTTCTTCCCCACATATAAAATCCCATCGACTCTCCTCTATATTCAAAACCACAAAAAACATTTGGTATGAATATCCTCTATACAGAACACTTTTTTTACTTCCCTCCCCTCATCCTAGAATCTTTTGTTTTGTATAAAATACAGCCTTGGAATGATTCTGGTGGAAATCAAAAGAAGCTGTTCAGAGAAGAGGTAATGCCAATAACAAAGTTTTTTATTTTTTTATCCCTACATATCATTAAATTATTATTAAAACATATATATATATAATATCATCAATATTTTACATGTATGGATATTTTTTTGATATGGTCATTACATAAAACCAACTCCTCCTCTCTAAAATAGGAAACAAACTTATTGATTATCAATACGGTGGATGACCCCCTCGCAAACTTATGTATTCTGTTTTCTATCTCCACTTATCATGACAAGATATAATGATTCATATAATTTTTATGTGTTGTATTGTCATGAACCATCCCCTGGGGCCCATCCCGTGACTACCCCAAGCCCACATTCCATTGGCTAGGGGCTGGAGCCTAGCACCGAAGGCGTATTCTTTAAAACTGGGAAGTCATTGCCTTTATAACATGTAAACCCAAGCAACCAAGAACACAACAAGATACGAACACAAGTAAACTGAATAGTAAAAAAGAGTGAGTACAGAATGAAAAAGGGTCCAGAATACAATCCCAACTGGAAAGTACAAGAAATTGAAAATATTAATAAACTAGAGTAGCTCATGTGATCCGCCTCCAATGACCCTACCTAAAAGGTAGGTACAGCTCCCGAACGGTCGTCTCTGTGGTACACCTCGTCTAAGGTCTTACTCTGAGCTACCTCTAGTCCTGGAACTCCCATCCCCAGTTGGCACTGTCCGTCATCTGCACTAAACGCAATGAGGTGCGGGCATAGCCTGTGTAGGGGTGAGTATAACAATACTCGGTAGGGACCCCAAGACACTCAAGGTTTCTCCAAATATACCAAGAATAAACCACAAATCATGTAAACTATTTACAACCCTACTTAGGTATTATCCCATACATATACCTCTATTATCAAGTATACCCATCTCAATCTTGACGAAACACATAGTCCAACTCAAAATCACAATGCTAAACTGTTCCACAGAGGAAGTAACACCACAAAGGTAAGTAACACACAGGTATGCCACAAAAAAAATACAATAATGGTACTGAATTATCTCACACTAGGTATAACTTAGGTATAAAATTACAAATTATTAGATGTAACTACTAAATCATCTTACTCTCTTAAGAGGCTCTGATATTGACCCACAAAGAATCGCTCGGTGCTGACCCACATAAGTTCTCTAGATGCGGACCCACATAGGATCTCTAGGTGCTGACCCACACAAGAGCACTTGGTGTTGACCCACACAGGATCACTCAGTGATGACCCACACATGATCCCTCAGTGATGTCCCACACAGAATCACTCGTTGATGACCCACACAAGATCGCTCGATGCTAACCCACTCATTATCACTTGGTGCTGACCCACACAAGATCGCTATTCATTCTTCACGTCACAACCTTCTACTGGGTTCCCGAACTAAGCTGCTCATCTATGAGAGTGTCCTCTCTTCAAGCCACTGGTCAATACTCCAACTGCCACAAAGTCCCATAGATAAGTATCCCAAAGGATTGTCACATCATATGGGTCTCAACGCAACAGACGGTGCATCAATTAGAATACCAATCTGTAATTTATTAGTCTTTTAGTCCCAGGGCCCGGTTTGATTCGTTCTCAATCCAACCCGACCATACCCCAAAATTATCTAAATCTCATGTGAGTTATGCCAAAGGGACCATCTAGAACTATGGTTTTAATGTTTCATTGACGGTTTATCAAATAGATATAGGGTGCCAAATATATGACTGATAAATCGAAAAGCTCGTAGCTGGTCCGGGTCTGGTCTGACCCCGTCAGACCGACCCGGCCCACGCTGGGTGGCATGGAGCCACAGAGCAGCGCGAGGTTGTGAGGGTGGCATGGAGGCCGCGAGGGAGGCGTGGTGGTTATTAGGGCGGCATAGAGGGACGTGGGGCGGCGAGGCCATGAGCAGGATAAGGCAGTGTGGCGGTGGAGGTCACGGGGAGACATAGGCTGTGGGTGGAAGAGGCCATGAACGGTGTGAGGCCGTGAGTGGAAGGGGACCATGGGGCAGCGGTGTCTGCGACCAAAGTGCAGTCGCAAGGCGTTGGAGACCGCGGATGGTATGAGGCCACAGGAGTCGCGAGGCCACGGGGTAGCGAAGGCTGCGAGCGGTGTGAGACCATGGGGTGGAGGCCGCAGACGGTGTGAGACCGTGGGTTGACGGAGGCGGAAGACGGGGTGAGGTAGCGAGCAGTACGAGACCGTAGGGTGGCAGAGGCTACAGACATTTCGATCGACGGGTGGTGGAGGGCGCGGATGGGGCGAGGATGCAGGGCAGAAAAGGCCACGGGTGGCGGAGGCTGCTGGCGGCGCGGTGGCCGCGGGGCGGCACCATTGCGTCGTCGCCTTCGTCAGGGATGGCGGTGGCACCATCCACCATTCTCATTCCCAAATGAGGTTGGTTGAAGTCCTCCTCCATTGTAAACGACCCAACCATTAAACACAAGATTTTAGTAGTGGTCAGGTCATGTTTGTTTGGCCCACACACTCCGCATTAGTGTGGTAGAAAGAGGCTATAATCTCTTCCAGATTTTATGATGAATTTTCAAGAATGGATAAGAGGAAGGAATTAAAACAACCACCCAACCTCGATGGTTCATTGATGATGGATCGAGAATGAATTTGAAGATGTCAACATTCGTCACACCTGCCACATACCTCTGATCCCAGGATTGTTCGTCTGTTCATCATAGTTAGTGGTGTTCCTTGTGGGCATGAGTATTCTTCATTGGAGGATGAGTTTCTCAACGATTCTCTAAAGATTTCCCCTTTGCAAACAGTTTCCCCAAATTCCCCCAAAATGAGGAATAACCAACGGATTAATTTCATTTAAATTGATTAATAATGTTGGAAAAATTAAAAATACTGACACATTTTTATTAATTTTTGGTCAGATCTAACAATTAAATGGGGGTGTTGGCATATTAAATTGTATCAATTTAATTGGATCAAAGTAATGGAGGAAAAAAAATAATGGGGAGTTGAGTGGTTTCTCCCATACTAAGAGGGTTCGGGTGGTCCCCACCATTAATTTCATATTGAGAGGTTTTAAATTTGGTGGTCACAACATTTATAACATTCACACTAGAATTTTATGCTCAGGTGGTCCCCACCAACATAACCCATGTTGTGGGGTTTTGGAAATAGATAAGTTATACATTTTTTCTATTCTTTCACAAAATGAAAAAAATATTATCTTTCACTCTAGACCCACTACGATCAAGGTTAATGTCTCCTTAAGTGAATATTGGCACTGTGAGTTCAACGGTGCTTTCATATTTCAATTCCGAGAACCAGTTCAAAAGTTAAAAAACATGATCTCACGTTTACTGAAGGTACCCGAACAAAAGTTCATAAATTCATTCCGGACACACTGGGCCTCATAAGCACACACCTTCCATTTTCACAGACTCGTAAAATTCCCATATACATAAAAAACCATACATGGAAATTTCGGGTGTTTATATTCTCCCCACCGCATGGCATTGCATCCCTGGATGCCACAACTCAAAACTCAGAATTCAAGTGGGGGTACTGAGCACGAATCTGAGCCTCCCTCTCCCAGGTGCCCTCCAGGAGGTTCCTGTGCTTCCAAAAAACGTGCAGTAGAGGTATCACCCCACCACAAAGGACCCACTCTTGTCAATTCTCAATCTCAACTGGAACCTCCCTAAAAGCCACCCCCATCGTCGACATCTAGCTCTCTATGGTCGATGACGTGGGAAGGGTCATGCACGTATCTCCTCAGCTAGGATACGTGGAAGACGTCTTGCACCTAGTGAAACTGAGGTTGAAGACCTGAGTGGTACTCCACCTCACTAACTCTACTAATGCCCTGAAAGGGTCTGTTGAACCAGAAAGATAACATTCCACCTCGACCAATTCTCCGCAAACATCTTTTAGGTGAAACCGTAGAAAGACATTGTTTTCTTCCATGAACTCCAGAGGTCGGTCTCTTATCGTCATACGAGTTCTGTATGCTCTGTGTAGTCTTCATCTGCTCCTGGATGATCTTCACCTTCTCTATGGTAGCACGAACCATATTTGGTCCCACAAGTGCTGACTCCCCGGGGCCAGTCCATCACAAAGGTGATCTGCAAGGTCGCCCAATACAATGCCTCAAAAGGATTCTTCCCAATGGCGGAGTGATAGATATTGTTTCATGAAAACCCCACCAAAGGCAAGTGATCCTCCCAACTGCGACAGAATTCTAGGACGCAAGCATGCAACATTTCCTCAAGGGTATAAATGGTCTTCTCAGTTTGGCCATCTATCTACAAATGGAAAGCAGTGCTCAAACAAAGCTGTATCCTGAAAGCCTCTTGCAACCCCTTCCATAGCTGGGAAGTAAAACGTGCATCATGATCTGAGATAATCATCAAGGTTAATTCATGTAGCCTCACAATCTCTTTCACATAGAGGAGTCCCACGATCTCTATGAAACCATACTATCTAATCGTTAGAAAGTGATCTGACTTGGTGAGTCCGTCGATGATCACCCAAATTGAGTCATGTACTCTAGATGTACATGGATTTCTTGTCACAAAGACCATGGATATCCCATCCCACTAAAACTCTGGGACCTCTAAAGGCAGATCCAAGCCTACTGGTACATGATGCTCTGACTTCACTTGCTGACAAGTGAGGCACCAAGAGACAAACTCTGTACTGCTTTCTTCCTTCTCGGCCAGCAGTATTGTCATCGGAGATCCCGATACATCTTCGCCACTTCCAGATGTACCGTTATAGGGTAATCATGGATCTCCCTTAACACTTCCTCCTAAAGTGATACTAGTACTATGGTATGTCCTCTGAATGGGATGATGTTCTCCCCACCTTTAAAAAATAAATCAGGTTCATGTATTATTGATATCTGGGCACGTCGTGTCTCATAGGCATTGTCCCCACGTTGCGCCTCCCTGACTTGCTGATGAAGTGGGGGAGTGACTGTAAGAGACTAAAGAAAAGATGCTCCATCTCGATCCACAAATAATATATGCAAAGAGGCCATATTCTCTATCGCCTTGTCTAGTACTTGTATACCAATCCTCCTGCAAATTGCATCTTCTACAATGTTCTGCTTCCCCAGAGTATAGACTATATTGAAGTCATAGTCCTAGAGGAACTCAACCCAATTTTGATATCTCAGTTTTAGGTCTTTCTGAGAGATGATATACCTGAGACTCTTGTGATCTGAGTTGACTGTAAAATGCTCTACCATCACGTAATGTCACCACATATTTAAGGAGAATAACACTATTGCTAAATCAAGGTCATGTGTAGCATAGTTATGCTCATGTTGTCTCAGCTATCGATAACCATATGCGGCCACTTCTCACTCTTACATTAGGACACATCCATGCGTGGTCCCTTATGCGTCACAGTAAACTACGTAAAATATGCCCTCCTCTGGGTAGCCTTAACATTGGGGAACTAGTCAGCCTCTTCCTCAGCTCCTGAAAACTCTGTTGGCATCTCTCTGACCACGCGAAGGGTTACCCCTTCTTCATAAATGCTGAAAGTGGTTCGGTAGATCTGGAGAAATCTGGCACAAATCTTCAGAAGTATCCTACCAAACCCAGAAAACTCGGTACTTTCTTCACACTCCTGGGTGCCTCCCAAGAAAGTATCGCCTCAATATTTGATGGATCTACTAAAAATACATCCTCTGATATGACATGTCCGAGAAAGTGAACCTCTCAGATCTAGAATTGGCTCTTAGAGAGCTTACCATAAAGATGGTGCTCTCGAAGTGTGTCTAGTACTACCTGTAAATGATTGGAATGCTCCCCCTCATTAATCTAGTAGATCAAAATGTCATTGGTGTAGACTACTACAAAGAGATAAAGGTATGGATGAAAGATCCTATTCATGAGTCCCATGAAAACTACTAGAGAAATGGTCATTCCAAATGGCATAACCAATAACTCATAGTAGTCGTACCGACATCTGAAAGTCATCTTCTGCACATCCTCGTTTCATACTCTGATATGGTTATAGCCTGATCTGACGTATACATTTGAGAACCACCATGATTCATTTGGATGATCAATGAGGTTGTAAATCATTTCAGGTGGGTACTTGTTCTTCATTGTCACCTTGTTCAAGTACCGATAGTCAACACACAATCTCAAACTCCGATCCGCCTTCTTGGCAAACAAAATCGGGACTGCCCAAGGAGAAACAATGGATTGAATGAATCCCTTCCCCTGCAAGTCCTCTAGATATACTCGCATGTCACGAAGCTCTGTGGGAGCTATCTGATACACTGTTGTAGATATCGATGTCATCTTGGGTTAGAAGTTAATGTAAAATTCCACCTCTATGTGAAGAGGTAGACCATGAACATCAATAGTGAAAACATCGGTGTACTGGTCCACCACTACAGGATAACTCGGACTATCCATATCAAATGCTCTGAGGGTAAGGCTAGCCAACTGATCTTCACTCTCATCTAGGTAAGTCCACCTTGTGCTGCAAAGTCTCCCTTCTCACCAGTGAAGTTAAACCTGGTCCCATCCGTGCAAACACATCGCACATTGCACCTAATACAGTCAATCTGATAATGGACTTTAGATAACTAGTCCATACCCATGATGAAATCGTACGGCCTTGACGCCGCTACTAGGAGATCCCAGTCGAAGATCTTTCTTCCAAGAGAAAACTCTCACTACCGGCACCAGTGCGTAATCGTCGAATTCGCTCCCATAGGATTCTATAGCCGTAAGGACCATGCCAATGGCTCTTTTGGAATCCCCGATCTCCGAACGAGGGTTGTGAAAAAAGATTAATGACAGGAACCTGTGTCTTTATGTACTACAGCTAAGGTGGATTACACACATATCGTACCTTGTATCATCTCCAGAGAACCACGACCATAGGTCTCAGCTTCCTAAAGCTGAGCTCGCCCCAATCTACATACTCTCTGTAGTCGAGGTGGAAAACCTGGTGGTGGTGGCGGTAACATCTTGAGTTGTTTCCCACCGCCATCAGTATGGCCAGCTCCTCTGCCAAGTCCGCCTTCTAACTGCGGAGCTCCTGGTCGAACCATTGTCTTTTCCTGGGTGGCCCTTTGACCATATGTTGATCATCCGTACGGCAGGTCGGACATTCACGAGCCTTGTGACCCTTCCAGCAGCATGCGTAACACTGCCCACCCCTGGAATGTCTGGACATTCCTAGGGTGCCCCACACAACCAACCCTGAACCCTGAAATCATCCACCTGTAGGTATGGTCATCTTGGTCCTCTGTGACATCTGTCTACTACCAGCTGTAGAAGACTCTTCTATGTGATATCCTATAGTGGGTCTCACTGCTGGTGGCTGCTCACTAAGAAAACTCTCCACTATGAGGGCTCTATCAAATACTTTTCCTGCATCGAGATGCAAACAAAATTTATTGAATACCTGATCCCTCGCCTAAGCCCTGCTCGAAGGTCTAGGCCCTGAAGAATCGGCCCGAAACACTATTAGTGGAGTAGCTTGATATTTCATTGAACCTCACTATGTATTGATCTATAGTCATGCTGTCCTACTGTAGATGAATAGGCTCATGTATGTGCACTGCGTGAAGAGTCACTGTGAAAAACTCTGCCCGAAACAGGCTCTCGAAGTCTTCCCAGAGAAGTGTCACATCATTGTGAACTTGGATCATCATGTTCCCCCATCTGCCTGCCACTTTCTATAAAATACTAGAAGCAAGGATCACCATGAGATCTACTAGTGTCCCTACTAGTTAGAAGACTCTCACCACAACCTCCAGCCAATCCTCAGCCGCATGTTGGTCTGTCTCTCCCCTGAACCTGGGTGGCCTCTGGTGCTGGAACTTGTGAAACACACTCAAGTGGTGTGTATCCTCTGCTACTGGGGCTGGTGGCATTAGTGGCCCAATAGGTAATGGTACCGCTAGTTCCTCCACTAGTGCATCTACTAGAAGGGGTCATTACACCGAGGCCCTGTCGCTCGGTGGGTAATCAGTGCGAACTATACCTGGAACCCTAGATGGCTGTCTATGTGGAGGAATCCTGAAATGAAACAAGTATGACATGGTCAATAAGTTATACCTGGTCAACTGACTCAAAGATATCACAAATAAAACTCTTGAAAACACACACATGCAATCAGTGTTTTCGTGTACTGAGTCGGAAATCAGAAGTCAGGTTCTTAGTGTATGGATACATTGGTCGCCGCACCAACACTAGATTCCCTAAACTAATAACCACACTCACTACACATAACCCTATTTCCATTAAAAAGTTTAGAGTCCTATGATCTATGGTAGAACCAACTCCTTTGATACCAATTTGTCATGAACCGTCCCCTAGGACCCGACCGTTACTTCCCCAAGCCCGCCTTTTATAGGCAAGGGTATGGAGACTAGCACCAAAGGCATATACCCTAAAACTGGGAAGTCATTGCCTTTATAATTAGTAAACACACGCATCCAAGTACACAAAAAGATACGAATTCAAGTAATATGAATAGTAAATAGAGTGAGTACAAAATGAAAAATGGGCCATAATACATGCCCAACTGGAGAGTACAAGAAACTGAAAGTACAAATAAACTAGAACATCTCATGTTATCACCCTCCAAGGATCTTACCTAAAGGGTAGGTACAGCTCTTGAACGACTGTCTCTGGGGTATGCCTCGTCTATGGTCCACCTCTGAGTTACCTTATGTCCTGGTACTCTTGTCCTCAATCAAAGTTGTCAGTCATCTGCACAAAACACAATGAGGTGCGGGCATATCCCATTTAGGGGTGTGTATAACAATACTCAGTAGGGGCTCTGAGACCCTCAAGGTCTCGAAAAGTCCACCAAGGTTAAACCAAAAAGCATGTAAACCATTGAAAACCTTAATTAGGTATATGCCCATAAATATACCTAAGTTATCATGTATCCCCCTCTCAATCCTGAGGAAACAGAGATTCCAACTGTAAATTCCAAATCTCAACTTTTCCACAAAGAAAGTAACACCATGATGGTAAGTAGCACATAGTTACGCCACATAGAATAAAACCACAAAGGTACTAAATCAAATCACACAAATTATAACTTCGGTATAGAAGTTAAAATGATTATATGTAACCACTGAATCATATTACACTGTAAAGAGACTCTTCTGTTTACCCCCATAATATTTCTCAGTGCTAACCCACATTGGATGTCTAGATGCTGACCAACATATGATCTCTAGGTGCTGACCCACACATGATCTCTTGGTGTTGACCAACACAGAATCGCTCGGTGCTGACCCACACAGGATCGCTCGGTGCTGACTCACACAGGATCACTAGGTGCAGACCCACACAAGATAGATCGGTGCTGACCCACATAGGATCACACAGTGCTGACTCACAAAGGATCACTATTCATTAATCACATCACAACCAGCTACTGGGTTCCCGCAATAATCTTGCTCATGTCTGGGAGGATCTTCACCTCAAGACACTGGTTGATACACCAAACTACCACAATTTCCAACTAAAAATTATCCCAAAGAATCACCACGTCACATGGGTCTCAACAGAATAGACGGTGTGTCAATCAGATTCCCGCTCTGTATGTTATTAGCCTTTTAGTCCCGAGGCCCTGGTTGGATTTGTGCTCAATCCAACCCAAATGTATCCCAACATTATCCAAATATCATGTGGCTTATACCAATAAGAACATCTCACTCCAAGGTTTACAGTGTCGTTGATAGTTTTTCAAATGTACGCCTAGTGCCAAAGTTATGAAAAATAGAGCGAAAATCTCGTAGCTGGTCTGACCTAGTCGGCTCAACCGGCCTGACCCGACATGGGATTACCCGACCCGATTTGGGTCAACCTGGCACATTGGTTTTGGCCTTGCCCGACCAGCCAGGTCCGGCATGGGGGCTGTCAAGTAGCGCGAGGCCTCAAGGTCAGCGTGGAGGCCGCGAGGGTAGTGTAAATGCCGGGAGGGCGGCGCGGAGGTCGCGAGGGCTGCCAAGAGAGCCACGGGGTAGTGAGTCCATGGGGGACCTGGAGGGTCACTAGGATGCGAGGCTCTGAGGGATGTGGAGGGACGTAGGGTGGCGTGAGGCCGCGGGCGGCACATGACTGCTGGTTGGCGGAGGCCGTGGATGACATGAGGCCACGAGGCAGAAGAGGCGGCGGGCGGCACGAGCCCACGGGGCGATAGAGGCCGCGGGCGGCAGAGGCTGCGGAAGACACAAGGTCATGGGTGGCACAATGACGTAGGGTGGAAAAGTCCGCGGACGGGGTGGGGCCGCGTGTCGGTGGAGTCTACGGGCGGCACAGAGCCGTAGGGCTGCAGAGTCCAATGGGTGGTGCAATGGCGCGGGGCAGCATAGGGTCATGGGGCGGAGAAGGACGAAGGCATCAAAGGTTGAAACCGGGGTGAGACCACAAGGTGGTAGGGATGAAGATAACACTACGCTACGGGCGGTGTGAGAGGAGGGGAGGCAGAGTCCACGGTCTGGGTAAGGCCGCTGGTCGAGCGAGACCGCGATGCGGTGGAGGCCACATTCTGGGAAAGGCCACAGGTGACGCGAGACTGCAGGGCGGTGGTGGTCGCGGATAGCGCAATGTCATGGGGTGGTGGAGGGAATGGGCGGAAGAGGCCATGGGCTACCGAGGTCATAGACGACGTAAGGCCGCAGGGTGGCGGAGGATGCCTGTAGTGGGAGGTTGTAGGGCGGCAGAGGCTGTAGGCACTGTGGTGGCTGTGGGGCGGCACCATTGTATTTTTACCTTTGTCACGGCCAGTGGTGGTACCAGTCGTCTTTCTCGTGCCCCACCATGTTTGGTTGTCTTCCTCCTCCATCATGAAAAACACAACAATTAAACACAATATTTTCATAGAGGTCTGGCCATGTTTGTTCGGCCCGCACTCTCTGCGTTAGATCGGTACCAACCAACTATAATCTCTTCCTGATTTTATGATGAATTATCAAGAACGAATAAGGTGAATGAATTTGATCAACCACACTACCTTGAAGGTTTGATGATGTTTGTGCAAGAAACAATTCGAATATATTGGTGTTCGTCGCACTCACCACACACCTCAGATCCCAGGATCATTTGTCGGTTCAACATAGTTGAAGTCGTTCCTCATTGGCCAGAGCATTCATCATTGGAGTATGAGTTTCTCCAAAATTTTCCAAATCTTCTCCCTTTGCCAACAGTTTCCCCTAATTCCCCAAAAATGAGTAATAGCCAACTTATTAATTTAAATTAAGTAGATTAATAATGTTAGCACAATTAAAAATGCTAACACATTTCATTAATTGTTGGTTAGATCTAAAAATTAAATGGGGTGATGGAATATGTTAGGTCCACATGGATAGATACACTAAGAGGGGGTGAATTGGGATATTAGAGATTAAAACAAATTCCCCTTTTTATATTGTTTTGCTATTAGAAAAAATCCTCTTCTCCCTCATTCTCGATGCAGAGTATGAAAAAACCTTAAATCTTGCATAGGACACAACGATTTTTACTTGGTTCACCCTCACTATGATAAATCCAAAGATCATGCACCAGAAGCGTGACAATTTACCAATTCCACTATTAGCGTACTACTGTTTACAGGTTTTTAGAGGACTCACTCTCCATCCTGGTTTACAACCACATACAATATTAAAGCTCCATGCTCTCTCAACTGATGTGTGCTCACTACTTCTTCAGAATATCCACTCACACTTTATAGACCAGTAGGTCTCTTCATTATCAATAATGAAATATTCATCTTCAACATTTGGTAGATGCTCTGTTGATATACAAATTTCACCCACAGTTGAATCTCACATTGCACTAGGTGTACCGAGAAACCCAAATTTTTACGCGTGGCCCTTACTGCAGCTTGCGTGTAATTCCCTTGCATTGCGCGATATACAATTTTTGCGCAACACCACTTTTTAAAAAAACCACTAATTTTAACACGTGGCCTCTACACTTCCTTGCACATAATTTTCTACTTTTGCGCGAAAAGCACTTTTCGCAAAACACCACTTTTCTCACACCCTCTACTATTCGCAAAATTAGTTCTTTTCCGTACAAACTTCTTGATTTCGTGCAAATATCTTGTGCACTCCAATTTCTTGCACTGAATATCATATACTCTCTATGGCTTGAGCTGCATAGAATGGAGGGGAGTCACTTCATATTTATAGTAAAATTCTACCCCACGCAAAAAAACCCTTCTTAAGCACGTAATTCTCTTCGATTGTGAAAAACACATCTATTGCGCAACACCATTTTCCGCACACGGATTAAATATTCTCACCCCTGATGACTATTCCAGTTTTCAAGATTCTGACCTTGAAACACCTCTTGTGTGAAAAACATCATCCTTCTATTTTGCACATGCCACAAATATTTCACACCACACCTGATTTTTCCACGCACTAGGCTAATATTTCACGCACCATGCTAATTTTTCGTGCGCCAATATATATTTAGAGGTGTTTCAATCAACCATGTATTGTTGAAAGAATCCCGTGAACCCAAAAAATCACCATGTAAACCCCAATTTTTAACAAACTCATACATCATGGTCTACTTTGTCAACAAACACAACATTGAGGCCCACATTGTCAACAAACACAATCACCTTAAAAATGCTTCATTGATTCCTTGATGGATTTTTTTTTCAAAATATAATATTTAATTGTATCAATTTAATTGTATCATTTTAATTGTCTCTAATTAATGTAGAAAAATAATTAATAATGATTTGAGTGGTTTCTCCTCCATTAAGAGGGTTCAGGTGGTCCCCGACATTAATTTCAAATTGGGTGGTTTTAAATCTGGTTTTCCCCACCTTTATAACATTCACTCAAGAGTTTTAGGCTCTGGTGGTCCCCACCACCATAACCATTGTTGAGGGATTTCTTAAATAAAAATTTTAGAATTTTTTACTTCATTTTATTATTTCACGAAAAGAACAAAAATATCTTTTACTCTCGACCCACTGCGATCGAGGTGAAGGTATCCTTAAGCGAATATTGGCGATGTGAGTTCAATGGTTCCCTCTGATTTCAATTCTGAGCACTGGTTTAAATGTTACAAAAAACCCACTCGCACGTTTACTGAACATACGAGAAAAAATGTTTACAAGTTAATTCTTGGCACACTGGGCCTCAGAATCCCGTGTCGTCAATTTTTTCAGAATCGTAAAATTTCCATATAATAAAAGAAATTACAAGGATAATTCTGGGTCATTACATGTGTTTATTATATAATTAATTTTTTTTATTAATATCATTTATACCTTCTATATTCTCTAGATAATATCGTAATGTTGCTCATGTGTTCAGAGGACTACCATCTCCATGATTATATCATAGCTCATTTTTCATAATCATATTTAATTTATTGTTTAAAAGATAAATGTTATGTTTGAAAATAATATTTGTTTCATGGTAACCATTTTTAAATCAATGAATTAATTATCACTATTAAATTAATCAACTTACTAATGTGATTTTTTAAATTTGAGCCATTTATTCTTAAAACTACCAATGTGAAAATTATTTATTAAGTAATAAGGTAATGTATAAATTATAAGGAATAATAATCTTTAAAAAGGGTATTATGAAATAAAATAATTAACATATGTTTATTATTAAGGGAGATAAATAATGAACATAAAAAATTGGTCTCATGGTAATGGATCTCTATTAACAACTATTTCCTTCAGGTTATGAACTTTATCTCTCTAAATCACATTATATCTCACATTAATGTTATGAAATACTAATATGTTTTTTCTATATATCTCAACCATAAATAACTATCTTATTATCACATCGTTTTATGGGTTAATACATTCCTTGTGACTGTTCCTCAGATACCTTCATTATGAAATTTCCATTGATTACGATATGAAGAATGATTATATAACCTATTTTCTATCCATGGTAAATAATTATCTTATTAATTGTAATTGATTTACATTATTTTTCACACATATTTCATGGACATGTAATTATGGTTCTTCTCAGATATTTCCTCAGTGCATTGGGTAATCTTATGTAGAGTCTTGAATGGGATTATGGAGTAAACCTAAGCCATTATGGGGCTTTGACACCGTTTGTTATTGTCTAGGAAGTTAGTATTACCTCATTTCAATGTCATCGTATAAGTAGTTTCCAAATTTCTTATAATTCAATGATATGTTGATACCATGAAATCTATGTTATGCTTCGACATTATTACTCACGTACATTACCTTTTATGATATCATTCTCTACCATGTACTTACATATTAAGATTTCTTATTATGTTTATTATTTTATAAGGATTCTTAGCATACCCCATCCATTATGTGTTCCCTCTGTTATCTCATGATGTTTTAGGAGTTCACTATATAAAATTAAATATGTGTTCCATGTTTTATGATTTTTTTGAACTATGAACCTTGTTTTCCAATGAAACTAATCCTTTACTATAAAAAATCAGGGCATGCGCTCTCGAATATTGTGTTGAAATCATGAATATTAAAATATATTCTATGATCTATAGAATTGAGTCCCAATTACTTCCATAAAAACCTTATATCAAAAAAATAAAACATTGATCAGTTACATTCTAGATTACCTTTTTGGTTATTTATTATAGATAATTTGAAAAATAATTCTATAAACAATCCCAAAGTAGATAAATCGATATTTCTTCCATTTAACCCATATTGTTTTTTTCATATTTTTTATTCAAAATAATCCTTGGGAAATTAATTAGGTACTTAAATCATTCAACATATTTCTTTATAACCTTGTGAAATTGGAATATAATTATTGTGAGATCAAATTCTCACTATCGGTAAACATAAGCATTAAAAATTCAATTCAATCAATGAGCATAATAGTGCACAGTGGTATGATGAAATAATAAAAGTACATGAGAGAATAATAATGGAAATCATTCCATTCAAAACCTATATCATTAAATATGAACACATTGAAAAAGAAAGAGTCATAAAAATTAATAATCATGAAGCATGTGTTGTCAATCTCGATAATGGAAAGGGTTATAAACCAATAATATGCATAAATATAATATATACATAACATTGGTCATGATTTTTAGTGTATATATATCAATCACACATACCAATTAATTGGCCATACGGTAAACGTCCATAGCCAATTCATTAGAGGGCTATCACATCCCACCCATTGTAAATTTATCCCAAAACCACACTTCATTTTATTATAACACTGCCATATATAAAATGTCCATGTACCCTTAAAAAATCATAAAAATTAAAAGAATTAAATTTTTAATAAAATAATAAAAACAACCATTATCCCTTTTGTAAAGTTAATAATCCATGTAAAATAATCAAGTTCTATTATAATATTTTTGAAATAAGAATATCTCGTGGAAAAGAAACCAGTTCCATAATAATCTCTTTAAAAATACTTAACACAAGCAATAAATAACGAGGATGATATTAAGAAAATATTTCCCCATTAGAAGATAAGTAATATTTTTATTATATTTTTTATTAATGTAAAATATCATTTTTTTCATTGATGTTTTTTTCTCAATCGTTTATTTATACATTTTTAGAAATCATGGTTTTGAAATAATACAGATTTCCAATCGAAGAGAGAAATGCGAACAAATTTTCATAAAAACAAATTATTAGAAATATTAAGTACCACAGTGTGTATAAATGGGAAAATTTATTGTAAATATAATTAATAAATATATTATATTATATTTTAATAGAATAATATCATATAAATATAGAATACATAATTATACACAATCTGGATAATCAATGATATTGTATCAAAAGACTATTACTAGTATGTTAACATTGAATCACAGTCCCCATGAAATGGATTACATAAAAAGAAACATAAAATTAAATGATAATAAATATATTATTTATATTACATTATAATTTGGATTTATAAACACTTAATAAAGTAATATAGGTGCATAATATGTCATAAATCTCAAAGATAGAAAATTGTAACAAAAATCCATTACTTCTTTTTTAACATAGAAAACCTAAACCCCAGGGAAATGAAATCATAAAATGGATATGTAAATTCCCATAAATATAGGTATAATAATTAAAAAATATACATTCATTTGAACTGTATAAACCACGCAACAAAACAAAGTAGGGTATATGGCATGTATCTCAGATAAAATAAAATTGAGGCAAAAAAAAACCCTTACCTAGTGTGTGATTCATCCTGATTATTCCTTATCAAGCAGAATAGTAAAATTATTGTAATTTTTAAATTTATTTAGATACATTTAATATATTCTCATTAGTTTTATATAACTTATGAATTTTTTTATACAATTACATAATCAATTAAATTTATGTCAAATGATTTGACCATATTCGACTTATGTGTCAAAAACAATTTTTCTGTGTTGGAAATTGTCAAAAGGTCATAATCTAAATATAATGGTAAAAATAAAAAAAATATAATTATTATATCCATAAATTATTTATACTTTTTAAAATAATCATGAATAATGTTTATGAAAAATGAACTTTCGTTACAATTAGTGATACAATATGGTGTACGTACAGATGAGTAATGTTACTATTTATCTATGATCATTATGGAAAGATGGTAAGTAATATTTTTTCCTTATAGAATGATAATTTTATCATAAATACAATTTTATTTAATTAAATATTCTTATATATATTATTATTGTGATTTAAAAGTAATCACTTATCTTCGAGGATACGGTAGTCTACACGTTCAAGAATGGCATTTTCATTTTATAGATGTGTGAAATATGAAATAATAAAATATTATATTATATATATATATTTAGAAATATAATAATTCCATTAATATTATAACAATATAATTTATATCATATATATTCATTATAGCCACCCATTTTACCTTTAATCTAACATGTTAGTGAAAAGTGATTCACATCACTTTTTGAAGTGGTAGTTTGTCATAAACCCGAGCGATGAAATCATAATCTTTATAGAATATAATATAAAAAGGTTTCATATGATATAATAACTCCATTGTTAGTATTGGGTTATAAATATAATAAATATGATATACAAAAGTGTGTTCTTCATTATTCCCAAACATGCAAGGTGGTAATAAAAATGAATGATATCGTTTCATGATGCAGTTGTATGCCATACACATGGGGGTTGATTTCATAACTCATTTTATGGGTGTGTGTGTGTAGTATGTAACAATAACATATAGAAATATCATCATATTTAGGATACCGAGGTTATTATATATTCATTATATAATAATAATTTAAGGGACGAAAAAAATTAAAACAAAACAGCACATTGATGGATTTTTCCTCCACTTCAAGTAACACCGTTTGGATTTCACCAAAGGACTTACATTATTTGATTTATGCACAATGTGAGTTTAATAATATTAGAGGAGGGAAGGTTTTATTCTTTCTATTAGGGATTGGATTAGGAAATATGCTTGAGATCTATGAAGATGTGAGGAGAGTGGATTCCATTTTATAATGGATGGTGAATGGAATTCATGTAAATACGTTAAAGAAAACACTATTTGGAGGTCTCCCTTTCCTCATGTTCTTAAGAAATAGTCAACAAATACAGTTTATGGATGATTAATTAACACTAAATAATTATTATTTTTTCATAAAACTACTTTTAGGTTTATAGTGGGAAGCCTCACATTGTACAATTCTATATTCTTGTAGGCCAAAACATACAAATTCATAATTCCAAAACAAAAAACCATATCAAAGAGACCAGCAAGAAATATTTAACACATATTCAAAATTGAAAAAATTGAAGAAAAAAATGAAAATTGGAAGGCATATCAATGGAACTTCCATAAGATAAAAACCCTACAAATCACGTGAGATGCCAAAGAAACACTGCATCAAAGACATGATGAGGAGACCACTAAATAATCACATCATCATTTTTCCCATCACATCCCCACCATCCACTCCAATCTTCATCATCACCACCATCACCTATCAGCAAACTGAACCTCATCAAACCCCAAGCCCTTTGTCCAATAAATACTCATTGCTAGAAAAAATCTAGCCAACTGAGAAGAAAACTCCCTAAGATCACCCAAAAAAACCATAAATATAAATATGAATACACAAATACTATTCAAACATACACTACACAAAATAAATACGTATCTTAAATATTTTTTAACTTATATATTTCCTTATTTTATCACATTGTTTTTTCATTAAGGTGACTGGTTTTCTAACTTATGTAATTCAATCATTAAGACTAATATAATCTGTGAAATATTATGAAATTTAAAGCTATTTCATTTAACTATTAAATCCATATTATAATATAAAAGACTCTTATTTTATGGAAATTATGTTTAATAGAAGCCCATGAAAAGTGCAAAAACACTACTTTAACCCAAACTGGGCCAAAATGTTTCCACTATTAATAGGAAAATATGTTCTTTAGAAAATATAAAATGGAAACATTAATGGACCATATATTATATTTATTAAAATTGAAAAACCACATTAAAAATTATATTATTTTTTTAATTTAAAATCATTCATTAAAATACCATTTATTATTAAATAACATTAATATAAATCACGACATTATTTATTTATTTGGAAGATAAAAAATATCAATAAATAATGGAATTCATGTATATGATGTAAAAAACTATGTATAATTATATATTCATCTTGAAAAATAATGTAACCCAAAAATTCCTTTTATTTACCTAAATTTAAATATTTTTATTCTAGTGTTTTATAAAATTATTTACTAAGAAATCAAGGCATTACAATTTCTTAAGCATTTAATGTAATTATATCATTTTAAAAAATTAATGGTAAATTATAGTGACAAAAAAAATTCATTTATCTTCCTAAATATTTTTTATAACTTATCATATATAGTTTTCTTCTATCCCCAAAGCATTATCAAAATTAAAAGGTGGAACTGTACATTTTTTGTAGTTTTCTTTTCTAAAATTATAATATAGGTCACTTCCATGTAAAATTTTAGGAGAAATTAATAAAGTTATATAATAATTTTATAAGGGATTATATATGTTCATAAAATGGGTTTTATAAATGTTTTGGGTAATTTTTACAACATATGTTCTATGTTTAACAACTTACAAAGCTCATTTTTACCTTTATCATTATAATTATTTTCAATATCGTTCACTAATCACTTTGATAAAAATTAAGTTGAACTCGTTAGATGATATAATTAATGAGGATTCAAAAAATATAACAAATTTCTTCCAAATTCATGTTTCCTAAGTTAAATAACTTAATATAAAATTAATCCTGCAAACAAGAGGTAATGAAACGTTTTTAAATTTAAAATGTTCAAATGTTCAGAATGTTTTTATATACAATTTCAATATGAAATTAATTTAAATGATCAAAATTTAATTAACTGATTTATTATTGAACTGTAATGACTTTAAATCCAATTAAAAATACAATTTAATAATATATATTATTTAGATGAAAAGTCGGTTTTCAATTAAAATTTATTATTTTTAACTAGTTATCAAATGATTGAAGCTTCACACACAAATACCCATAATTAACCATAAGATAATTTTTACAAATATATTTCAAAGAGTAAGTTTATTTTTTAAAATAAAATTTATAAATTTGACATAATGTAATGTTAAAACATCCCTTCCATTAAGAGGTGGAAATCTTCCCAATATAATAATAATTTTCTTAATTATTAACGTGGATTTGATCTTATTTTATGTCTACAAAACTTGTTGGATGAATATAAAATAAATTTTATTTAATATATATAATATAAATTTCCTTAATATAATTCACTAATAGTTAATAACTTCACTTATCAAAACAAAACACAATTGTGTGAATAATAATAGTTTTCCTTAAACACAAATCCATTATATTCAATTGGATTTTATTTTCATTTTAAATTTATTAGTCACCAATGAATTCATCATATATATATATAAATTTTAATATATTTTTATAATTCAATTAAACTTGTTCATTATATATTTTCAAATTGATATGTGATATATTAAACAATTATATGAATAATATATAATAGTCCAACAATACTCGGCCTTATGTGTTACACAAGTTAATGAAGAAACTCAATATAACATACAATGTTAGCTAAAACTGGTGTTTGTAAGAAAAAAAATATAATCATTACATTTCATTAATCTCAAGGAATAAGTGAAGTTAAATTAATTGAAATAATATATTACTTAAAATATTAGGATGTTACATCCTACCCCACCACCCCCAAGGAATTTATCCCATGAAATTCAACTTAGTTATCGAAGGAATAAATTTGTTAGATTTTTTGTATTTTAAAAAAACATCGTAAAAATTTAATATAGAAATTGAACCTTATAAATGAAATGTGGAAAACATAAATACCACAAAATGATAGACATAACAAGGATTAATAATTGGGAGAACATTGGTTGGAAATTAAAAGATATATTTTGAAAGATAACTAATTCCCATGGAATAATATAGAAAGATAATGAATTTTGTTAAGAGGATGATAGTGGAAATAAATAAACCATCCAATTATCTTTGGAAATTGTATTTAATAATAGCATAACATTTAATTTCAATATCCTCTTACTAAGGATGAATTAGTTTTCCCAATCTAGGTAAAATAGACTGAAATATAAAAACATCACAATTAAAACTTCATCCTTTATCCAAATTGCACAAAATCTCATCTTTTTATCCAAATGATGAGTATTCAAGATTAATATTTAATGCCTTAGGAAATAAAATCATATATTATTGACCACATATAAACAAATGGTGTAATCATGCTATTTTCATTGTATTTTAACATTATCAAAAACCAAAATTATTAGATTATTGTAAGAAAATTCCAAAAAATGATTAAACCTTCAAGTAATAAATTGATATATAAAAATAAAACCCAAATTTCAATATAAACCATTAAATAAAAAAAATACGTAAACTTCTCTCAAAACATGCTACCAATATCCAAGAAAACAAAGATTAAAATTATTTTATGATGTATTATTCCTAGATAAATATAAAATTATTCCTATAAATAAAAACCCATATGTTTTTTAAATTAGGTAAATAATTTCCTGTAGAAAAAGGCTATACAATCTTGGACATCATGTAGGGAAGTGGTAATAATGAAAGCCCTATTATATTCAGTTAATGGATTAAACCCCACCACATAAATAGAAGTGATGGGTTTTCACCCAGGAAACATATTGTCTCATTTAATTCTTTAAAAATGAAAAATAATTCCACCCTAAGAACACATTATGTTGGTCCTAGGGTTTATGAATACCTCAATAACATGGCTCTAGCCTTAAAAATTACTTAATCTTAAGATAATCCAATTATTTGAATTTAATTCACATATAGGAACTTTTTAGGTTTAGAGATGTTGATAATTAGGTTATAAATTATACATAAAAACATGAATATTACCATTATACACATTAACTGACAATCCATTTTTTCATAAAATAAAGCCTCTTTAAAAATATACATGTTTTGATCCATGTTTTAAACATCATGACATTTCCTTGTTCACACTCTTGTCTATATTCTTCTTTATATCCTATGATAAAAATTTCAAAACATGGGATGAGTATAAAAATCTTTGTAAGGGATACATTATTAAATAAAACTATTAATCCTTGGAAAATACGAAAACTATACATAATTTATCATAAAGTAATACCGTTCACCTTTACGAAGTATTAAATATTCACACCTGAATATAAACTCATTTTGTGTACTTTTTGTAAAACAAATATTACTATAAAGACTAAAGAAAGAATTATATAGCATATAAATGAAACTTGGGACATAAACAATCATAAATCGAATAAAAATATGGTCGACTTACACACATATCCCTAAATAGAATAACCGTATGTCCAACTTCCTTACCCAATGCATTAGAGGTTATAATGTGACCAACCATTCTTGGTTTATCATAGAACCACCCATAATTTATTTTAACACATAACCACCCAAAATTGTTTATCAGGTAACCACCCTTCACATTTTCAAATACCATTATATAAACATAACACATAAAATATTGAAAATTTCAAAATTTCAATAATAACATTTAAATTGCAATCACAAGAAATTATTTCAAGATATTGAAATAATAAATGAATTTTAAAACCACATTCATTATGAAAACACTCACAAATGGAATAAGGGGTTTATTTTCCTTCTAAAAAAATGAGGCTTATAGAGGAATCCAAATATCAAATAACGATTATGGTGGAAGATAAGTCATTATTGCCACATACATTAAAAACATTCCCATTATTTTTTAGTAAAATTATTTGTAGAAAAAATATTCCCTATCAATGAAAATAAATTAAAAAGTATTTAATTATAAACCATATAAAATAAGGAGTTGTATATTATCAAAATATGCCACAATGAAATGAGATTGACTGAATGTCCCTTACCATGAGTCCAACTTGTCATGTGTGATCCTTATTATTCCAGAATAAAAAACATAAGATAATTCATACATTCCTTAGAACAATTTAATGATTATAATTCCATTTATACAACTTTTTACTATGTTATAAAAATTATATAATGATTTAAGTTAATATAATTTGTTTTGTCGATAGTCGTTAAATGATTCGAAAATGAACATGTTTTGATGTAAGTTTGTTTATGTAGTCAAAAGTAAATCATATCAAGAATATTATTCATGATTTAAATATAATATATATAAATTATATATTTATTTAGAAGAGTATATAACATATGGGGTAAAGAAATGAAATAAACAGTTTATGGAGATGGTAAGTCGTACGTATGCCTGAACACTACTTTCATTTCATTGTCATACTGAAAGAATCATAATAAAATGATATAAATGTATTTAATAATACAAATATTATATTTATTTCATGTTTGTATCATATATTTAATAAATTTATTCTTCATGTGTTCCTTGTATTGACTGAACGTGTCATATCACATTGTGGGGTTTGTAGTCCGCACTCCACCAAATTAAATTATCGTATTTACATTTCATGGAAAGCATAAACATATTATATAAATAAACAATAAAATAAAATATAGATAGTATAAATATAATATAAATCAGATATAAAATTAGTGTGATCTAAATGGACACCATTATATGTTGTAGGGTAAAATCCAACAATCATCATTTCTTGAGGCAGTAGTTCGCTGTACACAGAAACTGTATGTTTATATCCATTAAAAAAGGTGTGTGTAAGTGTAGCTATAATAAATTTCATAAAAACATCCCAGTTTTTTGAGGATATTGTTTTTGTTATGTAATAAATGTATAAGAAGATCATATAGAGTGGATAACAAAAATAAAATAAAAGAACATGAGAGAATGAGTTACCTCTAAATCGGGCATCCACTTTTGATTTGAGCCTAAAAGGATTTATTTAATTTCATTATACCCAATTTAATGATTATAAGAGTAAGTGAGGGATATTAAGAGATTATTTTATTCAAATTTGGATGATAAATTGGGCTTTATAGGTGTGATAAAATGGGTAGAGTTGGTTGCTTTTTATAAGAGGGAGGAGGGGCACTTAAGAAATATCTCGAAACATTAATTTATTATAAAATTTTTCACTATTTAAAATTGGCCCAAAGTCATTTATTTAAATGATAAGATTATATTCGGTCTAAAAAATCTCAAACAATAGGTTTTATGAAATTTTAGGCCACAAAATGATCCTTATCATTTAGCATTAACCCTTAGTTAAAAACATTATCTCTTACCATATCTTTTTTGTATTTTAAAAATATATAGTAACTATATTTACTATAAAAATCATAGAGAACCAAAAGTATATTATTAATGGAATTTTAAAATTTTTATATTTCATTTTGGCCTAATATTATATTTTTAGGACTGTTAAATCAATTAATTAGATAGCATTTTTTTTAAAAAAACCCATTTTTGTCAATTTTGACACTATAAAGTAATTGCTTTTTTTAAAGTCATAACAACATGATTCCTTCAAAAAAAGAATTAACCCAAATATAATATGTAAAAATAATCATAAAAATTCATGGATTACATCATAATAACCATATTATATTTATTATAACATTTATACTATCATTTATTTGAATCCATTATTAATTAAGCAATCACTACATCATCATTCTGTAAAAATTAAATTTATTTATTTAATGTCTAAATAATATAAATAAATACCATGAGAAAGAAAGTATTTTTATATTTATAATTAATGTTTATATTTGAATATATAAATTATGTATCCCCATAAAAATATTGTTTTAGTTAAAGATACATGTTTTAGTTATATTTCTCATTACTTTAAATTAATTAATATAACATATCATTATCACTCCAATGTAGATCCATGGGTCCCATAAATCATCCCAAGGATTACATGGTCAAATATATATATCATCGAATTGAATTAGTACTTTTTTTGGGGTATTTTAATGTTATTATTATATTATTTTTACTTTTATTAACCATAATAACCCATTAACTAGGGTAAATAAAATAATTGTTGACATTACTATTAATAGTTTCTAAAAATAAAAGGTAACCATTTCCAAAATTTTATCCTTCTGATTATAATATGGAATGCATTTTTTCAAATTAAAAATACATAATTGGCATAAATGAATTTGATTTTAATTCTCGTTATCAAAACTGAAAAGTGGGTTTTTAAGAAATAATAACTATCAAAAGATTGACATGTGTTTATGTCCAATTTCAATGTTAAATTACTTCCAATAAATAAATTGTATAAAATGATAAAAATATAATCTAATTGCACATTAAAAATAAATAAAATTACAATCAAAATTTATAAATAAATTAGATGAAAAAGAAAATTTTAATTAAAATAGAGTATTTTTCATTATTCATATAAATATAAATTTCATGTTAAAATTCAATCAATGTAAATTTTTATCTTATTATTCTAAAGAATAAATTCATTATATCAAATAAAACATATAAAATGTTCAAAAACTATATTCAAAAAAGGCTACCCCCACAAGATGCATTGAAACGGCCATTTAAAAACAGTATAGTATTGTATGTTTATAAATGGATTCATTCTCATTTAAAGCCTCTAAAATTTATTAGCTAAATGTAAAAACATTAAATAAACATGTATAATCATAATGTAGTTAGTTTTTCTATTCCCAACATTACAATTTATAAGAGTTAACTACCATTTAATATAATTATATTATTATTATTATAATACTTTTCAGTATAATTCACTATTTTGTGCAATGTACGATATCAAGAGAAACCTGTTGTTGCATGTTGATTATGATCTCAGAAAAAGTGTCCTCATTAACATAGAATTAATACATTATTTTTGAATATTAATAGATATGAAAGATTAATATTCTATAAATACTTGGGATGCAACATCATTCCCCACTTTTAGAAATTATGTCCCCACAATTTTATTTACATACCAAATAAGGGACGATATTTCTCCCTCATAACATTTTCAGATTCCCACATTGCCTCTTCAACCATATAGTTTTTTCAGAAAACCATTACCTGATGAATCACCTTATTTTGCATTAATTTTATCTACAGTCAAGAATCGGTACTATTTGTTCCTCATAAGAATGATTCTTTTCCAATTGAACAACATCTGGACTGAAAAAGTGAGACGGATCTGGCATATACTTTCTCAACATTGAAACACTAAAAACATTGTGTTCTTGGGAAAAAATGTAGTTAAATCCACTCTATAGGAAACTAATCCAATATTATATGGTATTTTATATGGAACAATGATCCTTAGACTCTAATTTCCCATTATACCAAAACACATCGCACTTTTCCAGGGAGAAACATTGAGAAAGGCATGATCACCTAGTTCAAAAAAAATATTCTTCTTCCGGTTACTTGCATAACAGTTCTGCATACTCTAGGATGTGCTCATGGTCTTCTATATAAATTTAACATTTTCTTCTATCTATTCTACCAACTCTAGTCCCATAAATTTCATTTCAACTACTTCTTTAAAAAAATCTAGAGTTCAAAACTGCTTTACATATAATGCTTCAAATGGCACCATCTGTATACTGGAATAAAAACTGTTATTATTAAAAAACTAAACCAATGAACGATTTTGATCCCAAAATTCCAGGTAATCCATTGAACAAACACATAGCATATCCTATAAGGTCTTAATTGTTCATTCTGACTACCCATCTAATTGAGGATAAAAATTTGTACTCAAATTTAATTCAGTTCCCAATGACTTATGAAGGTCTTTCAAGAAATATAGATGTAAACCTAGAATCACAATCAGATACAATGGATTGGGGAACTCTATATAACCTGTAAATCTAATTAATATATAATAAATAAAATTTATCTATAGTTCAAGGAACTCGAATAGAAATAAAATGAACTTATTTAGTCAGTCCATCTACAATAACCCAGGTTGCATTGTTACCTTGAAATGTTTTTAGTAATCCCACTATGAAATCCAAGAATATATTTTCCCATTTTCACTTTAGAACTAACAAAGTTTGAATCACCCCTTTTGGTAACTTCCTCTCTTCATTAACCTATTGGAAAATAAGACTTCTCATAGTAATTTCAATAATATTTCTTTTCATTTCATCCCACCAGTAATACTCCAAAAGATCTTTTTACCACTTAGTACATCAAGGATGAACTGAAAATAGAGAACTATGAGCTTCACATAAAAACTCTTTCTTTAACAGTGAATCACAATGCACACATAATTTTTTTCTTAACATCAAAAAAAGTATTTATCAATGTTAAAATTAGGTAACATACCCTTCTTAACCAATTCTATATTTTTCTGCAACTCATTGTCTTCTTTATTTCTTGCTTCATTTTGTATGTTATATATGGTTTCAATATAACCTGAAATGAAATAGAATAATTCCCTACACCAGTAACATCCAATACAAAATTCATCAAATCAGAAATCATAGGATCTCAGTCAAAACGTATCATGGTTAATTTAGCATTACTCATTCCACTCAAAGAATTATCAACATTTTTTTGCCTTTCCCAGATTATAATGGATCGTGAAATAATAATACCTAATTAATTCAATCCAACTTCTCTATATCATATTCAATTTTTTAGCGAACATATACTTAAATAATTTGTGATCAGTATGTATTTCACCATATACACAATAAAAATTATGCCTTAAAAATTTGAAAACAAAAACAACAGGTGATTATTCTAATTAAATTGTAAGGTAATATAACTCATGAGTTTTCAAATGATGTGAAGCATAAGAAATTACCTGCACATTATCCATTAGGACACACCCATGTCCTTTCAATGATGCATCACTGTAGATAACAAATTCACCATTTCTAGAAGGTAAGTCCAAAACTAGATAATTTAACAATCTTCCTTTCACATCCTGAAAGAAACATTCATATTCATTTTCCTACATGAACTTAACTCCATTAGGTGTTATATTTGTTAGTGGGATAGATAATCGATATATGTTTTTAAGAAATTAATGTTAATAGCCCTCTAATCAAATAAAACTATGAATATCTATGATATTGGTATGTTTGGTCCACTCTTCCACATTTTTGTTTTAGAATAGTCCATGGTTATGTAAAATTTATAAACAATATGACAATGGAAAGAAATTTTTCCAACCAAATACACTATTAAAAGACATTCCATATTTTTTCATTCTTTTAAGGTTTTGAAAAAATATCTTAATGGACTTTCACACTCCTCGATACTTTTATAATATACCATAATACCATCAATAAACACAACCTCAATCTAATCTAAAAAATAATGAAGGACCCCATTTCTACATTTTCATCCCATCAGACATGTTTCTTGTAGAGTTTCAATGCACAAAAAGCTAATGACCTTCTATATTATTACTTTAATCCTTTGTAAAACTGATTTATCTTACTATTAATATCCCTTATGAAATTTAGAGCATATTTTTTCAGTTTGGTATATTTTTCATCATAAGTAGCTAGTTATTCATCCTCTTACCTCAGTTACATGAATTATTTTTCCATCATATGTAAAACCACCTTAGGGAAATATTTCTCAAGAAACATACCTTTGAATTAATCCCGACAAAGAGAATCAATCTCCACACTATCCTTGATATTTTTAACCATCTACCACCCATGATCGGTTAAATCATAAAAATGATAAATAGAAAGACTAACCTTTTGATTGTATGAACCACCCATTAAATCAAAAATATTTTCCAATGATTTAATCCACCATTATTTTGCACAGGGTCCGATGATCTGCTAAATGTCTGGGGATATTGCCTCAGGAAATTCTCCACTACTAACATGTTGTTTTTGGGTTGCTCTGGCTGATCGCCTGTATGAATTCCTCCACCATTTGTTTCCTGAGTCAACTATGCCATCATAGAAACAAAACATTTATTTATGATTCCAAACATTTCAAGTTGTGTATTTGGTTGGTAGGTTAACCATATATTCCCTCCAAGAACAACTTCCCTGTTTCCTCTATGGAAGATCATTTTGAAAAAAAACATATTTTAGGAAGAAACATGGTAATATTCAAATTCTATATCATTTCAATTTTACCATAAAGTAAAAATATTTTATTAATATTATATTAACAATATTATGACTCTTAATCTTATATAAACTGACCATTGATACCAACAATAAGGCCCCGACCCTAAATATTACTTAATCAGGATATAAGTCAATAATTTGAATTTAATTCGCATTGAGGATCTTTTTTGTTTTATTTCTTAATGAATTGGATCATAACATATACATAAAAAATTTAATATAAAAAGTATACACTTCTACTGACAAACCATTTTTTATAAAACAAAAACTCTTTATAAAGAAACATGTTTTGGTATATGTTTTAAGCAATATGACTTTTCCACGATCCCATCCTTGACTCTATTAATAATTATGTCATGTGAAAAACATTATAAAACATGTGATGAGAATAAAAGTTTTATTAAGGGATACATAATGATATAAAACTGTTAGTCTTGGTATAACATTAAAACTATGAATACTTTATCATAATGTAATAAATTTCACCTTTAAGAAGTATAAAATATTCTTCACTGAATATAAGATCATTAATTACGATTTTGGTCAAAAAAATTTACTATAAATACCATAGAATGAATCATATAACATATAATGGTTACTTGGTACATAAAAATACTTAAATTAAATAACAATACGGTTGACTTCCACACATATCACTAAATGGAATAGCCATACAGTCGACCTTTATAACCAACGCATTAGAGGTTATAACATAACCACCCATATTTGTTTTATCACAAAAAACCCATCATTGGTGATATCATTTAACCACCCGACATTAGTTTTTCACATAACCACGTGTAAAATGTCCAAATACCATTATATAATAATAACACATAAAATATTGAAAATATCAACATTTCACTAATAACATTTCATTTGTAATCACAATAAATAATTTCAAAATATCAAAATAATAAATCTATTTCAATAATCATTTTCAATACCAAATCTCATAAATGGGAATAATGGAATTCTTTTCCCTATATAATTTTAAGGATTATAGAGTAAGCTTAAAATCAAATAATGATTAAAGTAGAAGAGATGTCGTTGTCCTGCATACGTTAGATAAATTCTATTTTTATTTTAGTGAAACCCATTCAAGAAAAAAGATTCATTTTAAATGTACTTTAATGTCAATGTGTTTTATGATACACTGTCTAAAATAAGGAGGTGTATATTTTAAAAATACACTTCAATAAAAGGAGATTGAGACGAATTCCCTTACCTTGAGTCTGATTCATCACCTAGGATCATTGTTACAATTAAATAATAAACTTGAATTAATTTATACATTACTCAAAACCAATTTCATGTTTTTTATTCATTTTATTTCACTTATTACCATGTTATGAAAATTATTTAATTATTTATGTTAATATCAGTCATTTAGTCGATATATGGTACATGAGTCGAAAATGAACTTGTTTTGATGTAAGTTGTACTTTTAGTAAAAATTACATCATCTCCAAAATATTAGGCATGATATAAATATCATATATATATTTTATATTTAATTATAATATTCTATAACATTTGTAGATAATAAATTATATGCACCTTTCATGGAGACAATAATCCATACGTACGCCTAAAATCTGCTTTAATTTTGTTGTCATACTAAATGAATAACAATAAAATGATATAAATGTATATTATAATACCATGCTTATATTTATGTCATGAATGTCTTATAGTATTAATATAAACATCCTTTATACATTCTATATATAGCGTAAACGAGTCAGATCATTTTGAGGGGTTGGTAGTCCACACTTCCTCAAATGAAATTATAATATTTACTTATCATGAAAACCATAATGATATGTTGTAAATAAAAAAATTCAAAAACATAGAAACAATATAAATATAACATACATCATATATTAATACAGTTCTATGCTAATGGCCACCATGAGAGGTGGTAGTGCAAAATAGGACTATCATCATTTAGTGAGGTAGTAGTTCATCATAAATAGAAACTTTATGTTTGTATCCATTAGGTGGAGGTGTGTGTAAGTGTAGTTAGAATCCTCCACATAACAACATACAAGTATATTTAGGATATTTTTGTTCTTGTTTAATAAATAAATATGAATATCATAGAGGGTGGATAAAGAAAATAAAATAAAAGAAAATGAGAGAAGCAGTTACCTCAAAATCAGTTAACGTCTTTTGATTTGAGCCTAAAATGATATCATGATTTGCCTTATTCTCAATGTAATGATTATATAATTAATGGATGGATATTTGTAGATTATTTTATTATAAGATAATTTATCCAATAGGGATTTGTAGGTGTGATTAAATGGGTAGATTTGGTATCCTTTTATAAGATGGAGGAGGCACACTTAAAGAATATCTTGAAATATTATTTTATTATAAATAAATTTTTGGTTTAAAATGGTCCTAGAGACATCTATTTCAAATACAATAATATTTTGGGTCTAAAACCTCTCAACCAATAGGTTTTAGACAAGTGTAGATCACAAAATTAACCATATATTTTAGCTTTAACCTTTAGTTTAAAACATTAACTCTAACTATGTATTTTTCCATTTACATAATATATGGTAATTATATTTTCTATAATGTTTCAAGAGAACCATTAGTGGATAATTAATAACCTTTTTAAAATTATATAATTCATTTGGCATAATAATATATTTTTAGGACTCTTATATCATTTAATAAAATAGTATTTGTTTAAAAAGCTCATTTAAGTCAATTTTGACACTATAAAGTAATCGATTATTGTTAAGGTCAAATTAACGTGATTCATTCAAACCAAAAGAATTATATCATAGATAATATGAAAAAAATCATCCAAAATTTTTTTCGATGATTTCAAAATAACCAAATTTAATTTATTTTAACATTTAAAATAACATTTTCTTGAATCCTTTATTAATAGAGCAATCAATACATCATCATTGTGTCATAATTAAATTTATTTTTATAATATATTCAAATTATAAATAAAATATCCTAGTATTGGAAACATCATGAAATTTATAATTACTATTTATAGCTGAATACATGAATTATATAACCCCATATGAAAATATGTAGTAAAAATAAATGTTAATGTTATATTTTTCTTTACATTAGATTAATTAATATAAAATTTCATTATCACTCCCAAGTGGATCCATGGGGTCCCAAAAACTGACCTAAAAATTTCCAAGTCCAGAAATGTCTCATTAAATAGGATTAGAACAAGTTTTAAGAAGATTAATATTATTATGATATTATTGTTTACACTTATTTACCATATTTAACATATAACCATAGTAAATAAAAAAATCACTTTAGTTACTATTCATAATGTCTTAAAATAAAAGGTGCCCCTATACACCACATGATACTCCTGATTTCATATATGGATACCATTTTTCCAAATTCAAAACACATAATTGGTAGAAATTAGTTTAAAATTATTTCCCATTGACAATACCAAAAAGTGTGTTTTAAATAAGTAATAACTTTCAAAATATTGACATGTATTTATGTCCAATTTCAAAGTAAAATTATTTCCAATTAAAAAAATTGGATTAAATTCTAAAAAATAATACAATTACACCTTAAAACAAATTAAAATAACAATTTTTCATTGTAAATAAACTATATAAAAACACATTTCTGAATTAAAATGTAGTATTTTTCACTATTTATAAAAAAATAATTTCATACAAAAATTTCAAAAAAAGTAAATTTTAATGATCTTATTCTATGTAAGAAATTTATTTTCTGAAATAGAACTTATAAAAGTGATAAAAAGTATATTTGAAAAGTTTTCCCCATAAAAAAAGTAAAATGATCATTTAAAAATATTATATTTTTTATGATTAAAATTGTAATCATTCACATTATATGCATTTAATATTTATTAGATAAATGTAAAAACATTCAAAAAAATGTATAATATAATTTTAGTTAGTTTTATTCATTACAACCATTACAATGGCTAGGAAATATCTACAAATTCAAATAATTTTATTATTATTATATTACTTTTCATTATAATTCACTACTACGTGCAACGTAAGATTTCAAAGAAATCCATTATTTCTTTTCGAGTACTCTATCAAAAAAATTATCCTCTAAAATGGACAATTAATATCTTATTTTTAAATATTAATAGATAGGAAAAATTATTATTATATAAATACCTGGTATACTACATCAATAAACAATATTTCTCCTAAAATTTCATTAATAAAATTAAAATTTTAACTACTTGATACCCTCAAATGAGGGGTCTAAGAATTAGAATGTATGTTCATCATTAATCTTAAAGACATCTAGTGTTATCTATAACTCTTAATATAACATGACATTAAAACATTATATTCTCTAATGTTAACTAAATTAACTATTGATTGAAATTATAACGGCCTCGGACCAGTACTCCCAAATCCTGTTGAAAAATCATGAAAATTATATTTCCATATATAATTGAGAAAATTATTTCAGAAAAATACATTAAAACCATAAAAAATATAATGAAAAACATGTGTCACTTATATTCTCATGGAATTTTAGGTTTCAAATTTTATAGAATTGAGTAAACTCCAATATAAACAATACCCAAGTTATCAAATGAACATATATCACATTTAACCCAGATTGTCTAATCTCACATTTTGTCATCAGAATTGTCCTTGTGACCTCATTTTCATAGATATATCATTAAAATAATTATTTATATCCTCAAAAAAATGATACAAATATTGGAGAGCTAAAATTATTAATAAGGGCGATCTTTCAAATTAAAAATTGAATGGAATCAATGATCGTAATAGTGAATAGGTGTATGATGTCATAATCAATTTTCATGATCATGCCGTAAAGGAAGACATATAGATAAATAATATATATTGTATCAATAAAAAATTTCCACAATGAATGATATATAACAAAAATGTTTCTTGACATCAATAAATGGAAATATTATTAAAATATCATTAAAAAATTTTTGAGGAAAATATCTTTTTCATTGGTAAAATTATATTTTTAAATAAAAAAACTTTTTTAAATCCTTTTTATTAATAAAACCATGGATGATTATAATATAATATGGTAAAAATACTTTAAAAATTTTCCTTTTGAATATATCCCTTTCAATGAAAAAATTAAAATTTTTTGAATTTTTTTTTGAAATCGTGGTTTTAAAGGAATATAAATTTCTAATCAAAGAGAGAAATGAAGTCGTATTTTCTTAAAAAACATTCACAAAAATTTTATATACCAAATACATGATAAATGTTAAAATTACAAGAAAATATCATGAATAAATATAAAATATTATATTTTAGGAGGATTACAATATTTCAACATTGGTTACATAATTATACGCAATCCCGCTTAATGTTGAGATTTGTAACAAATGAATCTTACCACTTCAGTATCATTGAATCATGATCCCTATAAAAATAATACATAAAAAGGAACATAAAATACACTAAAAATAAATAAAAATTATATTACATGAACGTAGATATTTATATACAGTGCATAAATGATGATAGGTTTATAATAAGACAAATTTCTCAAAGAATATAAATTTTGAAAAAAATCCATTACCAATCTAATAACATTGAAAAACACCCCCATGAAATGGGATCATAAAATAGATATGTAAATTATCATTAAATATTTTATAATAATCATTCAATATAATAATATTTAGTTTATACACTACACACCAAAATTAAGTGGTGACTACAACATGTATCTCACTGAAATTAAAGTAAGACAATGAAAAAACCATTACTATGAGCCTGATTTGTTATTCATGTTCTTTGTCAATATAATTAATAGATATACTTTAATTATTTATATTTATTATAAAATTTTACATGTTATTTTATTTTACTCATAAAAAGTTATATACAATTACTTAATACATTAAGTTTAATTCAGATGTTTTGACCATATTATTCTTATTTGTCAAAAATGACATTGGTGTGTTGAATTACATCAAAAGGTCATTATTTTTTCATACCCATAATAATAATCATGAAATAATTATAACTTTTATAGATCAAATATACTTTTATACCAATATTGAAATATAGTCATGAAAAATGATCTAACGGTATGATCATGGTGATGGTAAGTCATATGTACAAATGAGTATCATTTCTATTTTTCAATGATCATTATGGAAGGAAGTTATGTCATATAATATATATACATTATGATGATAATATAATTAATTATATTATAGTTAATTATAAATAATTATATATATCATTACATTGGTGTAAAAGGATTTAGATCACTATGGGGTGGCGGTAGTCCACACATCTACGAACAATGTGATCACTCTTTCGGTGTGTGAAATAGGTAAGAAGAAAATTATATATTACATTTACATAAAGATAATAATTCCATTAATGTAAAAATTATTCCATTTATATCATATATATTAATAATTTAAACCCTTATTTCTATCAATGTAACCATTTAGTGAAAACGCTCGACCTCTCTACGCGAGCCTTAGTCCATTATACACACGAGTGATGTTATAATATCCCTTACAGAATTGAATATAAAAATGTTTAATATTATATAATGAATATAGATGTAGTATTATTCTATAAATATGTGAAATATAATATATAAACATATTTCATTCATTATGACTATCCATGATTGGTCGTAATGGAAAAAATAATGTCATCGTTTTACGAGGAGGTAGTCCACTATACAAACGACAGAGGCTTTCATAACCTATTTGATTGAAGTGTGTTTGGATGTAGTTTCTTCCCTTCATAGAAAAACATATCAGTATATATATTACACTAAAATTAGATATTGTCAATGTATAAGAATAATTTAAAGGGTGGAGAAACATATAAAACAAATGTGCTCGTTGATGAACATTATCACTTATTTAGATAACTCCTTTTGGATTGCACCAAATGGCTTCCATGGATTCCTCTCATCACACATGAATCAGATTGGATGAGTTGTGTAAATGTGGTTAGTTAATGAATAAGGTTTTGGATGATCCAAAATGCTCTTAATGTTCCATGATGGGGGGAGAGTGAATTTCCTTCTGTAAAATTTCAACGATCCATATTTTCTCATTATAAGTTTTTTTGTTATATAATTTTCACCCTAATAGTATTTTGAATATTAATTGGTTTTGTTTTGGACTAATGTAATGATTTTCATTAATTATATAAGATATTTTTATTTCATTAGGTTATTTATTTTTATAACAATATATAATACATTATAACATACATTTATTTAAGAAAAAAAATGCTTTCATTAATCTTAGTCGGTTACATTATTCAACCCTTATAAAATATCAGAAATGAAATTTAAAGTAATATTCATTGTTTATAATAGATGAGGGTTATTATGGTTCATTATCTCATCTAGTTCCCATATTACTTCATTATATTTATGGTTCATTCACAACACTTTGATAATAGATGCTAAGTTGTTTCATATTTCATTATCACTATGAAATAATATATTCACCGGTTACTCTTCAAGTGAGAGGTCATTCTGTATTTTTACTACCTCTAGATTTTGTATAGGCGAGGGATCGGGTATCTACATCCTCATGATAGATATGTGGAACAAATCAAGAAATTGAGGAAAATTTGGTTGATGCCCTTAATAATTTGACACTAATCCTTTATGACCACAATCCTCAAATGGTCCAACTACCTAGGTCGATGATTCCAATTATTTACCAACAAATCAATTCTATTACATTGTGGTTTTTTAATGAAAACATTATGTCAAACATAAAACTCTATTTCCCTTTGATTGTTTTCCGTGTAGCTATTCGACTAACTGTGAGCATCGTGAATATATTGTGGATGGCTTGAAACAACATTCATTTATAGCAGTAGATCATGTTCAAGTAGAATTCATTTAATTACTATAACTCAACATTAAATATTTTCTCATCTACTAAAAAACATTAATAACACAAGTTTGGATAGAATAATATTTTAATATTTATTTGTATTTTGGAATTAAATATTTAAATTTATTTTGTTATCTAATTCTTAAAATGAATAGTTATATTAAACTAATTTCTTATATATTTATATTTGAAATATTAATTTTTAAATTATAAAATATAAATTTCAAAAAACTAATTTTATTTTCAAACTCATCATATAAAAATTTTCATTGTAATAACTTTTTATAAGTTTCTGAAAAAGTTAAATTTTTTATGAATAGTTAAAAAAATATGTTATTTTTTTTGAAATAGTCGAGACATTATTATTATATTTTTTTAAACCCATTTAATGAAAAAACTATGATATTATAATGAAAATATCATAATAAAATAATACATAACATTAAATATTAAATTATTTTATAATAAAGATAAATTATCATTTACAGTGTCAACACAGTGCCTACACTACGTAGGAAAATTCAAATTCTGGTATTTATAGATAATAATTTAGAGATAAAAAGTGTTTTGAAGACCATTTTGTTAATTATTATGTGTAATTTTTTTTTGATATTATCAATTTTTGGAGTTGTATAACCTGAATCATATCCAAATGCATGTCCAATGCTTGTGCATGACTAGAAATGTAAAAATAACATGTTAATTAATTCTTCATGACATGGATATGATTAAAAATACATAATAAATGGATTTAAAATATTATCATGAAAATAAATATTTTTTAAAAAATTAATTTATTTTTAATTTTTATAGATGAAATAATGAACTATAATTTTTATTACAACGCTGATGCGGTTCTTGTGAAAGGAAAAGAATAAATTATAAAATTATTTCAATTAAAATTATCAGAACCATTAAATGACCCAAAATTTTAAGTCTATATTTTTTGATGAGTAATAGTTGGCCATAAATATATATGGATTGGATTTGGGATCATTTCTATCCACTTGGATGAATTTATGCCCTATATAATATTTTATGTAAAAGAATGTCAAGATATTCACACTATTGTTTTTAATTTCTATTTCATTTTAAAATATAGTTTTCAATATGATATAATTAACTAATAATATTATCAACAATTATAAAAGATTTTCATTTTCTTGTATATTTATCTTTAATTTTTAAGCAACGAATAAATACCAAAAAAAATTTATGTGAGGAAACATAAATTTTTATATAAACATAAATATCAATTAAATAATATTAAAAATATATAAATAAATATAATTAGAGATAATAATGCTGAAACATGTATTATATAGATAGCTATAGAATGTCTATAATATAATAAAATATTTAGTTTTAATTTTATTTTATTTTGAAACTTTATTTCTAGGTTTTTAAAGTCTTTGTAATGAATAATTTTAAATTTGACCAAATTCATATTTCATACAATAATATTTTGTTTAATTATTATAAAAAAATATTTAATAATGAAAAAATGGATAATATGTTTTATGAAATGTAATCCCATGATCATTTTATTCCTTTTTGATGTCATTAACCCTATAATAACATTTTTATATTTTAATATTTTATGTAATTCCTAAATTTCCTCTCACCTAAATTATAAAATGGGGCACCTTGATTCACTTACATTCATCACATTGATACTTTTAGATTGAATATCCTCTAAAAAATTATTTTCTAGTCCACTTTATCCATATTCTATTGTTTTGGGTCTCAACAGAAGACGACTTCCATGTTCCTTGAAGAAGTTCCCATGATGACAATATTCAAAAAGAAAACTCCTTCTTATTCCCTATTAATTTATTTATCACTTATACCTTATCCTCACCCTTGTCCAATGCTTCATGAAAACTATAGTATCATACATATGAAATAATTTTATTTTCATAGTGTTATATCCATCATCAAATCTCTTATCTTCTCCCTTTAATCTAAAAACAATATGGTCATCCATATTGTGTTGATTCACCACCTTCATGGAGAATGATATTCAATTTCTATTTTAAAATTTTATGGAATGTTTAAATTCACATATAATTTTTTAAAATGACATAAATATTTCAATGTTCACACTTCTAGTCTAAATTTACTAAAATTATTTAATATATATAAGGTGGGGTCTTTATAATTGGTATTAATCCATTGTTTAGAAAACAATATGGGTTATGATGATGTTAATAGAGTACCATAAATGATTTTAACATTGTTCATAAGTTGAAATGATATATATTTTTAGTATAACTATGTTAATTAATTTAAATATCTTCTTTTTTAAATGGTTTCCCATGAGGGAAATAAAGAAGCTGATGTTAGAAAGAATTGAGAGGATGATATCATTCTAAATCCGCTACATGGAAAGGATGGAATTTAAACTGATTAGTTTTTTATATTGTGAATATGTTGATGAAGTATATAAATGGATATGGCATCCATAAAAGACAAAAACCAAAGGTACCACAATGTAACAGGATGATAGTGGAACTTTTTATTTGGCAATACCCTCTTTATTTCAGTGGATCTTCATACATAGTGGTTGCTGAATGGTAGATTAATGACTCTAAAAAGATATTTGATGTCATGGGGTGTTTATATAATCAAAATCATAGTCATTATATGTATATTATTGGCGGAGAATTTGACTGACAGTTGTTATTGACCAAGCATACCCATGAAAGAGAACTTATTCATTCCTCTAAATGAGATGATTTTATAAATCTTTTCCCTGAAAAATATTTTCCTATAGTGTTTTTAAATTGGATGGAAAAGACATTAATGTAATCAAAACAAAACAACGATGATTAAGTGGTCATGTTTGATGAAAAATTCACTTTTTTGGAAATTTATTATCCAAATGATACACGTGATCAAGATTGTAATGTTAATTATTTTTACTCAGTATTGAATAGAATATATTTATGGAAAATAACATCTCATGAATTAATTATTTTTTAGATTCTTATAGTAATTTTTTTAGAGGACAGAAATTGAATTTTTTGATGATCACATGTACTATGATAACAAGTATAATAAAACATATAGATGGTGGGAAATGGGTATGAACCAATCAAATAAATATGACTATAAGAATATAAATTTTTCAGCTTGTTGAATGTGTACTAAAAATAAACCTAGGGAATTCCTTAAGAAATCCATGAAGTGATTCAGATGGGTTGAATTTGGACATATGGCACATTATTACAATGAAGAATATTTTAATGTTGGTATGTTCTATTCTAATAATAAACTATAAGCTGTATCAAATGCGGTGAGAACAGAATTATACACCAACCTACCCATTGACGGATATAATAATGGGAGGAATCCATATAATATAAAGAAAACTTTACTCAAATACTTTGAAACTAATTTTGGTATATTTTGTGTCATTCAAGGAATTACTATTTGGTTCATTATTTTTTTACTCATTTTAAAATAATTTATTCTTTGATAGCATGTCTAAAAATTCACTTATTTCAATGAAATTTTCTTGTAACATTGAAATTTCTCCTAAATAAATTAAACTAGAACATATTGGAAAAACATTAGGTAAATATTTAGGAAAAAAAGAACTATATGAATCATCATATTTTATTCTATGGAATGAAATTACCATATGTCCTTTTGGTTTTCCCCTAGTATATGTTGATGTTATATTGGTTAGGTATTGGATTTCTATTTACCATGAAACAGTAGTTTTAAGAGCTACAAATGTTGTTTTTTTAAAGAGTCCCAGTTTGTGCACAAGAAATAAACCATTCCATTGATAACACATGGGGTAGATGAGAAAATGATAAAAGATAGAAATGAATGTTATCTTGATAAAATTATTGAATACCAATGAATTATTTATATTAAAAAAGTTTCAATGGTAAATGAATACCTTGATGTTTTTCCTGGTGAGTTTTCCATTGTTATACCTGACCGAGTGGTTTAATTTATAATTTTCATAGTTCCTGATGGTAATTTAATTTCAAAAACTCCCTTTTCGAATGTCTATAAGAGAAAATCTAAAATTAAAAAATTTATCATTGGAATAGTTTGATAAAGGTATCATTCATACTAGAACTTCAATATGGGGTGTTGGTATTTTATTTGTTAAAAATTAATATAGTTCAATGAGAAATTTTTTTAAAGTTCTTTTATTGAAATTAGTGTTATAAATATGTACATTTTGCCTTATATATTGACTTGTTTTATTATATCTTGGATGCTTAGTATTTTATCAAGATTTACTTGAGATATGGGTACCAACAACTGAAGGTGATCGAATATTACTTTCCATAAAATAAAATTCCTTACTATATATAGGAATTAATAATTGTTTATTATTCCCGATGGATTGAAAAATTAACCTACCTTATTTATGGATCAAATGAATAGAATTTTCCATGAATGCTTGGAGATGTTTTTTATTGTTTTTATTAATTATAATTTATTTTAAATATTTATGTGTATCACGAAAAAACAAAGGATTTTTTAGCAAAACCTCAATGAAAATATGTTATATGGAATATTTAAAATTTTTGATTCTTGGGGACTATATATTTCATCCCTTATGAACGTTATCAACAATGATAGAATATAATTCAGTCCCTATAAAACAAAATTGTCAGATATATTTAAAAGTCCTACATATGTTATAGATATTTGTTGATTCATTCGATTATCAAGATATTAATAGTTTTTTGTTGAAAATATTTCATGATTATGTTTCCCACTAACTATGTTAACTCAAAAAGAGTTAAATTTATAGATATAATAAATTGTGGTGATTATTTTAGAAATTAAAAAAATATTTCTCAATTCTCCATTTTTTTCATGACCTCATGAAATGGTTATTTTTTCATCAATAATGATGTTCCAATGAAGGGGAATGTTTTTTTCTCATGTCGAATGATTATGTACTTGGTTATACATCAAGAAAACTAAACCCTCAACTGTTAAATTATCATACACATGATTTATATGTATATTCTATGGTTTATTCTTTAAAAATTTAGAGATATTATTTATGTGGATCCAAGTGTTAAATATATACTGATAAAAAATGTTTAAATTATATATTTACTCATATAGATTTTAACACGAGACAGAGAAGATGGATGGAACTTGAAAATGAATATGATTACCCAATCAATTACCTACTTCTAAATCTGAACAATTAAATAGATTTCTTGAGTTTAACATGTCATGTATATTTAACCATGTGATGTATAGAACATAACCATTTGATTAATGATTTGAAAAATTCTAACCTAGATGTTTTGGTTGTAGGTAACCCCTCTTTTTGGATTCATGTATCAGTGAAATCATCTCTGTTAGAAAAAATTATGCATATTAAAAATGAATTCTATGAGTTATAAGAAAAATATAGATTTGGTTGAGAAAGATATGTTTTCCAATTAAAATTTTCATAATGATCATGTCTTTATATTAGGAAAGTTATTCAACATTAATTTTTATTCCCAGCTAAATAATGGTTTTTGATGTGAAGGTCATAACTCTCTATTTTCCATTCATCCTTAAAGTGCTAATATTTAAATAGACCATCAGGAGTATTATTGGTGGTGGGGAATGAAAATAGATATTGTTGATTTCACCATGAAATTATTGAATTTTAAATAGGCTAATGGGTAAAAAAAATTAATGATGGGGATGATTTATCTTTTTCTAATGATTGAGTGAAAATTGGAAAATTTATCCATGGTTTTAATGTTGGGACTACCAAATAATTCTCAATCAAAAAGTGTGATTTTGGTTAATATTGATAGATAGACTAAATCTAACCATTTTTTTATTATCCTATATAATTTATCATTTGATCAACTTTCCAATTCGTACATCAAATAATTTTTTTTGTTTTCATGGAATTAATCTCTCCATTGTATATAACTATGATTTCTAGTTCGCTTATATTATTAATGTCCTTTAGAAGTCATTAGAAACTGAATTAAATTTCATCACTCAATTTCATCATCAATATTATGGATATATTGAGGGAATAATTCAGAGTTTGGAATATATTCTACATGATTTATCAAAGGATTACCAAGGAATTTGGTGTCAAAATCATTTTTAGATGAGTTTTCTTATAATAACAGTTTCTATTAATATGTATGGATTAAAGCATTAGAGGAATTATATAGAAAGCTATGTTGAGATCCTTTATTTTTGGGATGAAGTACACTAATGGAAGTTAATGGGACTATAATTAGAAGAGTATGTGCCTAATAAGGTGAAAATTATTCAATAAAATATGAGTGTAGGTCTACTCTGGATGAATAGTTCTGTGTATAAGATATGAATGAAAAATATTTTGAGGTAGGTAATCATGTTTTTCTTAAAATATCTCCATGGAAAAGTGTTACTATTTATTTTAAGAAAGGAAATTTATGTCTATGGTTTTGTTGGACCTTATGAAATCCTGGAGAAGGTTAGACATGTTTCCTACTGAGAATCCTTTCCATAAACTTTATCATATGTAAATTTAATTTCATAATTCGTTGTTAGGAATGTATGTGACAAGTTCATATGTTGTTTTGAGACCAATGGATGTTTAGTTAGAAGATAAAATTTCATATGAGAAAAAACCTATTTATAACCTTGATTGTAGAGATTATAAATTTTTTAAGAAGGTAATTCCTGAGGATATTGTTTTTTGGAGAAACCATGTGGTTGAAAAAGCTACATAGAAATGTGAAAACGTTCTAAGGAAAATGAATCCACATTTTTTTAATATGTTCAGAAAATGAAAGGTTGAAGTTTCCAAAATGGTCTATATAATAATAATGTTAATTATAGAATAATAATTTTTCATATTTATTTGTATTCTTTAATTAAATAGTTAAATTCTTTATGATAAGTAATTTTATAAATAAAAAGTTTTATTGAAATAATTTAATATATGGTGATATTTAAAATATTATTTATAAAATTATAGAATTTTAATTTGAAAAAACTAATTTACTTTTTTATGTCATAATTTCTATATTAACGTATTATGAGTATATGATAATTTTAGGATAATGTTTATTTTTTAGTAATAAAAATAAATTTTTAAATTTAGTATTTTTGTGACATTTTCTAGACTTAATTATGACAAATTTTTAATTAAATTTATTAAGCTAAAAATTATGATATTATAATTACAATTTAATAAAATATATACCAAAAAATTTAAGATATAAATTATTTCATGAAAATTATCAATATTATTTTTATTTATTTGATAGTGATTGTGCAGTATTGGCGAAGTAAAATTTGGTTTCTAGTAGATAATAATTTGGTGCTAAAAATATTTCATGCATTTTATATTTACTATTATTCATAATAGATATTTTTAATAAAATTTTACAATGTTAGATTTATATAACATTAATATTATCCAAATTCATGTGCAATGATTGGAAAGGAAAGAAAATTCGAATTAAAAAATTATATGAGTTTTCTTCATGTGTTTATGAGTAAAGATACATAATGAATGAATCTAAAATATTATACTGAACATAATTAGTCTATATTAACAATAGTAGTTAATTTTTAATTTTTATATATGGAACAATTAACTTTAATATATTTTCAACATTGATGCAGTTCTTAGAAAATTAGAAGAAAAATTAGTAAAATGATTTTAATTAAAATTAAAAGAACCATTAAATGGAAAAAATGTAAAAAATATTTTTACATAATTATTTTTCGTCCATTATAATTTTTTTATTGAATTTCGGACCATCTAGATTCTCTTGGATGATAGTATTCCCCATATAAAATTTTATTAAAAAGAACGTCAAGCTATTCACACTATGATTTTTAATTTGTAAAACAACTTTAATATATATTTTTATAAAAGATATATTTGAATAAATATATTATATTGAAATATAAAATATTTATTTTTTCATAAATGTTTTTTACTAATTATTTGAAAAATAATAAATATTCTAAAGTCTTAAACAACGATGATGAATAAATTATTAAATTAATTGAAAATTATATAAATTACAATAAGAATGTAAAATAAAAATAATTTGAGATAATTAATCTGATCCATGAATTATCTAGATAACTATGACATTTATAATATATAATAAAATATTTTTTTTCTAATTTGAATAATTTTTTTATGAATCTAAATTCATTGTATTGAATAGTTTGAAAATAGAAAGAAAAAAAGATATTTCATAAATATGATATTTATTAAAAAATTTACAAATAAAAAATTATATAATAAATAAAAAATGAGATAATATTGGGTTTAAAATTTAATCCAATGAGAATTATATATTAGAATGTATTTACACCTATAACATCCACATTAAATTTTAATATTTTAATTAATTCCCAAATTTACCCTCACTACAATTATAAAAGGGGACTCCTTCAATCACATGAATCTCTTGGAGCCATCTAGATCAACCATCATCTAAAAAATTGTATTCTCCTCATCCCTAGAAATATTATAGTATTTATAAACTCAGTAAAAGTCTAATTTCTAGTTCATTAAGAATGTTCTCAAAGTGATTCTATTCCAGAGGTATATACTTCATTCTTCTCTTTTAAATTATTTCCTGCATCTACATTACCCTCACCACATATCAAATATAAACTGAAAACTGTAGTTTCATATATATGCTGGAATGTTATTATGGTAATGGTATATTAATCAAAAAATTTCTAATCAACTTCTTTTATTCATAAAAATGAAATCTTTATCCATGGTATGTCAATTCACTAACTTCATGGATGATGAGTTTTTCATTTCCATTTTCCTCATATGTGGAAATGGTAAATTAACATATAATAATTCTAAATTACATATATATATATATATGTGTTCTCACTTATGGAGTACTCTTCTAATTTTTCAATAAAATTCAAAATGAACTAGCCATGAGACTATGAAACAAAAACACCTGAAACAATGAAAATAAAAAAATACTATTAATAAATGAGTGTAAATGTTTTATAAAATAATATCATAAAAGATATTATAATTATAAATACATTTCTATAATAAATTAATAACACTATTTAAACCATTATATAAAAGTATTTAACATGTTTTAAGGAATTGAAACCAGAGGTAAAGAACATTCCGTTAAAAATTCTCATTAATGCATTTGTTTTTTACAAAATTCAAAAAGATTGTTTTTTCTATCATATAGCGTAAGATTGTATTTTCTGAATTTTAGTCTTTTTAAATGTTTTGAATCCCTATTCATAGGATTAAAATGATATTTTTATAGAACTTTTTCTACTTGAATGTGTTCAATATTTTCTTAATGTGAGTTATTTTCTTCCAGGAATGTTTATATAATATAGTTATAATGATTTATGATTTTGTCCTTGTTTAGGATAATTGGTTATGACGATTGTTGGTTCTATTACAAAACATATATGGGTTGTTCCTTTATCTACATCCTATGAATTGGGAATGTTTAATGTTTACCTAAATGTTAGTTTTATGTGCAACTATGGTAGTTACATCATAAGGCAACCATGATTATTACATTCTAAGGTAATTATGAGGGTTAAAAATCATGTGGTATCCATAAGGGTTATAAGTATATATAGTAATGATAAAGAAAATAATTCCCATGTTTACCTTAATGGGTTTTTTATGCAGTTTTAGGGAAACCACTTGCTTTCATAAAGAAATTATATTTTACCATTAATGATTAGAAATATATATTTTTCCAAAATAACCACATGTGTTTATAAGTATTAATGAACTAATATTTTATATTTAAATTTTTAGGTCATTTGCAGATCCTTTTACGCATAAACCAAGTATTAAAATGTTTTTCATACAGTTTTGCGATCGGTAAGTGAAAATTTGATGTCAATCTCAACATTGTAAAGAAATTTAATGAAAAGAAATCTTTTTTTTTAAGAAATTTTTATTATGGAAAAAATAACTACTGTATCAATGATTTAATATTATAATGAATAGATTCACCATGTATGAGTCAGTCATAATTCTCTAGTAATATAAAACAAAATAATCTTTGGATTCTAATAAAGTGAATTATATTTAAAATTCACATGAATAATACAATATATATGTGTTCGTGACATTATAGATAAAGAGAATCATAATGGGCCATTTGTATACTTTACATGAACTAGTTCATGTATAATAAATATAATATGGGTATATTTGGATCCCATATTCATTTAAATTACATTTATCATGCTCTCAACATTTCTTGAAGGGTTTAAATAGTCCATTAATAATGGTCATCAGATTTGGTGTGATATGGCATACTAAAATTCAATTCATCATTCCAATCATGTTGAAGCATTCTCCAAAATTTAAAAGTGAACCTTGGATAATTAATTGATATGGTCAAAAATCATGACCCATACATGCTCATAACCCTATTTTCAAATATCATATAATGTTTTTCAAGTTATATATCAATATTAATAGTGATGAAAAGAGAATTATAGTTGTGTTTTTCCATCATAAATTGTATCTCATTTCATTATTTAGATGTCAATCGGAGAATATAGACAAATTCAACAGTGATGTTTTCCTATTTCCATTTGGGTATGGGAAATGGTTTCATCATCACCACAGATTCTTTTCACACTTCTTAACCTTTCTGGAAAACTAAGACCATTGTGGTGTAATTCGTGATCTCCATATTCATGTTGTCCAACAAGAATTTCTTTTCATCACCATGGTACATCATGGAACATATGAGATTGATAAAGAAAGAGGATATATGTAAATTATCCAATAAATCATTCATTATCTCAGGTGATAAAAGGAACAAATCTAGTTTCAAATTGAACAACACCATATTCATCATCATGTAGATCATGAAGCTTCCTACAATTCACTGCTCGCACCGTTTTTTGAATCATAAAGTCATCCATTTACTCCTATTTAATCTCATCTCCGGTAGATAGTTTGAAAATAATTTGGGTAAGGTAGGTTGTCTTTAATATCATTATATTTTGTAGAGATATCTTATATATATAAATTAAGATGTATTATTTCTCAATCTTCATCATGGATGGAGTAGCATTTTTTTTCCATTAAAATATTCTTTTAACTTATTCATCTTTACCAGGTGGTATTGAAGAGATAAATCATAGTAATTTATACTCTATAACTTTATTCTCTAACCATATTTATTCCTTTTATGTTTTAATATTTACTTTATAATATTTTAATTTGTATCTATGTAACACTTATCTATATTGAGGTAATAGGAAAATATTTATTAATGTGTATATCATAGCTTTTAACTACATGTAGTGTGTCAGTTAGTTCAATTAATGGATATTTGACTATCCGGAGGCATATACTATCAATTTATCATTATTCATGTGTACACAATCCATTCCATTTTTTAGAATTACTATTTATCACAAAACAATCAACAAATTATGGTAGTTTGAGTACATACCTCATAATTACCCTCCACAAAAGATCCATAAATCATTCAACCAATTATTCCATATAGTATTACATTACTCATTTCTATGAGAATTTACTTAGTGTGATATAAAATCCTGAAATATTTCTCACAAAATGTCGACAGTACCATTATAGGTTAATAAAAATATGCATTTCCATGAATTTAGGGGGTATGGGACATTCCACAGTTTCCATTGACATTGAAGAGTCCATTGATTTTCCATCACTTATGAACACATGACCCACAAATGTGACTTGTTATATCCAAAATTTAGACTTTTTGAATACTGTATACATTTTCTCATTCCATAATGTCACATGTATAATCATTATATTCTCATCATGTTACCCCTTTCTCTTACAGAAATTGGAAATATCATCATTAAAACCAACCAAATATTTATCGAGGTACACTCTAAAGAATATATTCATCAAATCCTTGAATATTGATTGGGAATTAGTTAGTTTAATGGGAATCAATATCAATTCATAGTGTCTATACCTATTTCCAATGGATATCATCTAAATATCTTAATTATTTACCTTTAAATGATGATATCTAGAATGAAGATCCAATATTTTTAAGTAATGAACTCCTCTTACTTGATCATACAAGTGAACAATCCTTATAAGGGGATACAGATTCTCAATGGTTCTTTTGTTGAGATAAATATAATCTATACACAACTACATTAGTATATCCGTTGTATTTAAAAATAACACAAGTGTATCCTAGGGAGGTACACTAAAGAATATAAAAACATTGTCTAAGTTATACTTTATCTTCTTCATTAACTACCCTGTTTTGATCTGGTCTATCCTATAGGGTAATTTTGATATATGAGTGGTTGTGGGTATATTCTCTATTGAGAAATGTACTTCACTATCTTCTGGAAGTCCACAAAACTCTTCAAGAAATACATCAATGTATTCATATTAATGGGAATATCAACAAGGTAATGTATTTCTAGAAACTAAATAATATTCTAATGGTTTTCGTCTTTATAGGTTATTATATCCTATACCATTTAAGGATTCTCAAAAGGAGGTTCCTGATCAACCATGAATTTTTATAGGAACATGGGATGTTTAATAGTAGTAATAGTTCTTTTATGTTCATGATAATTTAAATATGGTCTACAAAATGATTTCAAATACATCACTTGTATTGAATAAAATTCCACCAAGGGAATTATTACAAGATCCACTGGATGAATCTTCCCACATACACTAACATGAGAAGATTACAACACTTGGGTTGTGTTGATCACAACATTACTATTTATAATATATTTTTCAAAATTAATGTATTTGGGTTTTGATTAAACATTTCAAGAAATTTTGTGGGAAATAAAGGAATCTGTTGAACATGAATCAAATTAAATATCTTCCATTATTGAGTGAATAGGAATTTTACCTTATATGACATAATTTTCTTGTTCCACATTAACCCTATTGCTGGAATTGTCTATCCCTTTCTCCTTTTTATTTAGTGGTTGATAATCCTAATTATCCTTAATGATCTATCATTTATTATATTGGAATTCATATTTCTTGTACACCCTAATTATTATTCAATAAACCATTGTTGGTTTTGTTATTTTCTCTATTTTTTGTATTCCTTCTTCATGTGTCATCGACATTCATAAGCATGGTGGCCTTATATCCCAGACATTACACATTTCCATGTCCATTTGTCTCAATTCCCATGATCCTGCTTTCCCATATTGATGACATATGGGTTTTTGGATATTCTTTCTACTCTATCATTTTATCCACCAAATTGGACCTCCAATTTTCATTTACCATCTCCATAACCATTGGAGTATTTATTAAACACCAACTCTACATAGAGATGACATAAAACTATTTATTTATAATTATTGATCTGTTGAAGAGATATAAGCATTCATAGGTTTGGTTTTATCCCACATAACAATATATATATTTTAATATCATTTTTATAACAAAACCCAACGTATATCTTAAAATCTCTGTGTTGTTTTACTTTTAAACATTGACTTATTCCCTCTCATTTTCTTATGTTCTATGAAGTATCTCTCTATAAATATTCTAAGGGTTTTAGGGAAATACTTTCTATGAAAGATTTTCTTAATGTCTTCCCACTTTATCACTACCCTTTTATCATTTGTATTCAAATTTTTTTATCAAATCCCACCATTGATGAGTCTCTCCTGATAAATGATATATGAAAAATTCTTCTAATGAAATTAGAGTCTTGAGAAGATATTATCCATTGAGTTATCCCACAATTCTGTGACAATATATAATGATGACCAAAAATATTTTTTTTGTCATTTCCACATAAAAAAATAATATCACCATAATGATTTGAACACCATGGAACATGTTATTATTAATATCATTTAGGAAATATGCGATTTGTCTTGCAAACAGGTTGATGGAATGGTTTCTGCAAGTCCCCATGATTTTCCAAAATAGAAAATCCTTAAACAAAACATATCTTAACATAGATATTTGAAATTATTTATACATATACATAATTTTTTTATAAATTCATATCTTAAGGAATTCATGTTTTTAATATTATTCTCAAAAGAGTCTTCTTGTATAATGATATTCAATTATTCTCAATCACTATAGGGATTAACGTTTTTATATATTTTCCCTTCATAATGGTCTGTAAAACTTTTTTGGTTAACTGAATCATATCCCCTAAGAGTTTGAAAAATAGTGTGTTCCAAGGCCCATATTCATACACTACATGACGATCAAGTAAAATACCAACATTCTATTTTCATGTTTATAAAAACTATATAAAACTTTTCTAGAGTCATATAAACTTGTAGTATCTAGACAAAGATTTCATTGCTTTGTAATTTATCTAAAAAATCTGGATTCTCTCTATGGATTTCATTAACATTTTAAACTTCTAATTCAAAAATTGTCCAAATCATTTACTAACAAAAACTATACAGATCAAAAATTTTATTACATGACTAATATATAATTTTTGAAATAAACTAAATATTATTGATATAAATCTAGTGTCTGAAGGTTTAGTATCTTTGGAACATTTTTTCCATTACATTACTATGATATAATAAAAAATACACATTAATTTAATTATTTAAATATATGTGTATTATTACCTCATTATCTCTATTGTACATGTAGTAACCTAAGAATATACATCACATAATTGGGTCATCTAGATCAGAAGCTAAAGGAAAAATTAGGAACACGTATCAATAGTACATGGCATAAAATTATAAACATCATCATATCAGAAAAAAATTCCACATTAATAATCAAGATTAAAACATTTGATAAGGGAATGGTATGTGGAATATTAATAAAAATGAAACATAATAACATATTGGTAAAACACCAAACATATACATCAACCAAGATAACATCATGTTCTCGAATGAAATTTGTGCTTAAATCGTAACATAAAAAATGCGACCAAACATAGCATCTTGTTCACAGGTAGTACAAATTATTCGATGAGATATATCACTTTACCTAATGAATTTGAGGGATATATATTTTTTTAGATGAATAAAATCATAAAATATTCATAATCATTCTTGATACATAGAATATATAACAATCATATACATGAAATAAACACAAGATAATAGATGGTTTTGATTAGCATTTCAAAAATGAACTTTTAAGAAAACTTATTTTGGGGTTATCAAATAAATAAAATATTTTATTATTTTTAATAAAACATAATCATTATTTAGTGTAAAATAAATAAATCAAAATGATCCAAAGATATTTTTTAGAAGTAAATTTATTTATCAAAAAACAATTTCTCCTTAGAAATAATTTCAAAAGGGGAGAATCGTGTATATCCCCAAAAAGAAAAGGTATATAATAGAGTAATTTTTTTACTTTATAAGAATACCTATACTTAAAATAGTGTGAATTATATTAGAAACTAGGAATGGATTAGTGTAAGATAATTTACCTTACCATAAATCCTTCTTTATTTCATCACATTTACATCTCTAGAAAAATAAACATAGTTTCAAATAAACATTAACCAAAAATAGTTTTGAATAATTTCTATAACACTTTATCAATTTAAATTAAAGTATTTTTTTAATAAATTCCTTTGTTAATGAAGAAACGTTTTGATATAATTTATTCCCTAAATATTTCATGTTTTGTGTCAATTTGTTTTTACAATGTTATTAATATATAATAAGAATTAATTTCAGAAATATAAAATACAAATATTTATTTATTGATATATCAAAAATAATTATTTTTAAAACCAACCATATTTTTCGGGGATAAATAATCTTTTGGAAACTTCTTCATTGGCAGCTAAACAACAGTTAACATGACATTATCCTAAGAGGAGGAGTGAGATGAATATTATATGCTTATATTAAAAAGAAATTTTTTATTGAATATTAAAATTATACTGGAAGTGGTAAAAAACTATATAATATGTTAAAAAAGGTTTCAATCTGAAAATAAAGAGATGATATAAAATTAGAAAAAGCAAATTAAATAAATGGGAAAAAGTACATCACCACTTAATTGAAGTGGTTCCTTTTATATGACTGTTTTCATATAGAAATATTTGAGTTTGACTATTTTAAAACATCCATAAATATGATAAGGGTCATAAGATATGGGTATTGGGTATATTTTTTGGAATTTGTAGGTGAATTAGTAGTGTTTTCCATGGGGAAGGAAAGTGGTAATTTACACTTGAGGAGATAAGTATTTTTAGGATTAATTGTTGAGTAAAATATTATACCAAAGGTAAACATTATAATTGTGATTTTTGACACTATAAAACATAAATAAATAAAATACAATGGGTTCATAAATTTAAACCCATTTATAATTATAATTAAATATTTTATTAAAAAAATAGAATTAAAAAATACAAAAAATCAATTAAATGGAACCCTTTTAACATTAAACTATAGATATTAATTTTTATATTTGGAAAAAATGTATTTTATTTTTAAATGATCTATTTTTATTATTAATTTTTTTGGGATTAATTAACAAATTTTGTATTCAATAAAACAATTTTTCTTCATTAATATGTCATAAAACATTAGGAATTTCAAAAAAAAAGTTTTATTATTAATATAAAAGTGGATATGTTTTGTAAACTTACCAAAAAAATGAGCGTTACAAAATTTAAAAAAGATTATTTCAAAAATTAAATTCATTATTTCAAAATTATTTTCTATAATACATGTTTTCAATATAAAAATTATTTTTTATGAAATACCTAACAATAAATTTTACCAAAATAATCTTTATATTTTTTTAGTTTTTTATATTGAATTTTTTTTCATATAATAATATTATTTATGTAAAATAATTATGATAATTATTTTTAGTAAATTTTATTATATTAAGATAAAACTACTATTCCAATAGTAAATTTTTTATTCCTAATGTCTAGGTTACTATTCCATTTATAACATTACTATTATAGCTGTCACATTACCTCATATAAATAACACATAAGTCCTTTAATCATTATTCACATCAATTACCCTCAAGGTTCTGTATTTCATTTTCTAGAATATCAACAGGTTCACTAATATTTTGTTTTCAATATTTATATTAATTGGGGTGATGATTCTAGAACATTGGCGTGATCCATATTTTCCCATTATAGTTTTTCTATTTTATATTTTTCCCTATTTTAACACATGGAATTTTAAGGGTTTATCTATGAGCTAATGTAATTATTTTCATTAATGAGTTGTAGTGTGGTTCATTTTAATATGTGGTGTGTGTGAATAATACGTTATAATATAAGGTAAAACATATTTATTTAAGAAAAAACTACATTTTAAACTCATAGTTGTCACATAAATTACCAATAAATGATCTATGTTTGTTATTTGAAACCATATCTAATTCATGTTGCCAAATATTTTATTTTTTTTCATTTTAAATCATTTAATAAAATAATGTTTTTTATAAAATATCATTAATGCCACATTTTGACATAATCTACTAATTATACATTAATGTAATAAATATAATAATTTAATTAAAATATAAAACATCCAAAAATATATAACATGGTATATTTATCAAAGAATTTTTTTAGACTTTAACTCACTTATAAAATATTACTGTTAGTTTATTTGAATCTTTAATTTGTTTTTTATACTACCTTGTCATGAAATATAACGACATTTTATAAGAATTTAGTTTAATTATATAATCACTAAAAATTATAATTAAATCATCATCATAACAATAACATCATTATCACCAAAATAAACATTAATTTTCATTGATAACTTATTTTTACCCTAATCTGACCATAAATGATGAATTTAAATGTATGATAATGGAATTTTGTATTTTTCATTATATAAAAGAATATAAATTTTCTATTAAAAGAATAAATAATTCCGTACTTTCTAATATTGGTTGATTATCGATGGAATACACCCATAATATGACATAGATTTTTTTTATGAATTTTAAGCCTTATCACATTATCGTTAATGCTAATTAACTGATTTTACCTTTACTAGGTAAAATAATTTACTATGGTTATTATTCATATTAAAAAAAATCATAAAAGTGAACATTATATAAAATTTTTAACTTATGTTTCAAACTATGGAATCAAAATTATAAAAAAAATCTATTAGTGGAAGAATTTAATTACAAATTAATCCCAAAAAACATTATGAAAATTATTTTTCAAAAACATTACATTTATTTATATAAATATTTTTATTCTAAATCGAAGTAAAATAATTCATTATAAATACAGTAATTGGATTTTTTAAAATTTAAAGAAACTGATGCGATTTTAAATCTAAAAAAAATTAAAATAGACTTTGTATATAATTGAAAAGAAAATACAGTTTGAAATAAAAAATGATATTTTTAATATTCATTAAAAAAATATAACATTTCATAACATTTCACATTTTATTCCTCATATAATTTAGTCATGGTGAATTCAATAAGAAAGTTAAAGTTTTAAATTTAAAATTATATATTTTGGAAATAGATATTTTAAATGAAACCATATAATGCATGACTGCACAATGTTTTTAGAAAAAATATATCCACCCTTTGAATAAAAAATTTTCTTCTATTATAAAATTAAATATAACTCAATAAAATATAATTAATGACCATTAAAAATAAATTAAATTTATTTATCTTACTTGAAATTTCCTGAGTTGTAATATTCATCATCATTTTTCCAATTATGACCTTAGAATTTTATTTACAATTTAAATAAGGGGGTTTCTTTCCCTCAATGACTGTTCAAATTCTCATGTTTCTTCTCCAATTGTATATTTTTCCACGAAACATTATCCATTAGAATTAACTTATTCTCTAACAACTATTACTAATATCTAATAATATGAATCATGTATTCAACATATGAAAGGTTTTTTTCTAATATTACAACTTTTAGGCACAAAACATGTGATGTATCTAGTATATATTTTCATTATAGAGATTTATATAATCTATCAGGTACCTTATAAGAACTCTGGAAACAGCTGCTCTATAATCCAATGATCCATTATTCTTCTATATTACACTAATTCCAATGAGACTCTATCTTATCTTATTATTTCTACTAAAACACATGACACATTTCCACAATGCTTCTTTAAAAAACATGATCAACTACATCGAATGACTAATCTTTCTTTTGGTTTTATTTATAACTTTTTATCCTACATTGAGCTCTAATAATATGTTACTGAACCCTATTCAACTTATTGACCATTTATTATACCAATTATAGTTCCAAAAACATCTTTCCCCAACAATATCCCAAAAATAATAAAGTTGGACAAATCCTTCCTTATTATTCTTCAAAAGGTTCCATCAATATAGTGGAATTAAAACTATTATCATAAGAAAATTCATTTAGTTTTTGAAGTTTATACTAATATCATTGTTAATCCATTGAGGAAGATCTGATAATTTCTTCCAATGATTAGACTGATCTCTTAGAGTGTCCATTAGATTTAGGTTGAAGGCATGTACTTAAATATCAATTTATGTCATATGGGTTCAGATGGCATTTGAAAAATTAGAATAAAATCTGGGATCACAGTCAAATAAAATAGATATAGGAAATCTATATAATGTGATTATGTCCCTAAGGAATAATTTAGAAATATGATATGAAGACATAGAATCTGGAATTAGAAGAGAATGTGTATATTTATTTATTCTATACCTAAAAATCCAAATAGCATTCACATTTAAAATTTTATTTGAAAATCCCATGATGAAATAGAATAGATATATTCTCTATTTTCTATTCTAGAACTATAACACACTAATCCATCCCCTTTAGTAAATTCCAATCTATATTAAATAGATTAGAAGTAAAAAAATTTGTGATAAAATCATAAATATCTATTTTTATTCCATTTCATTAGTAATACTACCATTGTTCTCCATACATCCTACAGCTTCCAAGATGAAGAGAAAATACAGAACTATGATCATCCTTAAAAATTATATCATCATGTGGAAATCCCAAGTCATATGTTATCTTATTCAAAATATGAAAACACATTTATTATCAAAATTAATCCTATTAAGTATACCATTCTTAATACATGAATCATTTTCCTATAATACATTTTCAATCTTTCCTTCTTTCAAATTATTACTGGTAGAGATGATATTACTGAAACATAAAAAAATTGAGGAATTTCTTCTATGAACTATTTATATAATGAATTTAATCAAATAATTAACTGAAGAGTTATATTAAAAATTTAACATGGTTAAAATTAAATAATCTTTCCAACCCAATGAATCTTCTATCCCGATTTAGGGTCTAAGATGGTAATCAACTGTGTAGTTATAATCCTTAATCAGACCATCTTATTTGTATATTGTTATACTATTTTTGAGAGAATATATACATCAATATTTTTTATCATTATATATTTCACACTTTAGAACATATAACTAATTCTTCCAAATTATTAAAAATAGCGTTGAAGTACATTATAGAATATTTGAAGGATAATTTAGCTTGTGAGGTTTTAGTTGACATGAATCATAAGCAATCACATGATTAGTCTTCATCAAAACACAACTATCTCCATTTAATGAAGCATCACTATATATGATAAATATACAATATAAACAAGAATGGGACAAAAGTAGAGCATTAACCAATATCCATTCTACTTCATAGAAATAAAAAATCACACATTTTTTATTGATGAATTTGTAACCTTTTTGAGTGAACAAAGTTAGTGGGTTAAATAACAAGAAACATTTTCAATATACTGCTAGTAGTAATCAGATAATCCAAAAATCTACAAATATTTATTATTATTATAGTTACTAGATATTATATAACAACATTAGTCATAGTATTGTTTGTATTTATTCAATCTTTTTAAATAGTACTGTTTATTAATGAAATTTATTACAATAATTATTTATACTTACTGAATTTTTTGAATATCTTATTTTCATTAATGAATTGTAAATTAATATATAGTTTTATTTAATGATACTCATGAAATTCAAAATATGCCAATATATAATTGATAATCATAGATAAAAAATTATCTAAATACTCATGGAATCACAATTCATATGATCCAGAAATAACTGTTGATTTTATAACACAAATTGTATTACTACAAACTCATAATTCATGGATGTAATCTAAAACACTAATTTTAGAATATATTTAAACATCAACTTCATCTAATGGTACCCAATCCTGAGAAAATATTTCTAGATATTCATTCAATCATTGTAGATTTTTTATATGAATTTTCTCCCTCTTATCAACAATATATTCATGATAAATTTAATTTTTTTATTTTAATAATTTCTCTTATTCTTGATATGTAATCAAATATATGAATTCCTTCTTTTATATGAACTAACACTAATATTGAAAAATATATATTTTATATTTAAAATCTATCATATCATATAAAACAGAAAACTAAATAAACGATAAATGAATATGAATCCCTATGTGGGGACATATGGGAAATTTTTTAGGTAAATCCTTAACACAAACATTACCAATAATATTCTTATAATTTCATTTCGCCTTAATACTTCCCTCATTTTTTACCAATTGTTCTTGATTCATTTCATGATTTAAAATTCAAAATTAATAGAAATCCTCTAATATTTTATATATTTTCACAACTTAAAATAAAAAATTTCATTTCCATAATATAAATAATCATGTAATGTACCTGAAACCACTTCATTTGATGTTCTTATATCCATCCAGGTATTCACAAATGATTTTTCGACATATTTCTATTTGTGATCTTAATGAATTTCATCCTTTATTTATATATAATGAAATGTAATTGTATAATGATCATTATCATAACAATTAAATAATATTATAGATTTCTCTTTATTATTTGGGTAATAAAATTTTTTGCAGTGAAAATCCATATGTCTAAACATTCCATATTATAAACACTTACAAGATTTTATAATAGAATCACCTTGGTTGATTTTACAACACATATAGAAAGATGGAAATTATCATGAACCGAATCTGGTCTCCATTAAAACAGGAACCAACCTAGTCATTGGAATGTACCTAAAGGTGTTCTCTATCACCATAGGTAGGCACAAGTTACCAGTATTCATAAAAAATTGTTTACGAATGGTTTACCCAAGTTAGGATACATTATACAACAAATAACAATAGGTACACTAAAATAAGAAATTAAAAAACAAAAAAAATATTTAAATAAAATTCAAAAATGAATAAAAGGTTTCAAAAATGAAACAAGAGGTCCAAAACTACACAATTAGAAGAAAACAATCTGAATACCACTACACAATAAGGGGTCATCACCCATGAGTCGTCTCCAAAACCCCACACAATGGAATAAAACTAACAACTAGTAACCATCTCTCCAAATTCTTTTCACATACCTAAATCAAACATGATAAAGTATACTAACACCAAAATTTTTATATAGGATTTGATCCTAATCCCAATAGGATACCACCCAAATATTCCATGTGACAAGCATTATACGATAAAAATCATTCTTGTATTTATAAATGAGGAATAGTAGCAATAATTTATAAAGTAAAACATTTAATTGAATATAGTTTTCAATGGTTAAAATTTAATAATAAATAAATTTAAATATAAAATTTAAGCTACATAATATTCCATTTATACACTATATAATAAAATGGTAAATACCAAATAGTCAACAAGTACTAGCCATGGGAATTCCCTTAGTCACTTGTTAGATATGGGCCCCAGGTACCTCGTATCTCATTGTAAAAGTTTTTAAATCAAATATATTTTCTTGTGCATGAGCCTCTAGTAGTGAATTTACCCATAAACCATTAGTCCTCAGTCAACATCCTTATAGTTTTTTTGTTTTCAATGTCATACTTGAAATCTGAAACATGGACAAAACCACTCTTGATCACTAGCATACTAGTACATTGTCACTCACCATGATACCGATGTTTCCCTTTTTTCACTCAAAAAAGTTACAAAATATATTAAATTTCATTTACATATAAAAATAATAGTTTTGGTCTTACACTCTCAAAACAATAGCTAAACATTCTTTTCACCATTCATATAACTTAAATAAGCATTTTGAATTTCCATAAAAAAATTCAAAAAGTATAACAAAAATGTTCCCGTAAAATCTACTTAGAACCCCTATTTTAAAACCAAATTTATACCAAAAATAATGAAAACATGAATTTGTAGCACTATGACATTATAATAAAACCATTACATGAATTAAAACAACCACAATTGGTGCAACATGAATTGCTATAAATAACACCCATTTTCAAAAAAATGGAATTTAAAAATCAATCTCTTAAAAAATGATATAAAAATAGTTTCCATACCAAAAAAATGAAATAGGAATATGATAAAAATATAAATCTACTACATACTCTCATTTTACAGTGCATACACATGGAATAACCAACCAAAGGTATCAAAAACCCCAAATCCTTGTGGGAAACTTCAATCGCACCACCACCGCATCACAAGGGATTGATAATGATTTTAAACCTTCAATATTGGACAAAGAAACTAAAAATAAAATTCTAGGTTTGAATAAATATCATTTTTACAATTGGAGCTTCTAAAAATGTTGTACTAACCATAAAGAAATCAAAGAAACTATGAAGGAAACTCACATACTTGAGAACCATTGAAAAAATCACCCCAAATACAACAATAGTTGAATCTACAATTAGAAAAACTTGAATGAGAGGTTAGAATAAGGCAATGGACCTTTATTGGAGAAACAAATAGTGGAAAGTAGTAAAAATGAATGATTTCTGAGAGAAACATATTTCATTTTCAAATCATGACGATCTGAGAAAACATGGGGAAATTTACCCTAATCCACAATTAAGATGAGCTCCAAAGAGGTAAAATTGAACAAGGGGGTGTTCCTAGGGATTTTGAGCTCACTATAGAGGTATAATGAAAAAAAGGTTTTAGAATATTATTGATAAATAAAATAAATAAATAGTTTCCTTAAATCTAGAAAAGGGCTCACGTGTTGGTTCAATTCTTGAATAAATCACCCAAATCGACAATTATTATAAGTTCCGAAGGGGTCCAATGGATATGGTGATTTTAATAGGTCATAGAAGACCATGTGGAAAGTATAAAATGTGAAAATGTTGAAAAATTAAGGAATTATAAAAGAATAAAATATTTTTCTTAAATCTTGAAATGGGTCACGCTTTGGCCCAAATCTTGAAGAACCCACCAATTTCTCTACAAATGCATTATAAATCCCCACAAACAAACCATTAATTGGAATTAAATTAAAATTAAATTAATATAAGTCGTGATTGTGAATAATCGCCCCACCATAAAAGCATTCCACCCTCAGAACGCCAGCTGTATGCCTGATCAGATAAGAGAAACATGAAAAAATCTTCAACCTATGTCATCAACCACCATATCTAATGCCCAACAACCGAATGATTCCAAATGACCTGACCTAGAGGAATAGTCATCTGTCAATGGAAATTTTCTCAGGAGTCCATAATATGCACATGTCACTAAACTATAGATAGATTTGGTTCGAACTCTGACTCTTCCCAACTCAAAACAAGGGACATGTATGGATTGTATTTCTTTTTATTGTAGATGTGGAAAAAATAATTAATAAATGTTAACATATAAGAAAAATATTATTGGATATTCCCCCATACCAATCATTTCAATGATTTCAAAATTTCCCACATACCATGGTGTTAGCTTCCATTTCTTACCAAGATAACGATGAACCAAGCGAGGTGCCACTTTCATGAATTCCCAGGAACCCTCAGAAATCTTCAAAGCTCAATGCCTATGATTTTCATAAGACTTGTGTTGACTCTGGGATATCAAAAACCATTTTCTAATCAATGTTACATTGTCTAACATCTCATGCACAATAATCATACCCATTTGTGACGTATCACCATTCTCTACTCAACATAAAGGAGACCGACACAACCAACCATAATGATCCTCAAACAGTGGCATCTGGATTGAGAATTGGTAGTTATTGAAACATGAAAACCCTACGAATCTCAAATGGAAATCCCATGAAAAAACAAAATCCAACACACATGAACGAATCTTGTTTTCTATAAGCTAATTATTCCACACTATCTAACTATCTTTTTGTGGGTGGTATGTTGTACTCCACTTAATTTTCAATCCCAAGGCCTTATAAATGACACTCTAAAACATTGAGCTAAAACAATTGTACATATCTAAAATGATTGAAGATGAAACACCATAGAGCATAAAAACATCATGCACATACCATCGACCCAATTCCTCCACATTGGTCTAGTCTTTGATCATATTGAAATGGGCCGATTTGGTAAGATGATCAATCACCACCGATATAAGATTCCTTCCCCGAGATGTATGAAGAAATACAACTATGAAATCCATGGAAATGTCATCACACTTCGCAGTAGGAATGGGTAATGGTTTAAGCAATATAGATGAGATTTGATGCTCATAATTCACCAACTGACGAGTATAACATCTCGATATGAAGCCATCAATGTATTGTCTCATGCATGGACACCAGAACTGGCTACGAACATCATAATACATCTTGGTGTCATTAGGATGTACATCCCACTAAGACTGGTGGCTATCCTACCACACCACATTTTTTAAAGAAAAAGGATTCCCTAAGCGGTCCTTGAATCACAAGATACCCTTGGGGGACTAAGACCAATCATAAGATGTCTCCAAAACTCAAGAACCCTCATCGACACCTGACATAGCACATCACCAGGTATCCCCCACATAATTTTCTCTATAAGGGATGGGGTCAACTGAACGATCACCAAGAACGCACCTCCATTGGGATAAATGGTCTCCGTGTGAATCTGAGCAAAGAGACCCATTAGTGTCCACTAATTAATAGAATTCTTCAAATCCTACATATATACTCTTCTTCTCAAGGAATCCGCAACCACATTACCCTTCCCCAAGGTGTAGACGATATTGATGTCAAACCCCAGAATGTACTCGATCCAACACTACTACTGTAGGTTATGATACTTCTACGAGAAGATGTATTATATGATATTGTGATCAAAATAGACCGTAAAATTCTCCCCAAAGAGATAGTGATTCCAATTCCTCAATGAATGCATCATAGATGTTATGTCCAAGTCATGGGTTGGGTAATTTTTTTCATCTAGTATGAGTTAGAAGGATCTATATGCCACCACATGATCATCTTGCATAATCCCACACCTGAGACCCATACCTGATGTCTTAAAATACACCATATAGTAATTTTTAGATTTTTTAAAGATCCACATGGTGTATTCATCAACTGCAGTATTAGATAATCATAGGATTCCTGACATTCTGATCCACAAATAAACATTACCACATTATGGGTGAGAACCATCGTGGGATAAGAAAGCTGAGAGAAATCTCGTAAAAACCACCAGTAGTATCATTACAAGATAAGGAATCTCTTGATCTCAAAAAAATTATTCAACAGATCCAATGAAATCACTCCATTGATATTCTCAAGATCCTCTAAACCTCCATGCTTCAAGATAAAATTCCATAGAAACTTCACCTCCTAAATCAAGAAGTTTCACTTGGACATATTTTCATAGTGGGGGTGATCCTTCAATGTACCCATCGTGATCCACAAATGATGCTCATTCTCCTATTAAGATACATATTAAATATGGATTTAATCATTTAATACTATGAAAAAAGAGTCTAGATACAGCTGGAACATCATATTTAGGATTCCCATAAAGAACGCTGGATCACTGGTCAATCCGAATGGCATGAACATGTACTCACAGTGTTCATACCTACATAGAATGGTAGTCTTCGGTATATCCACCTATTTCACCCTATGATTGTGTTAACTCTAACACAAGTCATATTTAGAAATTTTTTTTTGCTTCAATAGATAAACATGAAATCTTTTTTATGAAAAGGATATTTGATCTTGTTGGTTAACCTGTTCAGCTTCCGGTATTCAATACAAAACTAGAGGGATCTATCATCCATCTTTGAAAATGATACAAGAGTGGCCCAAGGATATAATTTCATGAGAATGAAACATTTGGATTCTAAATCATAAATTTGTATCTTAATTTCCCTTAGCTCGGTGGGGGATAAAAGATATGAGGAATGATATATCTGTTCTTTTCCCCGCACCAAATCAATCGATTACTCGACATCCCTCGCTTGGGAAAGCCTAAATGCTACATCTGGAAATAACTCTGGTAACTCATCCACTACATGGTGTAACCCACCCTTAGGATCCCAAACATCATCATCTAATGTTATGGATGACAAATGGAAGACAATATATCATAACTCTAGGAGTGGAGGTCCTGGAAGACCCAACCTAGCATCCCATTCCCTATGAAAAACCTAAGGGTTTCCATCATTTTCCATCAAACTCACCCACTGCCTATAAAAATAAATTTGTTCCTGAAAGTGCACTATCCAATCCATGCTAATGATATTACCAAAACATTCCACATTCAAGACCATCAGGTCCCACTCCATCTCTACACTATACATATTATGTGCACACAATGGGAACCTGTTACCCTTCTCCTTCTCCTTACCAAGTGGTGTCACCAACTCCATCACAATAGATAAAAAATCTTTTGGAAAATTCAGCATCCTCACAAATTGAGAAGATATATATGAATCATTAGAACTATTATCAAAAAGGGAAATAGCTATAGAAGATTCAATCAAGACTATACCTAGAACTATCAAAGGACATGCATCTGATCCCATCAGTGATTTCTCTACTACATGGAGATGCATACTATATTCCTAAGAATGGATGATCACCTATGGCTATGCCCTGAACATTATCTTCCTAGAAGACAATCTAGCTCGACCACCATGGCCCCCAATCTAAGATCCCCCCATCCTCGATGGATCTAACTAATCTATAACCCCCATAGAATCCAATGATCCATCCTAACATTGGAGTGGACATGTCGCCAGAAAAAATGCTTCAAGTGTACCATTACTCCACACAAATAGTGAGGATTTAAAAGAGATGAAAATTATGTTTGGGTGTTCCATGGCCTTCAACACCTATGTCATACAACCTAACATTCATCAAAAGCTACTAAATAAAACATCCTGGAATGTTTTCCTAAACTACTACCTCCCTTCCTCCTAGCTCATCCGTCTCCATTTTTTTATCAGAAGAATTGTCACTACCCATTACTAATACTGTTGTAGATAAACCATACCTCCCCTTATAGTAATTCCCTAAAATACAACCCAATCCACTACCTCATTTTAAGTTCAATACATGAACAAGAAGTCATGGGAATATATCTCTGTCTACAAACCCCTATCAAACTTCTAAGCCATCATCTCCTAATTGGAGACCATTTTGGAGCCTGTCAGGCCAGCACAACAAAACAGTTATCAAACTCCATCACTTAATGATCCCCTGAAATAGCTCTATAAACTCCTGGGATCTAACATATACAAATACTTTGGGGGTATACTAGTCATTAAAGGTATCATTGAAATCCGTAAAACTCGTATGCTCATACTTCCCAGCATGAAGCACTGATTCCGACCACCTGCGGCTGGGACCCTCTAACAAAAAAGTGGTAGACATCACCCTGACCTCCAAAGATGTTTCGTTAAACTCAAACATTTGTTCAATCATCTCGATCAACTCTTCTTCTTACTGGGGTTGTATACTACCTCTAAAAGTAGGAGGATTTTTATTTAGGAACACTTAAGGTTTTTCCTTCCTAGGACTAAACTCATATGCCCTATATGGACTTGGATCATGATCTATTCCCTACCCTAGGTCTTGGACATCCCTGACCACAAGTTCTACCATCCTTTGATCAATAGTTGAGGGAGAACTCTTTCATGAATCATCTAATGGGTGCATGTGAGCTTTCCTGGGAGGAATGTTGATACAAAAAGAAGGTCAAAAAAGAAATCATCAGTACAAAAATTATGAAATATTTCATCAATTATATCAAATATAAATAAATCAGACACATCAAAAAAATGAAATAAACAACCACTTCACTCCCACCTGATGTCTACATGCAGTCTCTAGCCCGCACATCCCACCTAAATGAGAAGTCAAACAAACAATACCAACATCCCATGGAGTCACTATGTTTTTAATAGGAGGTACTAACCATACATGAAACTCATAACCAAAACAACAAGAGCTTACAGTCCTAGCTTCTGTCTTACCAGACGCACCTCCAAATAAAAATATGACTCAAAATAGATAAACCTACCTTCGATATCATTTGTTGCGAACCGAATCCTAATTCCATTAAAACCGGTACCTAACCTGATTAGTGTTAATGCCCTAAAAGCATGCCCTATCCTCAGGGGATTCAATATGGTCCATGGTATGCTAAAAAGGGTTTAGGAACGGTTTACCTGATTTAGGATACATAATACAATAAATAACAACAGGTACACTGAAACTGAAAATTACCAACCACAAAATCCTTAAATAAAATTCATAACTGAATACAATGTTTTAATCATGATACAAGATGTAGAAAACAACAAAAGTAACTGAATAAAAGCCAATATACCACCACCAAATAAGGGTTCATCACCCACGAGTCATCTCTACAACGCCACACCCCGGAAGGAAACTAAAAACCTAAGCTTCCGTCTCCAAAGTTCTTACCATTCATAAAATCAATATTAATCAAGTCCACTTACTCTCAAAGGTGTGAGTAGGTGATGAGATGAATCCCAATAGGATACCACCCATATATTTTATTTTACATGAATTATAATATAAAAATCATGAAAGTATTTATAAATAAGGAATGATAGAAACAATTTCTAAAGTGAAACTTTTAATGGGAAATGGTTTTCAAGGGTTAACATTAAAGAATAAATAAATTTTAGTAAAACATGTAAGCTACTGAATTTTCTATCTAGAAACTCTATTATAAAATGGTAAATACTAAATAGTCAATGATCACTAGTCAAGCGAACACTGATAAGAACTAGTTCTCTTTGGTCCCTAGGTTCCTTGTATCTTAGTGTAAAAGTAACCAAATAAAATATTAGGTCTCATGCACGAGCTACTAGTATGGAAGATACACATATCCATTTGGTCCCCAATCATCATCCTTATATGTTTATAGAATTTAAATAGAAAACAGGATATGAGAGATAAAAAACAGTCTGGATCACTATCATAGTAGTACATGACCACTCACCTTTCCACCCAAGATTCCCTCTTTGTGCTCAAATAGGATCCACATTCTATCAAAGGTAACTTACATATAAAAATATGAATTATGATCAATAACACTCAAAACATTAGATAAAAACCTCTTTCAATATTTTTATAAATCAAATAAACAATTCTAATTTCTATAAAACAATTCCATAATGTATAAAAAAGCATTGAACAAAAAATCTACATAAACCCCTTATTTTAATATAAAATGTAAACCAACAATACAACAACACATAATTTAGAGCACTAATAAATATTAAAGAAACCATTCCATGAAATTTAGAACATCCCCAATTGGTGCAACATGGATTGCACATGGAAAACAACCATTTCACCCAAAAATGGAATTTAAAAATCAATATCACAAAAAATGATACCAAAAATATTTTTCACTAAAAATATGAAATAGAAATATTAAAACATTATAAATACAACAAGATAACTCATTATATAATAATTACACATGGAATAACCTACCACATGTGTTAAACCCATAAAATCTTAGTGTGAAGCTTCAATCACACCATCATCGCTTTAAAAGGGGGTCAAAACGAACCTAAAACCATGATATTCAACATTACAACTCAAAAAAGTCCCTATGTATGAATACCTAACTTCTATATGGTTTGATCTTCTTGAAATGATATATAATCCTTAAGATAATGGATGTTACTAAAAAGAAAACTCACTTTAGAAACTTTGAAAAACTTACCCCAAATACACCAATAAGTGATTCTCTAAGAAGAGAAATTTGAATGGTATGATTGAATAAGTAATAGGAGGTCAAGTGAGGATTAAAATGGGTGGAAAATATTAAGAAATAAATGATTTATGAATAAAAAAAATTCCCATTGAAAATCTAAATGATTCGAGAAACCTTGAGGAAATTCTCCATATTCTATGATGAAGATGATCTCCAAAGAGGAAAAATATAACATGTGGGGTACACATAGGGTTTTTCGGATCAATTGAGATGTGGAATGATTGAAAAATATTTAAAAATGAATGATATATTAATGAAATATATTATTTCCTTAAATTTGGAAATGGGCTCCTGGATGGCCAAATTCCGGAATAAGTCATTCAAATCCACCATGATTATGAGTTTCTAAGGGGTCCAAATGGATATTGTAGTTTGAAAAGGATATAAGAGGTCATGTGGGATGTGGAATTTGTAAAAAAATGTCTAATAATTAAAATTTTATAATAAAAAATAATTTGTTTTCTAAATCTAGAAACGGGCTCACGGTTTGGCCCAAATCATGGAAAACCCACCATTTTCTACAAAAATTCCATGTAATCCCATGAAAACAAATCACGAATATAAAATACAAGAAAATTATATTTAAAATAATTCATTGAGTTCAACAAAAGTATATTTTATTTCTGTTTTATTTCATTAATGAATTTACCCCTTTCAATCCGTCTTTAAATTTACTTCTACTTTTTACAATGGAAGACATGATCATCAGTTAAATTTATTTCTACCCTATAGGCACATAATTATACCATATAATAAACTATGAATTCATTGGATGAAAATAAACATTGATATGTTATACATAGTCCTGAGTGAAACTAAAAAAATTTGACAACATGATCATGGAAAACATTATTTATTTTACCATACGAATCATGTGACTTTGTCTTTATATGTGGCCACTAAATCTTACTCCTTCTACCTCAATTACAATAAATTATTTTCCATCCATAGTCAAGAAACATTATTAAAATATTTTTCAATTAAAAAAATTATTAACATCATCCCATTAAGTTCAGTCAATTTATTCTCTTTCTCTTGTAATCTTAACCATTTACCACAATTGATCATCTTCACCTTCAAAATGGTAAATAACAACATTTAACATTTGATGATATGAAAACAACATGATTAAAAATATAATTTCAATGTATTTAACTAATAATTTAGCTATAATATGGTTATATGATCCATTGAATGTTGGAGGGAATTTTTTCATGAAATTATTCACTATAGACATGTACCTTTTTAATTGAATATGGTTTATATCTCTCATGGATAAACCAACTATGTAGGGACTATTTTAACAAGAAATCACAAAAGTGTGATTTTTTTCTCCAATTCCATATATTATTGGTTAATTATTTAAAAGGATATTTTCCACTAGGTGCCTTTATTCGAAATCCTTTTTTCCTCATAACAATAACATTTGAACATACATATTTTAAATAATGAAAATTATTAATATTGAAATGATAAATCATGATAAATACACATTATAATCTCTTATGGGTATTCAAATAAATTATCCTAGCCACTAAAATTAACTAAATAAATTTCATCTAATAATAAAAATATTAACAGAACCCTTATTCATTACACAATTTCATTTTTAAACAAGAATTCAATGTCATTCATTCGAAAATATCTTTTTGGGTTCATAGTTTTTTATGATTTGGTCATAAATAATACATAACCAACCAATTCATTTAAATTTTTAGACATAAACTTAGTATTAAATTTCATACAATAAAATTATACTAAAATAAAACTTATTTTATTTTCATGAAAATCTATATGATTTTAAATACGAATTCTACATTGTTCCTGCTCATACATAAAACATATGAATAAATTTTGAAAATATTGAATTAAAAAATATTATGGGATGTAAATAAAAATTAAATTTTTTTTCTCAATATATTTTAAATACATGAGATATTATAAGAGAGTTTTCCATTAATATAATTAACATTTAACTCAAATAATCATTTACATACGCATGAAACTAGATTTATAGCCCAATTTATTTCATAAAACACATTATGAGAAAGTATAAATGAAAAAAAATAATCTTGGGGGTTTCTCAGAAAATATAATAAGCCAAGAAATTATTTACTAAAAATATACCTTTCTATCGTAACAAGAATAAAACTTCCTTAAAAACAAAATATCATTAGGTTACTTATTAATATCAAATGATTTTCATGGACACTTATTAGGAAGAATACAATGTTCATAGAGGTTCTATGGGATATCATGTTCATCATAACCATATAAAAACCTATACATGTGGAATCACTAATATGGTCAACTTCCATTATAATTATCTATATAAAATAATTATTAACCAATGCATTGGATAGCTATTATGATGTCACACGTCATTATGGTCTATATCGAGATCACACATCATCTTGTACTATATAGATATTATCCATCATTATAAACAATTTTAAAGGACTATAAAATTCATGAAACAAAAAAATTCATCCATTTACATTATTAAACATGTAAAAATACAATTTAAAACCCATTAAAAAATCATTTTCAGATATTGATATATCTCTTTCCTTTAATTTTTTTCCAAAACACAAATTACCAGAATAATGGGACATATATGTTTTATTAGAAGAAATAAATTGGGTTTATAAATTAATTTGAATCTTCAAATAATGTTTTCAGTGGGGAAAAAATATATTGACTCCATATACAATAAAATATAATATACCTTGTTTTTATTGAAATTAATTTTAAAACATTCTATAAAAAAATTCCATTATAAAAACATTGAATGAAAGAAAAATAATTCATAAAATATACTTTTGAATTTATTATTTTCCATATAATTACATCAATAATATTTTTTATAAAAATTGATATGAATAAATAGATTACTGAAATTAATCTTGATAATAATTTAAAATAATTTTTAAAGTTAAAGATTCCTTACCTCTAGTCTAACTTATCTCGTATGTTCATCGTATTCCTAAATAAAAAAATTATGTTAATCATTTACTAACTCAAAAAAAAATCATGTTTATTATTACTTTTATTTTATTTATTTCAATATTATATTTAACTTGTTAATCAATTAACTTTCTCTCCGACATTTTGTTAATATTTGGTTCATATGTCAAAAATGACTTTGTTAGGTTAAATATGGAAAAATAATTCACAATTTAATTATCTATAGATTAATAATATAGAATTAATAATCATTTTTATAAATTAATTTTAGTTATATAATCCTTAATGAAATATGATTATTAAAAATGAACTATTTTTCATTCATTGATATTGTAGGTCGTACGTACACATGAGTAATGTTTCCATTTTTAAAATAACATGTTTGAAAGAAGGTATGTATTATTGTTTCATTCCATAATAATTATTATATCATAAATATTGTATAAGCTTAGTAAATAAACTTTCATATTGAAACCATGTGATGTGGTCATGAAAAATGAATTTCATCGGTTTGTGGATGTGGTTATCCAAATATATGCATGAAGGACGTTATCATTCTATAATTTTTAGAAATATAAAAAAATTATATGGAATATTTTATTCATATAATGATAAATATTTCATTAATAACATATATATACATTAACAATATCATTATATAAATACAGTAGAGGTTGTGTTGTAAAATCAATTATATCATTTCTGATGTGATATTTACCCGTACACACGATGATAGAATCATTTCTCACTTGATAGAAGAAGGATAAGTTTATAGGTCATGAATGTAACATAAAAATAAAAGATATTTAAAATATCAGTTTTATTATTTCATCATGTTTAAAGAGTATTTGAAGGAGGTATAACAAAAAATAAAACTAAAACATTTGATTAAGCATTATACCTTTTCATCGAATAACCTCCCTTTATTACACTATAATCCATCGAAGGATGGTTTTATAAAACCATTAATTTCACTAAAACATATTTATTAGTTTTAAGTAATGTATTTGTGTTGTTATAGGATGATGAATAGTGATAATATGGTTTGAGGAAGAGAGGAGAGGAGGATCCCATTAATATGTGATAGGAGGGGCATTCAAAGAATTATTTAATGTATTAAATTAATATAAATTAGTTATAATTTCAAATTAGAAAAAAATTAATATAATTCAAATATAAGATGATTATAGGTCAAAATAAACACATACGATAATATTTTGACATGTATTTTGTTCATAACTCTTTTTTACCCTCGGTTATCCCTATTAAAAATTATGACGATTCAATGTTTTTTTACATTTTAGAGGTCAAAGAAGTAAATAAAAAAGGATTAATAACCAAAAATGATATTTGGTTGGTATTTTAAACCATATCCCATTCAATTGGAATGTTTTAAGTTTTTAATAAAAATTCAATCATCTTATAATATAATTTTCATTATAAACTATCATTAATGATATTTTTTGATCTACTCATATACATTGACATTAGAGTCATAATTATAATAATTGAATTCTAATATAAACAATTAAAACATCAATAATATGTTATATTATTCTAAAAAATCATGAGACACTTTAAATAATAATGGAATTTTTCATTTTGTGTTTTTAATGTCATTTAATTGATTTTTACTACTTTCAGGGCAATGATTTGAGTTGGGTAAGAATTTTAGGAAATTATATAATCCCTAAAAATTATAAATTTATTATCATTATAGATATAATTTTATTATTTTAAAATAATTTTTATGATTCATTTCTTACTTCTTATTAACCATAAGTGGACATAAAATGGGAATTTAAAATCAAGAGTGTGATATTTTGTATTTCTCTTTACTTAAAATACGATAAAAGACAGAATCAAAGACAATGGATAATAAAGATCATGTTTTAGATTTATATATTATTTTTGATGAAATATAAATATTAAATTAAATAAAGTAAGGTTTTTGAAATAATTTTACGTCTTATCACATTATTTTTAACACTAATTAACCCATTTTACATTTACAATGGTAAAACAAAATTAATATGACTACTATTCATACTAATAAAACAAATTAATCTTTTATCAAATATTTTAATAGTAATTAAAATTTTGAAATCCATTTTTCAATATTCATTTTCTATAATTGGTTTTATTTAATTTGAACATTTACCCGTAAAATGCAACGAAATTGGGTTTATAGAAAAAAAAATCCAATTTATGTATGAAAATATTTTCTATCCGAATTCATGTATAAAATTCATTACCAAGAGAATATTAAGATTTTTTCTCTGAAGGAACTGATGGAATTTCAAATAAAATCTAAAATACAATTTTAATTGTCATATACTTGAAATTAAATTACAGTTTCTAAAAAAAATAAATATTTTTCAATATTAAATGAAAAATACATATATTTCGAGAATTCTAAAAATTTATTCTAATAATATATTTGGAATGCTGAATTGTAAAATTAATTTTATTTTTATGAAATGAAATTTATATTAATTTTATATTTTTCTTTTAAATAAAAAAATATTATTCAAGAAAATCCAATTTGGTTAGAAATATGGATTATTACCTTTTAACAAAAAATTATGTAATATTATTTTAATGAATATAACTATATAGAATATAATTAATTTATATTAATAAATAAATAAAGTGATTTATCTTATAATTACATGGGTTTTTAGATTTTACCACTCTTTTTTACTCATATAAACCAAATGAATGTTTATAACAAAATTCAACCTCATTTTTATTTTTTAGTTGGAAATATTTATCTTCCATGTCTATATTATTAAATATATTTTAAGGATCATTTATTATATAAAAGAATGATTCATGGAGATTATTTTTTAATCATTTATATTATTATCATAAGTTTTTAATGAGTATTATTAACCATTCTTTATGAAGCATCTATGAATTTCTTTACAAATATCTGAAGAGAATCTCTTTTTAATGTTTTCCATCATAAAAATATTTCTGTTGCCATGAATATTACCATTATTTGTATTACATTAAATTTTGTATATGATTTTATAATATAATATCTATTCCCATTGTTCTAAATTTTTTATTTTATTATTTAATTAAATGGATAATATTTTCACAAATATTCCAAAAGGGATTTCAATTCACTTATATATATTTTTCTCTTCTACTCAATATTTTCATACTTTAGAATGAGTTATTTTTATAATTAAATTATTCTAAATTATTTCATAATTAATTTTTAAAAATATTTTTCACACCTTATTAAATGAGTTTGGGAGTTTATTTGTTACATTATTTTTTCAATAAAGTTACAAAAGTTTTAAAAAATTAATTTTTGATGTTTTTCATCCATTTAAAACACTCAATTTGTAAAGTACATGTTTCTACAGGATAATATTATTTTGAAATGAATTTATTATAACACCGGTTTCATTTTATAAGGAATGACTTGTTCGTTGATGTTGGGATTTATATTTATGTTTTGGGTCTTTCAAAATAATAATGGATTGTATATTTCTTCTTAGAAATTAAGAATCATTTAATGGGATTAAAAATCATGTATTTTTCTCCTAAAAGAATCTATGTGGAATTTCTAGGGTGTTAAATTTTACATGCTGTATATTTGAAATCAACAAAAAATGGATGAAAATTAGATTTTGATAAAAGAAAATTTATTTTTCTCTATGAGGACTATATGGATTACAAAATGTGAATTGGGGTTACATAATATATATTTATCCTGATATGTGGTGTCAAGATTACACCACATTAAAAAATCAACCTAAAACCCGAACTTTCATGATAGTGATCCCTCCCTAGTTGAATTTGGCTTCAACAAACCATTTCCATCACAGATCGAATTAGCATTGATCTCATTCGATCTCCTCTAGGTATTTGGTTCAATTATCCTGAGTTTCTTTATAGTATATTGTTCTCTCCTCTATAAGGATTAATAGACCCGTGAAAAATTGATTGATCTATAATTATTTTAACTAGATCATTATTCTACATTGAGTTCCTATATCTATCACAACATTATTTATTGTTTGTATTATCTATTAAGAGTTCTTTTTTCCATCAATTTTAGGTTTGGTAGGTCTATAATTATTTTAATTAATTTTTAAATATGGAAATGCTTGATTTAATTGAAATTGGTTTTTAAATTTATGTAATTCATTTAATTTATATTTTATGGGAAATTAGAATGAGATTTTTTGAAAATGAAATTCCAATGGGACATGAGATATGGGAAACATATATGAAAAATGATGGATTGATTTGGTGATAACAGTATATATTGAAAAGTTTTTTGAAATGGCATGAAATGATGAAAACCTATTTTTTGGTTTTGAAAAGATAGTTCATGTTAAATAAATAAAATGGTTTATTATATTTTGAAATATTTTGAAATTATTAATTTATGGATTGATTTTTTTTATTAGGAACATGTTACCATGTGTAGTTAGTGGCGACTAGGAAAAGAAATCTAGGACCTTGACTCCCAATAAATGGATTTTTGAGGAAAAAATTTACAAAAAAAATTAATATATGGACTCCCATTTCTGGTTTCCATATTGGGGTGTATTTAATTGTGTGCACATAACTAGAGTTGGGATCAACATGATATGTGTGAGGGTCCTATTACCTGATAAACTGGATTACCATAAAGATTGTGTACAAGGTAATTTTTTCATGGGTTATGACCGGATTATATATGTGGTTGATTATTGAACAATTTTATTCATGCTAACTTATTTATGTAAATTGTTTTATAAAAAATATTATTTTTGGATTGATGGAATTCTTTTTGATATAATATCTATCTTTTTGAATGAAAAAATGTTTTGTTTTAAAATACGATAATTTGATTCCCCGTCTTTTTTACATAAATAAATATCATTAATGGAAAATTTTAAGGGTACTGATTGTGGAACACATGGTGAGAACGAACTAGAATTTATATATGAATACCTACCTTTTCTTATGTTAATTTTTATAAATTCATATTCCTGGTCTTGGAAAATTGAAAGATCCACATGGAGGTGGTGAATGTTACTTTTCATTTGGATCATACAGAAATAATGGTTATTGGTGGAGCTCTTATCAACTTATACACCAGAGTTTGATTATTTTTTCTAGTTGATGGTGTAGTTTTGTAGTTTTTATCATTTTTCTGAGTAATTGATGATGTATTGATTTGGGATTTGTTATACTGGTTTGGTTTCTGGTAATTTTTCCCATTGGAGTGTTTATTATAATAACTTTTATCTTTTATCTTCCATTGTTTTTGGGAAAGTATGTTCCCCATTTTATTATTTATGATTATAGGTTCTTGTCACCATCACATGGGGATTATGAATTCCTATTCAAGTTATGTTACTGTTGGATCTGTTATTTGGGTACCATTGTATCTAGGATGGTTCATAATAAAGTGTTATCAATGCTGCAGGTTAATCATAGTTACATGATATTATTAAACGGGTTGGGATGTATTTTATGGAATTAGACGGTAGTTGTGAGTGAGTTTTGGCTGGCCCACATCGTAATGAGTCTTGAGTCATCACAAGTGCTGGCAGAAAAGAATATTAAAATGTAATTTGAGACAATTCAAGTATTTTCCATCCATTAGAAATAGGAATGTTTAAAATAAAATCATGAAATGTCATCTTATTGGATTTATCTGAATATTGTTCTTGTTTGAGTTGTTAATCCAAATAAACTTGTAAAGTATTCACTATTTTCTATTGATGTTGTACAGAAACATGCCTCTTAGAATACCTTTCAATGGGACCCCGGATGAGGCTGCTAGTAGAAAACACCAAGAGGATCCTCCTATGGACAAGAATCATGATGATATTATTTTGAATTCAATACATGAAATGGGAAAGCCACATGATCCCATTTCTATTAAAGATCCATTTGTGGAGCCTTAGAGAGTTGAATCTTAAAATATTGCTCATGAGTTTCATGACCAGAATCCACTAGAGTTTTAATTCTCTAATGACCCATAGTAGGATAAGGACTGGTTGATAAATATAGAGTCTCTTTTTTATTTCTTCTAAAATCCTAACTCAGTTAAGGTCAAATGTTCCACCTTAATCCTAGGAGGGCCTAGAAGTAGATGGTGGGATTCATTGGTAGCAATAATTATCATGAATATTTAGAGTGGAAGAAATTTTGAGTTATTTTCACTATTTAGTTCAATCAATAATATATGTTTCTGGATAAGGATTTGTATTTTCTCCAACTCTAACATACTGATAGGTCTGTGGGTTAGTATATGAACCATTTTTCAAGCTTCGGTCTCTTTCAACAGGGATTGTATAGAATGTGAAGATAAATGATCATTGGATTGAGATAGGTCTTTGACCTAATATACCATCATATGTTTTCTTACTAGAAATAACATCATTTTATGACATGCTATATAGGGTATTAATGGTTTATCTTGAGTGGGATTGTTACTCGGGGTTGAGTACTATTACTGTTTTCTCCATTTGGTAATTCAATGAGTTCATATTAATTATATTTAATGTTTGATTAGTATCATTGTGTTTATCGGTAGTAGGCATCCTATAAAACTAATGTAGTGCCTCGTAGATGCCCTTGTACATCTTTCTACTATGGAAGGGTTGGGAATTCAATATGATTTTTAACTAAAAAATCAAAGATCATCATTTCTTGTGGTTTTTATAGGGACCTAATGAAAATTTTCAATTTATTTCCTTTTCCACATATAGCCATGGGCTCACCATCATCGAAATGTGATATGGTGCAATCATATTCTTCGATATCTAACGTGTTCCAACCATGGGTATTAATAATTATTCTTCATCAATCTATGGAAGAGTATCCATAGGATGATGATAAAGGTATAGTGATTGTGAGACCTACTATAAATTTATCTTCATCTTTAGTGGATTCATTTTTTTATACGGGTGCATCTCACTCATTTATATCAACGCGTATTATGCATATGCTAAATATTGATATAGATATTTTTTCTTACATGATTGGTATTACTATATCCTTTTTAATTAAGATATTGAATTTTTTATGTTGTCCTCCTTCTGTTATCTCTTCATTAGAGATTGAATATCTCTTGGATTTTCTGGTTCTTAACAAGAAACATTTTGGTTTAATTCTAATGACCAATTAGGTCAATGCCAATATTTACTGAGTTGAGTGTTCTATATGATGGGTCTCATTTTTTAAACATTATTGGGAGTTCCATTTCATTAAGGGGGAATGGGAACTAGGGTTGAGTGGAGAAAAACTATATTTTCAAAAGTTGGATGATTTTTTAGAGAAAGTATTTATACACCTAAGTGTGTCACCTTGGGATACATCCACTCTTCTTTCATAGAATGATGGTAAAACACTTCACCTTTGTATTTATTACAAGATACCCCACAAAATAACAAAAAATTTATACTATCCATTTCCATATATTGATGATCTATTTGAAATGTATAAATGGGAGAAGATGTTCTTGATGTTATTTCTTTGATTTTGATATTATTAGTTGATTATAATAGAAAATATAATTTTGAAGACTCCCTTCAAGAGAATGTATAGAATCATTTAGTAACATATCATGCCACCTGGTCTAAAAAATTATACTTTAGTCATTATGGATTTCATGAATAGAATCATCTTTGTGTACCTTGATATGTTCATTTTGGTTATTGTGAAAAACACACTAGATTACTCATAGTCTGTGGATTATCATGATTGTCCTTTGAGAAAATTTGAGAAATGTAGAAATATTGCTAACTATATTCCAATATATAATAATGTGATTTCCATATTCAAGAAGTGAATTTAATTGGATGGATGATGTTGAAACATCGTATCTTAGTAGATCCTGATAAGGTAAAAAAATTATGACATGTGAGAAAAAATAGAATGTTTTCTAGATTCAAAACTTCTAGTGATTTAGAGGGTACTAACATATATTTTTGAAGGATTTATTAATTTTGGTCTCTTCTATGACTAATCTCACTTGAAGGGGATAATATTTTCTTGTTATGAAAAATATATAATTTATTTAGTTGGTCTAAAACATATTTTGATTTCTGTTTCGATGTGGAATATTCTAAAGGATTGGTAGGGTAGTATATTCTTTTGTGACACATTGAGTTCGGGTTTGGGATTTTTTTCACGTAAGGTGATCACATTAAATCCTACTTCTCTAGAAACATTATGGATCATAAGAATAATTATCTGACCCATGACCCAGAACAAAAAACTAGGATGCACGATCATAATATTTAGATAAATTTCTTTTTTAGAGAAACATTCACCTTTACTTTTGACCAAAAAATCCTTATTTATATATTCTCAAAAAATATATGATCCTTTGGTATATTCATTGGATTGATTCCATATTATCTATTGATTTTTACATTTTATACACCCTCAGGAAGAGAAATTTCATTTCTCATACTTTGAGATAGATGAATTTAATCTTTACCATTAGGTAATAATCCGAATAGTCTAACATTATGGCTATGTTTACACAATTTCATCTAAGAGTCCAGTAGGAAGAATCTAGGGTTGTTTTCAGAAGTGTTCATCTGACCTACGACAATAGTATGATGATTATCTAAAACTAGTAAATTGATGAAAACTTATATGGTATTAGGGACTCTATTAATGGTAGGGAGACCATCAGGGGGTAGATGTTATCTTCTTAAAATATCATAGTTTTATAGAAATGAAAAATTTTAAAAATTCCTTTTTGAAAATACGTGATGCAGGGTTTCAAAAATTTTTAGTGTGTGGTGCATTGTGGAACAAAAAAAAATGTTTTATTACATTCCATAATGATTGTGGTGGACACGTATAAAATGAGACATTATGGAATTTATTTAACATTACTATACCTATCAATAGGTCAAGAAAGATTACCATAGCCCTTCAGGTTTTCATTACGCACATTAATTACTGACATAGATATGGGATGTGATCAATATAAAATTTGGGGATGGGTTTCCAGGTGGCATTAACAATAAGAAAATCATATGTAGTAAAATCTGTCTTTGAAAAAAATAAATCACAAGTTTCTCATTTAGCTTCCAAATAAATATGAGGATTTAGGAAATCTCTATGCGAATGAGATTGTTTTTGCAGAGATAAATCATCTATATTCTCTAATAGAGATCCCTTATTACCTACTATTTCATGTGAGGCCTTCAGGAGTTGATGGAATCTCATATTATTTTAAGTTTGTCATTTCCTATACAAAAAGATATCTTGATATAGTAGATAAATAAATATTCGTAATGACATGCTTCGTGCCAACATCATTGACTTTAGTGTATGTTTGGATCAAAACGTAGGATTTGTTGAGTTTTCTTAAAAAAAATTGAAACCCATGATTCAAATATATGGATATTAAATCATTTTAAATGAATATTTTTCACATTACAAAAGAAAATGATTTAGGACCATAATAGAATAATTTATATGGGAAATTGGAAATGTAATCTTATGTCCTTGTGAAAGACCTCCAAAAACTTAATTAATTATCACACTTTTTCGTAATACAATTTAAAACCTTTCATTATAACCTAGTGAAAAGAAATATAATAAATTTTTCATCTCAGATGGTCAGAAAGGGTAATAAAGGGTGTATAACATGAAATCATAGGTTGGAGAACACGGTCATATCATTATAATATCATACCCTACATTTCATACAACAAAACCATGAATCATAAAATAAAGATTGTTAGTTTATAAAACAATAATCCTAGTGAAATTAAAGTATATAAGTCAGAATAGCATGATATTTTCATAAGATATAGACTTGTGGCATACACATCAACTTATAACAATGTGAACGTGTGTAAATAGAAACATATTCATTCATTAGGTTTTGGACATGACATTAGGCCATCACATTAATATTTGGGAATGAAATGACTACACACATAACTTTGTGAACATGTAATCTGGTTTACACATAATATTATGAGAATGTATTCATGTTCACTCATAACATTGTGAACATGTAATCAGGTTCATTCATAACATTATGGGAATTTAATCAGGTTCATGGGTAAACATATGGACATGGGACCAGTTATGTATATCACATTGTGAACAAGTATTAAGATTAATTAATAACATTGTGATCACGTAATCATATTCACACAAAAATATATGGAAATGAAACTGGTTCAATACAAAAAATTGTAAACAGGTAATCATGTTTATTCATAACATTATGAACATGTAATCAGGTTCATGCATGATCATATGAACATGAAACCTGGAATATTAATAACATTATGATCATTTAATTAAGTTTATTCCTATAATTATGATCATTTAATTATGTTTACTCCTAAAAATATAAACATGTTATCATGTTTACACTTAACATATAAACGCATGATTTTTTCATCATTACTCAATGTATTGGATGAATAAATAGGTCCCACCCATAATATAATTAATTAAAAAATATCTATTCCAAAATATCACAAACATTCATAATATAGACACCTATTAAATGAAATGTATATTATAAAAAATATAACTTATCACTACATATGGAAAAGTGACATGTTTAATAATTATTTAATAATTGAATAACCCATTAAATGAATTGTGTTTTATAATCATTTTCTCATGGTATAACCAATAAAATAAAATGGGTTTCCTAAGAAACTTAACATCATAAACATAACCATTAAAAGAAATCATATGAAGAGTTTTTATAGATCATATCCCCATTAAATAATAAACTATATAAAATAATGTTATCTTATATGGAGAATCATTTTTAAATGTCACGTGGAGAATTTCTTAAAGAAAATAACCCGTAATTAAAAAATAAATTTTTAAAAGAAAAAATATTTCAAAAATATATTCCTTTGAAAACGACTTTGAAAACATATAAATTAATATTTAAAAATTACTTAAAAATTTGTAATAAACAAAATACCCTTCCCACTATGAAAATAGAATTCTGAAACATAAAACCTTTTGTGAAAAATTTTATTTGGAAATAAATTTAAAATATATAAAATGTGATTTGATGTAAAACAAATCGCTTACCTTGAAAATAACCTTTCAAAAACATATAAATGAATATTTGAGAAATCATTTAAAACACTTATTATACATAAAACAATTTTTTATACCTTTTTTATCCATAATAACCCTGCAAACATTAAATCAAAAAATGAAAAAAATTTAAAAACCATTTATTTGAAAATAATTTTAAAGTATTATAAAGGAAGGATAAAAACATTTTGAAAAACATTTATTTGAAAATGACATTGAAAACCTATAATGGGTTATCGATGAAATTTCTAAAACCTTTTTTGTGAAAATAAATTTGAAAATGTATAAAGGATACCTGAAATTGTTTTGGAAAACTTTTCTTTTGATAATAACATTGAACATTTATGATGGAAGTTTGGAAACATTTTGAAAATATTTTAATTATAAAATAATAAAGAACACATTAAAAATCATTAAAATCTTTTTTATTTGAAAACAATTCTTAAAGATCATTACAAAATAGAAAAAAATTTAAAAAAACATGGTTCTTGAATTAGAATAATTATTTTACAAAGAGATTAATTAGGTTATTTTTTCATAAAATCACATTTTAATTATCTAAATATCCAAATAGAAAAAATGGTCCCAATACATGGAGATATCATGAATAAATAGTGAAGAAGAAAATTCATGAATGATATTTCGTAGAAAATTATTATTTTTTAAAATAAAATTTATTAAAGACTACAAAATTATATTTAAAATTTTATCTCAATAAAAATGTGGTATAGTTATGATATATATATATATATATATATATATTGCAAAAAATATGGCTTTATTCTAATCTTTTGTCTAGAATACAAATAAATTGAATGTTAAATAATTGATTGGATATAATATATATATATATTTAATTAATATCATATATAAAAAGTGATATAATTAATTTATTTAGGTAAAACATATCTAATTCTATAAATGATGTTTTCCATCAAATTATTTCCAATATATAAATAATGTTTTGTTTATTTCTCGTTAATTATTCACAAAATTATTCTTATTATATACATGTGTAAAGCATATTTTCATAATTCAAATAATTTTATTCATAACGTCAATTCCAATGGATATTTTATAACAATAATAATTCATTAATAATATTATTAATAGTACATCATAGTTTTGTAAAACTAGGTCATTTGTGTATCACAATCTACTAATGGAACACGAAATTTTTTATAACAAAACCCAAAAAAAGTGTTTCATGTATGAAAATCTATTCTAAATGTTCCATATAATGAAAGATTAACCTGATGTAGAAGTCAATGAAAAGCAAACATAGTTAATTCCTATAACACAAGATATATTCATTATTTAATGAAATGAATTATTTTGATGTGTTTAAATTAATTCAAAAAATATATTTCAAAAAATTTAGGGGATTTAAATTCTACCCCACATAAAATGAATTTCTCCATAAAAATCATCTAGGTTATTAATATTTTAATAATTTTATGTTCTTTTTATAGATACACAAATCGTAAAAACGAATTATTAATCATTTATAAAAATGGAATGTTAGAAACATAAATATTACACAATGTAACTCATATTTAGGTTTTTATATAGTAGAACGTAGGTGGAAACTGAAAGCAAGTACATGGATTAGAAATTTAACTATAAATTTCTAATAATGAGTGAAAGAGAATATGGTTAAGAGGAAGTTTATGATCATGAATCCATAACCCAGGGTGAATTGAAAAATGTAATTTATATTATATAAAATGATTATATTAAGACAAAATTGAGTTTCAAGACCATTTTTATAACGATGAATAATTTTACGGAGAAGATATACTTAATTGATTTTAGCACAATCTCACCCATTGGACGTGTGTTTACCAATAATTCCTTACTATAAAAATCAAATTTAAATTTTTATGCCTGAACCACTAATGAATTATGAGATCCATTTGAGAATGATTATTCATTCCATCAACATTTAGTAATCATCTGGGAAAAAGGTTAGCATTTGATATCCAATATATTTAAATCCTCATATACTGATATAATTTTTAAAAGATCATCTGAATATTAACTTAAACCCATCTAAAAATGTTCAACATTGTAAACCTTCCATGTGATTAAAATACAAAATTTTAGAAAGACGGTCAAAAAATTAGAATAACATCGATCCCTAATGTTTAATAAGGTACCTCTTATTTTTCACAATCAATACATGTGAATTCCTATATAATTAATTCTATTGATAATTTGTATTAACATTAATTACCATAAAACCATACTGAAATCATCCAAGAATATTTAATTCAAATATTAATATATATATATATATATTATTAAAATAAAAACAAATCTATTAACTTCATTAACTATAACATAAAACAACTTTTCAAAAATTCCAATATCTTTTTTGAGGTCATAAATACATTTCATTTATCTTTATCCATATCATCATCTATTTATCCTTATTTAATATCATTTTATGATCCTCAGAAAGATATTAAGGGTAACCTTCCCTGAATAAAAATAACATGTTTCCATAAATATCTTTTATATTTCATCTCCACCATTCAACATATATGTTTAAATACATAATGAAAAACCTATACTGAAAATACTTATATATACCATGGTTTGTATAATGTATTCTTATAATTCCAAAACACATACTCTTTAGTCATCCAACATTATTCATAGACCATTACTCAGGGTTCATCATCTTAATAATTAATACCCCTTTCCTAAAATATGAAATATGAATCATGTTTTAGGTTTCATCAACCTCAATATTATAATGCTTTTTATGTTTAATGTAAATAGTATAGTTAGAACATCCATTACCTTTCACATGACATTTGTGGTAACATTATCATCAATAGTATAAAAACTAATCATACCACATTCATGATTATCTTCAAGGGATCTCTACTTAGGAAATATATTTGTATAATTATTATACATTTGAAATCTGAAACATTCAATAACAACCAAATTCCGTCTTGTTCCTGCCATTGACTAAAACTATAAATCATCGAGTGAGAACCAATAATAAATGTTAAAAACAACGTAATTATAAAAAACTGATTATATAATTTCTATTTAATGACTCCTTATTTCAAATATATGACACATTTGGATTATCCTTATATACACCCTTATGAATGACAACAAAAATATCCCTAGGGATCTCACTAAATGTTTTTCATCCTTATTTTCAAAGGTTGACTAAAACTATCCACTGAATCAAATTATAGAGACTCTTGATTATCATACATCGATATTACAATATTTTATTGGAATATTCCACACATTACAATAGTAAATTCTAGGGGAATATTATATTTTTTGTATTTGGAAACATGGAAACATAATCATAAATCATGGTTATATATCTTCAATATCAAGGTTATATATCTTCCCCTTTAGTACACATACATAAAACCATTTTTTATAACCTGGGGAAAGGAAACATAAGAATATGGTGATCATGGATGTTAACTAAGGTTAGTCAATGAAGTATAACATGAATATAAGGGTATGTGAACATGATCGTATCATTTAGAAGATCATACCTTGCTTATTAAATATCAGTATCATGAATCATGGAATAAATAATGGCAGTTCATATGACTTGATTCATAAGAAAATTAAAGGACATGAGTCATGAGATAATAATATGGGAATAATATATAGACTTGTGTAATAAAATTCAACTTATAAATTGTGAAAAATTATAAATAGAAATAGTCCCACTCATTAGCTTTAAAACATTGAATCATAATCTCAATTATTTTTATGGACATGACACTAGGTGCACACATAACAATGTTAACATGTAAAGAGGATTACGTATAATATTGAGAATATGTAATCTGGTTTAGGCCTAATATTGTTACATGCAATCTAGTTCATGGAACACATTGTGAACATGTAATCAAGTTCGCAAACTAGGTCCTTGTATAACATCATGAACATGTAATTAGGAGCATGAATAACATTATGAACAAGTAATCATATCCATGCATAAAAATATGGTTTTTTAAATAAGTCAATGCATAACATTGTAAACATGTACTCGTATTTAAGTATAACATTGGGAACATGTAATCAGGTTCACATATATAGTTTTGGATATGAAAGAAAGGTCCATGAATGACATTTTGAACATATTGTCACGTTCATGCATAATAATGTGATAATGTAATAAGGTTCACTCAAAACATTTTAAACATGTAATGAGGTTCAAAAATATTGTTTATACTCATCAGGGATCCATTGTAACCCAATGCATTGTAGGGAGGTATAAGTCCCACTAGTCACATAATAAATAATATATATGTTATTTCAAATTTCATAGTATTTTATAATATCATTAACCATAAAATTGAATGAGTATTTTAAACACCTATGCATATCATTATTGGTAAAAAATTTACTTTTTTCATAATCATTTTATCATATAAGAACTCATGAAATAAAGTGAGTTTAATTGGCAATTCATAATGGTATAACCCATTTAAGAGAAAAATGTTTCATAAGAACTATGTCATCATAAACATAAATCATTCGATGATAGAATAAGAATAGTTTTACTATATAATTTCCCCAATAAATCAATATCAATATCAAATGATTTCATATTAAATGGAGGCGGATTTTTAAATAATAATTTTATAATTTCTTAACAAAAATAACATTTCCTTAAAAATAAATTTCAAAAAAATAAAATATTTGAAATTAATTTCCTTTGAAAAACATGTTGAAATGATATAATTTATCCTTTAAAAATAATTTAAAACATTTGTTTACAAAAATTACTATTCAACATTGAAAATTAATTTTTAAAATATAATAAATTTTCAGAACCATTTTTTTAAAAAACCATTGAAAACTTATATAAAAAGCTTTAAATTTAATGATTTCATTTATTTTTAAAATATAAATTTTAAAACATATAAACTAATATTATAAAATCATTTAAAACACCTCTAAAAAATTTGAAAATGATTTTATTTGAAAAAAATGTTGAAAACATATAATGTAATCCTAGAATCCTTCACAAAACCTTTTATTTGAAAATAACATTGATAAATAATAAAGAGGCATTAAATCAATTTGAAAAAATATTCTTTGAAAATAATAGACAAAAATTATAATAAAATCATAAAAAAATTAAAACCTTTTATTTGAAATTAACTATTAAAACATATATAGTAATCTTAGAAACATTTTTAAAACATTTTCCTTGAAAATATCTGTAAAATATATAATTAAACCTTCAAAACAATTTCAAAAACCAATTCATTTAAAAAAAACATTAAAATATAATAATAAATCATTATAAAACAATGTATTTCTTTTCATTTCAAAACAAGAATAAAAGTAAATTTAAAAAATTGAAAACGTTTTTAGAAAGCATTGTTTTAGAATAAAATGGATTCACAACCGAATAGATAAATATTGCCATTTTTTCATATATGAACATTATTTGTCTTATTAAGGAAAAATGGGTGTAAAAAACATATTGATAAATTAATATATCATGAATAAAAATAGGATAATAATTTTCATGCGATCTCTTGAGAGTTGGGTAATAATATTTCATCAATACAATCAGAGTTATAAATAATTCTGATAAGTGATGAGATTAAAACAATAAACTATTACCACTTTGGTAACATTAAATCATAATACTCATTAAGTTATAACATTACCTAAAGCATAAAATAACATCAAAATAAGTATATTCTTGATATAACATGTCTATGGAAAATATATACACCTTATAGAGGAATATAGATGAATTAAATTTTATGTATCTCAAAGAAGGAAAATTGAGGAAAAATTGAATTATTGATTTGGTAACATCATAACCATAAACCACATGAAAGAGATATAATAAATTTGAAATTTAATTACCCATAAATTGTATATAATAATCATATAATACATTCAAGGTTAGTATATACACCCAAAAAAATAATTCATTGGTGAATGAGTAATAAGTCTCGCAAAAATAAAAGTGGGATGAGAGAAACCTTACCTTAAGTCTTTAATTTCATCGTACATGTTTAGAACTCCATTATAAAAAATATAAATTTGTCATACATATAACATAGAAACATATTATTATATATCTTACCTTATATGATTTTAGTATGACAGTATATTACCCATTTATTAACAATTCCATTTTAATTTTATGTTTTCGGGTAATAGTCACTTTGTTTCCCATATATTTTTTGACCATCTTATTCTTGATCCTCTTATATAGATAATGATTTAATTTATAAAATAATGTAAAAAATGATATAAACATAATATATATTAATTATATATGTCTTTATAATAATATATAAATTATATAGATATGAAATGGAATACATCTTTCATAGAGATGGTAGGTCGTACGTATACATGAACATTGTTTTCATTTTAACTGATTTGTAAGAAATATAGTAAAATAAATATATGGATATATATATATATATATATTAATTCAATTATACTTATTGTTTTGTATATATCATATAATTTTACTAAAACCTCTTTTAATATATCTCATATAGAGTGTGAACTAATCATATCGTACTAAGGAGGCGGTAGTCTACACATCGACAAATAAAGTTGTCATATTACCAAAAATTATAATACATAATGGTATTTATTATATAAAAATTAAATAATAATTAAGTAACCATTAATATTATATATATCATACAAAAATATAAATAACGTAATTATATCCAATCCTGAAAGGTGGTAATGTATAAATAAAGAACATCAGTTCGTGAGGTAGTAGTCCCCCATAAACACAATTGACGATTATGTTTCCCATTTAATAAAATTGTGTGTTAGTGAATTTTTAACCTTAATCATATAAAGAAATAAGTATATTTATGATACTATTGTTATTATATAAAAATAGAATAATAATAATAGAGGTTGTTGAGAAGCAAAGAAAACTAAATTTCTCGTTCATGGTTGTTAGGTCTTCTTTAGGTGAATCTTTTTGCATTGCAATAACGGGATTCATTGGTTGAATTTATTCCCAAAGTGGGTATTATAGGTTTATAGGAGGTAATTTGAGAACTCTTTGGGTATTTTATCTACGATATAATGGGTCATGAGTTGTGTGGGGTGGTGAGGATGTGAGTTTCCATTTATAGTGGATGATGAGTGACATTCTTGTAAATAAAACAATATTATTGAGGGGTTTCCCTTACATCACGTGCATTCAATAAATTTCCTTTTTTGATAAATGGTGGATTTGTGATGAAATATGCCTGTAAAATTTATTTTAGTTATTTTTAGGGGTTTTCCCCTAAAATTATCATTTAACCACTATGTAATATTGTTTTTACCTTAATAATTGTAATTAATTATTATTATATCCCCAATATTTATGGTAAAAAACTATGTTTCCATTATTAAATTAATAAATAATTATAATTACAAATATGGAATAAATTTTTACAAATTCAAATCACATATGTAGTAATAGTTAGTATAAAAATAATCCTTCAAGCCTTGTAGGTGTCCCACCTCAACCCTTGAAAGGTGTATTATCAAAAACAAGAAAGGCATTCAATCCATTTAGTTAGTCAAGCTACCAATGGAACTCATAATTGTGTGTAGCATGATCTAAACAATGTTTTCTGTGTACTTAATGGTTATATAAGTGTTGCGTGTAGTGAAATATTTAAATGGTGTTGTGTTCAATGAAATTCCAAATGTAGTTCCTTCATATAAATAAAGATATATTATGTGTTGAGATAATTGAAAATTATAAAATCATTTAAATTAATTAGAAAAAAAAATTCTTAAAATATCATGGTTTTACAAAAAATAGTTATCTATCACTGAAATGGTGTTCCCTTTCATTAAGGGGGAATGGGAACCGATGATGAGTAGAGCCAAAACATATTTTCTTGATTTGGATGATTTTTTAGGGAAATGATATATATTCCTAAGTGTGTCACCTTTGGAAACATCTATTATATTTACATGGAATGATGATAAAACACTTCACCATCGTGTTTATTACTAGATTCCTAAGTATTGATAAATTTAAAGTATCCACTTCCATATATTGATGATTAGTTTGAAAAGTAAATATGGAATAAGAGGTTCTTAAATATGTTTCTTCTATTTGGACATTATTAGTTGAGAATAACAGAATATGTAATTTAGAAGACTTCCTTCAAGAGTATGATGCGGTATCATTGAGTACCATGTCATTCCCCATGGTCTAACCAATTATCTATTAGTCATTATGGATTTCATGAATAGAATATTCCTTGAGTACCTTGATACATTCATGGTGGTCATTGTAGAAATCATAATGGTTTGCTTATAGTCTGAGGATGATCATGTTAATCGTTTGAGAAAATTTGTAGAAATGTAGAGAAATTTACGATTTTATTCCATGATATAAGAAATGTGATTTCATGATTTAGGATTTGAATTTTATTGGACACATGATTTTCAAACAAATTATCTCAGTTGATTCTAATAAGGTGATTGTTTTTATCACATGTGAGAAAAAATGGAATGTTTTCATGATTTAGAGCTTGTTGGGATTATCTGGGTACTACTACATGTTTTTCATGGATTTTATAACATTGGCCTCTACAATGAATAATCTCTCTCAGATGGGGAGGTTGTTTTCTTGGGATGGAAAATATAAAATTTATTTTTCTTTTCTAAAATTTATTTTTATTTCTGTTTCAGTGTTGAATAATCTAGATGATGGGTAGGGCAATGTCTTCTTTTTTTACATATTAATTTCGGGTTTGGGATGCTTTCTAATGTATGTTGATCACGTTGTATCTTATTGCTCCAGAAATCTCATGTCACGTAATAAGAATTATTTTACCCATGACCTCCAACCATTAACGGTGATGCAAGACTTAATTATTTGGAGATTTTTTTTAGATGAACATTCACCATTTATTTCAACCACAAAATCCTGATTTATATATTCTCTAAAAAATACATGATCTTTTAGTAGAGCCATTGTGTAGATTTCTTTTTATCATTTGATTTTGACATTGCATACACCATGAGGAAGGGAAATGTAATTTCTTGTTATTTGAGAAATAAGCTTTCGATCAACAACATGAGGTAATAATCAGAAGAGTGACACTTGATGGATCTTTTTACATAGTTTCATTTAAGTGTCCAGGAGGAAAAATTCAAGGTTGTTTTGAAAAGTGTTCATATGACCTCCGATATTAATAAGATGGTTCATTTGGACTAATATATAGATTATAAATTCTATAGAATTAGGGACACTCTTTATGGTGGGCAGGGGAGTAGATGATTTATTCTAATGATATCTTATGTTTATTGTAAAGAAACATTATACCTACTTCCATTAGAAAGGATGTGATGGGGGATTTTAATAATTACTAGTGTGTGGTGCACCATGTCACTAAAAATATGTTTTATGACATGCTGTAATGATTTCAGTTTCCGTGTATAATATGCGTCTTTGTTGAATTTGTTTCACATTATTACACCTATCAGTAGGTCTTGAATGGTTTCTCGGGACGTTCTGGTTTTCTTCACCCACATTCATTGCCGATATAGAAGTGGTATGTTATCATTATATACCATGGGGATCAGTTTCAATGTACCATTAAATAGAATAATATGATATGGATTGTTATCGATCATTGAAAAAACAATGGATCACATATATCTCATTCAGGTTTCAAATAAAGTAAAGGATTTGGGAAATCACTACATGAAAGAGATTGTTTTTCTGTGCAGAGTTCAATCATCAATATTTTCTAATAGAATTCTATTTTTACATCTATTTTCTCGTGAATCCTTCAAGAGGTGATGGTTTCTCAGGTTTGTTTTTCCATGAAATTCCATCTACAAAAGGATGACCTGATATTGTAGAATTTAAATATTTTTAAGGACATTCTTCATGCCCACATCCTTAACATTAGTGGAGATTTGGATGACATCATAGGATTGGTTGAGTTTTCATTTATTTTGGAAACCCAGACAAATCATACAATGATACTAAATCTATTTAGATTAATATTCATTACATTACAAAAGTAAATTATTGAGGAACATAATATATTAGTTTCTATGGAAAATTTAAAACATAATATTTTATCATGGTGAAAGATCTCCAAAATCACATTTAATGATCTAAACTTTTATTTCTCCAAAGTAAATCCTTTCTTTATATCCTTGGGGATGGAAATATAAGAGATTCTTTATGTCATATGCTCAGTAAAGGTAAAAAATACTTTATAACATGATAATAGTGGTATAAGAAGATGATCATATCATTAGATCATCATACCATGGATCTTAAAGATCAAATACATGAATCATGGAATAAATATTTTTAGTTCATAAAACATGAAACATAAAAAAGTCAAAGAACATGAGTCATTAGAGCATAATATTTTCATAATATATAGGCTTGTGGCATACACATCAACTTATAACAATATGAACATGTATAAATAGAAACATGATCACTCATTGGGTTTAGGGCATGACATCATGCCCTCAAAAAAGTTTTTGGTCATGCAACTGGTATATTCATAACATTGATAACATGTAATTAGTTTTAAGCATAACATTTTGAGCATATAATCAGGTTCACCCAAAACATTGTGAACATGTAATCATGTTCACGCATAAAATTATCAACATTTAATCAGGTTCATGCATAAACATATAAACATGTGACTAGGTATATATATAATATTGTGAACTTGTAGTTTGGTTAATCAATAACATTGTGAACATATAATCATGTTCACTCATAAAGATAAGGAAATGAAACCAGTTCTATACATAACATTGTGAACAAGTAGTCATGGTCATGAATAACATTATGAACATATAATCAAGTTCTTGCGTATTTATAAAGACATGAATCCTAGAAAATTCCAAAAATATGAACTTGTAATCAAGTTCATGTCTAATATAATAAAAATTTTATTAGATTTACTCATATAATTTAAATATGTAATAATTTTTAAACATAACATATATACACATGAGTTATTCCTCATTATCCAATGCATTTTATGGAAATATAGGTCTCACCCACCCCAAATTATATAATACCTATGTATTCTAAAATATCAAGAAAATACATAATTTCAACACCCGTGAAATTAAATGGGTATTCTAAAATAGAAATTCTATCACTACCTATTGAAATGTGAAATTTTTTGTATTTATTTAAACACAGACTAACTCATGAAAAGAATTGAGTTTCATTAACATTTTGTAATGGAATAATCTTTTGAAGAAAATGGGTTTCATAATTAACTTTTCATCATAAACAAAACCATTCAATTAAATAATAAAAATAGTGTAAAGGGGTCATATCCCCAATAAATTATAATCTATATAAAAGGATTTTATCTTAGAGGAATGAGGATTTTTAAAGATCACATGGATAATTTCATTATCAAAATAACCCTTTATTAAAAAATAAACTTTAGAAGATTAAATATTTTCAAACTCTATTTTATCGAACACAAAATTTATAATTTATAATGTAATATTTAAAAATTATTTGAAAAATCTAATGATGAAAATATCCCTTCCACTATAAAAATTACTTTTTTAAACATAATACATTTTGAGAATCATTTTATTTGAAATCAATAAAAACATTTTCATGAATAGTAAACATCAAAATATATATAAAATAATATTTGAAAATTATTTTAAACCATTACTAAAAATGAAACACTTTTTTAATCCTTTTTTATTCTAAATAACCGTGAAAAAATATAATGGAATCTTGAAAAAAATTGGAAATACTTTTCTTTGAAAGTAGCAATGAAAAATTATAACGAAAGCTTGAAAACATTTCTAAAACATTTTCATTGAATATAACATCGAAAACATACAAAGGATGCTTTACAACATTTTACAAACATTTCTTTTGATAATAACATTGAAAACCTATGAAGGTAGGTTAAATATAGTTTGAAAACATTTTCATTGAAAATAATATTGAATAATAATAAAGAACACTTTAAAAATAATTGAAATGCATTTTCTTTGAAAACATTATTAAAAGATAATTAAAAAAATATATAACATTTTTAGAAAACAAGGTTTTTTAATTAAACAAGTTCATGGCCAAGATAAAAATAAGTTGTGCATTACTTCTAAACACTTTATCAATTACCGTATGTACCGAATAGCGAAAAAATGGTACCAATATATGGAGATATCATGAATAAATAGTGTAGAAGAAGATTCATGATATATGTTGAGATATTTATCATAATATTTCATCAATGTAAGTATAATCATAAAAAATCCTGATAAATGATGTGATTATAGCAATAAATTGTTACCACTTTGGCTACTTTGAATTATATTCCCCATGAATGTGTAAAATTACATGAATATTAAAATATAATGAAAATAAATAAATTCATTATATAACATGTCAAAGGGTATTATAAACACAATATAGTGGAATATAGGTTCATAAAATTTCACGTATCACATTGTTGGAAAATAGAATCCAATTTACATTACCGATTTAGTTACATTTGAACCATAAACCACAAGAAAGGGAGATAAAAATGTTTATGTAAATACACATATTAGTAATTATATTAATATTTGGTTACATTCATGGGGTGTATATACTCCAAAAAAATAAATGAGTGGTGAATAAACCATTAGTCTCACAGAATTAAAAGTGAGATGAGAAAATGCATACCTTAAGTATTTTGTTTCATCATTAATGACCAAACATACTAAATATTAAGTATATGATTATTATAAATCTACTAAATACCATATAATTATATATCATACAATATATTATTTTATTATGACTTATTATTGCCATTTTATTAATAATATCATGTTATTTTATTGTTTTCATATTACAACTTCTCTTTTTTCATATGTGATTCAACTTTTTTATTCTAAATCCACATAAATAAATAATGATAAAAATATTCAAAAATTAAAAAAATTATTTAAATGTCATATATTTTTATTATATATATATAATAATATAAAAAAGGAAAAAATGGGAAAATTAACGTACCATTCATGGAGACGGTAGGCCGTACGTACGCATGAATGCTGTATTTGTTTTCATATCATATTGAAAGGAAAATGTAATTTAATTGTATATATACATAAATATATTATCAATAAATTATATTTCTTATTTCATATATATCATATATTTTTACTAGAGGAATATTTTATACATTCTGTGTAGACTTTGAACGAATCATATCACTTTTAAGAGGTGATAGGCAACACGTCCACAAACAAAGTTATCGTATTCCTATGACATAAAAGAATTTTGTATGATTTATATAATATTTAAAAAATAATAAATAAAACATAAATATAATATATAAAATAAATAAATATAGTTTCTTTCATTTTTTCTCCCTTGTAGGGTGGAAATTGAAGAACAAATGATATCGATTCTTGAGGTGGTAGTCTGCCATACACACGATTAATGATTATGTATCCCAATTAAGGAAAGTGTGTGAGTGCAGGTAAAAACGTTAACATAATAACATATATGTATATTTTGGATATGTATGTTATTATAAAATTATTTAATAATAATAATTAAGGATGTAAATAATGAAAATAAAATAAAAATGCATGTTGAAGGGAGTTACCTCTTCTTTGGGTAACTCCTATTGGTCTACACTAAAGGGATTTCATGATGGGAATTATACAAAAACTGAAACCTATAGGATGAGATTACGGGAGATGGGATATTATTAGGGAATGTTTTGGAAAATCCAAGGTGTCTTCAGTGGTGTGAGTAAGTGATGTGGTGAGTTCTCTTTTATTGTGGAGTAGTGGAATTCTAATGAATATAGAAAAGGTAAAAAATATTGAGAGGTCTCCATTACATCATGCCACACTAAATATTTTCCATTTTTTATCCAAAATAAGAATTTTAAGAAATATTTCAATCCAATATCCTTTCTAAATGTTTCTAGGTTATTCAAACCATTAAATTAATGTTTGACCACAAAGTAATCTTTTCTTTATTTTAAGTGCTATATTTAATTTTAATTATTTTTATAATATTTTGAGTATAAAGATATTTCGAAATTATTAGATACAATAAATTATGATCATGAAAAATATTTAAAACATTATAACACATTAAAATAACATATGTGGTAAAATTAATTTAAAATTAATCCCAAACACGTGGCATGACATTGTGTTTTTAAGAGAAAATGATAAAATTCTTGAAATGTTTTTTTCATCCAATTTCAATGTGAGATTTATTCAAAAAAACTAAATTGGATTAATTTTTTTAAATATATATAATTAAAGTTTAAATATAAATTAAAATTTATTTCTAACATCTTAAATTAATTATATTAAGATGATGTTTGGAATTCAAATTCAGTGTTTTTTCTATTCATCATAAAATGAAACTTCTCAGAAAAAATAAACAATTCACCCAATTTAAATTTGGATATTATTATTTGAAAAATGAAGTTCATTTTTGAATATAAAATTTAATAATGTTTCAAATATTTTATCTCAAATTTTTTCTGAATTAAAATTTAGTATAAATATATTTTAATATATATATATATATATTGCATAAAATTGGTTTTATTCTTATCTCATGTTAAGAAAAGAAATAAATTGAATGCTAAATAATTGATTAAATACAATATATATATATCATAAAAATTATTTATAAAAAGTGGATTAATTAATTTATTATGGTAAAAAATATTTTATTCCTTAAATTATGTTTTCCATCAAAATATTTCCTATATTAAAAAATATTTTTTTATTTATAGTTAGATGGTCAGAAAATAATTCTTCTTATATATATATGTAAACCATAATTTCATAATTAGATTAATTTTTTTCATAATATCAATTATATGGGATAATTTTTATCTATTACAATAATTTAATAACAATATTAATAGTACAACTTAGTTTGGTAAAACGATGTCTTTAGTGTAACAAAAATTTGAAATAGAACTCCAAAATGTGTAAAATAGAAGCCAAACATAGTGACTCGTAAATAAGGGTGTTTCATTATACCCCACATAAAATGAATTTTTCCACAAAAAATCATATAGGTTATAAATGGTTTAATACTTCAAATTTACTTTAATAGAAACTAACATCATAAAAATGGATAAATAAACTTTTTTAAATGTGTAATGTTAGAAATAAAACAAATTCCCAAATAACTCAAAAATAGGTTTATATATTGGATATCATAAATGGAAACTAAAAAAAGGCCAGGGAATAGAAATGTAACTATCAATTTCAAATGGAGAGTTATATGGATCAAGGTTTAGAGTATGTTAAAGATCATGAATCCATAATCCAATGTGGAATGAAAATATCATTTATATCATAAAAATTGATGATAATATGAAAAAATTATATTTTAGGGCCGTTTTAATAAAGTCGAGTAATTTGTAGGAGAAGATATACTTACTTTCTTTTATAAAAATTTCATCCTTTGGTTGTGTCTTGACCAATAATTACTTAATTTAAAAATTAATGTTAATTTTTATGATGGAATCACAAATGGACAATATGATCCATTTTTAGAATGATAATTTATTCCATCAATATTTAGTTACCATTTGGAAAAAAGGATAGCCTATGATATCCAATATGCATAAATCCTCATTTGGTGAGATAATTTCTAAAACCACATATAAATATTAACATAAAACCTTAGAAGATTTTTCATCTTTTTTACCATTACAAATGATTAAAATCCAAAATTTTAGAAGGAATGACACTAAATCTGTATAACATTGATCCATAATATATCATAATGTACTTCTTATTTTTAACATTCTAAACAATTAATTACCTTTATCATTTATTCTATTGAAAAATTGTAGTCACATGAATTACCATAAAACCATATTGAAATCATGCTTGCATATAAATTTCAAATATTATAGGATATATTCTTAAAATAAAAAAAATTGGTTCATCAACAATAGCATAATCCAAGTTGTCAAAAAAATCCATTATCAGTTTTGATATCATAAATACAATCCATTTTTCTTTATCCATATCATCATATATTTATGCTTAATAAATATAATTTTATGATCCTTAGGAATATATTAATAGTAACCTTCCCTTAATCAAAATATCATATTTCAAATAAATAACTTTTCTATTTCATCACTATTATTCAATATATAATTTTAAATACCTAATGAAAAACATATACTGAATATATATATATATATATCATGGTTCGTATAACATAATCTTAAAATACCTAAACACATACTCTTTAGTTATTCAATATTATTCATAAACCATTACGTTGGGTTCTTCATTTTATGAATTAATACCCCTTTCATAGAATATGATATATGAATCAAGTCTTAGGTTTCATCAACCTAAATCTTATAATGCTTTTTAGATTTAATGTAAACATTGCAATTAGAACATCATGTACCTTTCACATGTCATTTAATGTGACATTAACATCTACGGTACAAACAATACTCATACCATATCCTTGATTCTCTTCACGGGGTATCCACTTAGGACATAGATTTTTATAATTCCTAAACATTCTAAATCTGAAACATTCAATGATATCCGAGTTCTTTCTAGTTCCTACCATTAAAAAATACTATAAATCATTGAGTGAGAAACATTAATCAATGCGGAAAACCATGTAACCATAAAAACATATTTTAAAATTTCTATGTTTTGACACATTCATTCTAACATTGGACACCTTTGTATTATACTTAGATACATCAATATAAATAACATAAAAATTATCCCAAGGGAACTCGCTAGTGTTTTCTCGTCCTAGTTTTCAATGATTGAGTAAACATTTCTATTCAAACTAACTATAGAGACTCTTACTTATCATACTTGTATATTAAAATATTTTAGTGGATTGTTTCTCACATTACAAAAGTATTTTTTTAGGACCATAATATTTTACTTTCATTGGAAATAAGGAAACATAATATTTTTTATTGGTTAAATATCTTCAACATCACCCTTATATATCATCCCCTTTAGTACACATATTTAAGACCTTTCTTTCTAACCTGGGAGAAGGAAACAAAATAAAGTGGTGATCTATGATATTTAGTAAGGGTAAATGAGGAAGTATAACATGAATGTAATGGTATGATAACATGATCATATCATTATATGATCATACCCTTCCTATAAAATATCAAAATTATTATTCATGGAACAAATATTGGAAGTTTATAAGACTTAAATAATAATAAAATCAAAGAAGATGAGTCATGAGAGAATAATATTGGCATAATATATAGAATTGTCGAATACACATCAACTTATTACATTGTAAACATTTGTGAATAGAAATAGGTTCACACATTAAATTTATAACATAAAATCAGACTATCAATTAATATTATGTACATGGAATAAGGTCAACACATAACATTGTGAACATGTAAAAAGGATCACACATAATATCGTGAACATATAATCTTGTTCATGCATGACATTGTTACATGTAGTCAGGTTCATGGAAATAGTTGTGAACATGTAATCAAGTTCATGAACGAGTTCCACGAATTATATTGTGAACATGTAATTAGGATCAAAAATAACATTATGAATATGTAATCATGTTCACACACAAACATATGGATATAAAACTAGGTCCATGTTTAAAATTTCGAACATGTAATAATATTTATGTATAAAATTGAGAATATGTATTCAGGTTCACAAATATAATTATGGATATGAAAGAATGGTCGATGAATAAAATTTTGAACATGCTATCATGTTCATGAATATCATTTTCATGATGTAATAAGGTTCACTTATAACATTTTGAAGATGTAATAAGGTTCATGCAGAATATTTTTACTCATTAGTGACCCATCATTACCCAATGCATTGGAGGGAGATATATGCCCCACTCATCACATAATAAACCATTCATATGTGTTTTTCAAATATCATAATAATTCATAACATTATTAATAATTAAATTAAATGGGTACTCTAAACACCTAACCTTGTCATTATTTGTTGAAAGTTGACTGGTTTCATAATCATTTAATCATAGAAGAACTCATTTAAGAAAGTGAGTTTCATTGGCATTCTATAATGGTATAACTCATGGAAGAGAAACATGTTTCATAAGAAACATGTCATCATATACTTAAATCATTCAATTATAGAATAATAATGGTTAATGTGGATCTGATCCCTAATAAATCATAACCTATATCAAATGATTTCATAAATGATGGAGGATTATTTTTTAAAAATTCTTGGATAATTTCTAATTGAAAATAATGCTTATTTAAAAATAAAAGTTTGAAACATAAAAAATTTAAAAATAAATTCATTTGAAAAACATGTTTAAATGATATAAATTAACATTTTAAAAAATTAAAATATTTCCTTAGGAAAATTTCAATTCTACTTTTAGAAATACTTTTAAAAATACTCAACATTTTGAGAACTATATTATTTGAAAAAAAACTTTGAAAACATATTAAAATAGAATTAAAATTTTTGAAGACTATTTGTTAAAAATAATATTTTTAATACATATATATGAATATTATAAAATCATTTAAAACACATCAAAATCAATTTTTTGAAATATTTTCTTTGAAATAAATGTTAAAAGCAAATAATGGAATCATATAAACATTCAGAAAAACTTATCTTTGAAAATAGCCTTTTTATAACTTATAAAGGAATATTTAAAACATTTTTTAAAAATATTATTTGAAAATAACATTCAAAAATTAATAAATAATCTTGAAAACAATTTTAAAACCTTTTTATTGAAATTAACATTGAAAACATATAATGAAAGCTTGAATACATTTTGAAAACATTTTCTTTGAAAATAACTTTATAAACACATAATGGAACCTCTAAAAAACTAAAACAAACATCATTGAAAATAAAATTCAAAAATAGTAATAGAATCATTAAAATAATTGTAATTCTTATTATTTCAAAACGATAATAAATTTTCATTTAAAAATTGAAAACATTTTTTGAAAAATTGTTTTTGAATAAAATATATTCATGACTGAATAGATAAATATGGTCATATTTCATTATAAGAATTTTATTAGTCATATTAAGTAAAAAAGAGTTTAAAATTTTTACCAATATATTAAGATATCATGAATAAACATAGGATAAGAAATTTAATATGATATCTTGAGAGATGGATCATAATATTTCATCAACAAAATCAGTCAAAATTAATCTTGACAAGCGATAATATTGTAGTAATAAACTATAAACACTTTGTTAATGTTGAATCATAATCACTATGAAAGAATAAAATTAATTGAATTTCAAAATAATATTAAAATAATGATATTCATGATATTACATTTCAAAGGGTTGTATATACATTTTATAGTAAAATATTGTTGCATGACATTACAAGGATCTCAATGATGAAAAATTGAATAAAATCTACATTGTCAATTTTGTAACGTCTTAACCATAAACCTCATTAATGATATATCATGAAAGTGATATATAAATACCCATAAATTTAGTTATACGAATGATATACTATATTAATGGTCAATATATACACCAAAAAATTTAATTTGTGGTGAATAAGTAATAAGTCTCACAAAAATAAAAGTGAGATGAGGGATCCCTCACCTTATGTCTTGAATTTCATCATACACATTCATAACTCCATGAAAAAAATTAATTTATTATAAAAATAACCTAGAAACCTATTATTATATATCATACCATATATGATTTTATTATGACTTTGTAATATCAATTTATTAACAATTCCATTTTAATGTAATTTTTGTGGGTAATAACCACTTTATTTTTCATATATGTTTTTACAATATTACTCTTGATCCTATTAATTAGATAATTATTCACTTCATAGAAGAATGTAAAACATGATATAAATATAATATATAAATTTTAAATGGAATAAATCATTCATGGAGATGATAGTTTATATGAATGCAAGAATGTTGTTTCGTTTTACTTATAAATTTGATAGAGATAATGTAATGTACATATATGTATATATATATTATAATTCTTGTATAATTATTATTTCATATATATAATAAATGTTTACTAAAACCATCCATAATATGTCCCATATAGGGTGTTAACTAATCACATCGCTTTGAGGAGGTTGTAGTCCACTTTTCCACAAACGATGAAATCATATTCCAACAAATTAGAATGAATAAATGTATTTGTTATATGAAAATTAAATAATATAGAAACCATAAATTATATATATATCATATAAAAATATAAATTACATAATTATATCCTACCATGAATGGTGGAAATGGTTAAACAAATAATGTCAGTTCGTGAGGTAGTAGTCCACCATACTGACAAAAAATGATTCTTTTTCCCATTTCACAAAATTGTGTGTTAGTGCATTTAGACCACTAAAAATAAAATCATATCGTTATATTTTAGATATTGAGGTTTTTATATAAAAATATAATAATAAGAATTGAGGTCATGGAAGAAATAATGAATCAAATTTTCTTATTGAAGGTTGTTACCTCTTATTTGGGTAACTCCTTTTTCATTTCACCAATGGGTATCATTGGTTGAAATTATTTTGAATGTGATGATTATCGGTTGATGGGAGGGATTTTGGGATCTTTATGGGTATGTTTTTTATGATTGAATGTGTCATGAGATGTCTTGGGTGGTGAAGGGTGAGTTCACATTAATTTTAGAGGAGTGACATTCTTGTAAAAAACATAAAACTATTAAGTGGTTTCACTTAATAATGTGCCTCAAATAATTTCCCATTTTTGATAAAATATGTGACTTTTTGAAAATATTTCAAAAAAATTATCTCTTATTTTTTAGTTTATTTTTTACATTAAATACACATTTAATCACTATGTAATATTATATTTACGTTAATCATTATAATTAATTTTTATTAATACCATAATATTTTTGGAAAAAAATGTTTCTATTATTAAAATTATAATAAAATATTATTCCAAATATGGAAATAATGTTTACAAACTCTAATAACATATGAAGAAAAAGTTAATAGAAAACTAATCCAAAAAGTGTTTCGTGACCATAAGTTTTTAATAAAAAATATGAAAATTTTTGTTATGTCTGTATATCCCATTTCAATTTAAAATTGGCTCCAATGAAATTAATAGTATAAATAAATTTAATATTGATCAGATTATACATTAACAGAAAATTAAAATAAAATAAAATAATATAAATAAATTAGATGAAAATACAGTTTTGAAATAAAATTTAGTGGCTTTTCACTATTATCAAATATTGGAATTTTTCAAAAAAAATCCAAAAATTCACAAATGAAAATTTTTATATTATGATTTCAAAAATTAAGATAATTTTTTATAACTATAAAACATATTCATAAATAATATTTAAAATGATTTTTCCATTGAATTCGAGTAAAATTATAATTTAGAAAAAAAATTCCTATGGATAAAATTTCCTTTCCTCTTATATGTTCTTTAGAAAAATCAAAATATGGATGCTAAATAATTTAATGAATATAATTTATATATATCAGTATAATATTTTATCAAAAAAAATAATTAATTTATCGAGGTAAAACGTGTTTGATTTCATAAAAATTGTTTTCTAAAAAAAATATTTCCTATATTTACAAAAGGGTTTTATTTTAATTTTTAATTAATTTTCCACCAAATAATTCATATTATATACTTGTGTAAACCATACATTAATAATTTAATTAATTTTCTTCATAGAATCCATTTCAACATCTTTGTGAAAGCTTTAAGAACATTTTAGTAATATTACTGACATTATATTGTATCCGGGTAAAAATAAGTCATGTGTGTAATACAAGCTATCGATAGAACTCAGAATTCTTTGTAAATTGATCTACACAATCTTTTGTGTGTACTGAACACTAATATATGTGTTGTGTGATTTGAAATATTTACATGGTGTTGTGTGCAATGAAAACCAGATGTAGTTCTTTCATATAACTTAGGCTATATTCAGTGTTACGTCAATTAAAAACAATAAAATCGTTTAACATAATTTGAAAAAATATTTCATAAAATATCAAGGTGTTACAACAATTGTTATCATTCCCTTATAAAAATATATCCTTTTGAGGCCTTTTTTATCCATAAAATATTATATGATTATCGTCATAAGTGATCATTAGACTTTTAAGTTGCTGACAAGGTTTTTTTTAGATTTTCACCTCATTTGGTTCATCAAAGGCAAGGGAGGGATGGAATGTTATAATTAATTTTGTGGGAAATTTTGTGTTTTTGGAGTGGGTGGGGATAGTGGAATACCATTTAGAACTTCCACCATAGTTGGATTTCATACATAATGATTTCCATGTATTAGAACATCATAAGTTACATTTTGAACCATCTAAGATGTTCAGTTTGGAGGATCTTGATGTTATACCTGACTTATCTATGATTGTCTGTCTAGTCATGATTGCTGATTTGGAGAGAAAGGTACATAGTTGGAGGATGATACCATTAGTCTGTGTGTTATGGATTCATGTTTCCTATTTTTAAGAGATGTGGTAGTGTGAGGTAGTGATGAGAGTTTAGTGGACTCAAATTCTTGGTATTGATATTTCCTGATATGATTTCATGGGGGAATAAGTTTTTATGAAGTGGAGGGTGTTACACCCTAGTTACATCCACTAGGTATTCCTTATCCTTTGGCCATGGAATTCTGTTAATGGTTTTGGGTTTTTCAACAGAATATGGTTTTTCTACTGCCTACAATAAAGTTAAACATGTAATTGGACTACACACCATGTATTTTATTCCAAGAAGAATAAATGAGTTATTCAATGGGTCTGAAAGTTTACAGTCCATGTATTTTAAATTTATATCATAAAATGTTTGAAAATTTTATTTTAATAAGTGGTGATGAATTTGTTGGAATATGTGGAATTTGATGATTACATAATGTCAACATGGGTTACACTTCATGTAGTTCTTAAAGAGAGTGGTTCTAAGTGTGTTGAATAAATTATTGTCATTTTCTCAAACTACTTACCTAAATCTAATTATCAAGATCCTTCCCTATGTGATTTTGGCTCCCCAAAACTATTTCATTCAATAATAAATGCAGTGTTGAACTCTTTCGATGTCATATAGTCTTGTGTATCTCCTATCAAATATTTCCCGTGTTCACTCTTTATCTTCTATGTATAGATTGATATATCATCATGAAATGTGTGGATCCAAACTTCTTTTCATTGGATCCTTATTAAAGGTTGAGTTTTGAGGTATTCAATGGCTTTTCATAGTCATGGTATCTCTCCATTAAGATTTCTGTTTTCATTAATATAAATATAGGTGTTTCTATAATTGGTTTCCCTATGACTGAATCAATGATTTTTTAATTAAATGTAAATTAGGTTTTATTTTGAATTAAAAACATGATTTGATCATTGATTTGATGTGGGCATGAGATTTCAAAAAAACACAATTCCAAAAGAATTGTTATTATGTGATGTATTTATAAAAAATTATAGATTGATTTGGAAATATATATGATGAAATTAATTTAGGATTGATCTTGAGAAAATGGAATAAACTTGAATGTACGTAGAAATGGAATGAAATGATAGAAAGATAGGATTTTTTTAAGGATAAGGATGGTTGAAATCTAAAATTATGAAATTATATTCTTAATTATTTTTTGAAATGATACATTTTGAATTTGTATTGATTGATTGATTGAAGCACATGATTGACTTGGCAGTTAATGGTAACTTGGATAAGCACATTGTGACCATGACTCTTATTTAATATCATGACTTTGAAACCTATTACTTTAATAAATATAGACTAACATATTTTCATGGGATACCCTTTTGGGGTGTATTAGTGTGTTTTCACCAAACTAGAGACAATATCCCTATGAGATGTATCATAAACATATTACCTGATAAACTGGCTTACCACATAGCTTTTAAACCTATTTTTTTTTAATAATTTATGGCTTGACTATACATGTCTATTATTATTGAGATTTTTTATTCATTTTATCTAATTTATTTAATTCGTTTTTTATAAAATGTTCATTTAAGACTATTTGGGAGTTCTTTTTCTATATCTTCCTTCTTTAAAAATCGTTTGAAATATGAAAACATGATATAATTAATTCTTTTATTTAAACGGATACAATAAATGGTAAATTGTTACGGTTTTTATTATGCAAAACATGGTGAGATCATAATGGGATTTATAGCTCACACCCAACCTTTGCCTTTAGGCATTTTTAGACTTTCCTATTCCATGTCCATGAAAGGGGAAAGTTCCACTTGGTGATGTTGGATTTTTTTATTCCTTGGGACTTTTGGTTGATGATGGTGACTAGTGGAAAAATTTTAAAATTTTTACAATATATTTTTAGACAATATGTTTTGTTGATGCTGGGTTTTTAGTATTTTTTTAGTTCTTTCTCAGAACATGGTGATATACTGCTTTAGGTTTTGTTGTAATTATTTTGTTTCTTGTAATTCATTAATTTTAAATGTTGTTCATTCGAACATAAATCATTCAACAACCACGTTTTGGGGAATATTTGACTCCTCTTTTATCGTGTATGATGTCAGGTGGTAGACAAAAACCTGTGGGGATCGGGAAGAGTCTCCAGGCTATGTCCGGAATAAATCGGGTATCATGGTACCAGGGTATCCGGGATATGTTTTCATAATGTGGTATCAATGGTGCTATTTTTTCATCTTTCATTCAGATTGTTATTCTTTTTATGAAGTCTTGTCAAGAAAAAAAGAGGTTGTTGCAAGCAATTGTATGGCTAGATCCCATTGAAATGATCCTTTAGTTACCATTGGTATTTGTGGAAATACATCTTGAGGAATAATTTTATATAATTATTGTATTTTATATTCATTTAATTTTTGTGCTTTGAAATCAGAAGCCTAAAATATAATATGATGTTAATTATGTTCTTATTCATCATTTTTTAAAATTTAATATGAATAACCATCTAATTTATTTAGTGTCAACTATTATTGTTGTGGGGAAACATTCCACTCATAAGAAGTTTTAATAGGCTCTAAGAGGTTGTTGTTGGAGAACAAAAATTAGTAAGTCCTCTTATGGACCTGAATTTTGTTTATATTATTGGGTCTTCCATCTAATATCTCTAATATAAAAATACACCCATTCCTATATAGGCTCCAGGTTTGTAACTACAGAGAGATAAATCATGGAATGATGCCCAAGTGTTTTGACACCAAAATACAAACCATTACAAGGAACTAATAATCTCTAAGGTTCTGATAATTAGTGGAAAATGATTGGGATTCATTTTGATTTCATAGAATTTCCTATTCAGATTAAGTTGAATGGGGACCCCTTTAAGCTATGGAAACTTGCTGATGATGATGGGGATCGATTGTAATGGAAAATAAGAAATAGGGATTGGGGGGGTATTCACTTTGGAGTTCATTTCAATAACCCATTCTATCCAGAATATATGGTGTTGGAAAATGATATAGTTTTCTCTAACCATTATTATGATGAGAGATTATTAACTATGTTTGTATACTATTTTACTATGCTTGTAAAGTTTTCACCTGAGTTAGTATAAAATAAAAAGATGAAGTCTTAATGGTTCGAGATATTTCTTTAACCTAATATACATTCATATGATTTGTTACTGAAGAAAACATATATACTCGCATGGTGGATATGTCATTGATGATTAAACATTACTCAAGTGGTATGTTTTGGTTGATGGTAGTTGATTTTAAAACCGGTCGCAGTTCTAGGAGTTCTTATATAAGAAAAATGAAGTTTGATGATCATTGTGTTTGTTCTAGATAATAGGTGTCCCCTATACCCCATGTAGTTCCTAGAATATACCCTTTTAATTTCATCCAATAAGAAAAATTTGTGCATTTGAGATGATTTTTATATGAGGATCCAAAGACTTGTAGTTCCTTGGTCACTCATAATACCAACATGAATTCTACCATTTCTTCTCCAATTTTCATAGTGACATGAGAACATCATCACCTTAAACTACTATACTGCAATAATATTCTTCAAGATCTAATGCATTCCAACCACATGGATCTGGAACATAGATTCTTCACACAGTAGAAGAATCTCTAGAGGATGTAGATAGTAGTCTAGTGACTATGAGAGGCACCATCACTATAACTTTGTCATTTTTTAATTATTTATTTGATAGCAGTGTATCTCACTCATTTATATTTACTTGTATTGAGGTTGTTTATAAATATTACTATGTTTATGTATTGGTATGTGATTGATATTATTATTCTCCTTTGAACAAAGAGAGAGATGTGTCTCCACTATCATGCTTGTGTTTACACTTTACCATAGATTGATCCTTTCTAGGATTTTCTATTTCCCAACATGGAACCATTTTATGTGATTATCCGGTTGTATTGGATCGTTTCCAATAAGGCTCTAGTTGATAGTTTTCTTCAATAGGTCTCTTTATTCAGCACCTGATGGTGCATGTCCATTCATTCAAGGATAAAGGGCTCTATTTTTGAGTTGTTCTAGACCAACATTTCTGAAGATGGGAAGGTTAATATCTATTTTTTGTTTTGTCATGGATATATAATCGTTGACTGATAAAATCCTTCCAAATTTCATTGAGATTTGTGATTTTTTTCCATTTGATTTCTATAGTGTTATTCTATTTAGGGATTTATAGTTTTCTATTGATTTAGTGTCTAGTAATCTACCATAATCTATTCATTATTATCATATGGAACTAGTTGAATTGAAAGATTTGAAGAATAATACGGATTATGTATTAGAGAATTGATTTATATTCATACGTGTGTCACCTTGGGCAGTTCAGGTTATCTTTTCAAAGAAATAGGATTGAAAATTTTGACTTATTGTTTATTATTATAAAAGAAATCTAGTTATGATAACTATAAATTCTATGTTGAAACGAATTAATGATCTTTTTGACCAGTTTAAAGGATAAATTTTTTTATCAAATATTAATCTTTAATCGAATTATCACCAGTTGAGAATAAATGATTTTTACATTCAGAATAAAACTTTTAAGAGAAGGTATAGTCACATTGAGTACATTTTTATACCATTTTTTCTGAATAATGTTCCTACAATCTTCATGGATTTGATGAAAATAATCTTCCATGCATAACATGATTTTTTCTTGGTGGTATTTTTGTATACCCTCATAGTTTTGTCTTGGTCCAAGAAGGATCATGTGCATCATTTAAGAGTAGTTATGGAAATGTTGATAAATCACCATATCTATGAAAATATTTCCAAATGTTTATTATTGATTTGTAAAGAGATTATATTGGTACACATGGTCTCAAAACAGGGTATATTAGTTATTCCTTAGAAGGTTAAAGTTTTTATGACATGTGAGTACAAGAAAACATTTCAATGATTCGGAGCATCATGGGTTTAGCTGGGCACTACCAATGGTTTTTTAGTTATATCAAGAATTCTGTATCTGTAATGATCAATATCACTTTGAAGGGAATGAAGTTTTATTTGGATGAAATATTTTAGATTTCTATTGTTTGAATAAAATGAATTTTGAATTTGGTTTTAGTATTGAAATTTTATTTGGTTGGGCAGGGATTTCTGGTCTTTCGATACATCAATTTAATGTTTGGGATACATTATCGTAAACTTTGATAACATGGTATCGTATGGCTATATACAACATTGGACATAGTAGAATAATTATAAAAACCATGACCTGAAACTCCTAGATGTGATTAATTTGGATATTATTTGGAAGAATTTCAATTTTTGATAAATGTTCATCACTTATTCTACTTTCCAAATCCTGAATTATCTCTTCTCTAAAAAAAGTATTTTAACCTTTAGTAGATTCATTGAGTGGAGTGCATACAGACTTTTGATTTCAATAATAAAAACACCCTGGGGAAGGGAAATATCATTGCTGAATCTTTGAGAAGGAATATTCTTACATAGGATGTGAAGGAATCATTATAAAGTGGAACTTGATATCTGTATTTGAAAAATTAATTTTAGGAATCATTGAGGAAGGGGCTGACGTGGTTTTTAAAAGTGTTTAGCTGACCTCTAATCTTCATGAGATTATTCTTCAATACTAGCATCCTAATGATTATTTTTGTGGAACTAGTTAATTTATTTATGGTGGGGATACCATCAGGGAGTGTAAATTTTTGGTACAGGGACTCTTATGATTACAACACCTATAGGTTGTACCTTTTCCCATGATTAAAGATATGATGTGGGATTTTCATAATCTCTAGTGGGATGTGAACCCTAGAACAACAATGATGTTTTATGATATGTTGTGATTATTCTAGTGGTTAGGTGTGATAAGGGACATCATGAACATTATTTCACATTGTTATTCATGATAGATGGGCAAAGACAATAACAAGATACCTTCATGTTTTCATTAGACACTTCTTTATTTGATTTAGATGTTAGGATAATTCTCTATGTAATTTGTAATGGTTTACATGTAACCTTTAAAAGAAGAATTTGATATGGGTTTTGATAGATTGGTTGACTAAATCAAATAACTTCTTTCCCATTTAGGATAAAACTAATTTTTTGGAGTTGGTAAATATCTATGTGAATGATAATATTGTTTTACATATAGTTACATCTACTATATCCAAGTATACAAATCCATATTTTAAAATTTTTTTCTAGTGAGGCCATCCAGTATTGATAATGTCTTAGGTTTTTTTGAGTATGGTATACCATCTATAGATGGATAGCTTTATAGTGAGAACTATACTTATTCATATGAAAATTATTTATTTTAGCATCCTCAAATTTTGGTGGATCTTGGTTTTACTATAGAATACTATTTGAGTTAGTTTTTAGAACAAATTACTAGTCTATAATTAAAATAAATCCTTTTGAGGACTTGTTCAGAATGCCATAAAAATATTTACTCTATGGATTGTAGATTGGTGAAAGATATTTGGTTTAATCGATCATAGACCAAGTTATGAGAATATAAAAATTATTTGATTTGTTAGATAATATTAACGGTAGTGTGAGGGAACATGTCTTATCCATACTATTGTAGGTGACCGTTGGAGTTTTTAGTTGGTTACCAAATGGTTCTGAGGGTTTCACCTTGTTTGGGTCATCGATGACTTGTGAGGCATTGGAATCTTACATTGTGTTTTGTGGAAACTTTTGATGTTTTTGAGAAACTTGGGAAGGTGGATTACCATTTAGAACTTCCTCCATGATTGATGTTGAGACATAATTTCGTCCGTGTACCACATCTACAAAATTATTTTTCTGACCCATATCATCTATTGAGATGGGATGGTCTTGATGTAGATCCCAATTTATCGATTGAAGAGCAGTCGGTAAGGATTTTTTATTCTGATACAAAGGTTGGTCATGGGACGATGATACATTTAGTCCATGTTCTATATAATTTTGGTTCTAATTATCACGAGACATGGGAGTGTGATTCACCTAATAGATAGCAGGGACCTCACCTTTTGGATATGGATCATTCTATATAGGAATTATGGGGGCTGAAAATTTATGTAATGGGAAGGTAGTTATAGCATATTACCTTTCATATGGAATGCATTTTCCATTAGTCTTTGGTTTTCTTGTCTATTTTTTTTTTGTGGTTTTTAGATTAATATGGGATATTTGTTATTTGTAGTGAAATTACATATTGATTAATTGTAGCTGGGGGATTCTATGAGGAATTCTCTAGGAGGGATTGTTTATACACTTTGTATTTTAGATTTGTATCATTAAATGGTTGAAAATCATATTCTAAAAAAATTTCATTCCTTTTTCTCCATATGAATCCTTTATGGATTAGTTGACTTGAACCGAAATCATGCCTGGCATAATTCTTGAGGTATGCATTTTTATGAGTTCTTGATGTCTTATATTTTATTTTTTTGACCTAAATTACTACCTCTCATGACCCAAATCCTTTCCTTATTAATTTTGTATCTTTCAAACACTTTCATTTTTATATCGAAACCACATTAACCTCATTCGATAATCTCTAGGTACTTCGATATCCTCTCATGTGTTTTCTTTCTATCTCTCTTTAACTCCTTCATATATTTGGATTTATCACCATGTTATGGATGGATTAGGACACATTTTCTTTAGATCGTGATTCAAGGTAGATTTCCTGGATCATCCATACCATTTTTCTTCCTAGGAGTTCTTTATTGTGAGTATTATTTTTCAAAATTTAAAAGTATCAAGTTCCGTAGTACATTTTCCTATTATTGAATACTTTAATTTCTTGATTATATGTAATTAGTTTCTAAATTGATTTAAAAATAGGGTTTTGATATTTTATATAGATTGGGTATGGGATTTGAGTAAATTCCAATTCCATTGGAATTGTAATTATTCGATGGATTTCAGAAATATGATGGTTTGATTTAGAAATCATTTTAATGTAATTTTTTTATGATTGATCTTTAAAGAATGGAATAAAATGAAATGTGGTTAAAAAGGTAATGAAATGTTGGTAACCAGTGATTGTTCTTTGAAATGAGAAGGCAAGTTGATAACTAAAATTAGGGAATTATGTTTTTAAATTTGTTGAAATGATTCATTGAATTTTTTTTTTGATTTATTATGTGAACCACATATTGCCATGGGTTGTTAGTAAAAACTAATAAATGAACACATGAACCATGAATCTATAGAAATGTAGGGATAAAGAGAGATACTAAAAAACAAATACGGCCTGAATTCAAATTATGGGTTTCCCTATTTTGGTGTATTTGGGTGTGTGTATATAACAAGAGATAAGATCACCATGAGATGTGTGAAGATTCAATTACATGATAAAATATTTTACCATGTGAATATTTCACAGTGTTATTTGATATAACTTGTCACCTGATTATATATTTCATATATTATCGAACTATTTTATTTGTGTCGACTGATTGAGAAACATTATTTAGTATAAAATGATCACTTGTGCCACATTGAATGTTGTTTTGATATAACTGAATTCATTATGATAGAAAACATGTTTTTCATTAAAATATGAAAATGTGATCCATGCCATTTTTTAAACTAATAACATAAAGGGTAAATTGAAATGGTTTTTTTAATATAACACATTGTGAGACCCTAATGGTATTTATGTCTCACACCCTGCAATTTACATGGGTTGTTTATATGATTTCTTTTTCCATGTTCGAACAATGGGAATGCACGACTTGGAGGTGGTGGATGTCAATTATCATATGTACCATGGGGTGATGATGGTGACTAGGGGGGGTTTTTTCATATGTTACACTAGAGTTTTATTCTTTTAGTTTAGTTGATTAATACTTTTGGGATGTTTTTTAATGGGAAAAAACACAATGTATCATTGAATATTGTTTGGGTTGATAGTGTTTGTGGACAATTTAGGTGAACATGTACAGTTGTGGAATTATAGCATGCTTGTTGACTAGGTATTTTTAAAAAGATCCATGATAGAGTTATGGATTCCTTATAAGTGGTAAAAAAACATTATGTATGCAAGTTTTCAACATGTCCTTTTCTTTACAATGTTTTTGGGGTCTAAATTTTGTGGATCCCACAATAAGTGCGAAATGTGTATTTATATGAATTCCTTAAAAATTTGGTAAAGGAAAGAGTTTCATGAAGACTTGGGTTTTTAAGGGGGTTTATAAGGTGTGATAAATCATGAATGAGAATCACAAATGCACTAAAGATTGATGATAAATCTCAAAGTCTACTAGAAGCTTCTAGAATGGGAAAAATCCATAGTGCTTCTCAAAAATTGGCTACCTTGTCAAATAGATTGGAAAGACTTGGTGAAAAAGTGATGAAGAGTATATATGATTCTATAATTGGAGGAAATGCCTATAAATAGGTATCTACACCCCTCAAAATAAGAGATAAAGACATAATGAATAATCAAAGGCTCTAAATTCGGGAATTATTTTCATGAGAATTAGTTCTCGAAGAAAGGATGTTTGTGAAGGCTATTAAAGCTGACAAAATTTTTTAAGAATCATGTATTGTAGTTTTTGAAGGCCATAAATTGTAGAACAAAAGTTGCGAGCTTCGCCAAGGCATAGTGAGATTCCATAATTTCTATAATCATAGCGAATGTATGTTTCTTTACGAATGATATTTTAACATCATGGAAATCAGGAGAGTCACATGAGTTATGGGGTTCACGAAGGTAGTATATACATGTGAATTATTTGAAATTTTTGTGAAGGTTGTGTAAGATTCATGTAAGTACTAATCATTGTGAATGTTTTGAAAATGGATTTACCTATTAATATATGGCAAAGTTGTATTCGTCATGTGGATTAAAGTAATACTTCAACAGAGTATCTACCTATAACTGAGGATGTATTAATTATTTTTTATGAAGGGACCTACATATCTATAAACATTGTATGAATCCTTCCCGGAGAAGTGAGTGATGGAAGTGGAATAAGGTGATTTGATCCACAGATATTGATCCCTATAGTAAATTATTTAGGGATAGACCCTTGGTTATACATTATTTTATTCTTAATAAATGTAAAAGTGGTGATCCTAGGAATTGAACATATCTACCTTGAACCTCATATTTGTAGTGAGACTTAGTGGAGTTTGTGCATCAGTAAATTGTTAGTGTGTTCTACTTGGATGTAGCACATTGATGGTGAACCATGTAAAAATATTCATTTCCTTGTCCCTTCTAAACTACTTTTATTCGAATTTTTCATTATCAAATAAATAATGAAAGAATAAGATCATTATAAACATTTTCGAGAAAATAAGCAAACCCTCATATCAAAGATATCCTAATTCGGTGGGGTAGGAATAATTTTGTAATGAATATATATACCCTAATTTACTTCACTCCTTAGGGTATATAATCCCTTTTTGGGCCTATCATTTACCATTATATTGAGTAATTGATAGTGTACTTATTTTGGTTTTGTTATAAATGTACTTATTTTCTGGTATTTTCTCATTTTTATAGTGTTTATTATAATGACTTGTATCTTTTATCTTCAACTATTTTATAGAAAATATGTTACTTATTTTCTCATGTATGATGCTAGGTTCTTGTTTCCAACATGTAGGGACTAGGAATACCATTCATGTTATGTTAGGGCTGTCTCAAGAATCAGGGTACCAAGGTATCCAAATAGTTCATGAAAAATTTGTATTAATGGTTTTGTTTAGAAATATTTCCACAATGTCAGTATGTGTGCAGGGATGTTTTTTTAACATAGGTGGTAGATGTTACGATTATCTGACCAACTCACTTCATAATGTACATTTAGTCAGCATTGGTGATTGGTGAAATGCAACTCAATGAATAATTTTATTCTACTATATTCTCACTACTGGAAAATGGACCTATCCCAATTTATCTATACCCACATTTTAGAATAATCATTGTAATAGAGTTGATTTTCAAAGATTATACAACCATTTATTTAAGAAAAATTGGTATAGGTTGGTCTAAAAGAATATTTTTTTTGAAATCATTGGTATAAAAATATGAATATTGGAAGCCCGCTCAGGCTCCTCCTCCCCTTATCCTCATTTGAGACCAAACCTCCTCTCTTCAATCCATGCATCCCCACTCCCTGAGAATAATTAATATAGATTCCTCCCTCCCAAACATTCTCTGATTTTGGCCACCCCATTACCCTCCTCAAGTGACGTCATATGCTCCATGTGCCCATCCCCCCAAGAGACTTCATCCAGAATCCTCCCACCCCGCCTGTGATTTCGGCAACACCATTGACCTCCTCCAGTGGCTTTGGCTACTCCACTACTCTACTCGGGCCATTTCAGCCACCCCACTACCCTCCTTAGATTATTCATTAAAACCCACCAATCATAAGTGTTATTTTAATAGTGATTTTTGTGTAAATTTTTGATAGGTAATATTTACTCACCACTTATTATTTCTTACATACTATTTTTACTGTTTTTCATGTATTTTTTTGAGGGTGATATGGATTTGATATCTGATGTTTTTTTATGTTTCATTTGATATTATTCAAGAGTTATAATGTTAAAAGTTTTTTATAAATTCATATTTGGTCTAAATATTCATGTTTTGGAATATATATATGGTCAAATTTCTATTTATTTTATTTATGTTTCTATTAGTCAGGTAAAAAATGGGAAGAATTCTCAGAATGTTGTGGTATCATTATTGGAAATGATTTTTTATAAATTACTTTCACTTAATAAAATAATATAGTGTGTTTTCCTAAAGAACCAATTTTTTTTGTATTATAAGAAAAATGAGGTGTCCAAAGATGGTTAATTTTTTGTTAAAAGAGGGATTTCATGTTTTGATGGTTATTTTAGATTCAAAATATAAAATGAGGTATCCCATTAATTGTGTGTGTATAATTATTAATGAATATATTTCCCTTTGTAATTATCCTGTGATGTAAAGATGTTACATACAAAAAAAAATCAATTTTGTTTGTTGTATGTATAAAAGAGAAGGCCATGTTGGCACCTTGTTATTAATTAATCATTGATGGAGCCCTTTTTGGTCTGTAACACCCCCAAATGATAAAGGGTTAAATGAATAAATGATATGACTCATGTCAACAAGGTGCACCTTCCTTTTCAGGAGCCTGTCTGATTAGAACTCCACATTTAAGCATGCTTGGCCTGGTGTGGTGATCAGGATGGGTGACCTTCTGAGAAGTTACCTAGGGTGTGTGTGAGTGAGGACAAAACACACTGTAAAATATATGTGTTTCCCTGTGGAGAAAATCACTAGTCCGATGACCTATTCAGGCATGTGGGTGGACCCTGGGGTGGGGCCCACGTGTCTGCGGGGCAACTGGTGGGCGGGGACCAGTTGTCACATTTGGTATCAGAGGGAGGTTCCCAGCCTTAAGTGTAGTGCACTTCCTGGGTTGAGATGTAGGGCCTACAATGAGGACGTTGTGCTCTAAAGGGGTGGTGATTGTAACACCCCCCAAATGATAAAGGTTTAAATGACTAAATGATATGACTCATGTCAATAATTTGCACCATCCCTTTTGGGAGCATGTCTGATTAGAACTCCATAGTTAAGTGTGCTTCTCCATAGTTAAGCGTGCTTGGCCTAGAGAAGTGATCAGAATGAGTGACGTTCTAGAAGTTTCTCAGGGTGTTTGTGAGTGAGGACAAAGCACACTGGAAAGGACATGGGTTGGCCTGTGGGTACAATCATTAGTCAGATGACCAGTTCGGGCATATGGGTGGACCCTGGAGAAGTGATCAGGATGGGTGAACCTTTGGGAAGTTTCCCAGGGTGTGTGTGAGTGAGGACAAAGCACACTGGAAAGGACATGTGTTGGCCTACGGGGACAATCATTAGACAAATGACCTGTTCGGGCATGTGCGTGGACCCTGGGGTTGGGCCCACGTGTCTACGGGGAAACTGGTGGGTAGGGCCCAGTTGTCACATGGTCTCAATTTCTTTTTTTAAAGTTTTTATAATCCATGTAATGTAATGTTGGGAGCCTGTCTGATTAGAACTCTTCAGTTAAACATGCTTGGCCTGGAATAGTGATCAGGATGGGTGATCTTCTGGGAAGTTTCCTAGGGTCTATGTGAGTGAGGACAAAGCACACTGGAAAGGACATGTGTCGGCCCTTGGGGACAATAATTAGTCAGATGACCCGTTTGCGCATGTGGGTGGACCCTGGGGTGCGGCCCACGGGTCTGCGGGGCAACTTGTGGGCGGGGCCCAGTTGTCACATGGTCTCAATTTCTTTTTTTGATGTTTTTCTAATCCATTTTATGTAATGTTGGTTACAAGATTCATGTTTTTATTATGTGTTGGGGGTCACATCGATGACAGTGTATGAGGTTGGATGGACGTGATAATGTTATTAACCCTAACGACTTTTTATTGTCTTTGATGATATTATTGTACATGGTCTACTGAAATTATTATTCCATGTGGAGACTGAGGTAGATAAGTGGGTATTATTGGTAAATTTAATAGATAGTAGTGGTTTTGAATTGTCTATACCCTATTACATATTTGTAAAAACATGATTTTTGGTTTTTCACTTTGTAGACTATAAAGGGTGATTTAGTGGATAGATGTATGATTGTTCACTACAGACAATTCGGTCCATATGTTTTGTATTTTGTAGTAATATTAGTCATCATTATGTCACATAATGATATTTTTTTATGTTAGGGATCTTTTATTTATACATTTTCAACTGTATTTTTTATTTCATGTGTGGTCTTTCTTGGTGAGTTTACCCTTTCATGGATTAAATTTGTTTTTTTGGGTTATTCCATCCTTATATTCATCATGTTTCCTACCAATTATTTAACCCTAATTCTCTTTAATTTGTGTGTGTATTACATCTATATGTTTTTATGTGTGTTTTAAAAATGTTTTGAAAGAATTAAATAGAAAGTAAAATCATATAGTTCTTTCAAAAATATTAGGTAAACGACTTTGATAGGGTGTTTTCTTTAAAGTCTAAAATGTTATCTACAAAATAGTTTTTGAATAACATTAATTTGAAATCATGTTTTGTTTGTTATTGAAACTATGAGTGTGTTTTGGTGTTAAAAATATTGTTATAGGCAAATTTGATGTGTTTTAACATAAATTTAATGTATTTTTATTTAATTTCGTAAATCCTTATAGAAATGATTATTTTTTTATTTAAATCTGGTTTATATCACCTCTTGATATTCATAAGGATATATTTGGACAATGAATATGATAATTACTTCTTAAATTATAGGGATACCTATGTTGGTTTGTTATTTGTAGTCATCAGTTATAGTCTATGTTATTTCTCTTATTCTTTGTTTCGGTAGCTACTAGTATGCCTTAATGAATTTAATATTAAAACTGGTTGAAATGAATTTATTATTTATGGTTTAAATTATTGTTTGGAATATAAATTGTTTTTCCTTGTAATTGAATGTATAGAAGATGGATGTATCATAACGATTATATTTCAACAATGTTTCAAAAGAATTTGTATTTTTATTAAAATTTTCATTTAAAAATGCATCAGATTGTTGTTGTATATAGTTTACATGATATAATTGTTTTGGAAGGACAAGGTTAAACTGGGAGGAAGTTATCTACCATATTAAAAATGTTGGATTTCCAAAAAAAAATCTCTTTGGTATCTCAACAGAGATATCGGGCAATATTTTACTATTCATGAATGAAAACAAAGAACTGGTATGGATAATTTGATATTTGATCATCTTCTATTTGCGCATCATCATGAGAGATATATAATTCTTGTAATAGAAGACTATGATTTCAATAGACACTAAGAAAAGACGGAAGATATTTATGTCGAGTGAGAAATCATTTTAATGGATGATTCCAGAACATTATTATATCTTGAATGTAATAAAATGACCATGTTCGAATTTTTAATGTGGTTATATCATAGAAAACCCATGTATGGAAATTCTAATTCATAAAATGATTGTGTTTTTAAAATTTTTAATGACTTTCATCATATTGTTATAGATATTCAAAAATATCATTACAAGTCATGGATGTTAATTAAGAAGCATGTATTTTCTAATAATAACGTCCATGCCGGTCTAAAAGACTACAATTTATTTTGAGAGGAAATATATAACTGTAATGACTGTAATTAATTTAATTTAGTATTATTTTGGAAATTTATGTTTTTTATCTCTTGGTGTCATTTTATTAAGTTATATTAATTTCAATTTAGATAACTGGGTTTTAAATGAGTTTTTCAAAAATTTATATCATTTTTTTAAATTATTGTTCTTAAATGATTTCATGACATTGCATATTTCTTCATTGACTTCTATATTCATTACATCAATTATGAAAAATATTTTCTAAAACATTTTCATATAATTCAAATTATGATTATTACAAATACTTAAAAACTTCCAAGTATGTGGCTATTTTATCCTAATTGATAGGTGCATGATTGTGTGTTTACACCTACACTTCCCTCATTGTGTATAATAATTTTAATGTTTTAATTCTCCATTAAATATAATTTCATGATAATATTACTTATCAACCTTAATATAGGGACATTTAGTTCCACCAGTGTTGAATCTTCATCTTGCAAGTATGGATCAGAGTGAAAATGCACCTAAACTACGAATGAGCACCTGTCATACTCATTCCCAAACAAACCAACTAGTAGACACCCCATCTACCACACCATAAAATTCTTTTCTTGATATGTTAGGGATGTTATTATACAATAATCCTTCATCATCTCAAATATCCTCTTATTCATATACCATGTATATGTGGCATCTTGGGATGATCCCAGAGATGCCTCCATCATCACATTTACCCTCTTCTTCGCATTATATGTCTACACCACCTCTACAGATGTTCCCTCCTTTACCATATCCATATCCAATTTTGTATCCCCCTTCCTACATCTAATATTCTTCCATGTTTACACTACATCCAATTCCTACCATCCCTCTAACATCTAATTAATCTATTCATTTAGCTTCCACTCCAGTGCTTAAAGACCACCCAGAACGTGCAATGGTTGAAAAATTTCCTACAGAGGTTGCGAGTCTAGGACAGTCTATAAATCCATCAGATTCTATTGAGTATCATGTAATAATTTATTTTTATCATAACTATTTCAAAATATATCACTTTTCTTGTGTCAGGTTGTATCGTGACTAAATTCTACTTTTTTCCCATATTTTCTTATTATGTGGGATCTTCTTCTAGGTGACATGTGTGCACTGGTATGCAGGAAGATTGGAATCACTAGACACAAATAATGGTGGATTAAAATAAATAAAATATTCATTTAGTAAGAAATTCAATGTAGTGTAGAAGTTTCAAGGCCCATTTATCTAAATACCACAATATCATTGTGGTTGAATTGGTGTCATGGAGACATATCAGTAAATACATCATGAAAAAATCATTAGAGAAGATATGGGTAAGAAAATTATACAAATTTATATATATATATTAATATAGTATTTATATGAAATAAAATTTTCATTTCATATTCAGATTCACTTTTCTAATGGATAATCTATTCAGATGGTAAGGTCAATGGATGTTGGAGAGGTTTGGAGATCATATACTCACGAGTTATATGTTTGTTGGAAGAGGAGAGTATTATCTGCTATAGAGGGTGAACACACATTCTCCGACTATAAAAGGTTTCGATATCAAAAAATGATATAACATTTGATGAATAATGATTTTATATTATTTAAAATCTTTAATGGTTTTTATATTAAATTTAATTATTCATAATTGTATTATAATTTTATTTTGGATACGTTTGGGAAAAAATAACATCAATTCAATCACATATACACACACATTGGGGCACACAACAATGCACGAGATTGATGACATCAAGATACATTAATCTGAATTAAAATAATTTAATTATTTATATTTTTACCTAGGAATCTTTTCAAGATTAATTATATGTTTTATTTTTATTAATCCTATTAATTAAAGTATGAAAATAACCCTTTTAAATCTCCATTTCCATTAGGCCTATTGCCCAATTGAACATTTTTCCAGTAGGCCGATTGGCCAATTGGCCTCTAAGCCTAATATCCAATTATATCTAGGAAAAATAGAATATTTTCTAATTAGTCCTATTAAACCATTAGGCTAATCAGTAAATTGGAAATTAGGCCTATAGGAAAATTGGACATTTTTTCAATAGGCCTAATCGACATTTGACCAACAGGCCCAATTGACAATTGACATATATGACTAATACGAAAATTGGACATTAGGCCTATATGTCTATTGGATCTTATGAATATATTAAAATTAGACATTAATTATATAGTCTAATTGGACTTTATGCCATTATGACTAATGGAATATTTTCCATTTGTTCAATAGGCCAATTTTACATTATGCATATAGTAAATTAGGCTTATAGGCCAATTGGACATTATGAAATTATTCTTAATGTTTCATTGACCTATATGACAAATGTCTAATTGAAAAATTGACCAAATGGATAATTGGCATATAGCTATAATGTCCAATTGGCCATTAACCTTATAGGCCAATTGGACATTATGCCTTTAGGCCAACATGACATTATAAATTATGTGTAATGGTCAAGTGGGATGTAGGCCTATTAGAAAATTATCCTATATTCTTTATTGTTTAATTGGACCATATACCTATAATCCAATTGGAAATTAAGCCTATTTGACAATTTTAAATTATCCTATTAGCCCAATGTTTTAATTGTATATTATTCTGTTTGGAAAATTTACCATTAGGACTAATTCTATAAAGTCCAATTATCCTATAGTCATAATTTACAGTAGTCCTATAGGCCTAATGGAATAATGTAAAACTGGCTTATGGGCCTAGTTTCCCATCATCCAAAAGGCGTAATGTCATCTTGATCTGTAGGCAGAATGTACAATTGTCCTATATGCATAATGAACAATTGCTTATATGCCTAATTGGCCAATTGAAAATAATGCCTATAGGAACATTGGCCAGTATTCCTAATTGGACATTTTAACATTTAGAATATACGCTAATTGGACATTATTCCATTTTTACTAATGGAACAACTTTTAATTAACCGAATTTCATTACATCCTATTGACCTACAAGACTAATGGAAAATTGGTCTCTATTCCTAATGGTTAATTGGCCTAATAAAAAAATAGGTCATTTTTCCATTACGCATACACGTTAATTGTTAATTAGACCTTTATGCCAATTAATGATTATTCCCAATGGTGTAATGTCCAATTTTCCTATAGGCTAAACGCTCAATAGACTTATAAGGATAATAGCCAATTGGACTATAGGCTTTATAGTCAATTGGGCTAGAGGCCTAATATCCAATTAACCTATTGGCATAATTGCTAATTTACCTATAAGCCTAATTGGAAATTGGCCTATGTGGATAATATTAGAATTGTCCATTAGGCATAATTGGACAATTTTTTATTTGGAATATAGGATACTTTTCCCTTAGGCCTATAGTTCAATAGATCCTTATGCCTATAGGCCAATTGGATATTATTCCATTATGAAACTTGGCCAAATTTTTTATTTTCTAACTGTCCTATATGCCTGATGACAAATCGATCTATTGTTATATTATTCAATTTTTCTTGTAGGCCAAATGGACAATTGGCCAATAATCACTAATGGCCAACTAGCCTATATGCATAATGTCAAAATATCCTATATGCATAATAGGATACTTTTCCATAAGGATTATAGGCCAGTTTCTATTAGTCCTAATTTTCCAATTGTCCATTAGGCCAATAGTCCAGTTAATTCTTTGGCCTATAGGCCAATTGTTCATTATTCCATTAATAATAATGGAGAATTTGTAACGTCTCGGTTCGGAAATCCACACAGAGGCACCCCATACCTGGTTGGTCACATGGCCTCAAGCGCATTTCCCGAATACCAGAGGCTGCCAACTAGCAGTGAGGGCCTTGGCTGTGATAGTGGGGAATCTATGCCCTCATTGGCAGAGTACACAGTCGAAGTAACAACACATACAACATCGGAAGTTGTAAATATGAAACAACAATAACAGTGTAAAATGATAAATAACCAACGGGAGGATAAATATATGTAAATGATGCATGATACATATATTTATAAGAAAACATCCAAAAAATTCACATTGCTAAATGCAGAACTAATCCAAAGTACAAAAGAAAAACAACAGATGAGTAACTCCTTAGCATTGTAAGCCTCGGCTTGGTCCTATGCTCTCTCGCTCCAGTGCAATCAAGAACCTGAAGTTGAAGGGAACTTGACCTTATCTATACCAGCAACAATATAATCTGTTTGGGCCCAAAAGCATGGCCCAAACATGGTGTGAGACAATGTCCCAGTAGACGACCACCCAATGTTCTATTCCTAACAGTCAGTGAATATATGGCAGGTAAAAGTACAGAAATCAATATACAAGGAAATACTAAACAACAAAAAATACATAGTTTCCAACACAATGTTACAAACAAGTAAACAGTCACTCAAGAAATTAGAACAAATAGGTAACCTATGGGTAGTTCTCAAATCCTAACCGCAATGGTTCAACGTACAATTACTAGCACCCATCTGGGAAGAACACACAGTCTCACCCCTCTGGTTCTGCTTAAGAATAGACTCTCTGGAGAAGCAATCATCATTAATTCCCCCTCTATTTTTGTATCGTACTAAAGTTGATATGAAGAAGCACAAATTGTCTCATTCCCCCTGTTTCCCTCATCGATGAACTACAAACACTCTGATGAAGCACTCAACGTCAATTCCCCCTATGGTCACGCATAGTAAATTAAAGACACTCTAAATAATCCCTTACGTCCATTCTCTCTATGGTTTACTACACTAGGTTCTCACATCCTTGTGTAAAGTCAGCAAGTATCAAATCACATAAAAGAAAATGTAACCTAAAGAACTACTTGGATAGCATTCTGTGGCATCTCATCATGGAAGAACCATCACACCATCCTACAACTGGGCATGGAACTAGAAATAGCCTAACATGAAAATATAGACTAAACGGTTTTAAAAATGAAAACATACAAGGGAAAAACATCAAAAACAATGTAAATTACCCTATTCAAAAACAATAACCTCTACTCAAGCATATAAGAAAAGCAGAAAACAACAAGGGAAAAATAGGGAACACACAATACCCCATTCAAGGGTATTGGTGGAATTTGAATAAATACTTAAAGAAATCCAATAAAAATTCACAAACCACTATCCTCGATGTTTGGAGTTTGATATACTTGAACTGTGAGTCTTGATTCTCCTTATAATGTCATAGATATATAAAAATGCAAAAAACAATTCTGCCCATGACAACTTCGAAAAGAGGAGGAATTGGAAAATGATGCTCTAGAAGAAGGAAGAACTTACCTCTGTGGTTCCAATGCAATTAACGGCAGTCGATTCGAAGAATGGACAGAGGCTTGGGGGATTAGAGGAGTTTTACGGCCGTACGGGATGCCCTCATTTGAAGAATTTAGAGAAGAAGACAGTTTTGGGGTTTAAACGTGACCCCAGTCGGTTTAATGAAAAAGATAAAGTACACTAAGTGTACTTTTAGAGTACATAGATTGTACTTGGCTTTTCTATACTCTGCATTAAGTTCCCTCCACATCACCCCTATATGTCCATGTGCATGGTCATGACATGGCCAACACAAGGCCTCGAGCGGTATCAAATCACATGGCGTGTACTCATAAAGTACAAGGTGTGTACTTCAACGTTTTCCAGAAACTCTTCTTTTCTTAAAAACTCTTGAAAAAGGAAAAAAATACCTTAAAAGAAGGTCCGGGTTCTTACAAACTTCCACCCTTAAAGAAATTCTTCCTCGAATTTCCCTAATGAGGTATAGAGGAAGAAACCTAGAACAGCTCTGGCCACAGTGATTGGTCAGTGGCCTTCCTCTCCCAAGTCTTATCTTGCACTCGCTCGTGTGTTAGGACCAAGATGAAGTAAAAGATGGTTTTCATGGATTATCTTTTGTTGATCTTGATTTAGTTTTCATAAAGGAAAGGCACCTTGAATTTATACGAATTTGGAAGCTGGAAGTTTGAGAAGTTTGGAACCAAGTATATAGATTATTTGGAGTCTAGAGATTGAGAATTTTGGAACTGAGTATATTGAACATTCGGAGACTGGAGATTGAGAAGTTCAGAACTAATAATATTGAACATTCGGAACCTGGTGTTCGAAGAATTCGGAGTCTGGAATTCAATGTCTAGAAATTGAGAAGTTCGGAACCAGGAATTTGCATATTCTTGAAAGCTGGATGATAGGAGGTGTGAAGATATTGATTGTGACGATTCTTTTCTGTTCTGTAACTCTAATTTTTGAGTCTATACAAGTTCTCACAATGCAAGCAAAACATTCTTTGAGAAGTCATTCTGTGAATTAGGAATAGTTGTTCTGAGAACAGGTGAAGTCGCAACGAGGAACATAATTTGCAGAGTCTACTTCCTGAACAGAATTTGTAGAGTGAACTTCTTGAACAGAATTTGAGGATTCTACTTACTTAACAGAATTTGTGGAGTCTACTTTCTGGCCAGATGATCGGAGACGACTTCCGAAATAAGAAGTTTGTAGCAGAAAGTTCAGAGTCGACTTGCTGAAGAAGAATTTCGTAGCAGAATGTTAGGAGTTGACATGCTAAAGAAGAAGTTCGTAGTAGAAAGTTCGGAGTTGAATTGATGAAGAAGAAGTTTTTAGTGAGAAGATCAGAGTCTAATTCCTAAACCAGAAGTTCGTAGCCAGAAGTATGGAGTTATGTCGAGAATTGAAGAATTCGTACCAAGAAATAGAATGTCATACCGAGAATTGGTGAAGTCGTAATGAAAAGCCATACCGAGAAATGATGAAGAGTCATACCCAGCATTCAAATGGTTCCATGCCGAAGAAGCGGTGAAGAGTCATGCCAAAAATTGAATGTGATGACAAAGACTCAAGAAGAGTGGATCTGAGAAAGTGACATCGATGAATCAAGAAGGGAGAATCTGAGAAAGTAATGTTGAGAAGACAAATGAGTGGATCCGAGAATGTGATTCTGAGAAACTTGGTCGGATCCGAAAATTACCAAAGATCTAAATCAAGTGAAGGTGAAGAAGATTCGAGAAGATTCTAGAATCATTGATAAGTATAAATTACTCCGAGATTTCAGGAGAAATTATGATTTGGGTGAATTTATGTAAGTGGGAAAATATTTTGGTTTCCTGCCTGAGCATAATTTGAAGCACCTATAAAAGGATATTCAGGTGCTAGGTAAGTGCGTGATGAAAAAATAGAGAGAGAAGATTTGGTAATCTAGAGAGAGGAAGAAGTGTGTGGCCAGTAGTGTTTTATTGCAGTTTCAATCATAATGTGAATTTGATACTGGTTGACACCGAATTATGTTTTTCTGATTGATGTATTCAGAGTGAAGTATTCAGAGTGATGATTCGGAATGGGGATTCAGTACTGGTTGTCACCGTATTGAGTTTCTCAGACTGATGAAGACTCGAATTGAAGAGTCAGAGTTAAAGAAGAACATTCAGAGTGATGAATTAGGAGTGGAGATTCAGAATGGGGAATCAGTACTGGCTGTCACCGTATTGAGTTTCTCAGACTGAAGAATATTTGGATTAAAGAATTAGATTGGGAAAATTCGGAGTGGAGATTCAGAATGGGATGTTCAGACTGTAATTTATCTATCTCAAGTCCAAGGAGCCCTTTCCTTTCTTCTGGGTAATAATGTGAAGATTTGTGATGAACTTTCTAACACTTTTGTATTTTAAAGGAAGTGCAGGTAACATAAGTTGTTACAAGAATAAAGAATTTTCCCTATTTTACTAATAGGGTGCACATGCACTGGAGTGATAGTTTCACAGTGCTTCATGAGTGTAGGGGTATATCCAACTCGTTGTAATCCAAGGATTGTTTTATTAGTGGATTTTATGGTGCTGTATTGTTTCCAACCATACCAAGGACGTAGCTATTCTTATTGAATAGTGAACCTTATAAATTGATGTGTTCCTTTTGATGTGGGCTTGTATGTTTCTCAGTAGAGAATTAAATCTTTAATAGGAGACAAAGGTTGTTCTCAACATTAAGGGAACATAAAAGAAGAAAAAGGGGTACCACTGATTCACCCCCCCCCCCTCTCAGTGGTTCATTACTCTAGCTGGGTCCTTACAAGTGGTATCAGAGCGAGGTTCCCTTTGTTTTCCTTGGTGATGGAGAATCTTAATTGTGTGAATAGTAAATGCATTCTAGTATTCGATGGGAAGAACTATCACATCTGGAAGGATAGAATGCTATCGTATCTCATGTCTATTAGTTATGATGTTTTTGAAGGTGCAACAGTTGGGTTTTCCCCATTGAAGAAAAATTTCCACTTACACCTGTTGACAAGATGTTTCTTGAGAATGATTGAAGAGCCAAGAATGCTATATTGTCTTCACTTTTTGAAAGTGAATTCTTTAGAGTAAAAGGATTAACCACAACCAAAGTTATATGGGACAAACTGAAAAACATATATGAAGGCAATACAAAAGTCAAGAAGGAAAAACTCCAAATATGGAGATTGATGTATAAAGACTTGAAGATGGGAGAACATGAATCTGTTGGGGATTTCTTCACCAGGGTAAACGATATTATTAGTGCCATCATATGTCTTGGAGAAGAGATGAAAGACTCTACTATGACGGAAAATATCTTGAGGATTCTTCCTGATAAATTTGATGAGAATGTATCTTTATTAGAAGACAGAGACTTAGAGACACTATCTCTTGATGATTTCCATAGCACACTCATTACTTATGAGATGGAAAGGGAAAAGGCTATGAAGACCAAGAAAAAGGTTGACAAAGAATTATATTTCAAAGCCATGAAGAAGGAAATGTCTAAAATGATCTTGATTGAAGAATATGGTGGTGACTCTGACTTTGAAATTGAGGTATGTAAAAATTTTAATGATATTTTATCCTTGTTTTCAAAAAATGTTAAAAAAGGCACAGGTAGATACAAGGGAAAACTTCGCTTGAAATGTTTTGAATGTGGAGGTATTGTATACTTTGCGGCTAACTTCCCTCGAAGGGGAAATGAAGAAGACAGTGATGAAGAAAAAAGAATGACAAGAATGTTATGGAAGAAGTAGGGTGGTAAAGGAAAGTTAGGGAAAGAAAAGAAGTTCTTCAAATCCAAGAGAAAAATATTTTTTTCTATAAATGAAGAAGATGAAGAAAGTGATACTAAATCCAAAAAATCAATTGAGCATGGTGTGGAAAATACTTTCATTGCAATAGTGAATGATGAATATTTTGGAAGCAGAAGCTCGGAAGAAGAAGAAACTCAGCTTGAGATGCTTCTAAAAAAAGAATTGGAGGAATGTTTAAGAAAGATCAGAAGGCTGGAGAAGATTAACCAAAATTTGGAAGATGAATGTTTCTCAGCATCCAATCAAGCCAATGATAAAGAACATGAGAAAGAGTTTGAAGACATGAAGAAGTATCTTGAAGATGAGAAAAATAAAAATGAGCACATGAGAGTAAAGTTGAAGGAAAAAGAGGAAGAATTAGAGATTGTTCAAAAAAATCTCTCAGAAGTTGAATCAAAAACCATTTTTTTCAAAACTCAACTTCTGATTATGGTGAAGGCTCTCAAAAAGCACATTCTTAGAAAATTCAACCGAAGAATAAAGTGGTTGCTGTGAAGAAGATAACTGAGAATGTTGCTTAGGTGGTCATGACCAGCATTACTAGGATCTCGGATGTTTCAAGGAAATCTAAGTCTATCACTGGTGAAAAAAAACCAAAATCAAGTAAGGTAGAATTTCTATAGAGAAATCTTGTTAACAAAAGAATGGTTGGTGGGGCTGAAGAAAGAGAAACAAAGAAGTATCAGAACAAAAGCTTTAGAAGAAGGTACTCCTTCTATGGGTACTGTTGGTATTGTAGTGGATTCAGGGATACAGCGAATATGTGTTGTTTCAATCAACATTATTACCACCAGCCTACAGGTTATTAAATGCAGAGATTGAGGGGTAGTGAATCTCCTCAAAGGATGAAGAGTGAAAGGGTGTTCTTGAAGAAAGGAAAGAATAATGAAGTCAAGACAAGAAATAGGTTTCAGCCTCTAAAGACTATTTTCGAAAGGTGTGAAAAACCTTGACATATTGCAAAAGGAAGCCTTGTGCTGTTACCAGCTCAACAAAAAGTTCTTAATTCTCAGAAGCTGAAGGAGAAGAATGAATTGAAAGTACAAAAAATTCTTGTTGTTGAAACTGCTCTAAAAGTTATAAAGGAAGAACGACCTTGGATACTTGACAGTGGGTGTTCATCACATATAACAGGAGATATGAAGTTTCCAAAGAATGTGAAAAAGTTTAATGAAGGCACTGTGACATTTGGAAATGATGAGTCTCTAAAAATCAAAGGTGTTGGGTCAGCCATCATTGGGAAGGAAAAATTGATGTCCAAGAAAACTCTGAATGTTGATGGGATGAAGCACAACATGATGAGTGTATCACAATTGTGTGATGAGGGAAACAATGTTATCTTCATGAATGATGGATTTGTGGTGAAAAGTGAAGAAGATGGGGAGATTGTTACAAGAGGACAACGAACTAAAAGAAAATTTGTTTCAAGTTCAAAATTCACAAAACTCTTGTTACATGAGCATAGTGGAAGAAAATCCATTGTGTCACAGAAGTCTTGGGCACATGTGTCAGAGAAATATGAGCAAGTTATCTCAAAGGGACAGTGTTGGAGATATTCCAGAGTTTCTAAGAATAAGATATTGGTTTTTCACTACATGTCATAAAGGAAAGATTACAAGTGTTGTGCATAAGAAGGTTGACATTTGTTCTAAACAACCCCTTGAACTAATACATTCTGATATATGTGGGTCATTGAGGAGACAACAATAAAATAGAGACAAGTACTTCATCACATTCATTGATTATTTTACTCACATTACATGTGTTATTTTTATGAAGCACAAGTTAGACACCCTGAAAATGTTTAAAAGATTCGAAAGGAAAGCTGAGAAAGAATGTCAGTAATCTGTGAAGAAGTTGAGAACAGATAATGGTGGTGAGTATAGAAGTGAAGAGTTTGAAGACTATCTTGAGAAGAATGGGATTCAGCATGAATATAGTGCACCATATACACCTCAAAAAAATGGGGTTGCTGAAAGAAAGAACAGAAGCTTGGTGGAAATGGGAAGAACCATGTTGCTTGAACATGGTCTTACTCATTTCTTTTGGAGGCAAGCTACAAGTACAAGTGTTTATATTCAAAATCGATGTTTCTAGAGGCCCTAATCAAATAAGATTCCATATGAACTTTTCCATGGAATTACTCCAAGTATGAAGCATGATAAAGTTTTTGGGAGCCCATGCATTATAAAGATGAAAGGTGGAAGCAGAGGAAAATTCGAGCAGAAAGGAGGAGATGGATTTTTTCATGGATATGCACCAGAAGGAAGAGGTTATAGATGCTTTAACAAAGAAACAAGAAGAATTGTGAATGTAGTTGATGTAAAAGTCACTGAAACTCCTAGAAATGATAAGCATGTCCAGATAGACAAGGAAGATGAGGAAGATGAAGTTAACAATTCTGATAAGGATGCAATGAAATGCAATCCTAATCAAAATGAATAATTGTATTCAGTCATATCTAGTGATGAGGAAGGAACAATAAAAACCTATCCAATGATGATGAAAAAAGTGTAAGCTCAGAATATTATTAGTGATCAACGTCACATGGTCCAAACCTGAAGAACAAGTAATTCTATATCACATACTTCCTTGTATTCGAAAGATCAACAAAATGATGTTAAAGAATCCTTTGAGCATCCGGAATGGGTTCAAGCCATGAATGATGAATTAGATCATATTGAAAAGAATAACACATTGGAACTCGTACCCAAGCCTGAAAGTAAGAACATTATTGGCACCAAATGGGTCATATGTAATAAGTTGAATGAACAAGGTGATGTTTTTAGAAATAAAGCATGATTGGATTGTAAAGGCTACTCTTAGATTGAAGGAATTGACTTTGAAGAAACTTTTTCTCTGGTAGACAGATGAGAAACTATCCAAATATTTCTTTCTATTGTTGCACAATGAGGCTACAAAATTTTTCAAATGTATTTTAAATCTGCATTTCTTAATGGTGATCTCAAAGAAGAAGTTTATATTGAGAAACCATGTGGTTTTGTTGTTGGGAAGAATGAAATTTCTGTATGCATGTTGAAGAAAGCCTTGTATGGGCTATAGAAAGCACCAAGATCATGGTACTCCAAACTAGATACTTGATTTAAAGAAATGAACTTCAAGAAAGGAAGAGTTGATAGCAATCTGTATATCAAGGAAATCCAACATCTTTCTCTCATTGTGATTGTCTATGTTGATGACATTCTTTTTAATGGGAATGATGAAAGGATCTGTGAAAGGTTTTCTGAAGAAATGAAGAATGTCTTTGAGATGTCTATGTTCGGTGAAATGAGATACTTTCTTGGGTTACAAATTTTACAACAAAAAGAATTCATTTTTCTTTCCCAAGAAATGTATGCTTAGGAAATTCTTAAAAATTTTGGGATGGAAAACTCAAAACCTGTATCAACTTCTATCTCAATGGGAATAAAGCTAAGAAAAGATGATGAAGGAAAATAAGTTGATCAGAAATAATATCAAAAGCTGATTGGAAGTTTATTATATTTGACTGCATCAAGGCCAGATATTGTTTTTGTTGTTACCTTATGTGCAAGATTCTAGAGTGCTCCTAAAGAATCACATCTTGTTGCTGGAAAAAGAATTCTCAGATACATAAAAGGCATAGAAGAATTTGGAATCATGTATAGTGGTTCAAATAACATTGATTTGTTTGTCTATTCAGATGCATATTGGGTAATAAATTGATGATAGAAGATCCACATATGGTGGAGTGTTCTTTCTGGGAAATGGTTCTGTTGGTTAGTACTCGAAGATGAAGAATTATGTGACAATCAGTACAGCTGAAGCTGAATATGTTGCTGCAATCATGGCTACTACTCAACTTATCTGGATGAAAACACAGTTGGAGGATTCGTTAGTCCAAGTGAAGTTGCCCTTAATCTTGGGCTATGATAATCAAAGCACAATTAATCTTACTAGAAATCTAGTCCAACATTCACGATCGAAGAATATTGACATCAAATATCATTTCATCAAAGAGAAGGTGGAAAAGAATGAACTGAAAATTGAATATATTTCATCTACTGAACAAGTTTCTGATATATTCATGAAACCCTTACTGAAGGAATCATTCTCAAGATTGATGTTGAACATGGAAGTCTAACCTATTTCTCTTCAAGGCTAAGGTATGTTGTTTTGTCCCCTCTCTCTTCTTATTTTTTGATTGTTTTTTCAAGGGGGAGAAGTTGTTTGTATCATAAATCTATTTGATTAAAGAGAGAGTTGAGGGTAAGCTGTGAACTCAGCACTGCTTGTGTATGTGAACTATTCTAACTACATGTTGGAGTGGTTGTAGGAAATAACATTATGTTATTTGAAGGATGTATGAAACTGAAGATGTATGAAGTTGAAGATATCTTTTTCACTACCTATGGACAACATGGTTTTGCTGTCAATGATTCTTGTTTCTTAAAATGAGTTATCTCACGTAGGCTTAGAATTATTGATAAGTTATCCATTTCTTGAGGTTACAAAGTTTGGTGATTTTTGAAAACATGGTTGAAAACAAAATCCAATGGGGGGGATTTTTAGGACCAAGCTGAAGAAAGAGATGGTTTGCATGGATTGTATTTTGTTGATCTTGAGGAATTTATCATAAAGGAAAGGATCCTTGAATTTATAAGAATTTGGAAGATAGAAGTTGGAGAAGATTGGAACCAAGTATATTGATCATTCAGAGTCCGGAGATTGAGATGTTCGGAAATGAGTATATTTAACATTCAGAGTCTAGAGATTGAGAAGTTTGAATCTAAGAATATTGAACATTCGGAACCTGGTGTTTGATGAATTCGGAGTCTGGAATTCAGAGTCTGGAAGTTGAGAATTTCGGAACCAGGAATTTCAATATTCTTGAAAGCTGGCTGATAGGAGGTGTAAAGACATTAATTGTGACAATTCTTTGCTGATCTATAACTCTAAGTTGTGAGTATATGCAGGTACTCACGATGCAAGCAAAACTTTGTACAAGAAGTCATTCAGAGAATTAGGAAGAGCTGCTCTGAGAACCGGTGAAGTCGCAAAAAGGAACAGAATTTGCGGAGTCTACTTCCTGAATAGAATTTGTGGAGTATACTTCTTGAACAGAATTTCCGGAGTCTACTTCCTGAATATCATTTTCAATGTCTACTTCCTGTCCAGAAGTTCAAAGTCGACTTCCGGAGTAAGATGTTAATAGCGGAATGTTCGTAGTAGATTTACTAAAGAAGAAGTTCGTAGCAGAAAGTTCGGAGTCGACTTGCTGAAGAAGAAGTTTGTAGTGGAATGTTTGGAGTCAACTTGCTGAAGAAGATGTTCATAGCGAGAAGTTCAGAGTCTACTTCCTGAACCTGAAGTTTGTAAACAGAAGTACAGAGTCATGCCTAGAATTGAAAAGTCATACTGAGAACAAGAATGTCGTACCGAGAATTGGTGAAGTCATAACAAAAAGCCATACTGAGAAATGATGAAGATTCATACCAATAATTCAAATGGTGTCATGCTGAAGAAGCAGTGAAGAGTCATACCAAGAATTGAATGTTATGATGATGACTCAAGAAGAGTGGATCCGAGAAAGTGATGCCGAAAAATCATAAAGGGTGAATTCGAGAAAGTAATGCCGAGAAGACAGATGAGTGGATCTGAGAATGTGATTCCGAGAAACATGGTCAGATCTGGAAAAGGCCAAAGCTCTAAATCAAGTTAAGGGGAATAATATTCAAGAAGATTCTAGAATCGTTGAAAAAGGCTTATGTACTCCGAGATTTCAGGAGAAATTAAGATTTGGGTGAATTTAAGTGAGTGGGAAAATATTTTGGTTTCCCATCTAAGCATAATTTGAAGCACCTATAAAAGGAGATCTTGGTGCTAAGTAAGTGTGTGATGAAAAAGTAGAGAGAGAAGATCTGGTAATCTAGAGAGAGGAATAAGTGTTTGGTCGGAAGAGTTTCATTACAATTTCAATCGTAACGAGAATTTGATACTGGTTGAAACAATATTATGTTTTTCTGATTGAATTATTCAGAGTGAAGTATTCGGAGTGAGGATTCGGAATGGGAAATCAGTACTGGCTGTCACCGTATTGAGTTTGTCATACTGAGGAAGACTCGGATTGAAGAATCAGAGTGAAGAATAATGTTTGGAGTGAATAATTCGGAGTGGAGATTTGGAATGTGGAATCAGTACTGGCTGTCACCGTATTGAGTTTCTCATACTGAAGAAAATTCGGATTGAAGAATCAGATTTGGAAAATTTAGAGTGGAGATTCGTAATGGGTAGTTTGGACTGTAATTTATCTATCTCAATTCCAAGGAGCCCTTTCTTTTCTTCTGGGTATGGAAGTGAAGATTTGTGCTGAACTTGCTTACACTGGTGTATTTGAAAGGAAGTGCAGGTAACATAAGTTGTTACAAGAAAAGAGACTTTGCCTTATTATGCTAAGAGGGTGCACACACCCTGGAGGTATTGTTTCACAGTGCTTCACGAGGGTAAGGGTATATCCTACTCATTGTAATCCAAGGATTGTTTTCATAGTGGATTTCATGGTGCTGGATTGTTTCGAACCATACCAAGGACGTAGCTATTCTTATTAAATAGTGAACCTTTTAAATTGTTTTGTTCCTTTGGATGTGTACTTGTTTTTTCAGTAGGGAATTATATATTTATCATGAGAAAAAGGTTGTTCTCAATAATAAGGGAACGTAAAAGAAGAAAAATTGGTACCACTGATTAAACCCCCCCCCCCCCTCTCAGTGGTTCATTACTCCAGCTGGGTCCTTACATCATGCTGCCATAGCACCCGTACCAGATGAACTGACTGGACACAGTGAACCATCATACTGCGATCGATAGTCTGAATAGGATTCTCTTCAAATGATGCATCTGCTTCAAACTCAACCTCATCAGGTTGTAGGACATGAGACAGGTCTGAAAAGTTACATCGAAGCTGAGAAACGTGGAAGACGTCATGCATAACCCGGTACCAATGTGTTAAATGCAACTAATAGTAAAACAGCCCAACTCTCTCCAATACCTCAAATGGCTCGACGTACCATGGTGAAAGCTTACCCTGTCTATGAATCCTCTTGTGTCCCATCCTTGGCGAGACACACAGGAAAACCTGATCTCCGACCTCGAACTCCAGAGGTCGGCTCCGCTGATTAATATACAAATTCTATCGAGACTGTGCTGTAGCCTTCTCTTCTGAATCAACTCTATCTACTCTGAGGTCTCCTGAACAACATGAGGTCCCATCATAAAGGTGGTCATCATGGCCTACCATACAAAGCCTTATAAGGTTCCATCTAAATAGTATCATGAGAACTCTTGTTGTAGGCGAACTCCACAAGAGGTATATGTTTCTCTCAAGAACCTCCAAATCCAGAATGCATACTCGGAGCATATCCTCAAGCACCTGAATCGTACGCTCAGACATGCCATTTGTCTAGGGAAGATTTCATGTACTCAAAATTAACTTCTTACCCAAGGCCTTCTGAATCCCCTGCCAGAACCGAGAAGTAAAACGCGCATCCCTATCTGAAACGATGGAGTGCGGAACTCCATGCAGACGTATTATCACTCGGATGTACAACCATCCCAACTCATCAACACTGAAGGTCTCCTTGATCTGCAAGAAGTGAGAAACCATCATAAGTTTGTTGATGATAACCCAAATAGCGACATTCCCTCGAGGTGACCTCAGAAAACCGGTCACGAAGTCCATCACGACGTCATTCCACTTCCACTCGATAATGGATTACTTCTCTAAAAGACCTGGTGGTCGCTGATGATCTACCTTCACCTTCTGAAAAGTGGAACATCTCATGACAAAACCAGAAACATCTTTCTTCATACATGGCCACCAATACTGGTGGTGTCGAACATGATACATATTGGTGACACCATGATGAACTGCCCAAACTGAGGAACGAAAATCCTGCATCTTCTCCTCGCGTATGTCTGCTAGCACCTATACGCATCCCTATAAATTCAAGATATCATCCTCACCCACTGTCCATCCCGGAAGATGGTCCTCTCCTGACACACTCTCTCTTAGGACTATGCCTTCATAATCTGATAGCTGCTTCATTCGAACTCAATCGAGAAGAGTAGAGGTAACAACAACAGATGAAAGAAAAGTCTACCCCTGTCAGTCGTGCACCTCCAAATGCATCTTAGTGAACAGAGCCATTAGCTTCCACTCACTACTGGCCTCCTGAACTACCTATATCTGAGTCCTCCTGCTCAACACATCAACTGTTGTGTTGAACTTTCCTGATGTATAGGCATGCTCAAATTCAAAATACTGAAGGTACTTAACCCACATTTTCTATCTCAAATTCAGATCATGATGAGTGAATATGTACTTGAAACTTTTTTGGTTGGTGAAAACCACAAAATGCTCTCCCAGATGATAATGTATCTAACAGCATAAGTCATGAACTACTGCCACCAGCTTGAGATCGTTCTTCTAGTAGTTCCTCTCTTATGGCCTCAATTGTTAAGACCCATATGCAACGACTCCATCTCTATGCATAGGCACATCTCCCTGCTCGATACCTAATTCATCACAGTAGATAGTATAGCTCTTTCCTGGTTCTAGAAAGACTAGTGTCGGAGCTGAAGTCAACCTCCCTTTCAGCTCTTAAAATGCTGAATCGCATGAATCTGACCACAAGAACATTGCACACTTCTTAGTTAGACCTGTCAACAGTGTTATTAAGCATGTGAAGTCCTATATGAAACTTCTGTAGTATCCATCCAAACCTAGAAAACTCTGCACCTGAAAGACATTCTTTGGATGCTCCCATGAAAACTACTGCTCTCACATTCCCTGGGTCTATTGATACTCATGCTTATGAGATAACATGACACAAAAAGTGAATATAGTACATCCAAAAGTGGCACTTTGATAGCTTAGCATATACCTGATGCTCCTCTGTGTACTCAAAACGATCTCAAGGTGGGTCGCATGGTCATGTCGAGTGTGAGAGTATACCAAGATATTGTCCATGAAGACCACCATGATAGAGTCTAAGTATGGATGGAACACTCGGTTTATTAGTGCCATGAAAAATTTAGGCACATTCGTGACACCGAACGGCATAACCATATACTCATATAGACCATACCTACTCCGGAAGGTTATGAGTCGTATATCATATGGTCTATCATCCAACTGATGAAAATCGGACCTCATGTCAATCTTCAAGAACACCCAGGCTTCTCAATGCTGATAAAATAGGTCATAAATCCTGGGAAAGGGATATCGGTTCTTGACCGTCAACTGGTTCAACATCCGATATTTCACACAAATTCTAAGGGTGTCATTGGCCTTCTTCTCAAAAAGGATTGGCAAACCCCATGGAGAAGTACTGGGTTAGATGAAACCATTTTCCTACAACTCCTCCAATTTCTTCTTGAGATCCTTCAACATAGGTGTATCCAACTTATAAAGAGGAATTGACACTGATGCCTCACCTGAAATGGGCTCGATAGAAAAGTCTACCTCATGATCCAAAGGAAAACCTGAAAAGTCCTCAAGAAATACATCCCTGAAATGATCCACCACTGGAGGAAAGTCCAGATGTAAAGCTCCTTGGTCATCCAGATACAAACTGACAATCTGAGCTTTAACTCATCCTATCCCATGATGCTCAGGTCCTGATATACTATCCTGGGAATCCCACTCACCCCGATGGAGAAAAGATCCACCTTCAGGTGATTTGAAAAGCACCATGTGGCGATAACTGTCGACGACTGCTAGGTAAGGAACTATCTAGTCCATTCTGAGAATGACATCATAGCCTGTCATCTCTAGGACATAGAGGTCCTATGGTAAGTGATACCCAGCCAGCTCTAGAGGGAACTCCTTGCACTGACATACACTAGCCAACATAGTCCCCAATGTTTTGACTTGTGTCAACATGATAGTAGAAGAAAAAATATAGATCCCAAGACTCTCCACAACAGAAACATAGATAAATCTATGGGAAGCCCCTATATCAAAAAGACCATAAGATAAAACTGAGGCTATCGAGATGGTACCTCAAATAGTAGAGGGTCTGGGATCTTGCTCTTACAGGGTCTGCTTCACTGAAAAATCCTGACCAGAACCATGGCCTTGTGGCCCTACCTAACCTCTCTGAGATGATTATTCCTATTGTCATTGGAAGAACGGTGACTGACCACCATGGCCTTGACCTCCACTTCGGCCCGAACGGTCAGAAGAACTCTAGTTCCTAGACTGGTGAGAAAACGATGTCACTTCTCTTGAATGAGGAGTCAGGGATGAACCCCTATCACTAGCTATTGGTGAGAAAACCTTATAGAAGCACTAAATGTGACCCATCTTTCTGCAAGATCTAGACTCCACTCGGTCTCTCTGGCACTGCGGCCTCATATGCCCATCTCTTTCATAATGGTAGCATACCACCTGGCTACCTGAAGATGTGTCTCACTACCTCGAATCACCACACATAAACTCCCAACGATGCTTCCTACTGTCAGCTGAAGAAGCACTACCTCTCGAAGCGGATCTGACCTAGTTCTCATCCCTATAATCACTCAGATTGTGCTCTAAAATTAGTTCCTTGTAGACAATGGATGTGATCGAAGTCAGCCTGAATATATTCACCTATGAGCAGATCTCCCGTCTGACGCCATCCTCAATATTCCTTACCAAGAAAAACCCATCTGTGCTCTGGAGGGGTTTGAATCTATGAATTTTGGTGAAACAATAGGAATAGTTCTTTATAGAAATATTACCCAGCTCTAGGATCATGAACTCACAGGCTCAGTCGACCCTCAGGGTCTCTAGATAAAATTAGTCATAAATGATGCACTGAAACACCTCCCACACCATAACCTACTAATGACCTTCATGTGAGATCATGACCCACCATCACTTGGTGTAGTCTCATAGAATTTGTGTAGTGAGCTTGAGTTTCCTTTCTGGAGGTGTCTCTAGATGCTCAAAGATCATAACCATGGATTCTAACCATGACTCTACAGCCTGAGGTCCTCCTTACCCTGGAAATGTTGGAGGATTCTGCTCCTAGAAAACCCGCGCCATGTCTGCCATAGTCGAGGCAGGAGGTGGTGCTACTTAAAAGGTTTGCATCATCCTTAGAAAGCATTCCCTAAACTGCACATCAGCGGATGTAACCAGTATCACTACTGGCGTCAAGGATGGCACAATAGGAGGATCTATGGGAAGTCCCTGATCAGCCATATACAGTGTCTAATCACCGCCTGGCAACTGGCGTGCAACCAGAGGACGTCGCAGTGCCGTGACTATACAAACTCAATATGTACACCTTATATCAACATTAGAAAGAACTGAAAAACAGAAGGCACTAGAAAGAACATGGAAAAGAAGGTACTCGAGTTATGCAAAACATGACTACATGGCATGTACTTTACCTACATGGTGTGTTCCCTTAATTCATTTACATGGGCATGTAATTATACCAACACTGGCCATGTGACCCCCCAAATACACGATGTGTTTTCCTAGCACATGGCGTGTACTTCAATCTTATTCCCTGCATGAGTCCTTCTACATGGTTAAGAAACACGGCTCATCTAAGACAAAACTACCTGGTGTGTTCAAGGAAGACACGACGTGTACTAGAAATGCTTTACCTAGGAAGTGTTGTTAACGACATAGTTAGATACATGGCTGACACTACACGGTGTGTTCCAGATGGACCTGGCGTGTACGTGATAGGGTAACACTAGCCCGTGTTGTTCGTGACAAGGTCGGGTTCCTAGATGAGATGACATGACATGTCAAATTCAGACACGACATGTATGTAAAAAGATAACATGATCTGTGTCGTTTGTGACATGGTCGGGTTACCTATTTTATAATACATGGTGTGCTAAAATAGTAAATTGTGTGTTCCTAAAATATTGTCACAACCCCATGTCTCTTCTCGCACAGTCACTGACATGTCTATAGACTACACGATGTGTAACCATAAAGTACATGTCGAGTATTCTGGGTTTTTTGAGACGGTAGCCTCAGAAACTGCTCCGGAGTCCAGAAAACACAGAAAACCAGTGTTAAGGTGCCAAATTCTGATCCATGAGGGCTCATACTCCCTACGAAATAAAGTTTTTCATCTTATACAAGTTACAAATAAAGTAAAACGGTCAATGTTCCACCAAATTCTTGTCCATGAGGGCTTATAACACCTCAAGAACCAAAGATTGACATCCATCTAAGCAAATCACTATACAAACAAATTCTCTATCAAAAAAATGGATTCTATCAAAGAATCTATAAAAATAGCACGCATAATTTACACAACATCTATCACAACAGTATGAAATAGATAATTCATCCTAGATGGCATAGAAATAATTCATGGAATGTGATTTATAACAAGTGCCTATATGATACATGAGATGGCATACCCAAATCTCATCGGGTTGTGACAGAAATAGAATCACAATAACAACAACGGTAATAGCACATGAATTTGAATCACCCAACGAAAAAATCAAAACAACTGTATAATTGAAAACCAGTAAAATTGCAATAAAAGTGGTAGTATGGATTTTCCCTGTACATAGGCTAGCTACTCCCTGGAACAGCTTGTTACCAAGTACCTATTCCGTCCTATCCCAATCTATAGGCTCCAAATAGAAATTCAAGAGAAAAGAAAACCTCTAATACCACTTTGTAACATCCCGGTTCTAGAAGCCTCCCAAAGGTGCCCCGTACCCGGGTGGTCACATGGCCTCAAGCACATTTCCCAAATGCCAAAAGCTTCCAACTAGCAGCGAGGGCCCTGGGTGTGATAGTGGGGAAACTATGCCCTCATTGGCAGAGTACACAGTGAAAGTAACAACACATACAATATCAGAAGCAGTAAGTATAAAACAACAATACCAGCAGAAACTAATAAATAACCAACGGGAGCATAAGTATATGTAAATGATGAATGATACATATATGTCTAGGAAAATATACAAAAAAGTCACAATGCTGAATATACTACTAAATAAAAGTACAAAAGAAAAACAACTGATGAGAAACTCCTCAACATCTCAATGCTCGGCTTGGTCCCATGATCTCTAGCTCCACTTCAATCAAGAACCTAAAGTAGAAGGGCTCTTTCACTTATCTATACCTGCAACAATATAATCAGTTTGGGCCCAAAAGGATGTCCAAATAGGGTGTGAGGAAATGTCCTAGTAGGCAACCACCCAAAGATCTATGACTAACAGTCAGTGAATATATGGCAGGTAAAAGTATAGAAAGTAGTAAACAGGGAAGTACTGAACAACAAACAATCCACAGTTTCCAGCACAATATTACAAACAAGTAAACAGTCACCCATGCAAGTAGAACAAACAGGTTACCTTTGGGTAGTTCACATAGCCTAAACCCAATGGTTCAACCTACAAGTACTAGAAACCCACTGGGAAGCGCACACAGTCTCACCCCTCTAGTTCAGCTAAAGAATGGACTCTTTGGGGATGCACTTATCGTCAATTCCCCCTATAGTCTCGTATCGTACTAAAAGTGCTCTGGGAAAGTACTAAACGTCTCATTACCATTGTTGCACGCATCAAGGAACTACAGACACTCTGAGGAAGAACTAAACAATATTTCCCCCTATGGTCTCACATCCTAAATTAAAGACACTCTGGAGAATCTCTTACGTCCATTCTCTCTATGGTCTACTACACTGGGTTCTCATAAACCTGTGTAAATTCAGCATGTATCACATCACGTAATGGCCAAAGTAACTTAAAGACCTAATTGGATAGCATTCTATGATATCTCAACATGGAAGAATAGGCACACCATCCTACAAATAGGCATGGAACTAGCAATAGCCTAACAGGAAAAACATGACCAAATGATCATAAACAAGAAACCATGCATGGGAAAAACATCCAAAACACAGTAAATTACCTTATTCACCAACAATAATCTCTACTCAAGCATATAAAAAAATAAATAAAAAAAAGGGAAAAACATGGAACACACAATACCATGTTCAAGGGTATTGGTGTAATTTTCACAAATACTCAAAGACATCCCACAGAAAGGCACATAACACCTACCTCGACATTAGGAGGTTGATATACTTGAACCACGAGGCTTGAATCTCCTTGAACATCGTAGATCTATAAAAATGCACAAAATTTTCAACCCATGATAACATGGAAAATATGATGAATTGGAAAATTATGCTCTAGATGAAGGAAGAGCTTACCGTTGCGGTTCCAATACAATCGACGACAATCAATTTGGAGAACAGAAGGAGTCTCGGGGGCTTGGAGGATACTCACGACTGTATGAGACGCTCTCAGTCGAAGAAGCAAGAGAAGAAGATGGTTCTGGGGTTAAGACACGACCCCGAACCATTTAATGAAAAAATGAAAGTACACGGTGTATACTTTTAGATTACACGTCATTTACTAGGCTTTTCCATACTCTGCTTTAAGAGGCCTCCACATCACCCCTACCTTGCCGTGTGCATGGTCATGACACGTCTAGCACACGACCTCAAGTGACATCAAAGTACACGGCGTGTACTTCAAAATTTTCCAGAAACTTCTCTTTTCTAAAAAACTCCAAAAAATGAAAAACATACCTGAAAAGAAGTTTTGGGTTCTTATAGAATTGGTCTATAGGACTAATTTCTATGGGCTCTATAGGCCTGATTGACCAATTAGTAATTAGTCCAACAATGCTATTGCATAATTGGCCAATTTTCCCTAATGTCCAATTTTCATATAGGCCTAATGGCCAATTGGCCAATAAAAATAATTTAATAATGTCCAATTGGAATATAGGCCTAATGGATAAATTTCCAATATGCATGTAGGCCTAATGGACAATTGGACTATAGGACATTTAGCTTTATGAAAAAATGGACTCTAGGCCTACTGGCCAATTGACCACTAAGACTAATGGTAAATGTCACATTAATGGCATATCTTAAAGGTATTTTTCATATAATTTACATTCTTTCTTTATTTTGGGGTTTTTTAATGAATTTTTTGACGTAAATGGTGGGTTTTTAAATTTTGGGCCAACCCGAGATCCCATTTCCAATTTTAAAAATAAATTTTGTTTCATTAATAACTCCATTTTTTGTCAACCTTTTCACCCATTAAACATTCAAAATTACTTCATTTAACTATTAAAACCACCAAAGAAATTTGGGCCCCTTAAAAAATAATTAGTATCTTGTATTTGGCTGATCAAATTAGGTGTTGGGCCAACCTGAAAGTCCATTTCCAGTTTTAAAATGTTTTTTTATATCTTTCATAAAATATTAATTTTTTATCCTTTTTCAGTGATTCCACCTCTCACATGTTTCAACTGACCCAAACTCACCCCCATATGTGTTTTACCCTCTTTGAAGTTCGTATTCATCGAGAATTAGGGCGAACATGTCCAACTCCAAAAACAAACATCCAGATTTCTCAAGTAAGTTGGTTCTCTTCCTTTCTCCTCCCTTTTTCTTAGGGTTTCTTCTTTTTTATTGAATCTTCGAATGTCCATAAGCTACGGATTCATACCTAATGTTTTAGGTTTGAGTTTCTTGGTCCAATCCTCTGGTTTTAGGTTCAATATTACTCCCTTGCGGTGCGGCGAAGGTGCAGTTGAAGTGACGCACAAGGATTTGGGGGTTTTGACTCTTTTGGTAGGTGATTCCAAATGTAGGTATTGTAGAATGATTCGGATTGCTTTATTTATATTTCCATTAAGTTCCTCCTTCATTATTTTGATTGTGAAAATTGATTTGGGTAGCATTTTCAAAGCGGTTGATTTTTAAGTGCCAAATTTGTGTGAAAATGTGTGTTTTACATGTGCAACCCATGTTGTGCCTCTTGGTGTTGTTTTAAAATTTATGGATTGGATTTATAAAAATGTTTTGATGCTGAAATTTATGGTTTGTTATAATATTGGTCGCCATTTGTGTTTAAATGTGTTATTTTAGATGAATTTAATGTGAAAAATTTGATTAATTTTCTTGAAATTGTTTTATTGAAATTATAAGTGGTTTATTGAGTTATATAAAAGTTATAAAGAATGTTTAGAAAATTTTATGAATGTGTGTGACCATAAAAGATATTTATATGTGAAAATTGATTTTGGTATCATGTGGTAACTATTTGAGCACAAGACAGAAAACCCGGGTAACTAGGTGGGCTAATGTGTATTAGTACGCTAGTGAACGGAGGGGTTTTGACCATGGTTCACTTAGCATGAATAAAATGGATAACACTAAAAAATATATAATGGAGGTGATTGAAGACCACTAGGTTATGGGTATGCTCCCTACCAGTGGCTCATGCACGAGAACAAGTTTTATTATGGTTACTTTCACTGAGGTATGAGGTACTTGGGGCTCACAACTAACGAGTTCCTAGGGGTGTTCCTATGCTTGGTGATCATGACCTTTTTGGTATTTATATTTTCCTTAAGGTATATTGGGATGTGAAAACCAATATATTTCATGTTTTATTAAAATTCACTCAATCTTTAAAGTTATCCCCATTGAAAGTTATTTTAATTTCTAAGTTTCACTTATAGAAATTAATGCTGCCATTCTCTATCTATAACTCTCGCAAGATTTTTATTTTATGTTGCCTATAACTTGAAATAATTTGTTGATAACCTATTGGGATTATTCAGACATGATACTAACACCTTTGGGTGTAAGTAGACTTGATCATGTTTAACACCGGCAAAGGCAAGGCCTTGGGTGATGGCGGTTCGGGTTGCTAGTTTCTCTCAATGGTGTAGTGTTGTGGAGACAGCTTGTGGGTGATGACCCCTTGTCATGTGGAGTATCATGGGAGGTTTTTATACTACTTTTATACACATCTGGACCTCTTGTGTATTTTTTAAACCCATATACTCAGTTCTGAATTTTATTATGTCTTGTTTGGCATAATTTTTAAGACTTGGATTATTTTTCATTTTTGGTTATTTTATGAATCCAAAATCAGGTAAATCATTCCCAAATGAATTTTATTGATACTCATGAACCTTTTCCAGCCTGTGGGGATAGGGAACGCTCTTCGGTCCATTCCACGAGCCAGGTTTTGTGCTGGTTTGATGGAGACCAAATTCGGTTCGTGACACAATGGTATCATAGGGGGTTAAACTTTTTTAGTTATATTATTATTTTGGGATGAGTCGGGCTAGATAGGAGATAGGACTGTAGGGGCTCAGAGTTTTGGTCATGAGTAGGGTTCCTGGCCCATACCCTCGTGAAAGACCACGAGTCTCCATGGGATGTCCGAATTGTTTGTTTATCTTCACTTCCAGGTGAGACGTGTGGGATGCAGACTGCTCGTGGACATCGAGGGTGGTGAAGCAGTTGTTTATTTTACTGTTGTAATGTGTTTGGATTATATATATCTGATGTTACTCTTGATATTTTCAGAACTATTGTACTGATTTTTTTTCCTTGTGACTGTTGCCTTTTGTAGCAACATGCCTACCCAGAAAGCTCCCATGCACCCACAGGAGGAAGCCAGAGAGAGTTCTCTTACACCACTCAATCAAAGGACGATAGAAGCCGTGGTCCAAGCTGTCCAGGATCTGGGATAGGGAGGGGTTATGGCTCCTACTCCAGCCAGAGAAGATGAGTCTGGGCCCAGGAAGGATAAGGCCCCGGAGTTCATGAAAAATAAACCTCCTTATTTTTGAGGTAGCTCAGAAACTCAAGAGGTAGAGTAATGGCTTGAGAAGATAGAGAATCTATTTGAGTTCTTGGACACACCTTAGGAGGTCTAGGTGAAATGTGCCTCTTTTCAGCTAGAGGCTCCCAGCCGTTGGTGGTGGGAATCAGTGCATCAATCTGGGAAGCATGAAAACATGAGCTGGAGAGATTTTAAGGCCATCTTCAACAAGAAGTATTGTCCAGAGGTTCTATTCTATGCCAGATCTCTAGAATTCATGGATCGTTCCTAGTGAGATCATTCAGTAATGGATTATGCTAACTGTTTTTCTGATTTAGTATGGTATGTGCCTGAGATTGTTTCAAGTGAATACTTGAAAGCTCGGAAATTCGAGAAGGGACTCCAACCATAAATTTACTCACAGGTCTTCCTATTCATGTTGGGAACTTATTATGAGGTGGTCGATCATGCTTGTATGGTAGAGATTGATCTGAAGGTGAAATCTGTGATCTTTGTAGGTGTATCTTCTATGGGAACTGGTAGATCGGCTGAAAAGACGAGGAAGAGGGAAGAGCATGGAAAGACGGGAGGTGGTAGTTCAGTACACTCTTACAGGAAGTTTTCATTAATGGATTTAGATGCATGGATTGTCATGTGCCACCAGTGTGGGAAGACAGGTATCATCCATCTAGCATGACCTTATCCTCCAAAGATATGTTTCCAGTGTGGAGGTATGGGACACGTGCCGCGCTTTTGTGGGTTAACGAATCCACTTCAAAGTGGGGCAGGATCTGTTCCTCCCAGCGGAGTTCCAGCGCAGTCTGAGCCATCAAGGATAGGGGGATCTCGGTTCAGTGGTCGTGGCAGTAGGGGTAGATCATCTTTTGGGCAGAGCCAATTTAGGGCAGAGCCACAGGTGGGTGGACGTTCTCAGGCAGGGACCAGACATTTTCATGTTGTGGATCAGGCACCGGCGGGATCTGATGGAGGACCTTTGATTGTTCGTGGTACCATTATGATTTCATCTTCTATAGTTGTAGTTTTTTTTTGATACTTTTGCTTCAGTTTCTTCTATATCTTACCATCTTGGGAACTTTTTGGGCCTTCCAATCGAGCTTTTGTCTGTTGCAATGGAGTTAGTAACACCACTGGGTAAGAAAAAGGAGAAGGGTCTTAGGTGACCGTCGTTCACACTCTCTGTGTTAGGTGTCAAGATGGAGTGGGATTTCTTGGCCCTTTATATGGACCTATTTGATGTGATCCTCGGCATGGACTAGCTGGTGTGATTCCAAGTGCATATTCACTGCTATCGGCATCGAGTTAGCTTTATAGAACCAAATGGGAGTCCTCTGTTATTTCATGGAGAATGGGATCCTCTGTCGGGTCGTGCGGGACCTCCAACTCCCTGATTTGGGGAATCTTACTTATCAGTTGTCGTCGCTCGCACTGGAGGTTGATGGTGGTGTCTTTAAGGGTGGGTTAACTCAAGTAGTGGATGAGTTCCTAGAATTCTTCCTAGATTATTTCTCAAGCTTACCCCCAGAGCAGGACGTGGAGTTCTCGATTGAGTTGGCACCAGGAACACAGCCGATATCCCTTCCCTCATATTGCATGGCCTCCACTGAATTGAGGGAATTAAAGATACCGCAAGACGATTTGGAATCCAAAGTATTCATTTTCTCGATCATCTCCCTTTAGGCCGCCCTAGTCTTATTCGCGAAGAAGGCCGAGGGAACCCTCCAGTTGTGCATCAATTATCGGAAATTGAATAAAGTGGCCATAAATAATGAACACTATTTTCCTCAGATTGAATATTTTTTCACCAACTGAAGGGGGTAAAGTGGTTCCCCAAAATTGAATTCCGTTCGGGATTCCATGAGCTCACGGTAAGAGAAGCAAACATTCTGAAGATGGCTTTCCAAATCAGGTATAGTCACGTCGAGTATCTTGTCATGCCTTTCCTATTGACGAAAGCCCCAATAGTTTTAATGGCGGTCATGAATAGGGTGTTCCACCAATATCTTGACTCATTTTTAGTGGTATTTGTGGATGACATCCTGGTTTATTCTGGATCTTAGGAGGAGAATGAGCACCACTTGCGGGTTGTTTTGAGAACCTTGCTAGACCATTGCATGTATTCCAAACTCTCGAAGTGCACATTGTGGATCAGGGAAGTGTAGTTTATGGGGCATGTCTTCTCAGAACATGGGGTTTCAGTGGATCCTGAGAAGATTAGGGCAGTTATGTCATGGGAACAACTGAGAAATGTGTTTGAGATTAGGAGTTTTCTTGGCCTGGCAGGTTATTATAGGTGCTTTGTCCGGGACTTCTTGTTGGTTGCCTCCACTGTGACTGCACTCACCTGGAAAGGGGTTAAGTTTGAATGGATCCCACTGTGTCAGGAATTATTTGAGGAGTTGAAGCGGTGGTTGACCACCGCACCTGTGCTAATTTTATCAGAGTCTGGGAAGGGTTATGTGGTTTATTATGATGAGTCAAGTATGGGCCTTGGCTGTGTACTCATACAGGATGACCATGTGGTGGCTTATGGTTCTCGCCACCTCTGGACGCCTAAGAAAAAATATCCAACTCATGACTTAGTGTGGGAAGTGGTGATGCATGCTTTAAAGACATGGTGACACTACCTATTTGGGGAGAAATTTGTGGTCTATTATGCCCACAAAATCCTAGCCTACATTTTCTCTCAGAAGGATCTCAATCTGTAGCAGTGCCGTTGGATCGAGTACTTGCAAGGATTTTACATTGTCATTGTCTATACCCCAGGAAAAGGTAATGTGGTGGCGGATGCTTTGAGCAGGAAGGTACCAGTGCAGGCATTGAGGAAGTCCAGCGATGAGTGGACTTTGATGGGTCTCTTCGCCCAGATGCACTTGGAGAGTATGGAGCATAGAGGAGGTACTTTACTGACTAGCATTCAGTTGGCTCCCGCTCTTCTGGAGTTGATTTAGCAGGAGCATCCTGGTGATGAGCTGTGCCAGTGATCTATGTTGTTTCTTTATGGTGGGGAGACTCCTTCTGATTGGTCTTTGTCTCCTAAGAGGATCTTGTGCTTCAAGGGCCATGTAGTGGTGCCATTGTCTCTGCGGAAGGTTGTGATGAAGGATAGACACCAATCTCAGTGGGTCGTCCATCCTGGTAGAACCAAGATGTATTACGATGTTCATCTCCAGTTCTGGTGGCTATGTATGAGACGGGACATAGTCGACTTTGTATCGAGATGCTACACTTTTCAGCAGGTGAAGGCATATCATCAGAGACCATCTAGCCTACTACAACCATTATAAATTCCTACCTGGAAGTGGGATGAGGTCACCATGGACTTCATTATTGAATTGCCTCATACACCTCAAGGGAGGAATTCTACCTGGGTAGTGATTGACCGTTTGACCAAGTCAGCTCACTTTATCCTGATAAGAGATACAACGAAGGTGGAGGAGCTTGGCCGTTTGTATGTTCAGGAAGTGGTTAGATATCACGGTGTTCTGTCATCAGTTGTTTCCGATTGGGACCCCTACATTACATCTCTGTTTTGGGGAGGTCTTCAAAAGGCATTGGGGTCGCAGATTAAGATGAGAACGGCATACCATCCTCAGACGGATGGCCAGACGGAGAGAGAGAATCAAATTCTGGAGGACATGCTTCGCGCATGTGTGTTGGATTTAGGAGGTGCATGGGATAGACATTTGGGATTGATTGAGTTTACTTATAATAACAGTTACCAATCCTCTATTATAATGGAACCCTTTGAGGCACTCTATGGTCGGCCTTGTCGGTCTCCTCTGTGTTAGGCTGAGGTAGGTGAGACATCCCTGTTGGGACTAAGCCTTGTGCAAGAGACATCTGAGAAGGTCATGTTGATTAGGAAGTATTTATTTATAGCTCAGATTCACCAGAAATCATATGCTCATAAGAGGCGTCGAGATCTAGAGTTTTCTATGGGTGATCCGGTATTTCTGAAAGTGGCCCCTCGTTTGGGTCACCGCCACTTGGGGAAGCAGGGAAAGTTGACGCTGAGATATGTCGGACCTATTGAGATCACCGAGCATATTGGTAAGTTGGCATATAGGTTGAATTTTACTTCTCAGTTGACATCCATCCATGATATTTTCCTTATCTCCCAGTTGAAGAAATGCAACTCGGATCTGTCCCATGTGCTGAATAGGGAGGAGTTGGGTATAGAGCCTGACTTATCTATTTTTGAGCGGCCAGTGCGAATAGTGGAGTCTCAAGAAAAGGTTCTCAGGGGAAAGTATATTCCACTGGTCCTAGTTCTTTGGCAACATGGGAGTTATACACACAATAAATGGGACCGAAAGTCATGGGTTGAGGAAGAGTACCCAAACCTATTTTCCAATCAAGCATCGGGTTGACTTTCAGGGGCAGAATGTCCTTCATGGTAGGGTGAATTGTCACATACATGGCATATCATAAAGTTATTTTTTATTTAATTTACATTATTGCTTTGTTTTGGGGGTTTTCCATGCATTTTTGATGGAAATGATGGGTTTTCAAAATTTGGGACAACCCGAGAGCCCATTTCCAATTTGAAAAATTAATTTTTTTCTTTAATAACTCCTTAGTTTGTCAACCATTTTCACCCATTAAACTTCAAAAATTACCTTCATTTAACTATTAAAACCACCAACTATATTTGGGCCCCTTAAAAATTCATTAGCATTATGGATTTGGGTGATCAAATTTGGTGTTGGGCCAACCCGAAAGCCCATTTCTAGTTTGAAAATGTTTTTTTAATTCTTTCATAAAGTATTCATTTTTTACCTTTTTAGGAGATTCCACCTCTCACATGTTCCCACTGAACCCAGCCGCACCCCCATCTTAGTTTTATCCTCTTTTAAGCAATGATTCATTGCTAATTGGGGCCGAATCTTTCCACCTCCAAAAAACGTCCAGATTTCTCAAGTAAGTTAGTTCCATTCATTCCTCCTCCCTTTTTCATAGGGTTTCTTCTTTTTTTATTGAATCCCCAAATTTACATAAGCTAGGGATTCTTACCTAGGGTTTTATTTTTGAGTTTCTTGGTCCAATCCTCTGGTTTTAGGTTCAATCTTACTCCCTTGCGGTGCGGTGAATGTGCGGTTGATGTGACACACTAGGATTTAGGGGTTTGACTCTTTTGGTATGTGATTCCATATGTAGGTATTGTATAATGAGTTGGATGGCTGTATTTCTATTTCCATTATATTCCTCCTTCATTATTTTGATTATGAAAATTGAGTTCGGTAGCATTTTCAAAGCGGTTGATTTTTAAGTGCCAATTTTGTGTGAAAATGTGTGTTTTACATGTGCAAACCATGTTGTACCTCTTGGTGTTTTTTTATAATTAATGGATTGGATTTATAAAAAAATTTAATTCGGAAATTTATGGTTTGGTATAATATTGGTCTCCATTGGGTTTTAAATATGGGATTTTAGATGAATTTAATGTGCAAAATTTGATTACTTTTCTTGAAATTGTTTTATGGAAATTATAAGTGCTTTATTGAGTTAAATTAAAGGTGAAATGAATGTGTATCTTCTATTTTGAATGTGTGTGACAAGAACAGATATTTATATGTGACAATTGATTTTGGTATCATGTGGTAACTATTTGAGCACAAGATGAGGAACCCGGGTAACTAGGTGGGTTAACGTGTACTAGTACGCTAGTGAACGGAGGGGTTTTGACCATGGTTCACTTAGCAAGTCTAACATGGATAACACTAAAAAACTATAATGGAGATTATTTCATACCACTTGGTTATGGTTATGCTCCCAACTATTGGCCCGTGTATGAGAACGAATTTTATTATGGTTACTTTCACCGAGGTACGATGTACTTGGGGCTCATAACTGACTAGTTCCTAGGGGTGTTTCTATGCTTGGTGCTCATGGCCTTTTTGGTATTTATCTTTTCCTTATGGTATTTTGGGATTTGAAAACTAGTAGCATGCATGTTTTATTAAAATGAACTCATTATTTAAAGTTATCCACATTGAAAGTTATTTTCATTTCAAAGATTCACTTTTAGAAATAAATGCTACCATTTTCTGTTTATAACTCTCTCAAGCTTTTTATTTTATAATGCCTATAACATGGAATCCTTGTGTGATATCCTACTAGGCTTTGTCTCACACCCTACTTACAACTTTGGGTTTAAGTAGACGTGATCATGTTTTCCAGAAGCAAAGGCAAGGCCTTGGGCGATGACGGTTCGGGTTGCTAGTTTCTCTCAATGGCATGGTGTTGTGGAGACGGCTCGTGGGTGATTACCCCTTGTCATGTAGAGTATCATGGGATGTTTTTCTACTACTTTTATACACTTTTTTACCTCTTGTGTATTGTTTAAACCCATATACTTAGTTCTGAATTTTATTAAGTCTTGTTTGGCATAATTATTCAGATTTGGATTATTGTTTTTTTTTTGGTTATTTTATGAATCCAAACTCAGGTAAATCATTCCCAAATGAATATTAATGATACTCGAGCACTTGTGACAGCCCGTGGGGATAGGGAACACCCTTCGGGACTTTCCATGAGCCATGTTTGGTGCTGGATTGATGGAGACCAAATTCGGGTTGTGACAGTGAATCACATTAATTATGAATTTGTCATTTATTTTAATGTTATCCCATTTTATTATTAGTCAAGATTATAACATATTTACATTGTTAATATATTTATACTAAAAAATGTAATTTTTGGAAACTGTATTGGGCAACGTAGGTATTGTACCTCGAGCTAAATTATTTTTTGCAAGTAAGAAGATAAAAAATAGAAGTGAAATTATTAAAGAAACACATGAAAATATTTTATGTTTATTTATATTTCATAAATAAAAAAATATTCCTAATTAAAAATCATGTTTAAATTTTGAAGAGACTTCTTTCGTTTCCCTTGTTGATAAAGAGGATGACAAATTCGTGCCAAATGATCATTTGAATCATGTTTTAGGTGACGAGCACCAAGGAAGAGTCTGATGTTGAACGTGGAAAAAATCATCCTCTCTATTTATCCATCCTCATCCGGCTCGTCTTTTGGCTCTCAGACCATCAACCTAAAAACTGCTCATGTAGAAGCAGTTGATGCTTAAAATTGCATTAGAGGAGTGAAAAAGAAGTAAATAGGAACGTGAAAATGGTAATATGATCACCAAACAATTCATGAAATCTAAATTTTTTATCATTCAATCACATCCATTAGAGGCTTAAACTAATATTAATTTATATATGGCATCAATCCTTTCATTAAAATATTCCATGAGTGATGGCAATGACAGTCCTACTGGTGATTGAGCTCTAGGTGGTGTTGATGGTGATTTTGATGATTTTCAAGCTCTATATGATACAGATGGTGAGGATATAAATAATGATGACGATATTGATGATGATGATGATGATTTAGCTGATTGTTAAAGTGATGATGTAGGTTATGGGGGAGATATTGATCTCCTTCACTTAATACTTAGCATAAAGGAGACTTTCACAGTTATGTAAATACGTAAACTAATTTGTTTTATGTATGTATATGTATATTTTATTGGTATATATATATATATAATTGTTACAATCTATTTATAGGATTATAAATGTAGACAATAAGTACTACATTGAATGACTATTTTCTAGTTTATTTTATTTATAGTTCAATAGTTTTGGGAACAAGGTGGTGGGGTTGATTCCAAATGCATGCCGTAACCAACACTAATAGTTTTGAGAACCATAAGAATAAGTTCATTGATGTAGATATATTTACCCATGGTTCGAAATCAGTGTGTGTAGAGGTATACCCATGATTTATTGGAATTTCCAATATAACCAAATCCATAAGATGTATACCCACAGTTTCTATACAAATCATGGGTATAGGCCTTTAAAAATTCCCAAACAAACCAGAATTCTCAAAACCGTGGGTATACCACACGATTTATGGGGATACACACATGGTTTCAAATGATGGGTATTGTTTCCTCTGGTAGTAGTGTTTTTTCCATGTATTTGATTTGAGTATGTTGAAATCCAATTCTTAAAATATAATTTTTGGGGGTATAGGTGCACATTTTACTTATTTGGGTTTTTAATCTGAATGAACATATGATGTCATCAGTGTTGTTTGTTGTTGTTTTTTAATAACATGACACCACAAAAGATATTTTAATAGGATCTAAAATGAGGATGTTTGTGAAGCATAGAGATCATACTCACTAGTGGACTAGAATCTTGTTGATATTACAATGCAAGTCACCCATGCTCTAGAATAGGATCCCACACCAATTACCGCTCAAGCTCTAACTATAGAACATCATAGTGAGGATTCTCATAATCAAGATCAAGAGTTTGTTTTCTAGAGGCTAACAGTTTTCTATGTCTCTAATGATCCTCAAGAGGTTGATGATATGTTGATAAAGAAATATATTCTTTTGATTTTCTAGAAATTTCATAATTTGATTAATGTGAAATGTGAAAGCTTTAAGATAGAATGTCCTAGCAAGAGATTGTGGGATTTGATCATAATGATGAAGAATCTTGATGGTTTTGAGTGCTAGGACTATAGTGTTTTATAATGATATTTTCATTCACTATTTTATGGTTCCTTCTATGGATATTGATTCTTTCAATGTCTATTAGGATGATAAGTCAGTGAAAAAATTTATGAACCATATTTCCAAGACCATGCATTTTTTACCTGTGATTGTAACGAATGAGAAGATTAAGGATCAATGGTTTGAGATGGATCTATAAACTAGTATCCATTTATAGGTTTCTTTACTAAATATTACATTATATTATTGAGTTTTGGATAGGGAATTTATGGTTGGGCTTGACTTCATGGGTATGTTAGGGTTTATGTGAAATTCCTTTTTCCCAATGGAAGTTCTATGAGTCTCTTAAAAACAAAGTGTAAACATGATGAGTACTGTGTTAGTTCTCAAATATAGGAATCCTATAAACCTCTTATAGTTAATGGAATGGGCCATTTAACTTGGTTCTAGTGTGGAAAGGTTGACTAATTGGGGTGTGTTTGTACTGAGGGACCAAAGATCTATATTTCTTTTTGTTTCCCATGACAAATAAAAAAATTGTGCCATTTAATTACTACTCCACAAAATGGAACTAGCTCATCATCTTTTAAAAGTAATATGGTGAAATCCTATGTTTCAAAATCTTAGGGCATCTAACCACAAACATCTGGAATAAAGCTTCTTTATACAGTGGAAGAGTCTCCAAAGGAAGCTAATACATGTCCATCGACAATGATAATTACCACCACTATATATTCATATATAATGACTAATTTATTTGATATTGTTCAATATCACTCATATATATTGACTCAAATTGATTACATACTAAATATTTCAATTTATTTTCACATATGTGATGGATACTACAACAACCATTAAAATTAAGAGATAGAGGGGTCCTTTTGTGCTGCTTTTGTTTACTCCTTTTCAGATTTTAAACTTGTTTAGTATTTTTTGTCCATGAAAAGAATATTGTTAACATGATTCATGGGATGGATCGGTTCACTTCCAATAATGACTTAGATGGTTTTTATCTTCAATGAGTCTTTTTTTCTTCACCTAATGGGGTGTTTTATGTCATTTAAAAAGAATGGGACTTGAGGTTATCTATAGACGACTTGTATTTTCAAGTGTTGGTATGGCTAATATTAGTGAATTATTTATACATGTAGTGATAATATTTGATTGATGATCTCCCTCCATTTTTCTTCTAGTTATCCAATGTGTTTCTATCTAATATATCTAGTTTTACACTAGTATGTAAGGTAGATATTTCATTTGATTTAGTTCATGGTACTCAACAAATAAAAAAATTTCTTACTATATACTACCAAATTAACTAAAAGATTTGAATAATAGGTTCAATGATCTTTTATATAAATGATTTATATGCCATAGTGTGTCACCTTGGGTAGTAGATGATGTCTTTTCAATTATATACTATGGGACACTTCAGTGATATGTTGCTTACTGGAATCTAAACATAGGTATGAAAAAGACAAATTATTTTTGCATGGATATGTGATCTAGTTTACTAATGGAAATGGGAAAATTGGTTATTTATTACTGATATTTGATATAGATATCACGGGTTGAGAATAAAATAATCTAAAATTTAATGGAATACCTTATAGAGCTAGTATGGTAACTTAGAGTACATTTTCATGCCATTTGGTTTAACCAGTTCTACTACTGTCTTTATATCCCTCATTAATATAATATTTCAAGAGTACCGTGATACATTCATGGGGGTATTTGTGGGTGACATCATAGTTTTCCCTCAGTCTGAGGAGGACCATTCATGTCATCTGAGTGCAATTATAAAAATGTTCAAAATTACCAAATCTATGCAAAGATATCAAAATGTGATTTCTAGATTCAAGTGGTTATGTTATTAGAACATGGGGCGTCATAACAGGGTATCTGAGTTGGTCCAGAGATGGTGAAAGCAGTTATGACATGGAAGAAACCAGAAAATGGTATCATGATTCCACGCTTTTTTAGTATAATGGTGTACTATCATAGAGTTGTGATCAATTTAATGAATTTGAACCCTATGATGACTACTATCTATAATAAGGGAGTGATGTTTTATTGGGATAAAACATTTAGTAGTTTAATTTTTGTGGTGAAATTTCTTTTGACCGTTTCTCAACTGTATACTCATTGAGATGCCAAATTGATCTATATTTTATTTTTTGATGCATTATTATTGGTTTTAGGTTATGGTCTCATGAAAGGTGAGTGTGTGGTATCATATTAATCTATATAGCTTAGGTAACATTATTAGAATTATCCAACCCATGACCTCAAATTCATATTTGTGATGAATTCTCATAAGAGTTTGTGTAACATCAATTTTTGTGAAAGGTTCACCAATTATTATGAAAAAAATGAATTATTTATATCTTTTTTAAGAAGATTTGAACCTTCGGTAGAGGAATTGGTGGAGTACCTTCAGTCTTCTAAATTCAATATTTGTTACACCCCCAACAAATGAAATGTCATTTATGATGCTTTGGGTATGAAGCTTCTCATCCCAAACATGAAGGAATCATAAGAAGATTAGAACATGATGGTTGTTTTTGAAAATTTACATTTTATGGTCAATGAATAAGTTGTAGAGGTTGTTTCTAAAAGTGTATAGATGACCTATAATCTTCATGAGATGATTCTTTTGTACTCTAATCATGATGATGAATTTTTTGGCATTAGGACCTCTACTTTTTTTTGTAGAGAGAATTGGGAAGTGACCATTTTTAGGGAATCCTATATTTCCAGAAAGAGTTTGATGAAAATTTTTCCATTAAAAAATTTTTGATGATGGATTTCCATAAATCCAAATGAGTGGTGAAACCTAAAAGAACATTGATATTTTATGACATGTAGTGATGATTTTTTAGGCAAGGTATGATATGGGAATGATAGACTTTGTTTCACATTCTAATATCTCTTAGTGGGTCATGGACAAGTATAAGATATCATTATGTTTTTGTCAGGATCGTCATGTTATTACTTGGGTATTACATGGGATCCATGTAGACATTTTGGTTTGGTTTCAAAATACCATTTTAAAGAATAATTTGATATTTTTTGATCGATTAGATGAAGAAATATGATCACCTATATCCAATTTTAGATTCAATAATAGTCATAGAGTTCAAAAATATATAAGTTAATGATATTTTTTATTTTCATGTAGTTCCATATTGTATCATCTTTGATATATTTTCCCCTTTTCCTCTCAGTTATTTTGAGGCATTTATGAAGTGATGAGATCATCAGTTTATTTGAGTATGACATATCAACCACAGATGGTTGGCTAACTAGGTATAACAATATAGATTTTTGAGGACATGATTTTTACCTATGTTCATGGCTTTGGTATATCTTGGGATGGCCACATATGATTGGTTTAATTTTCTTCTAACAATTGTTATGGGTCCACAGTCGTAATGGATCATTTAGAGACCTTTTTATGCATGCCCTATAAATCTCAGATGTGTGGATCAAATATTTTTGAAACATTATTTCTTCAATGGAAGACAATCCAATAGTTGTTAGAAAAAGATTATATGATTTAGGAGAGAATGTTGGTGAAACAGATATGGTGAAAATATTATGCTTGTCAGTATAGGTGAACATTGGAGTTTTCAGTTGGGAACCATGTGTTATTTAGAGTTTCACCACATTTGGGTCATCGAGGACATGGGAGTTATGGGAATTTTAACCCCGGTTTTAGGGAAAATTTTGAGATTCTTAAGCATGTGGGGAAAGTGTCTTACCATTTAAAATATCACTTGATGTTGACATCGATACAAATTTTTTTCTCTATATCAATACACTGAATTTATATTAATGATCATATCGTGTCTTGTGCTAGGAAACACGTCATGTTAACCTTGATCTATCCATGACTGATCATCATGATAGGATTTTTTATTATGAAAAAATTATAATTAATGTGAGGAAAATACCTTTGGTCAATGTTTTTTGTAAGCATGGTTATTATTCTCAAGATACATGGGAGTGTGAGGTCATGAGGAGAAGGTAGTGGCCTCAAATTTGTGTTATGGAGCATTCTTGTCTTTAATTCTTGCTGTAGAAATTTATTATTTTTGGGAGGTTGTAAGACCATATTACCTTTCATGAGGTATGCCTTGTCTTTTTCTTTTTTTGGTCTATCTTTTGGTTTTTTATTTTTTATTAGAATCTGGGAATTATTCTTCCTATAGTGAAATAACACATCATGTATTTTTCATTAGGAAGATGCCCTGAGTTATTAACATGGAACAAATTTTTACACGTTATGTTTTTAAAATTAAAATTGATAAATTTTTAAAATGGGGATTTAAATAAAATGTTCATACAATTTTCAACTTATGCAGACTTTATGGATTATATAATGTGAAATGGGGTTACATTCTATGAAATTCTCAAATAATGAGTTTTTATGTGTGCTTCATGACTTATTTTTTTTTTGTTTCGAACTGCTCCCCTCCCTATCATGTCCTAGAGACTTCCCTGGGTGATTTTTCTCCTCCATACCTTTTTCTTTGCCTATTGAAGTGGTTTGGACCTTGTTTAGTCTTCTCTACGTATGTCCATCACCACTCGTGTGTCTTCATCTGAACTATAATTATTTCCCCCATAGAGTTAGATAGATCTTAGTTTATTGAATGGATCAAAAATCATTTTCAATGTATCTTGAATCTAGGATGAGTTCCAAGATCTTCATATATTTAATTCTTCATTAGAGTTATCTATTACATGTGATGTTTACCTTGATTTAAAGGTGGGTGTTAAAATAATTCTTATCCAGTCAATTGAATCCATGATTTTTTTGGAAAAATGGATATAATAATATAAATTGATCTTTGATTTTATATTTGATTTTAAATTGTCATGATATTTGAGAAAACCCCAATTCCAATTGAATTAGAATTGTGGGATGGATTTATGAAAAATGGCTACTTGATTTGGAAATAGTTTTCATGATATGATTTGGTGATTGTTCTTGAGAAAAATGATTAATTTGAAATATGATTTTATGTGGAATGAAATGTTAAAAACCTATGATTATTTAATATGACATAGAATATTGAAAACTAAAATTGTGTGATTAAATTTTAAAATGTTATAAAAAGATTAATAGTCAATTTGATTGATGGATTCTTTAAAACACATGTTTCGCATGGTAGTTACTATTAAATGGGAATATATTTTCTATTCCCAGGACTCCCTATGAATGTATTGACAATTCAAATTTTTACTAAAATAATTTTGGATTGACTAACCATTTTGGGTTAACCTCTTGTGGTTTATTTGTGTGTGTGCACCTACCTAGAGATAAGAACACCATGAGATTTGTGAGTATCCAATTACCATAAAAAATAGGCTACCATGTGTCTTTTGTACCTGGTACTTTGACATAATTTTTACTTCATTATACATGTCCTTTTTATTGAACTATTTTATTCATGTCAAATGATTTATATAAACAATTTTATATAAAATATTCATTTAATCATGTTTGAAAGTTGATTTGATATGTCATTTTTATTTTTTAATCAAATGGGTTTTTTGGTCAAATTATGAATATGAAAATATATCCCTTCATGTATGTAAACAATTATAATAAATTCTAAATTATTATGGTATTGATTATTGAACACTTATTGATACACTATTGGGCAGTAAAGCTCACAGCCAACCTTTTCTTTTAGGAATTTGTAGACATTATTATCCCAAGTCCATGATATGGTAATGCTCAACATCTTGGTGGAATAGCTTCTTCATTTTTTGGACCATGTGATAAGGATAAGGACTCATAAAGATATTTTCCACTTGTTATAAAAGAGATTAAGTGTTTTGTTATGGATTATATTTTATATTTTGGATGATTATATTTATAATGAGTACAAAATGACGTAATTATATATTTTTTTAATTACTGATCTCAATATATTACTGTCTCTCATTTAGCGATGATGATATTGAATTGTATATTTTATCTTCCTCTATTTTGGGTCTAATTCATCCTATCTTTTGTCATGTATGACATTAGGTTCCAGTTTCCAACACATGTAGATCAGTAATTACCTTTATTCTATGTTAATACAATCTTTGGTGTCTACGTACCATGTTATCGAGTATTTTTCTTGATATTTATAGTTTCCAATAATCCATTACTGGTTTAGGGTATCTCCCTCATTTTCAACACATGTATTCATTCTATGATCTCCCCCACTATCCATGATTCTTTTAACATTATTTTTCATGTTCATGTTTTTTTCATTCAAACAATGGATATATTTAAACCCATTTTAATTATAACTAAACCAAATATTCATTATTTTATAGAATGTGAATTGAATGAATATTACTATGAATTTCTATTGATTAAAAGGAAAATATTTCTGTTTTTTATACTCGATTCAATACAGTTATTTATTGATAGTTAAGGCATATTGATGATGAATTTTATTGTTATTTTAATTCATGAGGAATTTATTTGATATATATTAATGATGGGTGGGGTTTTTTATTTCCCTTCTATGCCGAAGTTAGTTTCCCTTAGTAAAACTAGAGTTGGTATCTTTGAATATGTCTACCAATATAATTTTGATTACTTGGCACGTAGACATGACTATTTTTTATGTTTTCATGGAATGAGGTCTGGATGGGTTGTAAGATATGTTGTAAAATTTCCATGATGGTGTGTATGATTAAATGGAATGAGTCCATGATGGCATGATCATGTTGTCTTTTCATGAGGCTTTTATGTGAAGATCAGGATTTTTCTTCATGAGGATTAAGATGTATGGAATTATACATTCAATTATTATTTAATAAGTTATTTATTCATGTGATTTTTTTAATGATGAATATATTTAATCCTTAGGTTATTTAAAATATGGGATTTTTATTCATTTTTAACATTTCCATATGGCTAAAACCTTATATTTCCATGATAACTTCCTTTGTACGTAACCACTAACTGGGCATCTGAGGTAACCCTTTTAATTTTTTTAGGGTACCAAAAACGATTTTTTGGAATATATCTATGATATAATAAAAGTAATAATAATTTTTTAGAAAATTAAATAATAAATATTATATGTTTTTAACGTAATAATGAAATAATTTGTATATATAGTCTCATAATTCTACTAAACTACTATATCCTTTGGGTTGTTTTCTCTTGTATCATGTACCAATATAATAAGTGTAAACAATAGATCTAGGATATTAGAGTCAAGGTAGTTTTAGTTTTCCAAAATGAAATACCAGTAAAAATCTTGTAAACTGTATATTAAAAGAACATAGCTAGAATGAGCATTATGATAAACCTGTTGAATGTTGAGGAAGATCTTAAGAATTTTTATGTTATAAAAAAATATTTATAAGGATTTGAACTAATTAATTGTATTCAATTTTTTAGAGATGAAACACAGAGTATGGAATGGAAAATTTATCAATGGCCATAACGGTCATAGGGATTTACCTCCTAAGAATGTCAACATAGATGCTGTTGTAACTCAGAGGATTCTGATTATATTAGGATGGTGGACTCATGTTATGACAGATAACCTAGATATACGGAAAAACCAATTTATTCATAACATGATGTATTGATGTTGCACAATTTCATATTATATATATATATATCCTTTAGTAATACTAAAATCCCATTGATAATTGAACAATGGATCATGTCCATTAAAATATTATTTCTCGCATTGAGAAGTATTGAAATGGAGATCATTGTTCTGGAAATGTTTTAATTAAAGAAAGATAATGAAAAATGGTGGAAGTTGATTCTAAATAAAAATTATTTGGAGGAGATAGAGAGAATGAAATGGAATGAATTTTACGATTATATTCATTGAAAATTATTGTACATGACATAAATGATCTTATATGGAAATGAAAATTACATTATTTAAGATATATCGAAGACGAAGGTATTAAAGAGAATGAGTAAAACTTCATGAGATTATAATATCATTTTATAGAGTAAATACGTAATCCAGATATTAAGATTTTCATTTTAATTGATGGAATTAAGATAATAAATTTACGGGGTCTATATCTTAAAATTATTTCATCATATGATGATAAGTTATAATGTGCCATAAATATTGAGAGGGAATTCACTATGCCTTATATTTTACAAGGAAATCATGAAAAGACATGTATAGCTAACCACCATGAAAATACAGATGAGGATATATAGAATAATTAATGAATGAAACATAATACATTTGGTAATTGTGAAAATAAACATCATGGTACTTGATTAAAGTGAAATTGAGTCTCTTAAATGTTTGGAGATAAGTTCAAATTTAGACATTGAAACCTTGGAAAGAAATAAGACATCAATATCTAGTGTTTTGATATTAGGAGATGATGAACTATTTGAACTAATTCCATAGTTGTTATGGGAATTTATCTAAATGTGGTTCAGAGAGAATAACTAAGATTTTGAAATTAATAAATTTAATGTTAAGGTCCCTTTTGTTGTGATATAAGTTAATTTAATAGTAATCATATGTTTTATTATTTCGGATTTATATGCTATTTTATTTTTTCCTGGAATATTTATTCATTCTATGACACTCAAAGGAATATGTATTCAATTTCAATACCTAATAGTAGTCTTGTTAGAATTTGAATATATCAGGTGGTCTCTGTTAAGATGAATAGACACACCCTATTGTCAATATTGTTTATTAACCCTATGATAGACTTTGACATAATCGTGATTTTTAGAGACTAATGAATTTTAGGGATAATGGAATTAGTATATAATGTATAAAACAAATTGTGATGAATCAATTGTATTATTAATAAAAACAGATTTATGTTTTATCATTTTTTTAGATGTTGTTTTTACATATAGTCAAAATTCTGTTTTTGTAAGTGGTAGAGATAAGAGGAAAAAAATAATATTCTTTTATGGATCATATGATCTGTTAAAAGATAATTTTGGTGATTTAGGGGTGAAAAAATCAACAAGGTTATTTTTCATATAGAATTTAAGATAAAGAATAGATGGAAAACAACTCATAACACACCCAAATGATTAAACTATGCTTCTGAAATTGAAATAAATCTGGTTATTTTTATTTTAATATTATCTATCATGATGGTAAAATAATTCCCCAAATCTATAAGGAGGAAGATATATCTATCGAGCCTTATATGTAAAATATTACTCATATATAAAGGTAATATTTTGTATACTCATTCAAAACTTTGATTCATATAATGACAAATAAATGGTTTTATAAATATTGAATTTAGAAATAATAATTTTCTTAATAGTGAATTATAAATTAGGAAACATGATGAAATATAAATCAAATTTTATTAGAATGCCATGATACACATGTTTTGGTAAGTTAAAATTAATATTATGAATATAAAAATTACTTTTGAGGCGAGAATGATACTCTATACAATTTTAATATGTAATTGTAAATTAAATAATTTTTTGTTTGATAAATTATGCTACATACCATACTTAAATAAAATGAATCATTATATATTTTATTATTATATTTTATGAGAATACAATGTGAAATATTATTATCAAATTACATGAAGTGTAAAACTTATATTTAAATAAAAAATGTATAATTATTTGTATTTATTAAATATTATGATTATTGATTGATGAGATTTAATGATTATAAAATATATTGTAATTATTATTGGATTAAATTTCTTAAATGTTAAAAGAAGTATTTTTCCAATAATTTTATCTAGACATCTATGTATTATATAAAATTAATATAAATTAATAACCTTTAAAATTTGATATATAATATTTTAATGTGTAACTAGTCTATAAACTAAACATTAATTATAAATTAATATAAAATAATATTAAGAATACTAGATATTTAAAATGTTCATTTTTCTATAAATGAGTTTTTTTAATATATATTATCATATAAATGGTAAATTTCTAAAAAATATATATTGAATATGATAAAAATAACACATTTTCTTAATTAAATATTTCAAAATTGTCTTAAGGTTATTTTTCTTGATTTTTAAGAAATGGTTGAATTTTCATGAACAGTCAAAAATATATTTTTTATAAATATTGTCACTTCAGTGAAATCATCATAATGTAAGAATGATATTAACATTTACGAAACACATTTTCCCAGAGAAATATTTCTTTAAAGAATAAAATAATACATTTAATATATATTATGTTAATGTTAGAAACCTTGGTTTGACATTTATAAACTGCTATGATGTTTTATAGTACTAAAAGAACAATTTTTAATCATTTTCTTTAATGAAGTACATGCACAAATATATTCATATTTGAATTCGTTTTAAATTCATATAAATGTAATTTTTATTAATAATCAAACTAATATAATAATGACCAATTCTATACATGATTTTGGCATAAAATCAAATTTATGCTTAATAATAGTAGTTTCTAAAATAAACTTTTTTTGTTGCGCTTTACATACATAAATTAAATGTAATTACTTCCACCCAAAGAAATATAATCTAGTAAATTGGTTTACATATTTGGATTTATAATTTAAAATTATTTAAAAAGTTACACTTCAATTTTATTCATAAATTATGATGTCACGATAAAACTCATTCATCATAATAAGAGTTATTAAGGTTATGAGTAGGATAATCTAATGGGTAAGGCTCTAAATATCATTACCAACCCATATTTTTTTATGTTTTTAAACCCTATAAAATCCTAGATTAAATTGTTTTCCATTGTCTACAACAATCCCCATAAAAATAATTTATAACATTTAAACATTAAGTGTATTTAAAAGTATTCCACTCCCCTCTATAATAGGAGGACCCCTCATCTTCTCCCTTCTATACCCACTTTAAACCCCTTATATCAACCATTATATTACCAAATCACTTACCGATGTAGTTAAAAAATCACTAGAGGTTATTTTCACCCTAAAAGAGAAACCTAATAAGTCTTAAGGATATATCCAATGGAGGATACCTGAGGAATAATTTGTCAACGTAACAATGTTATTTCATGTTTCATTATACATAAACCTCCCTTGAATAATCTATGAACACCTTAGAAAATAGAAAAAATACATTATTATACATAAATATTATTATTTTCCTAAAATTATTATTCTCATCCTACATTTCATTTAATTGAAAATGAAAATATTTCACATTTGTATGCTTGGAAAATCACCTCCATGAATGTATGTATCTCATTTTCCCTCACTAGACCCAATGAATGTGAATAAAAATGTATTTATTTATTAAATACCATATTTAGGAGATAATTATTATTCATTAAATATAAATTGTAATTTACCTTCCATTCTTTCCATACATTGAAATATGAATACATCAACCATGTGTGTGTGTGTGTAGATTACCCCCTCAACAAAGTGATGTATCACATTTCACATCACCCCCTTAAATTGATGGTTCTAAAAGTATACATAATAAAAAAATATTATATTTATGAAATTATTAATATTTTGTAAGCACGAAAATGTAGTCATTTTGGGAACTATTGAACAAAAACATGCAAAGAAAATGGAATAGTTAACATCCAAATATACATTTAAAAAATAATTACAAATAAATCAGTGATAAGAAATTATATATTAATGATATTTTGTGATATATTTTTAAATATTATTTTATTAAATATTTATAATATATTTGAATGTAATATATAGATATTTATTGTGTGTTCATCATTATGAAGACTAAGGTAATGATCTTTTCTTATATCATTCTTTTTATTAGGATTTATTATGTTTTAGTTTCTAAAAAGTGTAATTTTATAGTATTACTCTCTTAAAATAGATATAAATTATTATCTTATTGATATTTATGGTTTCTAGAAGAATTATTTCAGTTTTCATCTATTTGGTACTCAATACTAAAAAATGAATATTTATATGAATGGTTCACATTATTTACCTATTTTCAGTATTATTTCACTTTCATTTAAATTTTATTTATTTTTAGAATGTTTTATCTATAAATTAGTAATTTCAAAAGTTCATGTTGTATAAAAAGTTAATTTATTTTTAATATATTAAAACTAAAAATATTAGTATTTTCAATATAATTTATTACTGACTTTCTTTTCCAAAGATTAAAATGAATATCTTTTTATTATTTTTTTTATAATTGATTTATCCCACCCCCCAGACCATGCCTCATTATTTATCTTCGTTTATATGTTTTGATGACATTACAATGTAATAATTATTTATATTATTTTTTTATTAAAATAAAAAAATACTATTTTAAAAAAAAAATGGAAATGTATTTCATTTCACTTATTTATATATTTATCATCCAATAAAAATTTTATAAATAATCCATGGTTTAATTCCATGATTTTATTATTTAAAATTTTTATAATAATCATATTTTAAAATTCATTTTGACACTTTACAAAATGAGTTGTAGAATTAATGTAAATCATTTTTTACAACAGTTTAATAAAAGTTGTAATAATGTTATTTTTTAGGTTTTCCTTCAATTTTCCTATAACAATTTCCAAAAAACAATAATTTATTTTAAAACCATATTCTATGATAAATTTATTCTATCTTTTAATCCCTTACTATTTTTTTGTTATTACAATATTATAAATACAATGATTTATTCTAGGATCTGTCTCAATCATCGTCATTCTTGTAACATTATTTTTTTAATTCATGTATTAGGTTTATTATACCATTTAAAATTATATTTTCCATACCATTTTTAATATTTTATTTCTTTATTAACCTATGGATTCCTTTTATCAATCAACATATTTACATTGATAATGGGAGACTATAGAAATTAGAGCAGAACATGGGATAATCATGGAAAAAGAAATATTTTCATTAAAAAATGATTAACCACACATATAAATAGATATAATATATTCCAGGCAAAGAAAGGAGAAATATGATGATATATTATCTTGGGGATCACATTTTCGATGGAATGGTCATGATGTATTTTTTGTAAGGAATCATCAACCAGATCACACGGTGAGTTTTCAACTAAAAGGACTACATTCTCAGATTTGGGGAAAGGATAAAGATTTGAATGTTATTATCATGTCTATAAAATTTCACATACTTCAATCCATCAGGATTCTCAAGGGGATCATCATAAATGTTAAAAAATAAAAAAAAACTTCATTAAGGATACCAACAAGGGAGAAAAATTATATTATGCATCTTGGATGAGTATGGTGAAGCTGATTGAAGAATGGGGAATTTTATTAGTAATTTAATTAGAGGCCATTTAGGGATGGTATGTGAGGTTGTCATGTCATATAGTAGAAGGAAACATTATATTGGTGAGATTTATTAAAAACATGTAGGGGGAATAATGTATTGGTTTGGTGGATCAATCTTGGGGGACGTTCAGGTTTGTGCAATATGTGATCGATCATATGGATGTCCATGGGAGATGATGTGGAGGGTGTTGTCAAATGATGATAGTAGATACTAGAAAGATAACATGTTCAGTGATACCCTATTGTTTTGGGGGTTCCCAGTTTAAGGAAAGTTCTTCCATGAAGCTATCAAGTTTCCTAACCACACTAAAATAATTCTCTATAATGAGAATAAGACCCTCCACTAGAACATTAATCTATTTGATGAGCCTAATATGTGTTTTTATTGGATTTAGTGCTCAGGTTTTTCAATGTCTAGGATTATCCAATGATGTACCAAACATGAAATAAGAGGGATGAGTGGTAGAGAAAGTTATGATGTAAAGCAATACTTTTTAAGAATAGGTTTTTATTTTGGAGTTTGAGTAAAAAGGTCATCCCTATGGATGAAAATGTTTAGAATAATGGTATTTTTAAGGCTTATAGATACCTATGTTGTGATTATCCTACTTAAAAATAGGCATAATATATCTTCTTTCATTGTTAATGGCACAATAACATGAAGGATATTATGGGATAATGTGTGGGGGGTCTTGGTTACTAGGGATATGATTTTGGATTTTAACCTATCCTGTTTTTATGTGGATGAACAACATGGTAATGAAATATAGATACATTTCTTGGTGTCTGTAGTTTTGTGAAAGGTTCTCTAGGAGGAAAGAAAAAAAGTAAAATAATATAGAGCCTTTTTTAACCATTACATACAAGATCATGTGAAATTACTTGTGGGGGACCATTCAGCACTCATCTCTAATGTGCATTCACTTGAGGATAGATTTTCTCATAGATGTTCCAAAAATCATGGGAATTATATTAAATGGAAACATAATAAAAATAGTCCGATGATGAATGTAAATGGTTCGTCTTTTCTTGGAGAGATGAGAAAGTGGGGATTGGTGTGGGATAATAGGGGATTGGATATTTTCATTTTCATTTTATTCTATGGCATGTGAAATTCTATTGGGGTGAATATACATGCTATGTTTGATGACCTTTTGTTGTGAAGACTCTACAATATCAACCATTGTGTGGTGGTGTCCAAATCTAACATTCTAGTTGGATTTCTCCATGATGGAACCATTATCCCATAGAACCTATCCTTATGTATTAGAAAGTTCCTTATAATCAGTTAACATGGAATTATCATGAGCCACACATGATGGTAAATGAAATTTTTAACTGATATCATTTATTTTAATGGGTCTTCTACAAATGTATCCTTTTATACCATTGGGCTCAGTTATTTAAGAAATATTTTATTATCATTGGAATGGGTGACACTCTTGGTCTTCACCACATTCTCCACCATTTATTCACGTGGATAATTGAAAAATATATATTTTTTGAGAGAAATAAACCATATAAACATTATAATATACACGGTGAATTCAAGGAATCCTACTAATAATGTTCTTTCATTGACTAGATAATTATAGATTTTCAATATAAATGATTAATTATAGTTACTTATTTGTTTTTAAAGAATATTTATGATGAATTATTGCATTCTTTTAATATATTAGGAATTTATTAAACATTTGTAAATAATGATTGTGGTCTGTTATATTCTTTTTATGCATCATGTAGGTCTCATGAAAAAACTATAATAATAATTTTTGTGTCTTACTACCTATATAATTTTGATGAATTAGCATGAGGCGTTGATGGTTTATAAGATGACAAGGAATGAGACCATTATGGTTGCTAATATATCATGGTATATGAATTTTATTGTATATAAGATGACTTCTCTTGTAAACTTGTAAATATACCATGATGACATGGAATGATTCCTTGACAGTAAGATCATGATTTCAGGGCTTGGAGATTAATATTTATTACATTTATCATTCCATCATTATGAAATTTGTAATTATTTGTAATTTTATATTTTTTATCCAATAATATATTTCATGCTCATGTAATTGTATAAAAATATTTTTTATTCATTGCTAAATTATATATATTATTTAATCCTTAGAAATGATATGTGTCTCTATACACAACCCCTTATAATGAATTCATGCTAATGATTTTATTTTATTTACGTTCCATAGGGTACCAAACACTGATCAATTTATGATCCCCAATATGTACTAAAAAGGAATAATAAATTTTACAAAAAATTAATATATGACTTATATTTCAAATGTAATATGGGAATGCTATATGTACCTCAAATCCAAATAATATAAACTATTCCATTATTTTGAGTGCAATATATGGTTTTTTATGAAAATATAATAATTTAAAAACCATATATGGGTTACTAGACTTGTCATTATTACTACTCCAACCATATTTTTTAAGAAATGTTTTTTTCATTTCAATTTAGTGACCCTGACTCTAATAACCTGGAGCCAGTGAATACTATATTACATTACATTAGAAACAAAGGGTGAAATCCCAAATAAAGATTAAATATTGAATTTTTATGGAGTTAGAAACAAATATGATATCCATTTTACATATGATAAATAAAATCAAATTATTTTTAATGGATAATATTTGGGATCCTTTAGCTCATTCCAATCATTATTATTCATAACTTGGGAAATGGATGTAAAAAAATGGGGATCTAAAAATTCTCAGTAAGGGTTACATATAGAGGGAGATATCATGGATCAATAAATAATAATACATATGGAAGTGTAAATTACTAAACACATTGCATATAATAAATAAATGAAGAATAAAATGAATCTAGAGATAATATTGATGAGCTAATATAATATATAATAATAATAAATGAATTTATATTAATTAAAATTAATAATTATTCAATATCATGATCTCTACAATCATGATTTCCTCTACTATCAAATATATTCTCAATACAATTTAAAACTACTAGTTACAACCCATCTGATTTGGAGATAATAATTTTATCTTCAGAAATGTGGATGAATATAGTATATATATATAATAGGTCCCCACCTATAACTTCATGTCTCATTTATTCCATACATATTTAGTAATTTTTGGAATTCATGAATCAATATTCCTTGTCAACTTTCATCTATATTGAGTTAAGAATACATATTTATCAATATTTCTTGAGTAAATCAAATAAAATTCAATGTAAAAACAATATGAAAAAATGGTATATAGTTAATGAAATAATAATATCCATGAGAAAAAATATATGGATACTTCAGATAAATGTAATATCCAATGAAACTTTTTTATAAGAAAGTGATTATTTCTAGATAAAGTTAACAATCATAAAAGAAAGTGAGAATGCACAATAATTTATACCTCTTAAGAAACTTTTAAATATTAACCCCTTTAATAATAAACATTAATAAAAAATTTAACAAATATTATAAAATATTAATTCATTTCAAATTCATCAAAGGAAAATTATGTACACTACATAAAACCTAGTAGGTTCATATTAACAAAAATATCTCAATGAAATTGATGTTGGGACAAAATCACATACAATGATCATAATGCATAAGTTAAAATTAATCAATGAATAAATTATGTGAGTTAAATATAAATCCATATAAAATAAGTGGATATAAAAAATAATAAATTTAGCATTCATTAAATTTATAATATAATAATATCATTGACAATAAATATGTAATATAACCAAATGAAAATAAATAGAGATTTGTGATTCTTTACTACTTGTAAATTTTTATTTTAAATACCCTTGGTTGAAATAATTTAAATTGAATCGTAAAATACAAAAAAGTTATTAAAGAATAACTATTTTACATTAAATATAGATATTGCATACACCATATATATTAAATTTGGTTTAGAAAATTATAATATGCCCCAATGAAGGAAAATTGTGATGAATCCCCGTACCACTTGAAAAAGTTCAAGTAAAATACCCTTGTATGAAATAATTAAAATTAAAAATTAAAAACCCATTTTTTTATTTATATTATTAAATTAAAAATGGGTAGTGTATATTCCATATAAAATAATTTAGGATCACATAAATAATATATTCCTCAATGAAGGGAATTTGAAACATAGTCCCTCACACCATGCATTCCTTTTTAAAAAAAATTAATCAACCTCATCTATACTATTTTGAAGAGTATTATTAATTTATATCATAATAATAAGAATATTTATAATATCATATTTTATAATATTATAACAATTTTCACCTATTTATTAATAATATTTCATTGTTTTCATTGTTTGGGGTGTTAATTACCTTGTGTTATCATGTGTGTCTTGTCATGAATGATCAATTTCATGTACACGGGTATAAATCCATCATAACCAAAATGATAATTATGTTATAAATATATTATTTACACAATATATACATTATTATAACCATTTTAAATGATTCCCAGGAAAAATTAATCACATTACTTTGTGGAGACGGTATATCATTCATACACATGTGTGACAATATTATCCCCTCAAATAGTGAATGTGTAAGTGTGTTTTTGATCTATTAATGTTACAAAATTTATTTCATTTCATATATATCAAATTTCTTAGTCATAATTATAATAATATAATTCCAATTATTGTGTAAGTGAAAAATGTATCACAAACACTTCGCAAGGTGGTAGTATATCATATACATGAGCAACAATATTATATATTTAAGGGAAATAAAATTAATAATAAATATGTGATATAATAATTAAGAATAAAATTTCATTAATACTATGTATAAACATTAAATCCATCATTTTATGCAAACCATGAGAGGATTAATGGAAAACAAGTTACATGGATTTGCAAGGCGGTACTCCTCCGTAAAGAAGATTAATGATTTTGTATCCCATTTGACGGAATTAGAGATGGATATAGTATATGAAATTAACATAATAATAACTAATTATATTATATATCATAGTTGTATTAAATTATAATGATTTAATAATATTCTAATGATGTGTATGATGAAATAAAATGAAAATTATTATTTCAGAATATTATCACTTCTTATAGGAACATATTTAGGGTTCCAATAAAAGCCTCACTAGGATATTATTTTGATAAAAAAAAGTGTTATATATTTTTTAGTGTGTGTTTTTTAAGTAATTTGTTCTTATATAAAATTATGTTAATGTATTTATATATTTTACGAGGGGAGGTGAGGGGTGGCCTTTTTAAAGTGGGGGAGTATAGATATGGAATTTTTAAAAATATTTAATTACACACAATTTTTATCCTGAAAGAAGAACATAAAATTTATCATTAATTCTCTTTATTGATTATAGGGTCTATTTATTTTTAATAAAAATATAATTTTAAATATTTTGGTCATTTTAACGATTAGATTTTTTATTTAACACTCGGTAAATAAGTTTTTCTCTTTTCAACATCAATTTATTTGTTCTTCTTTAACTATTCATAATTGTAAAAAAATTCAGTTAAACATATTATATAATATAAATTATTCTGATTTAAAATATTAATCCCAGTTTACCAAATTAACATAAAATATGATTGAAAATATAACAAAAAATTATACACACAGTTGCGATGAAAAAGATAGTTTCAAAAGAGAAACATTTCATGAGCATAGAAGGTTTTAATGTGAAAATTTAATATAAAATTGATTCCAATACACAAGTTGAATTTAATATAATATAATTAAACTAATATTACTTTTAAACAATTTCAATTTTATTTTTATTTTCTGAATAATATATTCAAAAAGGCCGTTTTAAATAAGAATAAGTATTTTCACTATTAATCAAAAAAATGAATCATTTATTAAAACTAAAAAAAATCACATTATGATAATTTTGATATTCTGAATTAAAAAATTAAATTTATTTTTTAAAATAAATTTTCTTATAGTATAAAAAATTAATTTTATCATAAGTGTAAAACATACTAAGAAAACATTCTCTTCGAAAAAATATAGTTATTTATAAAACAACTCTTCTACATTAAAATGGTTCTTATATTTATTTATAATATATAAAAAAAAATTGAATGCGTATAAATATTTTATTTTAATAATTTAGTTCTTTCCTTTCATAACTTCTAATTCAATTACTTTTTTATAATAGTAATGTTTTAATATTATTTTAATAGAGTATTGAGTTTCATTTAAACATGGTGTTGGGTGTATCCCAAGTAATCGAAGAGATTGAATTTATTTAATAGGAAATAAATCATAATATTTAAGGTTTTACATTATACACTCCTTAAAAAATTATTTATCAAAATTTCATGGATATTTCTTTATTGAAAATTGAGGTTAGTTCCACTGTATAATATCCTCTTGTTCCCATGTTTCTTTGTCCATTTTGTGATTTCTAAAAAGTACCTTTATGAGGTGATTCATTTGAATCCCTTGTAATTTCTACTGAGTATCAAGTATATGCATGTGGTAATCATAGTAAGATTTATCAAGTTTAAATTATATTTCATTAGATGTGAGCAAAATTGTTGGTTATGGCATGTACTTTCATAATAATGATATAGGGAAAAAATCACAAACTTTTGAGTGATTTTATGGGATTTCCATATTATAAGAAAAAAATCCAATTCTATCATGGATTTAAAAGGGTTTGATTTACTCGGGGTTCATTTTCCCTTTCCAAAAATTATAACGCCATTCCATTGAGATACATTATAGGAAACATCATATCCCAAATGGGATTCCAAATCCATCCTATAATTGTTGGAATAACTAATTTTCCTACTGTTAAATAATATAATATGTGACTGAATAGTAACTATAATTGTTGTTGTCCCATTAATAGGTTCTAAGCATATATGTTTCCTTTCACCAAATTTATCTCAAAAAAATGGAGTATGAAATCACTTTCTATATATTTCTTCACACGACGCTATTAGAATAGAGGTATGGAAATAATTGTCATAGAAATATCTAGAAAAGGTAAACACGTATCCCATATATCCTGAATTTCATGTGAGAAATACCTCCACATGTGTCAATTTGTTTGAATAGTTTTTTTGGTGTTTAAATCAGTATGAGGATTTCAGGAATTTCTCAAATTTATCTTTGTATCATGATCCTTCAAAATATCCATCCATAATTTCAATGTAAAACTGTGATGATGATCAAGCACAATTTAAATTGGTGAACCATGAAGTAAAAAAAATTCATTATTACGGAACCTTAAGATGTGATAAAGAATTAAATTTTCTCTTATATATAGAATATGTTAATATCTTATTAGGATATTATCGATAAGCCATATTACAATATTTTAATTAGTATACCATGGTTGTCCCTTGACAAACCCCATAGTAATTTCTTCCCATTTCCTTAAATAAATAGGACGATGTTACATGACACCTCTAGGAAGATTTATTAAAGATTTCATTAATAATAATCGTAATATATAGACATATAATCCACCATTTTCCCCTCCCTTTTACTCCATCAAAATAAATTCCTAAATCCCCATACATAATTGTGCTTCCATGGTGTAGGAAAATATTTGAGCTATGGGTGATTTAAAAAAATTCCATTTTCTTATTAGTTGTAGATGGAAGACATAATATCTCTATAAATTTATGAACTCTATATTTATTAATATATTATGCTAATACACTATCATTAACACCTTTAATTTTCTTATAAATGTTCTCATCATCATATTGAGGACATCATAGTATTCCTAAAAAATAGAGTTTCATGAGGACTTGAAAAATGTTTGATGACTCTCTTTCCATAATAGTTCCCACATCTATATTGAATAGGTCAGTAAACATATGATCCCTCTAAATCCTCATTTTTTTATAAATCCTTGATTTTTTATAAAAAAATGCATATTTTTCCTTATTTTCTTTCCCTGGGTGGCAGTTTATCATGAAATCACACTCTTTGAGTAACTCAATCCCTCAAATTTTTCTAGAATAGATTTCATTATTTGAAAAAATATATTTCATTTTTTTGTGATCTATGTATGTCTCACATATTTCACCATTGATTAAATTTGACCATATCTTTAAAGAAAATATTACAATATGTACAAGAAGATCATTAATGGGATAGTTTTACATGTGATTCATTAATTATATTGATTCATCTATAATAATGTTATAATTTTTCATTATGATAAAATAAATTAATTTCTTATATGCATCAGTATATATCAAAAACCCCTTATTAATAGATCGTAGAATCAAATTTGAGAGCACAAACTGATCTCTACTTAAGTTTATCAAAACATTCATCACATAAATTTTTCCAAATAAACAAAACACATTAATGTATATGCTTTGTTAATGGGTTAGCCTATCAGGAAATATCTGAATGAATATTTGTTAGAAACCTGTCAACCAAATTAAACTAATATCCTTAGTTATATTTTTTTGGTTTAGGGCACTCTCAAATCACCTTTTTCTTCCTAATTCCAATTTAGATCACATACTAGGAGATAATATGTTGAAGAAAAGATTCTTCATGAATCCATGAATTAAAATTACTAAATTACACATCGAAATATATCCTCAAAAGAGTCTCAATAATAATACTAATGTGATTCTCATTATCTTAATATTTATTTATAATACACCATTATATCATCAGTGAAGACCACAATAAAATTATCACGATATTACATGAAAACACTATTCATTACACTGATAAAAGAAAAGGGTGAATTAGATAATAAAAATGGAATTATGGGAAACACCTATCGTCCATACCATATTAGGAATCATTTATTTTCAATGTATTTTTTATTTATACACAATTTTTTATACATAGAGTGTAGGACAATCATAAAAAATATTGGCCTTCTGGAAGTTGATCATATAAGTCATGAACGTAAGGAAGATGACACTTTTTCATTATTTTAATATTAGTGAATTCACTATAATCAGTGTGTATCCTAATGGATAAATATTTCTACATAATAAAGAGAATATGATCTCCCCATGGTGAAACACTATGTTGAATAAATCCTTTATCACATAACTTCTCCAGTGGTTTCTTTAACTTCACTAATTCCACAGTGGACATACTATAGGGAGTCTTTGATATTTTTATTGAATCATAGATCAAATAAAATGGACAACTAAACATCATAATCTTGGGGATGTCAATTTAATTCATCTAGAAATACATTAATTTATTCATATATAATAGGTACATCCTTGATTTTAAAATTACTTTCTCAATCACTATATTTAGTTTGGTCTTCGTTACACAAATCTCATTATCTAGAGATATAGGTGGTGGAACTAGACATTTCTCATATGATGACAAATCTTATCTAAAAATTTGATATTCTATATCTTTATCAGAAATCAATTTTCCTACCTTCTTGCAATAAATTGTAACATCATATTTTTAGAGCCACCTTATTCCAAGTGTTATATAGAATTCAATCATAGGTATGAAAATAATACAAAAAATTAGTATCATTTAAGTGTTATAATGGGGACTACCTTACACATCCTTATTGTAGTGAAAAATCCACTATGAGTTTTGACTGAAAACGCCCTTCTTAAAATGAAAAGGATATTTTTAATTTTAATGAAAAACATTAAACATAAAAAAGAGTGAAAGGATCTAGGATAAAAAAAGATAAATTTTATGGTTTGAATAATGTACCTTACACTACATCATTATGTACTTATATCTCTATTATAGCAGTCACATAATATTATCCTTTTACCCTTTTTATCTTATTTGTTAGATTATTATGATGATTAGGTCACTCATTTATGTAGTTCCCATATCACTATGGTTGAAAAACTAAATAGTAGTTTTTAATTTCTTCCATTGGCATTAATTATCCTCAGGACACTTAACTTCACACTTATAAAAAACTAACAAGTTGTTCAAGAATTTCCTAATATTATTAGTTAAAAAATTCCCAAAACATGGAAATTATTTCATTATCTTATTATTATTGGAAACATTACCTTTTTCCCGGTGCTCAATCAACCTATTATTTTCTATAATCAACATGAACATACTGGATCTAAATAATTACTCCCATATTTTCATGTAACATAAAACTATTTTATCTTATGAAGAAAAAAAATTGATAGACCAACACCCTTTGAAGACATGGATTATGTAATTCAATGAAATGGTAAATCTCACACTCCATGTTGTGTTTGTAACCTGTATTATACATAGATATACTTGAAATGGTACTCTTATACTCCACAGTGATTTATTCTTCCATTTTCTTTAGCATAGAGAGATTTCTATTAATTTCGGTTTGATTATCATGATCGAAATATTTCTTAATTAATGTCTCCTTAAAATATATCCATTGAATGTGTCTTATATCCTCTTCCTCTCTAACATTCTGGATCAATGACCACCACTGATCAGAATAACCATTTATAAAATAAAATAAAAGTGTAAAAAATTCCATTTAATGGCATCCAGTGACCATTATTATCATCTCAAGAATGTTAGTGAATTACTTAGCATTAATTGGTTTAGTAGTTGAACTAAAAGATGGATGCTTCTGCCACATGGCATGATTGAAAAAAGGATAACAACATTGTAGAAGAATTGGTTTCTTCATCTAGGAAAATATATTTGTTTTAACATGGTTAAGCTAACCTAATATAACCATTATTTTCTGAGATCTAATTACATCTATACTGAATTTCATAGAATGGAAATATATACATATTCTATGAGTTTTAATACCCTTCATCCATCTAGGAACCATTTCCAAAAAGTGGTATATACTTTATTAAATCATAAAATGATGAATTTTAAATAATAATATATTATTCAAAATATGATGTAACACTTAAGCATTTTATGATTGTATGAATTATTATTTTCAAAATCATAAACATAGTTTATTTGGGGATATCATAATGTTTTGGAGAGAAAATGTGAATTATCATATGCATTTGTCATAGGTGTGTCAAACCAAGTTCTCGTTAAATTATGTTATTATGTAGGAGGTGATAATAGGGTCAATCTTAATTCTCCCTTTTCTATTTCATTACCCCTAGGTACCTTTTTGGTAGAACAATGTCTAATATTATTATCCATAAAGATATATATTACCTAGAAAATTATATATAATCAGTTCATTAAAAAAGTTGGATTTTCTTCTATACATATCCTCAAAATAAATCATGGGGTGATGTTATCTAATATATATGTTTTCCGTACTCCAGTAACAAAGTTTTGTACTAAAAATCCACTAATACCAACTATAAAAACCACACCTCTAGTAACCAAGATCTAACACCTACTTAATCACATTATCTTTAATACAATATTTCAATTCATAAATGACCAAATATTTTAGATATTTTAGAGAACATAATATAAACAGTATACCCATTTTATATTTCTAAATACTGTATAATCATGACAATGAAAAGAGATTGGAATCTTATAACTCATTCTAGGAATTAGTCACCATATCCTAGGGAATGGTGACAAATTAAGGGTGGGAAATTATGTTAAGTATGGAATATAAAACCAAAATCTATCGTGAATAAATAAACAATAATTAGTATGGAATGGATAATTATTAAGAAAACATTCCATTTAATTTATAACATTACTATCATAATTTTATAATACAAAATCAATATATAATGGTAAATAACTAAAAAACATACCTTTTAATAAATAATATGAGAATCAGATACATTCAAGGATAATTTCATTAAAAAATATCTTGGATAATAATAATAATTGAATTAAAATTGAATGAAATTAATAATTATTATACAGAATGATCTCATGCATCATGAATTACTCTATAGTTGAGTCCTTTCTAAAGAAAGATTATGACCACATGGTAAAACCCTTCTGAATTGGACAACTGATTCTCCTCACTAAACACTTTGATGCTTTGAGAGGCTATCTAGAATAATAAGATACCCATAAATTCATTTCCAAAGCATCCATCATATATTTTGTAACTAATTTAGTTAAATAATAAATATTCAATATCAATAAATATTATTATTGAGTGAATAATATGGATTTATCCATATTACCTAAGTTAATCAAATAAATTTCAAAGTAAACACCATGTGTAAATATGGAATATGGTTCAAAAAATAATATATCCATGATAAGGAAAAAAGTATAAATATGATAAATTTAATTTACAATGAATATTTATTATATTATTTATTGTTTCAATAGAAATTTAACAATTTCAAATGAATGTGGGATGAAATAGTAATTTTTACCTCTTCGTTAACAATGAAATTTTATACCCTTGGAGAATAAACATTGAAAAGATATATTAATAATCATTAATAAATAGGTATTATATTTTAATAAAAAAATAGGAATAATATATAAACCAAATAAACTCAAATTGGTGCATATTTTAAAAAAAGTATCGATGAAGTAGAAATTGAGAAAAAAATACCATATAATGATTATAATGTTTAAGTAAGACTTAATCAATGAATCAATTATTTATATCAAATTTAAATATACATAAAATAATTTTAAATAAAATATGAATTTTTAAAAATTCAATATATACATAATCTAAGAATTTCATTGACATTAATAATGTAATATAACCGAATGAAAAGAAATTGAGTTATGAAATTTTGTACCACTTAATAACTTTCAAGTAAAATACCCTTGGATGAAATCATTTAAATTTAGATATAAAATACCATTAAGTGAAATTTATTCATGTTATTACTGGTAAAATTGGTAATATATACACTAAATTGAAGAAATTAGGTGCATAACATTATAATATTACTCAATTGAGAGAAATTAAGATGATGCCCCTTACCACTTGGTAATATTAAAATAAAATCACAATGAATGAAATAATTAAAAACTAAACATTAAATTCCATGAAGTTTGAATATTTTAATATATTATGTGTAAAATGGGAAGTATTTATATAATATATAAGAAATTTGGGGAATAATAATAAAATATGCCTCAATGAATGAAAGTTGTGATGAAGTCCCTTACCTCACACTATCCATTAGTTGAATATCATTTATCCTCATATATAAAAAATTATAGAATTATTTTAATTTATTAAAAATAAATAATAATATTTCTAAAATAATATATTAACCTATTATAACATTTTACCACCCTTTTTTTAATAATATTCTTCTATCATCATTTTTCAGTTGTTAATTTCATTATTTTCGCAAGAATTTTTTTCCCAAAAGTTATGGTTTATATACACAGGATAAAACTCCATCATATACAAAATTATAACAATTTTATAGACATATAATGTACTTGTTATGTAAATTATTATTACCCTTCATAATATTTGGGAATGGAAAATGAATCACATCACTTTATGCTGATGGTTTGCTGTAAGTATGCATGAGGAACGATATCATTCCCTTAATAGGTGAATAGGTAAGGGAAAACATGACATATTAATTTTCTAAAATAAATATCATGTCATATATATCATATATAATTATTAAATATATCTTTTTTACATTCTATTTAAATCATATGTTAAAATTAATCACATCGCATTGTGAGGCAATATTATGTCCTACAAATTGGTGACATTATCATATTTTAAACATAATGGAAATTAATAAGGTATATGTTATATAAAAATTTATGAAATATAATTATATCACTAATATTAAATATTAAAATTATTTATTTATATATCAATTCATCCGGTCTTGAAATATTTTGATGTAAAATGAGTTAAATTAGTTCCTCATGTGATAGTCCATCATCCACATGATCGACGATTTCGTTTCAAATTTAATGGAAGTGGATATGGATACAGGTTATTACATTGACACAATTACCTATAGGTAAATTAAGGATTCTATTATTGTTATATTATCATTATTGAATAATATATTAATGATTTGGAAGACGAAATAAAATTAAAACCCCTGTTTAAAAATGTTGTCTCTTATTCTGGGAACTTCTTTATGTTTGCACAAAAGCCTTCCTAGAATGGATTTAGGAAATGAGCATGGAATATATGGTTTTTAGAGAGGATTAAGTAATTTATTTTGGATGGTATGTGCTTAAAAAAATGGATTTGGATTTTTGAAGAGGGGAGGAGATGGGTGACCTTTTATAAGTGAGAGGGAGGACACACATGGTATTTCTGATTGTATTTAATTAAAACAGGAAAAATTCATAAAACCTGGTTCATTATTAATAATTATTGAATATATGATCTAATTATGGACAAAATTTTATATACTTTTTTTGTTTCATTCCCATCTCATATAATTTTAGTTTAACCCTTTGGTAAGTCTTTTTTTATGTTAACCGTGATAATTAATTCTTCTCTTTCATTATTTTTAATGGTAAAAAACTATGTTTAAAATATTATAAAATACATATTATATTTTTTTTAAAAACTATAATTTTTCAAAATTATATTCATAAAAGGGGCATAATATAATTTAATATTATACTCACAGACACGATGAAAAAACATGATTCCAAAGAAAATGTTATCATACTTATATAATGTTTTACAATAAACATTTAGTTTCAAATTGATTGCAATAAACTAAATAAATTTTTAAATAATATAAGTGAGCTAATTTTACTTCAAAATTAATTTAAAATATTATTTCAATTTGAAATTAACTTAAATAAAAACGAAAATTTTCAATAAAAATTGTATTTTTTACTATTCATCAAAAACTGATTCTTTTCAGAAAAGTCCATCAAATTCCCTCATGGATAATATATATATATATGATGATTTAAAAAATTAATTTTATTTCATAATATATTTATTATTAATGTTTCAAAAATTAATTTTACCATAAGTGTGCAAGATATGACGAAACCGTTCTCATTGGAAAAAATACAATTTTATTGAATTTTATTTTACATTAAAATGATCTCTATTTTTATTTCTAGTAAATAGATATCCAATTAAAATATTTAAACTATGTTTTTTTTCATTATTTATTATTAAATAATATTTTTATATATTATTCTGTTTTGTTTTAAGCCAGTGTTGCATGAATTTCATGGTATCAATGAGATTTAATTTATCTAAATATAAATAAATAAAAATTTCTCACGGTGTTACATTCATGGTCATAGTAATTGTATTTTAACTCATGTATCCTTCATATTATGGTTAATGTTTTAGGATCTTGAGTTAGCTTTGTAGCCCTAACCATCTTTCATTATTATCTATATTCGAGGTGTAATTTCATCATTGTTTGAGATCCAATTTGAGATCAAATTATTGCATAGGATTTATTTTAGAATCTGCTTAATTATTATTACATATTTTTTTAATGATAAAATTTATTGATCAATATTGAACTTCATATACTCTTCTCTTTGTTCAATTTTATTGTAATGATGAATTACTGGGTTCTTAAATTTTTATTAGCCCCTTACCTGAGCAATTTTTTGTCCCTTTCTATGCTAGTGGACTGATTTCATTATAAAATATTTTTAATGTATTTAAATATTAATTATTGGAATCAAGAATATATTCCTTCATTCTATTTTTTGTCATTTAAATTGAAATAATTGTAAAGAGAATAATTTACTATGATTAAACGAATGATATATTGAGTCAATAAGGTTTCCTTATGAATATTTTATTCCTTCTTGTTTGGGGAGATTGTTAAGTCAATAAGGATTCCATATGAATTTACCAATCCTCATGCTTTGATAATCATAAAAACCTTATCTCAAGGAAAATTTCTTTCTACCCTGTGTTTTACTTTCATAAGGAAAATTTTATTTCCCCAAGTAAATTTCTCCTTACCATGTTTTTTATTGTTTATCTTGTCTATGTGTAAAATTTAGTTTCATATCTAAAACATAGGAATCATATAATACATAGATATAGAGAATTGTTTTTTTAGGATACGATTTAAGACTCTAAGTTTTCTGAATTAAGACTCTGAACTCTTATGAGTTCTGACTATGAGTTCTTTGAATTCAGACTCCGAACTCTTATGATTTCTGACTCTATGTTCTATGAATTCAGACAACAAACTCTTATGAGTTCTGACTCTGAGTTATCTGAATTCAAACTTCAAACTCTTATGAGTTTTGACTCTGTGTTTTCTAAATTCATATTCCGAACATTGTTAGTTCTGACTTTGAATTCAAAGGAATTCTGACTCCAGAAATTGTATGTTCTGACTCCGAATTCTCAAGAACTCTGACTCTGAAAATTTTAGGTTAAGGTTCAAAATTCTGGTGAATCTAGATTCCAAATTTATTTGAAATTTAGACTTTGAAATTCTATAGAGTTCAAGTTCTGTATTCTATAGAAAATAGAATCTGAATATCCTTATATTATAGGCACGGAATATTTTTTTGGTTAGACATCGAACCTTTATTTTCATACATTCTGAATATTTGATTTAGGTTAAGTAACCATATTTTTCCTTACACTTTTTTTTGTTATAAAACGATATCATGAATTCAGTTACTAACCAACTATTTTTTGAGTTACATGTGTACATTTACCTCTGAAATTCAAGGACAAATATGACCGTTTGAGGAGAGAGGTTACCATTGAAGTCGTGCCTATAAATAGGAGCTCATTTGAAAGAGATGATAACATTGTTGAACAGTTCTACCACACTAGAGATTACATTCTATTTAAGTGATTACTAGAGAGAGAATTTCATTCTTAGTTCCTACTGAATTTCTTGTTCAGATTTTATTTGTGTAACTCTGAATGTTGCTGAGTACATTTGAGGGATTTTGGGGATAAAAACATAGAGGTTCCAACTAACTTAAAGTTCGGGGACTTATTTGTTGAGGAAGACATAGGTGTTGACTACATTTAAGTTGAGGGCTTGCGGGGATATGAAGATAGACTCTGATCTTCATATCAAGTGCTCATCCTGGTGTGGGTAAGACAGACTTTCGTGGAAGTATAAATTAAGGGACCTTTATCCAAGGTTGTTGGATACCCTTCTCTTTGGGTTAAATGATTTATTACCTGTTACTTGGTTTGTTTCATGTTTTCCATTGTATTTTGTTTGTTGAGTAAAGTTTAACTATCTTATACATCCTTATATGTGTATACTCTGATTTAGTTATATTCTATAAGCTTGAAGGTATAATATATATCTTTGTAGACATTTTAAATGTTCTTTTCCGGAACCATTTTTCTGAAATCACGTTCTTGGAATCATATTTCTGGAATCTGGAAAGTGTATAGAACTATAGGTTTTGTGAATTACCTTATTTAACCTTGTTAAACATAGTCATCTTTAACATATTAAATGAATTTTTAAAGTATACAATTCACCCCCACCTCTTGTATTTTGAGAATTATTAGATACTTCAATCAGTATATATATTATTTTGATCGTACATTGGGTATTATAGAGTATATCATACTCTATATAAAATCTCATAAATTATTATCAGTGGGTAGGTTCAATCTGAATTAATATCACGGTTTGATTTAGGAGAGAATTCATCTTCTTCTTATTTCTGGAATCATCTTTTTGGAATCATAAAGTTTGGATTCATTTTTTCTTAGAGATACTCTTATTTTATATTTTTCTTGCTAAGGAATATTTTTCTTGTTTACATAACCATACTACTAACATGTTTGTGTGGCGATAGTTTTCTTTAAGATGGCAGGAATCAATTTTAGTTCCACTGACAACCTAAATACTACAAGACCACCTATTTTTGATGGCAATGATTATAAATATTTGATAGATTGCATGAAGACATTTATTATCAATACTGGAGTGGACAATTTTTTATGCTTACTGGAGGATATAAAATCTATGACATGGATGTTAGTACATTCACAAATCGTGAAAAGAATGAATATAAACAAAATTATATGGTACATAATACATTTCATTGTTCCATGACTGGAAATATATATATATATCCAAATTTCATCTTATGAAGCAGAAAATTGTATTTGGAAGAAACTTGAAGTTTACACTTTCGAACATCTAATGCTATTGAAACTAGAAGAGCCATTCTCAGAGCTGAATATCATGGTTTTTTCTTTCCTTATGGAGAACCCATATATACGGTGAAATAGTGATTTATTACAATCGTTAATAGTTTAAAATACACATGTGAAAATGGATTAGATGACGAATCTCTTGTGGAAAATTTCATAGACATCATTCCCAATGAAAGGAAAACTAAGGGAACAACTATTGATGATAATAGAAAGGTTACTCAAATTTCTCTTGATGAACTTTTTGGAACTCTTCTACAACATGAGATGAGAATGAAGAGAGATCCTAATAACATTAAGAAGAAGAATTTGAATGGAAATGTTGCTTTTACCACAACTTCAAATCATATGAAAGACAAGACTCTTGAGAGAGTTACAAGATCCAAATCTAAGAAGGTTGTTATAAAATCTGAATCTAGTGGAAGTGAATCTTCATAAAATGAACTAGCCAATCTTGCTTGAATGATTAACAAGATAGATGGACATAAGAACTTTCAATCTAGATATAAGAAGAAATAAATGAAAGATAAGAAAGATTTAGAAGTCACAAGTTATTAGTGCAAGAGAGCTGGACATATACGACCCGATTGTCCAATACTTAAGAGAAAAGAAGTAAAGTAAAAGAATTCTAAGAGAAACATAAAGATGTACTAAAAAGCTTAAGCTAAGAATTTTTTGAAAGGTAACGACACTTGGAGTTCCAGTGTTGGTGACTCTTCTGATGAATCATCATATTATGAATCTTTTGGATAGAAGAATCTCGGTTTAATAGCCAGACTACCTATTGAAAATCATTGCTTAATGGCTAAGGTACACAATGCTAAATCAATGACCAATGTTTCATTAAATTAAAATTATAGTAATGATAAATAATATGAATCTTCAGATGAAAAAACTTCTTATGATGAGGATAATACTTTACCTACCTATTAAAAAAAATTAGGATTGCTAAGCTTATTCAGAATTTAAATTCTATTGTCAACAAAAATCTTGATAAGGAAAATTGAAGGATTTCTATACTTACTAAAGAAATATTAGATAATTATAAAGATATTGATATGAAAACCTTTGATTTTGAAAACATTTTAAGAAATCTTGAGGAAGTAAATTCTGAGAAGAGTAAACATTTTAAAGATCTAGAAAATGTAATTTCTAAGAAAAATGTTTTTGAGCATAACTCTAGTTCTAAAACTAATGTTTTTTAAAACAAGAACATTGATATTAGACTGAAATTAAAAATTCTTTCCTTAAGGAAGTGTTTTTAAAACTTTACCTTAGGAAAAAAAAATTGAAAAAATGTATTCTATAATCTGACCAATAAGGAATAATTCTAGTTTTGGTTATACTAGTTCTAAACCGATTTTTAGTAACAATTATTTTTTTCTTCAATGTGATCCATTCTGCACTAAGTGTTAATGTGGTGGACACTGGGAAAAAAATTGATCCTTAAACAAAACCCAGTCTTTATGATTTCATAAAGCCAATTTTTCTATGATAATGTTGGTGCCTATGATTTTACATTCTGAAATTTCCAGATACAAGAATGCTTGGGTTCTGAAATCCTAAAACTATTATCTTCAAGAAAATATAGAAAGTACCAATAGCAATAAATGGTACATGGATAGTGGATATTCTATAAATATGACTGGTAACAATAACTTTTTGAAAATATTATCAAGACAAATGGAGTAAAGGTAAATTTTAGAGATAATGCTAAGGGAGAAATTATTAGTATAGGTAACATCGTTCTTCTTGGAAAAACATTGATTTCAAATGTTTTTTTTTGTTAATGGTCTTAAGAACAACATCATTAGCATAATTCAATTATGTGGTGAAGGTTACCTTGTTAATATTAGGAATGATAAGTGTTTAGTAAAAAATTCCAAGGATGAGTTTATTTTTTCTTCCAATAGGCAAGATAATGTATATACACTAAATATAGAAGACCTTAGGATCAATACTTACTTTGCCTTATTACAATGGAAGATCATTCTTGGTTGTGGAATAGAATGTTAGGACACTGAAACCTTAGAAACCTATTCAAACTCTCAATAAAATGATTAGTTAAGGATCTATAGAAGCATAGTTTCTATTCATCAAAATTTTCTTATCCTTGTCAATATTGCAAGCAAGATAAATCCAGTTTTAAATCAGTTGGTGAAGTCCCAACTACTGATGCATTATAGTTAGCACATATGGATCTCTTTGGTCCAACACAAATTGGAATAATTAGAGTCACGTATTATGTATTTTCCCTAGTTGGTGAATAAACTAGATTTACATGGGACTATTTTCTAGCAATTAAATCTGAAACATTTTTTTATTGTAAAAGTTTTAGAGCCTCAGCTAAAAATGAGAAAAACTCGTTCTTTGATAACTATTCACGGTAATCATGGAAGAGAATTTGAAAATTCTTATTTTTAAACCTTTTGTAGTAGAAAAGGCATTATTTATAACTTCTCATCACCTACAACACCTCCACAAAATGGTGTTTTTGAAAGAAGAAATAGAATTCTTCAAGAGATAACAAGAACCATGTTGAGTGAATATTCTGTAGCCAAAATTTTTTGGTTTGAAGCTGTAAGTAAGGCTTGTTATACTATAAATAATGCTTTGATTAGACCTTTTCTAAAAAAAATCTTTATGAGTTAGGGAATGGTAGAAAACCTAGACTTTCCTACTTCAAGGGTTTTGGATGCAAAGTATTCATTCTGAAGACTAAAGACTATTTACACAAATTATCACCAAAATCAGATGAAGGAATTTTATTACAATACTCCACAACTTCTAAGGATTATAGTGTTTTCAATAAAAACACTTGTACTGTTGAAGAGATAATACATGTCAAATTTAATGAAAGGGATCCCTTTGTTTTTCAACAACCCCATCCAACATCTTGTGATGTGTTTTCAAAAACTGATTATCAAACTTTGTTAGAAGATCCTTCTGATAAGGAAGATTCCCAAGAAAATTTCTCTAATTTATTTACCCTAGAAAATTTTCTACCATATGTTGTTGAAAAGGTTTTACAAAACCCAAATCAGTTGTTTTTAAAAAATCATCCTTGAGATAGTATCATTGGTGATGTGAATCTACCTGTAAGGATGAGAATATATTTAATAAATGAAGTAGAAATTATAGTATTTCTTTCCTAATTTTAACAAAAAATCATGGATGAAGCTTTAGGTGATGATGATTGGATAAAAGCCATGCAAGATGAGATAAATGAATTCAAAAGGAATAATGTCCGGACCTTGGTTGAAAGACCTAAGGAAACTTCTGTTATTGGTGTAAAATGGGTCTTCAGAAATATGTGTGATGAAAATGGAATCTTATTAAGAAATAAAACTAAATTGGTTACTAAAGTTTATAATCAACAAGAAGGACTAGACTTTGAAAAAAACCTATGCTCTAGTAGCTAGACTTGAATCTATTAGTATTTTACTTGCCTTGGCAGCATCTTTCAATTTCAAACTTTTTCAAATGAATGTGGAATGTTCTTTCCTTAATGGTTATGTTCAAGAAGATGTTTTTGTTGAACAACATCCTAGGTTTGAAGATATAAAACATCTTGAACATGTTTATAAACTTTCTAAAGATATGTATGGATGCAAGCAAGCCCCTCGATCTTGGTATGATAGACATTCATGATTTTTTCATCAAAATAATTACATTAAAGGGAAATGCAGATCCAACCCTTTTATAATGAAAGATAAGAAAAATCCTATATATTTCCAATATATTTTGATGAAAATATATTTGGTTCAACTCAGCAATCTTTAACTTATTCCTTTGAGGATCTAATGAAATCTGCGTTTTAAAAGAGTATGATGTGTGAGTTAACATTTTTCCTTTGTTTTAAAATTTCTAAAAAGTCAGAAGGAATCTATATATCCCAACATAATTATATTAAAGATCTTCTTAAAAAGTATTTATTTGACAACACTAAGAGTATAAGTACTCTCATTACTACCTCAAATTCACTTGATCATGATGAAGTTGAGAAAACAGTAGATCAATCATCTTTTAGAGGTATGATTGGATGTTTACTTTACTTGAAATCTAGTCATCCGGACATAATGTTTTCAGTATTCTTATGTGCAAGATATCAATACAATCCTATGGAATCTCATTTAAATGTAGTGAAAATAATTTTTCGCTACTTAAAGTGAACAATGGATTTAAGAATCTTCTATACTTCTAGAAAATATTTTTTTCTATAAAGTTAGTCGGATGCTGACCTTGGTGGATGTAGATTTGATAGAAAAATTACATCTAGAACTTGTCATTTCTTAGGAGATTCATTAGTTTGTTGGTCATGCAAGAAGCAACACTCAGAAGCACTTTCTACTATTGAGGCTGAATATGTAGCAGCTGGAAGCTGCTGTGCTCAAGTATTGTGAATGTAACACACACTCACAGACTGTGGTATGAGTTTTACCAAACCAAAAATATTTTGTGATTAAACTTGTTCCATTTCTTTATAAAAAACCTTGCACATCACTCTCATTAAAAACACAGAGATATTAGGCATCACTTTCTTAGGGATCACACACAAAAAAGAGATTTCATTCTTCAATTTATCGGAACGTAATATCAACTTGTTGATATTTTAATAAAATTTTTACCCTCTGATAGATTTTAATACATTAAACAGAAGTTAGGAATGATAACCATAAGGTAATTTTCGATGTTAACTTTCTTTTGAAACCGATATTTATACAGTAATAAACTCCATTCCATAGGAGGTGTACATTTTTTATCAGTTTTTTCAAAAAAATTCATAATGAAATTTTTTTTTGTTGTCTGGTTTTTTAAATATTTCCTAATGAATGTTTTCATACCCAGATTTTTCAAATCTTTATTAATGAAAATTTTTGTTGTCAAGTTTTTCAAATCTTTGGTAATGAAAATTTTCATACCCAGATTTTTCAAATCATTCATAATGAAAATTTTCATAGTCAGATTTTTAAAATCTTTCATAATGAGAATTTTCATAGTTATATTTTTCAAATCTTTTGAAATGAAAATATTTGTACCCAGATTTTTTAAATCTTTCATAATAGAAATTTTTTTAGTTAGATTTTTCAAATCTTTCATAATGGAAATTTTCATAGTCAGATATTTCAAATGTTTCGTAATGGAAATTTTCATAGTCAGATTTTTCAAATCATTTGTAATGGAAATATTTATAGTAATATTTTCTAAAATATTCATAATGAATATTTTCATACTCAAAATTTTCAAAATAATTATTTTTGTAATCAAAATTTACGTAATGATGTGTTTCTTTTTCAATTTTTTTTCGTAAGGAAGATATTTCAGAATCTATTGTTCATCAAGAAATTTTTTTCCTCAATATGAATAATCTTCCTGGAAATATGAATGGTATGTTTCCTTTATTATTTTTTTAATCATAATTTAATTACAGGTATTTTCATTTGTTTTTTAAAAAATTTGGATTCTCTTTTCCTTATTTCCGAATGTTATTCTTAAAAATCTCAAAAGATTGGATTATAACAAGTTTCTCATGCGGCTATCATATCAACTGTTAGATCAGATGAGAAGAATTTTCAGCTATTGGATTGAGTATAGAAGATTAATGTTTACTTGAAACACCTATAAAAATAACCCTAAAAGGGTTTTCCCACATCGATCTCAAGCTCTCACGTGCTGATGTTCGGACTCTCTACTTAAGCACGTTCTGAACTTCTTAGAGTTTTCTCAATTTTGAATGTTTGTAGAAGTATCCTCTCAGAAAGTTAGGTCTAATGTCAAGACAATTATTGAGTGGTAGGTGTATAGTGAAAGGTTGGTTTATCTGAATATCTTCAACAACTATGATTCTATAATTTCAATGAACATCAAATTGAATGGATGGGAGAGTGTTTGCATATCCATGTCAGGGGATCAAGACTTAGTGTATCCAAATTTTCTTGGTGAGTTTTATGAATCAGTTAGTTTTTTCAAGGAATATTATAGAGAGATGTTTTTTTCAAAAGATATGGAAAGACCTTTTTTATTTCATACACTAAGGTAGCTTGTTTGATTTTTATTCCATATGAAGGAGAATTTGAATTTTATTCTCATAAGTTTCCATATGGTCAAGGAATATTTGTAATGGTGAAAGCTATAGAGAGCCGCGGTCTTTCAGATGTTAAGACACCAAAAATTTCTCACCTCTCTACAAATAGTCAGATCCTTGAATTATGGGTTCATGGATTTATCATTCCGAGAAAAGGTGGAAATGACACATTGAAAAAGATTGATATGTATATCCTGGTTTTTGTGTGAACCTGAGGAAGGTCAATTTGGTTAAGAATAATTTGATTACGATCAAAACATTCAAGAATGGAAATCTGAAGGCTCAGATTATCATGTACCCAGCTATTCTTTCTAAGATTATTGTTCGGTGTCTAGAATCACTCAAAATACCTTGCAGATCGAAGCCCAGGAACTATAATGTTATGTTAGTCAGTGATAATACTTTGAAGAGGATGAACATTTGTCTTTCTAATGACTGCAGTGAGTTTTATGACCTACCAGTGGATGAAGATGAAGCTATTCTGAAGAAAAGAAAAGTGACTGAATCGTCAATAATGGGAGGAAAGACGATAAACTTGAAAAAAGTAAAAGAGGAAGAAAAATTCCCAAAAGCTATGGAAGCCCAATCTGCACCACCAAAACCTAAGAATCAGAAATCATATTCAGATAAGGTAGTTTCTAAATGAATGGAAAATAAAAAGAATAGAAAATAATGGGAGCCCAAGTTCAGACTAGACCCTGCTGAAGCAGAATCCCTGAAGGGGAAAACCGTTGAGTATCTTGAAAGAGAAGAGAATGAAAAGAAGCAAAAGAAAAAAAGAATGATGCAAAGATTATTCAATCTTTTTTGAAGGCAGTTGAGAATGCATTCAAAAGTATCCTAGTAGAAAAATCATTCTTGGTAGAACCCTTACCTTAAACCCCTAGAAAGATGTATGTTACTTCGGAAAAAGTCAATGAAAATTTTTTTGAAGCAAAAATAGTCATGGAAGAAGTATAAGAAGAATAAAGAAGTGGTGATACTGAAAATATTATAAGGCTAGTTAAAGACTTCCATGGGAAATAAAGTCCATCTAAGAAATTTTCAATCTAAACATCATATGTAGAATATTTAAAGCTTGATACACCTATGAAAGATCAGAAAGAAGATGATGAGAAAGATGAAGATGATGTGAACAAGCTATATGAGGAAGAAAGTTTTAATCATCATTTTATTCATCCTAATTATGCTGAGGAAGGAGATGAGAAGGAGAAGATAGATGAAAATAGAATTGTTCAGCTGTCTGACAGTGAACAAAAATCACCAGATGAGGAAGCCATTCCAAGAAGTGATAAAGTAAACTAGTTGGTAGTCGAGACACCTAGCAAATCTTTTGTAAAGAATAATGAAACTGATGGATCATCAAAGAGGAAGGATGTTTAGTTTGAGAAAGAAGACTCACCTAGCAAATTCTTAGATTCAGAATCATAATGCCTAGGATATGATTTTGTTGTCAAGTCTTTGAAGAAGCTGGTTGGCACTATTCCGATTTTCCCAAGCATAGACTCTGGATTCCAGATGCTTCAACCCACACATAATCATAAATCAGATTCAGTGTCCATGGTGATGAAAAAGTGTGTCAAGCTTGATGCTAATTTCAAGAATTTCATCAGTAACTACGATGCCCACAAAAGGTCTTGTAAGAAAATTGTTTGTTGGTCAAAGAAAATAGTTGAATATTTGAGAGTACATGATGAGTTTCAGGATGGTGTCAAGGAGGCCTTTGACATTGAAGATGGTAAGATCAAGGATCTCATGAATACCTCTGAGGAAAAGCTAACTTTTGAGAAAAATTGTTGGATTCAATGTCACGAACTGTCCTTGGGGCCTATACCATGACTACCCCAATCCCGCCATCCATAGGCTAGGGCCTGGCGACTAGTACCAAAGGCATAAATCCCGATAAAAAAGGAAGACATTTCCTTTATGAAACGTAAGCACACACAACTAGAGTACAAGTGGAAGAAAACACTAAGTAAACTGAAAAAAAAAGTAGTACTCAAAGTAAGGGGCCCAAAATACAAGCCCAACTTTAAAGTACAAGGTAAAGGACAAAACAGCTGGAAGGTGAGAAGCAGCTCCTGGATCATCCACCACGGATCCTACCCGAAGGGTAGGTATAGATATCACTACTCCTAGATCTTCCAACATGGATCCTTCCTTAAGGGTAGGTACAGATAGCCTCCTTAGCGCCCTCGTCCGTCAACCTCCTCTGGGTACAGACTCATCGTGAGGTCCACCTCCGGGTACCGACTCATCATGAGATACACCTCTAGGTGTCGTCCAGTCCTCGTACACTCGGCCTCCGTTAGCTCTATCTATCATCTGCATCCAACATAATGAGGTGCGGGCATAGCCCGTGCATAGGTGAGTACAACGATACTCAGTAGGGACCCCGAGACCCTCATGGTCTCACTAAAATCAAACAAGGATAAACCAAAAAGAAAGATCTCAACATATAACCTTTACTTAGGTATATGCCCATACATATACCTAAGTTATCAAGTAACCCATCTCAACCATGAGAAAACACAAAGGTCATTGACTCAGCTCAAACCATGATTTTCATTATCGAAACCACAACTGATAGAGAAACTCCTCCTCTATCGAGTACAGTGGCCATGTCACGACTCCGAGGCTCTACTCACTAACGTTAGACTGCTGAGGTACTCCTCCTGTCGAGTACCGCGGGTCTGCTGCTAACTACTGGGTGCTCCATCCGTTGATGGTCTGACGCCGAATACCGGTCACTCTCTCTCATAGACTACAAAGGTACTCCTCCTGTCGAGTACCGTGGGTCTGCTACCTACTACCAGGCACTCCGTCCGTTGTGGGTCTACCACCAAATATCGAGCGCTCCGTCCACTGGGCTAACCGAATCACTACGAGTTGAATCGGTCAAGCAGTCGTCAGGTCTACAGCTACTCGGTCTCCGCACATCATACACTCATCTCCAAGAGGGTCCACTACACGAGAAACTAGTTGTTAATTACAAGTGTCACGAAGTCTCACGTAGATGTATAACAAAGGACCGCCTCGTCATAGGAGTCTCAACTCAACAGACGGCGCGTCAATCGGTCGCCCGGTCTATGAGTTATTAGCATTTCCGTTCTAGGGTCCCGGTTGGATTCGTGTACAAACCAACCCGAACATATCTCAACAGTACCCCAAACTCTCAACGGTATGTTCAAAGGAACCGTTTCTCAACGAGATTACCAACGCCGCTGACGGTTCGTCAAACTGATTTTCGGTCTGAGAGTTATTGGCTTTTCTATTCTAGGGGCCCGGTTGGTTTATAAGCTAAACACACCCGACCATACAACATCTACATCCAAACCTCAAGTGAAGTATGCCAAAAGATCGGTCTCATCAATAGGAATCCAATGTTGTCGACGGCACACCAATCGCACGTCCGGTCCTCAAGTTATAAGTGTTTCCGCTCCGAGGGCCCAGTTGGTATCGAGATCGAACCAACTCGGCCATGCCCAAACTTCACCAAAACCTTGAGAATAAAATACAAAAATGACCGATTCAATCCCAGGAATACTACACAACTGACGGTGCATCAATCGGAGGTTTGTAGCTCACGAAATGTCTGTTTAACCGAAAACGGTATGAAAATAGGAGGTCTGGGCCCGGTCCGACCCGACCCAACCCCCCTGGGTCGGACCGAACTGGTTCGACCCGACCCGGGTCAAGGTCCGGCCTAGTTGAGCCGACCCGGCCTGGCTGGTGCAGCCCAGACCAACCGGCGTGGCCTGGCCCGCGTGGCCCGCCCCGGCCCGTCCGGGGGAGCTGGCTCGGCCAGCTTGGCTGAGCGAAACACATGGAGCAGGGGGGGAGTGGGCGCGGCCCCGTGCTAATTGACACCGGTGGAACAAAGAGCCACCCGATCGTCCTCGCAGGATCCCATGTGGCTGGGGGATTTATCACGTCGCCCCGTCGCGGCTGTTGTAGCATCGGGATTTCTCTGGCGGCGCGCTGGGGCGCCGCTGCCTCCATGCGGCCGCATGGCTTCGGCCGCCGCACCGGCAACCCGCACTGCCTAAAGCATCTGCGTCCCCCCATAGTTGCACCGGTGGTCCATTTTAGCTTTTGTCTGCATCGACGGTCTTCTCGAGTCATGAACTTAACTGCGAAGGATTTCAAACACTGTTGTGGTCCCACTTCATTATTTCCCATTAATCTGCACCCAAAAGAACAACCAGCGGAGGGTCCAGGCTTGTTTGTTAGTCTGTGCCCTCCGCATTAGAGGCTCAATCCTTAATTCAACAGCTGCAACGGTATAATTTATTCAAAATAAATTATACAAACACCCTGCAATTAAATGCCCATGTACGAGGGTATAAATCACATATACACAATAAACAAAAACTCCCCTACCTCAAAGAAGATCCTTGGTAGCCGAGCATCATGTATGATGGTGTCGCGAAAGGGAGGACGTCAGCTCATTGACATCATCACAAGGTAAGAGATGAAGGTGACGATGGTCATTGGCATTTGTCGCATTCTAAAAGTGCCTTTGATCCCAGCTCGAGCGTCGTTTGTTGGATCCAACGTAGGGAAGACGTCAAAGCCAACGTAGTACATTGCACCCGCACCATGCTACCGATCCCTGCTCATTCGTCGGTGTCTCATCGGAGAAGATGGAACCTCAGTGGTGGTAAAACAATGGAGGAAGGAGAATAAGTCCTCCAGCGGATCCCCCTCCAATAAAAAAGGATCCTCCCTTAATAAAATATTATGCTTTGCTAATATTTTTATTAACACATCCATTTCAAAATTCAAACACCTCATTAATTAAATTGGAGGATTAAATATATTAATTAAGGTGTTGTTATGAATTAATAGGAGAGGAGAAAGTGAAGAGGTCCCATAAATGGGTGAGTTGAAAACATTAACAAGTTAATTAAAAAGGAGTTTAAAGGTGATATTTGTGGAGTTTAAAGAGGGGTTTGAAATGTGTTATGGAAGGTGGAAGGTTGGGGATCATGTGGGTCCCACCTCCCAAATATCCACACAAAAGTAGTTAGGTGGATGTGGGTCCCACCCTTAACTCCCCTTTTTAGTATTTTACCACCGTAGGTATTAATAAAATTGTACAACAACTTTATTTACTTCTTTAATTAAACCCCAATAAATAACTTCTCCCTTGACACAAACGCGACTACGATAAAGGTTCCCTTAAGAAATTACCAGCATTGTGAGTTCATCGGTCTCCTGGGATTTGGATTCCAAGAACTGGTTCAAAAGATAGAAAAACTTGCTCATTCATTTACTGAACATACCCAAGATAAACATTGAAAATTGATTCAGGGCACACCGGGCCTCGGAATCAATTGTCGTCATAAGCCACAGACTCATATAATTCCAATGAAATTAAGAAAAAAATTCCCTGGAAATTTATGGGTCTTTAAAATCAATAAGTAAAGGATTAAAATGAAATTTTTTTTTTCAGTTTCTCAATGATGGAAGAGATAAATGGATCTTTAGATTGAGATAAAAGAAAATCTATTTAAGCATGAACATCTCTTGAATTCTCAAGAAGAGGAACTTAAGACTCAGGAAGAAAGAATCATGGATTTAGAGAAGAAATTTGAGGATCAGGATCAGCTTCTTATGAGATCAAAGGAAGATCATAAGGAGCTCAAAAAGTGGAAGACTATAGACAATAAGTTGATGCCGAAGAAAAAGGAAGGATAATTGAGTTACAATCCGATATTTGTTTGTACTTTTCTTCCCTGTACAAATTATTTCTAATAAATGAATTTTTTTTTCTTGTCTTTTGGATGTGTTGTAATAATATTTCAGGTACCATAATTTCTTTTCCATTCCCCCAAATTATATTTGAAAATCGAAAATAGAAAGAAAGGAAAAAAGAATACTAAGTAAAGAAGAAATATCCCCATGTATGGGGGAGTTTATCTAAGGGGGAGTTTTCATTATAGAGATTTCTGTACTCAAGATAATAAAAAATCTCATTTTAGAAATCTAGATTATGATTCTTAGTGTTCAAAATCCTAAGGGGGAGTTACTTGTATTTATCATTGACCATATTATAAGGTAGATAAGTTTTATTTTCAACGTCTAGAAAAATATTTTCTCAGTCCTTATTTTCTTTTTCATAATGATGATTGTGCATACCAAAAAGGGGGAGATTGTTGAGTTAATAAATTTTCCTTAGTAATTTTCCATTCCTTTATGTTTGGGGAGATTTTTGAGTCAATAAGGTTTCCTTGTGAATTTATTAACCCTCATATTTTGAAGATCACAAACACCTTATCTCAAGGCAAATTTCATTCTACCCTGTGTTTTAATTTCATAAGGAAAATTATCCTTCCCCAAGGATATTTATCCTTACCATTTTTTTCATTTCTTATCTTGTCTAAGTGTAAAATTCAGTTTCATATCTAAAACTAAGGAATAATATAATACTTATATAAAGAGAATTTTGTTTTCAGGATATGAATTCATACTCCGATTTCTCTGAATTTAGACTCTGAACTCTTATGATTTCTGACTCCAAGTTCTCTGAATTTAGACTCTGAACTCTTATGAGTTCTAAATCCATGTTCTCTGAATTCATATTTCGAACTCTTAAGATTTTTGACTCTATGTTCTCTGAATTCAGACTCTTAACTCTTATGAGTTCTGACTCCAAGTCCTCTGAATTCAGACTCCGAACTTTGTATGTTCAGACTCCGAATTCTAATGAATTTTGACTTAGAACTTTGTAAATTCTGACTCCAAATTCTCATGAACTCTAACTCTGAACATTTTATATTCAGGTTCCGAATTCTTGTGAATCCAGAGTGCAAATTTCCTTGATATTTAGACTCTATAATTCTATATAGTTCAGGTTCTGAATTCCTTAGAAAATAGAATCTGAATATCCTTGTATTATATACACCGAATATGTTTTTAGTTAGACTCTGAACTTTTATTTTCTTACAATACATATATTTTATTTTGGTTATGTGACCATATTTTTTATTACAATTGTTTTTTTATAGAATTATGGCATGAATTAAGTTACAAACTAACCGTTGTTTGATTGAAACATGTACAGGTCCCTCCAAAATTCCAGGAAAAAGATGACCTTTGGAGGATGGAGCTGAGCGTTGAAGCCATGCCTATAAATAAGAGCTCATTTTAAAGATCCCATAACATTGATAAATTGTTCTACGACTCTATAGATTACATGCTGTTGATGTGATTTCTAGAGAGAGACTCTCATTCTTAGTGTGTACTGGACGTCTTGTTCCGATTTGCTATGTGTGACTCCAAAAGATTCTGAGTACATTTGAGGGCTTCTAGAGATATGAATACAGAGGTTTCGACTACCTTAATGTTTGAGGACATCCTTTCTGAGGAAGACAAAGGTGCAGACTACATTGAAGTTGAGGGCTTGCATGGATAGCAAGACAGACTCCAATCTTCGTATCGAGGGCCTACCCTGGTGTGGGTAAGACAACTTTTCTTGAAAGTATAAATCAAGGGACCTTTATCCATGGTTTTTGGATACCCTTCTCATTGGGTTAAAATATTTATTACTTGTTACATGGTTTGTTTCAAGTTTTATACTGTATTTAGTTTGTTGAGGAAAGTATAACTATCTTATAATTCCTTATACATGTATACTCTGATTTAGTAATATTTTATATGCTTTATTGTAGAATCATTATCTTTGTAATCTTTTGATATGTTCTTTTCCAGAACCATATTTTCCAAAATCACTTTCTCAGAATCATATTTTCAGAATATAGCAAGTGTGTAGAACTAGAGGTTTTTTGAATTACCTTGTTTAACCTTGTAAAACATAGCCATCTTTAAATGTTCCAAATACTTTTTAAAGTATACAATTCAGCCCCCCCCCCTCTTGTATTTTGAGCATTATTAGATACTTCATTCAGTATCTACATTATTTCAATCCTACATTTGGTATTATAGAGTATATCATACTCCACATACCATCTCAACATGATATTCATGACCGTAAACTAATGATTTTGGATGAAATTTTGGATTAACCATATATTAAATGTAATATTGGTAAGGGAAAGACTAAAATGACATGTAGTTAGTTAATGAATAATAATTTTTGGTATTTTTTGTTTAATAAATGATTTAAATCTATAAATAGTGGGTTGATTAAAGTTCTAAGAGAAAACTTTTAACTAACAAATTCATAATGTGTGGGTATGGTAATTTAATGTGTTTGGAAATAATTTACACTATTTTTTGTGTTTAGTAGGTTGATTTAAAAATATAAAGAGTTTATTTTGGGTTTAATATGGGGAATATAATGGGTATAAAGTCATTCAGTCTCCTTGATAAATATCCCAATCCTTTGTAAGTTAATGTCTAAATATGGTAAAATGAATATTAAAATGCGCAAGAATTGAAATTAAAATTTGAATGGTTTAATGGGAAAAATAAATGGGGTATGGTTAGTTAAAAAAATCATGTAATTTAAAATATTGAGACCTTATATGGGTGTTTAATTTTTTTCTTATCGAATTTTTAATCTTGGATGTATGAACAGGATTTTAAATTCATGTTTATTACACATGATATATATGGTGAATAAAATTACCAAACAAATCTTGGGATAAGATTGTAATGTTTTGTTTTGAAATGATGTATGATATTTTTATCACTAACCTTGGGGTATTATGTTTATCTGTGATAATGGCTACCTAAAGGTAGCCTATGGTGGGGTGAGAATTTATATTCCTAGATGTGACATAGTTTTCTCTAGGGGGATGGATAATTTATATCAATTATATGGAATATTTGACCCTGTGGGTGGATATATATTATCCCGTGATGTGGAAACATTTTTTCATAGAGGGGTCATGTTAGATATAACATGATATAGAATGGTTGACCCTAAGGGGTTAGATTTAAATGAGTTTATTGGACATGATTGGATGAATAGATTTTTTCCATGTTAACACCTAGATATGGTTGATGCTAGGATTTCATGAAGATATATGGACACACCAATTCATCCTTAGGCACCAAATTTTGAAAAAGTAGTAATTACATGTTTGAGTTACTTGGTTATATCGACTCTTTTAATGAATAAATAATATTTTGATTATTTTATTCATTGTAATAACATACTGTTGTTTTTTATATTCACATGATTACTCATTGGGATGGAATAGAATTAAATGGTTTCAACTAATGATTATATTATCACTTATTTTAGGTACACACCTCATGTGTGTACAATGATACATTCATGATGTTTCATATAAAGTAAATTGTCATTTATATATTTGATTTGGGATCATGTGACACTATAAAACATAGTATTTTTTTAATTTTTATTCGTTGAGAATTGAGTTGTTTATTTTACCCTTTGTCATAATTTTAGCTTTATTTCTTATTTTTTGGATTTTTTGACTTACCTTTAAGTAATGTATTATTTTATTATTCATGCGGATATGATTGTGTATTACATAAATAATTTTGAGTTTATATTGATTTATTGGAGATTATATTTATGTTTTATTTTTATCATCTATTTATTTGATGTTCTTGACCAATTAAGGTTATATTGATCTCTATAAAATACTTAAAACCCTCTATGCAAGTAACCATACTCTAGTGATTGGTGAGTTCACTTGAGGTTATATGTAATCTATTCATGGTTTCATATTTTTATTAGGGTTTTATTATAAAAATAACTCTCTTAGAAAAACATATTTCACATCATAATAGAGTGAGTACTACTTACCAAACTCAGGTATGATCAATAATGTTGTAGATGTCAGTCTATACTTCCGCACTAGGAAGGTTGTGTAACTATAATTTGACCATTAAAATGTAAAACCATTCTTATTTAGGTTCATCCTCAACTCTTCCATGTAGGATAATTAATGATTGAATTTGATGTAATATTCTACCAATCCCAATGTACTATGTACCTCAAAATAATTATTTGGCCATTTCTAAGAATGTATGGTCTGATACTTCATAAGGTCCACTAATATGTATGCCTATAATGTCAAATTCACTAATATTCATACTTTACTGATATATGAATTACACTATCAATGTTTTAAATAATTCTTATGCTCTACTAGTGTTCTTCGAATAATATCTATATTCCAAACATGATCATCCATCAACTAAAAGTCCACCACAAAATCATTTAGAAAGAATACTAAAAATGTATCATGATATCGATGGAAGACCCTACTAATAAGGGAAATAAATACTACATGAGTTTATATTAATTTGAAAAATACCCCCAACATATTTATATATGTCATACTAGGTCATAAAAGTAGTATGAGTAATATCATAAGTCCTCACACACTGATGATGAAAACCCAACATTAATTCTATCATGGAGAACCACATGGTTTTCCACAAATAGTTCAACATGTATTCAATACAGGGAAGAGGATACTAGTCCTTGATGTTCACCCATTTCATCCTCCTATAATCTACACATGAGCGTAATGAGTCATTATTCTTCTTGGAGAATAAAAAAGGTGCACCTTAAGGGGTTGTTATTGGGAAAATAGATCCCTTCATTATAATATCATTTAGAAGAGTCTTTATCTATATATATAATAAAGCATCCACCCTCAAAGGATGTTAGTATATGGGATCCATAACTATAATAGTATTGTTCATAAACTCATCCTCTCTCTTGGGGGGTAGCCATTGGAAGTCCAAATAAAATAAATCCTAGTGCCGATCAATAGTAAAAAGATATATTGTATTACGAGTCACATAATAATCCATTAAAAAGTCTAATAATATGGATAATATCATCCTGGATACCAATGGTTAGTCCTTAAATGGACATCATAAAAATTTGACATTCTTGTAAGAAAATTTCAATCATCTACCACAAATATTAAAAATAAAAACTAGTGATAGCAATTGATTTGAACTCAATACCAAGCCATCCAATCAATACCCATGATAACATGAAACTATGCATCACTAATACAAATAAATTCCAAAGGTAAAAAATATATCCATTGTTCATGATGTCACCATCAAACATCAATGAATTCCCTCAGATAACACTCTTAAGGGTGTATCAATAGACGTCACTCCATATTATGACTTGATAGTCAACCCCATATCATTGTAATTCTAGGAGAATATAAACATTAATAATCTATATATATCAAATAAATAATATTAAATAGTATATTATATAGATATCATACATAAAACAGTTAGAGGAACCCATACATGGTTATTTGGTGTTATATTGATTGTATTAATCTACCTAGAACCTAATCCTCTACCCAAGAATCACAATCCCAATTTACCCAGAGGAGAAAAATTATACTACCTCTGTTGACATTGAGGACCTCGAATACCTCCACACACTAACTAAATAAATTAAAGCTAAACTATAGACACCTGAAGCTTGATGTACTTGGACATTACATTACTTTATCAGAATACTTAATACATTCAAAAACAGACACACAAGGACCGTAATAGTTTAGTGTCTTTGGAAACATGAAACGTAATATTCTAATCATGGTGAAAGATCTTCAACATCTCCCATAAAGATCATCCCCCATTTTTTTCATACTTAAAACCTTTCTTTATATCCTGGGGAAAAGAAAACATAAAAAGGGTGAGCTCAAATACTCAGTAAGGGTAAGCATGGATAAAATAAAACATACCATATATATTTTAATCATAAAAACATGAACATAATGTTTAAACATTAAAATCTTGAGCAATGACATAAAACATGGAAGTATGTAAGGCATAGATCATAAAGAAACATTAAGAATGATAAAATAGAATGGGAATAAAACATGTAATTTTGGAAACCATTAAGCACATGATATGATATCCATATTAGCCAAGGCATTGCTGCCAAGACCATCTTAGTGGACAAAGTCCCTTTCTGAATCGAGTTCACTCTCGTTCCAGTCCTGTATTACTGAACCAGTTTAACTTGCCATTCCAGCCATGTCTATCTCATGAGATATAAATCGTTACCCAATGCATTGGAGGGAGATATAGGTCCCACCCATCTCATAATGAAATCATTCTTTCTTGTGCTACAAAATAAACATACATCATTCATAATAACCCAACGAATAAAATGGGTTTCATAAACATCATCCCATCATCACATAATCCATATAAAAGAAATGGATATCATTTCAGAATAAGAAATGTGAAACCATGTAAATCATAGAGACATTATACTTGAAACATACACATATTAAATTATGTCATCTTAGATGGAAAATGGTTTTGTGAAAACACTTGAAATGAATTCTTGAAGAAAATATCCCTTCTTCTTCAAAATCATTTTCTTTTCACAAAATTTCATCAAATTATAAAATAAAAGGATTTTTTTGAAAATATTCATGAAATATTTTGGAGGACGCTTCATTAAAATAAGGCATTATTAAACTGTAAAAATCCGTTCATGCCGTATAAGTTAAAAAAACATTCTTCTCGTACTTTTTTCGGAAAAGTCAAATAGTACATCGTAAAAAAAAGATTCCATACATACCATGTATTAAAAGTCAAAAATGGGTAAAAAGGAAATTAAACATACATGAAACCATTTTTAGGAAACATGGACATGGATTATAATAATAACCCCAGTAAATACTTACGAATAAGCAATCTCGGATAAAAATGAGATTTGCGAAATTATCCCTTACCTTAGGTCCGATATGCTTCGTACGTATCCAAAACTCCTATATAATGATTTAAATAATTTCATTGAATTATTACAGAATCATATTCATTGTTATTATATCATATATGGTTCACTTATGACTTTATATTACCCGTTCTTTTGTAAATTCCATTTTAAAGAGTGTTTTGGGTAAAATCGTTTCATTTGTCGTCCATGTTCTGACTTGTAATTATTCATATGATTACTTAGATCATGATTACTTAATTCCAGAATATAAAACATGATTTATATATAATATATATTCAGAATATACATATATATAATAGATCAGTAAATGGAAATAAATACACTGTTCATGGAGACGGTAGGTCGTATGTACGCATGAACGTTGTTTTCGTTTCCTTATTGAGTTGAATGGATTTAAGTAGATTAAATACACATATATATACACATAAATCTAGTATAATTATTATGTCATATATTTCATGATTAATTATTATATATACTTTATAATCATTCATTAATGGTTAACGTGGAGAGTGAATCTCATCGCATCGTGGAGACGATAGTCCGTACGTACGCACGAGCAATGATATCATTCTCAAGATCGTGGAATTATATTGGAGTGTATGTATAATATTTCAGAATCAATATAACTTTAAAATAATCATATATTGTAATTATGTACACCATTATACCCATCCAAGTAAGGTGGTGTTGGAAAATAGATTACACCACGGCGTGGAGACGGTATTCCGTACGTACGCACGCGCGGTGAGTTCATTTTCTGTAGGATGGATAGATGGTGAAATAGGGTTTTTACATACTTATAATAACATATAAGTATATGATTTATACTGATGTTATTACTTCATAATGAAACAACCTAATAATAATAAGTGGAAGAAGAAATAAAGTTGAAAGAATCGGTAACAGACATTACCTCTTCTTTGAATGGCCTCTTTGAGTCCTCCTCTTAGGACACTAATGTTGGTCTTTGAAGAAGATCAGGACCTCTAGGTTGTTTCTAGGGAAGTTGAGAAGAGAATTTGGCAGGGGTTGGCCGATATTGAAGGCTCAAAGTGGTGTGAGGAAGAGAGGGAGGAGGTTCTCTTTTATAATGGAGGAGAGGGGCTCCTTTGGAAAAACTAAAACTATTATTTTATTAAAAAGCCAAATTCGGTTTTAAATAGCTCCAAATTGATATATTTAGAAGATAATGTGGGGATGGGTCGAAATTCTCTCATCCAATATAATTTAGAGAAGTTTAGGTTCCTATTTTAACCTTATCATTTAGATTTAACATTAAGTTAGATAATTTAACTTTTACCGTGTCTTTTTGTGTTCTTACACTATAAGGATAATAAACTTACTATAAGAAGCCAAAAGAACCCCAAGTTGTTTATTATTAATATATATAACCTTATATAAGTCATTTGTCCGAACCTTATATTTTTAGGAATAAAATAACAATTAATAATATAATATTTATTTTAAGAACTATTTTATGTCAATGTTGATACTATTTAGTAATTGATTTTTGTGAAAGTAATAACAGAATGATTAGTTCGGAAAAAGTTAATTAAATCAATACTAACATGTCATATTAAACTATAAAATTAGTTTAATTCATAAAAAGTCTCAAATTAAATTTATTTTGGTATTTATAACAACAATTATGTGAATATTTCATTAATAAGATAATTACTGCATCATCTTTGTGTCATAAATAAATTAACTTATTTAATGTCTAAAATTTACAAATAAAATACCATTATGTAGGAAATATTTTTAGATTTATAATAAATATTTATAGTCAAATTTATCTTATTTATAACCCTATATTAAAAATGATATACTTATTAAACTTTTATTTTAACTATTTTAACCCTTCTTTAAATAAATTAATAATAAATGTCCTTGTCACGACCCGACCCAACGGGGCTCGAGCCGCGACTCCCCAAGCCCGCCTCCAATAGGCCAGGGGCTGGCGACCAGCGCCTTGTAGGCTATCACACACATGGGAGGCATTAGCCTAAGGTACCTGTACACACGCACCCTCAAACACCTCCATGCAACAGTGCAGAGATATAGAAACTGAAAGGTAAATGCATGCATACAATCTATCCCAAACCAGAGTGCAACAGCAAAAGTACAAGGGCAAAACAGGCCCCACCAAAAGAAAACTACCAAGCGCGTCCAACCTGCTCCGAAGAAGGGGAACGCTGCCACAAACACCCGCCGGAAAACTCCCTCGGCACAGCTCCGGTAAACACCCCGGTCAACCCGCTCACTAAGCTCCGCCTGCTCCGGGTCCTCCTGGGACTCCGTCAAAAGGCCTGTGGTCTGCACAAGACACAAACATGTGCGGGCAAAGCCCGTGCAGGGGTGAGTATAAACATACTCAGTAGGCACCCCAAAAACCCAAAACCCAAGGGAGCAACTGAAAGACAACAGTCCGCTCAACCCAGCCAGAGGGAACCCAGACGAGAGAGAAACTCCATCTCGTGACCATCCTCGGCTAAACACAACTAGTCAGCTCAGCTCAGCTCAGGTGTATGCCCATACATACACCTTGAACAATCCAGATATACACAGCTCACGCCACAAAGCCACAAGAGGTACCGACCTCGTCACCAGCAACTGTCCCAACCAGGAGAGTACACCACGAACACTGTCATACCAGATGACACTCATCCGAGAGATACACTCCATCGGGATACTCTCAAACATCACAGACGCTCACCCGAGAGACCACGCTCATCGGTTAGCATCACTGAGGAAACATCACTGAAACAACATAACCACCAAACTCCTCAGAGAGGGGATCGCCGCTAGGGTCCGCTAGGGGATACCAAGACCCACTCCGGTATACATAGCTCACAGATAGGGGATCACTCCCAGGGTCCGCTGGGGGATACCACGACCCGATCTGGCATACGTAGTTCTCACAGATAGGGGATCACACCCAGGATCCGCTGGGGGATGCCACAACCCGATCTGTCGCTCGGCAGAAGCTCCGCACTCAGATAGAGGATCATCGTCCATATAAAGATGGTCACGACGATACCGGAACCCTATCTGGTATAACTCGCGATGTAGGGGATCGAACCAACGATGTCGCAACCCTACCGAAACCACGCGCTGAGTAGGGGATCGCATAACCAACGATACCGCAACCCTACCGACATCAAGCGCTGAGTAGGGGATCGTATGACCAACGATGCCACAACCCTACTGTGCACGACCCACCACGTAGGGGATCATATTTCCGATGATGCCACAAACTCTATGGGATTAACCTGCTAGATAGGGGATCACTGCCCGTGAAATAGGTGGTCACAACGATACCAAGAACCCGATCTAGGGTAAAGATGCTAGAGGATCCACTTCGGGCCCACCGGAGGGATACCACAACTCTAACAGTTTAAACATCCCAACGAGAGGATCACAAACCCACGAAAGTTGTGATACCACACGAACCCTCGTAGGAATGAACCAAGGGAGAACCCTCAACCACTACTGGTCCAAACGTCGCTAACCCGAGCGACTCGCCTCAAAGCCACACTGCGCACCTCTGAAGCCAAAACCGAGGCCATCATCGCGTTCCACGCGGAAAAACACGCAGGATAGGCTGTTTACTCGCCCGAAACGGAGCACCGGTGAAAAAGGCACTATTCACCGTAGCTAGCTCGTGCGGGGCCCACACAACGATCCCGAAACCCATCGAGCGGATCCCACCACGGCGATCCCCTCGGAAAAACAAGCGGAATCGACTACTCGCTCGCCCAAAACGGACACCCGGTTAAAAAGGTACTATTCACCGAAGGCCGGCTCGGGTGGGGCCCACGCCTGGATTCCGAAACTCGTCGAACGGAACGCGCCATTGCGATCCTCTCGGAAAAAGACACAGGATTGACTATCCATCCGCCAAAATCGGACTCCTGGTGTAAAAGCTGCGTTTCCCCGCAAACGCCAAAACCCGGCCTCGTGGGGCCCGCACCACGTTCGCAAACCCAACACCCGGAAACCATCTCAAAAAGTCCGTCGTACCATCAGGGTCTCAACGCCACTGACGACACGTCAATCGGACGCTCCGGGTAGAAGTTACAACGGCCCGAAGTCGTAAAATAATAAAATAATATTATTTTATACGACGTTTCTCGCTCCCGGACCACGATCCCGAACCTTTAAACCCTCGAACCCATACCGGAGGGTTCGCCTCGTCGTCAGGGTCACGTCGCCGCAAACGGCACGCGAATCCGACTCCCGAGGTGCAAGATACGGGGGTTTAAAGACCCCCGTATGCGAAAACTGGCCGGACCGGCCCGGGCCGGCCGGTCCGGCCGGCCTGGACCGGCCGCCGCCGTCGGCCCGCCCTGGCCGGCGGCGCTCCGCCGCGCGCCACCGCGCTGGGCCGCCGGCCGCCGCGGCTCCGCCGCGCGCCGCCGCGCTGGGCCGCCGGCCGCCGCGGCTCCGCCGCGCGCCGCCGCGCTGGGCCGCCGGCCGCCGCGGCTCCGCCGCCGCGCGCCCGCGCTGGGCCTCCGGCCGCCGCGGCTCCGCCGCGCGCCGCCGCGCCGGTGTCGCGCCGGCGGAACTTCCACGGACCGCCGGGGGCACCCCGGGGGTCCGTTTTGCGATCCGGAGGCGCCTACGCGACCCTCGGGACCCGATCTACACTGCTACGGCTTCAATTTGCAGAAAAACGCAGCAAAAACGGGATCGGGGGTTAAAACTCAAAACCGCCTACCTCGCGGGCGAAACGCCGACGTTCTGCCTCAGATCCGCGCTTCAAAGCTTCCGCTGCGCGCTCCTGGAACGTCCGCCGTCGAATTCTGAGCTCGTGGGCGCTCCGTTTGCTCGATTCGGCAGAGTGGCGGCGAAGAACGACGAAGAACGGCGAAGAACGATAAAAGGGGGGGGGGGCGCTGATATTTATATCAGCGGCCCGCCGGCGCCAAACCCGCCTCGGACCCGACGCCCGATGCGAACAAAAGTAAGGTCACCCCTAGGGTAAACGCGCCGTTCTGAACGCAACGGCGGTCTCAAATTTTCCATCCGAGACTCCGTTCAGAAGTTATTTGAGCCGACGCTCGCACACAAACTTGCCACTTATTTACGGAAACGCCCCTGGTGGCGTTTCCCACCGCAGGCCCGCGCCCGCAAAGTTTACACCCCGCCTAGGGTAAACGGCACGTTCCGGACGCAACCGTGCCCTCAAATTCCCGTTCTGAGCTACCGTTTAGGAGATATAACACCCCCGCCACGTGCATAGTATAAAAATACTTAATATTTTTATAAAATTAATTCCGGGCACACCGGGCCTCGGAATCGCACGCCGTCTTCGCGCCTAGCTCTGGAATTATTCGTAGAGATATTCCAAAGTCTGACAGGGCCAAAAACCCGAGTCGCTACATCCTCCCCCCCTTAGAACTTTTCGTCCCCGAAAAGCCCTAAGCACAAGGAAAGCGACTGGACTCTCAACTGGGTCTCACACACCAGCGAGCTCACCAACAAACAACCACTCAGGGTCTTACCAACGCCCTGAACAAAACTCGATCAAGCAACAAAAGGAAAGAGTACCGCTAAACAGTGTCTGACAAACTACTGCAGTAAGTAGAAAAGACACAAGGCGTACCTCTATCCATCTGTGGTGCCTCTGGGTCGACTGCCTCCAGGGCATACAACTGTCCTCGCCCTCGGCCACCAGCTCCCTGAGCTTGGCGTGGACCACCTGGGGGTGGGGGTGGTGGCAACTGGTACTGTCTACCACCGCCTCCCACTACACCAGCTCCGACGCCACGTCCGACGCCCTGCGGACCTCCTTGCTCGAGACGCTGCCTCTGCCAAGGCGGTCCATCGACCGGCTCCCTCTCAGCAGCACGCCGGGTCGGACAATCTCTAGCAAGATGTCCCCGACCATCGCAAGCGTAACACCGCCTCTCCTACGGCTGACCAAAACTGGCCTGCGAGCCCTGTGAGCTCCGAGGCTCAGATCCTCCATCCTGGGGTCGCCTCCTGAAACGTCGGCCACGTCCAGACCCCTGAGTCTGACGTCGGCTACCAGATGCCGATCCGACCGACGAAGTCTCCGCTCTCGCGTGCCCAGCACTAACAGGCGAGATCTGCTCGGCCAAAAAGCTCTCCACCACCAACGATCGCTCCAGCACTCCAGCATAGGTGGGCAGGCACATGGAAACCACACCCGCTCGGATATCCCTGCGTAAGCCCTGCTCGAAGGTCCGAGCCCTAAAGAACGGGTCTCGAACCATATCCAGGGAGTAGCGCGACAGGTCTGTGAACCTCGCTGAGTACTCCGCCACAGTCATGCTCTCCTGACGAAGCTGTAGAAGCTCCTGGATCCGCACTGACCTCAGCGTCACCGGATAGAACTCCTCCCTGAAGAGCCGCTCAAACTCTGCCCACGTGAGCGTCTCCTCGTCATGGGACTGCGTCACCAAACTCCACCATCGCCCGGCAGAACCATGCAGAAGGCTCGCCGCTAGGACCACCCTCTGATCTGGAGGTGTCCTCACTAGGCGGAAAACTGGAGTAACTGCCTCGAGCCAGTCATCAGCTGCCTGGGGGTCTGGATCACCCCGAAACCTCAGAGGTCGCTGCCTCTGGAACTCGTGCAACGCACTCAGCCTGCGTGCAACATCGTCCTGCACCGCCGGCACAACCAGCTGCTCGACAGGTGGTGGCTCAACTGGCAGACCACCTGGTGGTGCAACCTCAGAACCTGCGCCCTGCTCCACAGCCACTACACGGGGCGGGTCATCAGCACAATCCTGTTGCGGAACCCTCGCTGGCTGTCGTCGTGGAGGCATCCTGAAATACATTCAAGACACACCACAGTCAAAGAGTATATCTGGAGAGCTGACTCAAGAAGGACAAGGAAAAACCAAAAACCTAGTCCTATATGATGCATGTACCATGATGTCCCCGCGACCAGTGTACGAATGTCCCGAGTCGAAAGGCAGGTTATCAGAGTCCTGGTGTATGGATACGTCGGCCGTCGCACCAACACTGGAGTCCCTGGCCTGAAATCCGAACTCGAAAGACCCTAACACTGCCGCTATGCAACCCAAACCAAGCTCACAGCTAGACCAGCTACGCTCTGAGATCCCAAGGTGGAACCTCCTCTGATACCACTCTGTCACGACCCGACCCAACGGGGCTCGAGCCGCGACTCCCCAAGCCCGCCTCCAATAGGCCAGGGGCTGGCGACCAGCGCCGTGTAGGCTATCACACACATGGGAGGCATTAGCCTAAGGTACCTGTACACACGCACCCTCAAACACCTCCATGCAACAGTGCAGAGATATAGAAACTGAAAGGTAAATGCATGCATACAATCTATCCCAAACCAGAGTGCAACAGCAAAAGTACAAGGGCAAAACAGGCCCCACCAAAAGAAAACTACCAAGCGCGTCCAACCTGCTCCGAAGAAGGGGAACGCTGCCACAAACACCCGCCGGAAAACTCCCTCGGCACAGCTCCGGTAAACACCCCGGTCAACCCGCTCACTAAGCTCCGCCTGCTCCGGGTCCTCCTGGGACTCCGTCAAAAGGCCTGTGGTCTGCACAAGACACAAACATGTGCGGGCAAAGCCCGTGCAGGGGTGAGTATAAACATACTCAGTAGGCACCCCAAAAACCCAAAACCCAAGGGAGCAACTGAAAGACAACAGTCCGCTCAACCCAGCCAGAGGGAACCCAGACGAGAGAGAAACTCCATCTCGTGACCATCCTCGGCTAAACACAACTAGTCAGCTCAGCTCAGCTCAGGTGTATGCCCATACATACACCTTGAACAATCCAGATATACACAGCTCACGCCACAAAGCCACAAGAGGTACCGACCTCGTCACCAGCAACTGTCCCAACCAGGAGAGTACACCACGAACACTGTCATACCAGATGACACTCATCCGAGAGATACACTCCATCGGGATACTCTCAAACATCACAGACGCTCACCCGAGAGACCACGCTCATCGGTTAGCATCACTGAGGAAACATCACTGAAACAACATAACCACCAAACTCCTCAGAGAGGGGATCGCCGCTAGGGTCCGCTAGGGGATACCAAGACCCACTCCGGTATACATAGCTCACAGATAGGGGATCACTCCCAGGGTCCGCTGGGGGATACCACGACCCGATCTGGCATACGTAGTTCTCACAGATAGGGGATCACACCCAGGATCCGCTGGGGGATGCCACAACCCGATCTGTCGCTCGGCAGAAGCTCCGCACTCAGATAGAGGATCATCGTCCATATAAAGATGGTCACGACGATACCGGAACCCTTTCTGGTATAACTCGCGATGTAGGGGATCGAACCAACGATGCCGCAACCCTACCGAAACCACGCGCTGAGTAGGGGATCGCATAACCAACGATACCGCAACCCTACCGACATCAAGCGCTGAGTAGGGGATCATATGACCAACGATGCCACAACCCTACTGTGCACGACCCACCACGTAGGGGATCATATTTCTGATGATGCCACAAACTCTACGGGATTAACCTGCTAGATAGGGGATCGCTGCCCGTGAAATAGGTGGTCACAGCGATACCAAGAACCCGATCTAGGGTAAAGATGCTAGAGGATCCACTTCGGGCCCACCGGAGGGATACCACAACTCTAACAGTTTAAACATCCCAACGAGAGGATCACAAACCCACGAAAGTTGTGATACCACGCGAACCCTCGTAGGAATGAACCAAGGGAGAACCCTCAACCACTACTGGTCCAAACGTCGCTAACCCGAGCGACTCGCCTCAAAGCCACACTGCGCACCTCTGAAGCCAAAACCGAGGCCATCATCGCGTTCCACGCGGAAAAACACGCAGGATAGGCTGTTTACTCGCCCGAAACGGAGCACCGGTGAAAAAGGCACTATTCACCGTAGCTAGCTCGTGCGGGGCCCACACAACGATCCCGAAACCCATCGAGCGGATCACACCACGGCGATCCCCTCGGAAAAACAAGCGGAATCGACTACTCGCTCGCCCAAAACGGACACCCGGTGAAAAAGGTACTATTCACCGAAGGCCGGCTCGGGTGGGGCCCACGCCTGGATTCCGAAACTCGTCGAACGGATCACGCCATTGCGATCCTCTCGGAAAAAGACACAGGATTGACTATCCATCCGCCAAAATCGGACTCCTGGTGTAAAAGCTGCGTTTCCCCGCAAACGCCAAAACCCGGCCTCGTGGGGCCCGCACCCCGTTCGCAAACCCAACACCCGGAAACCATCTCAAAAAGTCCGTCGTACCATCAGGGTCTCAACGCCACTGACGGCACGTCAATCGGACGCTCCGGGTAGAAGTTACAACGGCCCGAAGTCGTAAAATAATAAAATAATATTATTTTATACGACGTTTCTCGCTCCCGGACCACGATCCCGAACCTTTAAACCCTCGAACCCATACCGGAGGGTTCGCCTCGTCGTCAGGGTCACGTCGCCGCAAACGGCACGCGAATCCGACTCCCGAGGTGCAAGATACGGGGGTTTAAAGACCCCCGTATGCGAAAACTGGCCGGACCGGCCCGGACCGGCCGGTCCGGCCGGCCTGGACCGGCCGCCGCCGCGCGCCACCGCGCTGGGCCGCCGGCCGCCGCGGCTCCGCCGCGCGCCGCCGCGCTGGGCCGCCGGCCGCCGCGGCTCCGCCGCGCTGGGCGGCCGGCCGCCGCGGGCCGCCGGAAACCGCCGGCTCCGGCGCCGCCGCGCCGGTGCCGCGCCGGCGGAACTTCCGCGGACCGCCGGGGGCACCCCGGTGGTCCGTTTTGCGATCCGGAGGCGCCTACGCGACCCTCGGGACCCGATCTACACTGCTACGGCTTCAATTTGCAGAAAAACGCAGCAAAAACGGGATCGGGGGTTAAAACTCAAAACCGCCTACCTCGCGGGCGAAACGCCGACGTTCTGCCTCAGATCCGCGCTTCAAAGCTTCCGCTGCGCGCTCCTGGAACGTCCGCCGTCGAATTCTGAGCTCGTGGGCGCTCCGTTTGCTCGATTCGGCAGAGTGGCGGCGAAGAACGACGAAGAACGGCGAAGAACGATAAAAAGGGGGGGGGGGGGCGCTGATATTTATATCAGCGGCCCGCCGGCGCCAAACCCGCCTCGGACCCGACGCCCGATGCGAACAAAAGTAAGGTCACCCCTAGGGTAAACGCGCCGTTCTGAACGCAACGGCGGTCTTAGATTTTCCATCCGAGACTCTGTTCAGAAGTTATTTGTGCCGACGCTCGCACACAAACTTGCCACTTATTTACGGAAACGCCCCTGGTGGCGTTTCCCACCGCAGGCCCGCGCCCGCAAAGTTTACACCCCGCCTAGGGTAAACGGCACGTTCCGGACGCAACCGTGCCCTCAGATTCCCGTTCTGAGCTACCGTATAGGAGATATCACACCCCCGCCACGTGCATAGTATAAAAATACTTAATATTTTTATAAAATTAATTCCGGGCACACCGGGCCTCGGAATCGCACGCCGTCTTCGCGCCTAGCTCTGGAATTATTCGTAGAGATATTCCAAAGTCTGACAGGGCCAAAAACCCGAGTCGCTACAGTCCTAATCAAATCCATGTGGTCCTAAGTGGTCATATTTTATTCCTATGGTTGTTTTTGGTCGAATTACACTTATCCAATAGAATTAGTACATTTGTTAGGGTAATAATAATATCATTTTTACCCTTAATTACCCTATTTACTTTTAATCGTGGTAAAAAAATTAAAAAGTTACTATTCACCAAAAATTATTTTCATCTAATTGAACCACATTTTACTTACTGACATCAATCGTGTCTCTCGGATTTTTGAAATTCCACTCACAGAAGCGGTAAAATTATATTTTATGAAAAATTCATTTTTTTAACTACCACTTAGTGGTTTCACTATTCATCAAAAAATGAATGTTTCCAGAAAAATACCAAAAATTAGGCCTAAGCTATATTTGATATTATGAACTCAAGAATGATGTCTATTTTACCAAATTCAAAACATATCAGCTGCATTAATTAATTTAAATATTAATTCCCGTCATCAAAACAAATAGCATGTTCTTTAGAGATAATAACTATCAAAAGATTGATACTTGTTTATGTCTGGTTTAAATGTGAAATTACATCCAATGACCAACATTGTATTAAATTGTAAAAATATATTCTAAATATACTTTAAAACCACTCAAATTAATAATTTATCAGTATTAATTATTTCGATTAAAAAGGATGTTTTTAAATAAAAATTAGTAATTTTCACTATTCATCAGAAAATGAAAGTTAGCCGAAAAGTACCAAAATTTCACCCTAAGATAATTTTGATATTCCGAATCCAAAAATGAAGTCCATTTTGATAAATAAAATTTACAAATTTTCAAAAAGTGATTATTACTATTCATAACTTCTAGTTTTAATAATATTTTAATAGAATATCGTTGTTTAGTGAAACTCGTTATTGCGTACTACACACGCTATCGAGGGAGGTCACAATTGCGTGTAATGCAAGGCATGTCAAGGATGCATGTTGTACAAGGTCCTTTTGGTGTAGCATACAACACAAGACATTAGTGAAATTAAAAAGAATATTTTTCATAAAATCTCGGGGTGTTACATTCTACCCCCCTTAAAATGAATTTCTCCCTCGAAATTCGTCAGGGTTAAAAATGGTTTACTACTCGAAAGATTCTTTAATAGAAACCCACATCGTAAAGAGGAATACGTAAACCAATCTTTAAAAACAAAAGTATGAGACATAACGTTTACCCAAATAAACTAATCACTAGGTTTCCACATAGGTGAAAATATGAATATGGAAGAGAAATCTAACCATCAGGTTCTGATGGAGAGTGGTATAGAACATGGCTATGGAAAATCCAGCAATCACAAAGCCATAATTTTGTTGTGATCTAAGGTACCATCTGATTCATCATATATAAGAGCACTAGGACGACATTTTTGGTTTTCAAGATCATTTCAATAAGGTTGAAGAATTTGAATTAGAATAAATACTTACTTTATTTTGGTACAATCTCACTATTGTTCGTGCCTTTAACAATTTCCACTAAATCTCTTAAAGAAATGAATTTGAATTTGTTATTCGTGTAGTTTTAGCAGATCATGTGATAGAATGAAGGGTTATTCCATCTGTCTCAAACAAAAGGTTAGCAAAAGTTATTAAATATACATAAGTCGGTCTATAGTGAGATTAATCATATATAGTTCCTAAAATGGACTTATACTTCTTATATTATACTTCATAATATAATTAAACTAGTTTCTACTATACATGGACTTCTTGTAGGCCAGTGGTGGGAGATAAAGGCCAGTCGCACTTTGGTTGTGGGTTTGATTCCCACAGCCATGTCCGACGCGAAGGGTTGTCGCCCATCCTGCAGGTTGTCCTTTTTCTAAAACTACATTACTATAACATCACATAACTAATATAAAAAAAACAGTCTATCCTTAAACAATACTAACTTATGTCCAATGTAATCCTTTCCAATATTTAGGCTTATCTAAAATACTTCGGTCTAAGCTCATAGTATAAAGAAAACGATTACTTGAAATGTCATCAACCAAGCATGTGAATACCATCATTTATCCCCCATATATCTTGTTGGTCACATTCCAATCATGTGAATACCTTAATCATGTATTCTCTTGAAAATGAATACCCATTCAACCTTAGTGAAAACATGAATGCTGTCCAATGTTAACTCCTTCCACATACCAAAATCCAAAAATTCTATATACTCAAACCATGATATAACCTTCTCCTTATATCAGTCATGAGCTCATGAAAACTATCAAACATTTAATTTTCTCATTATCCCTTCATTATGCACATATCATATACATTCCAAATATATCTGAATAACTTTTAATGGATACTGGTACCATTAATCATACACTTTCAAAACTCAAGGAAAGATAACAGTGTAACAATCCTTAGATGTCTCTTTATTCCATAGTACCATGAGATTACTTATACGACATTACACTTGATGAACATGTAACCATTCCACTACCTTCTTAAACCATTGACCGAGCTTCAACAATTCTTTCATCTCACATATCATTTGTAGTCTCTTCATCATCATCAATTTAAATACTACCCATACGGCCGTACTGATTCTCTTCCTGAGACTTTCCCTTAGGGCATTGGTTTGCATAATGCCCGTACATTCCACATTTAAAACATTTAACCATTTTTGATGTCGTAGCAATACCATTATCCTCATCCATGGTGTTAACTGATCCTTTTCCTTTGCAATTACTGGCTTTGTGTCCTTCTTTTCCACACCCAAAGCATCTTCCAGTTCCCTTGAAACAATCTCCTCGATTCCTCTTCCCACATGATTTACATGAGGGAAATTGAACTTTCTTTCCTCTATGATCATCATGAAACTCCATCTTTATCTTATTATCTGAGTCGGGAAACATACCCAATTTGAGATTATTGATCATATTATGAGACTGCTGATTAGGTATAATAACGATGTTTGGACTTCCAAATCCCATTTCATTTGTTCTCTCATGAAGAATATCATTCCATTGTCCGTCAAATCCTCCATTATCATGAATCTTCCTGTTTCCAGCCATTTTCTAAAACTCAAAAAGAATAGTGTGAGAGGAAAAAATCATGCTAGGGAAAACAACATAGTAAAGGGGGAGCACCATCAATATCTAACAACTTAGGTTAAATTCTAAGATCGTTACCATAGTTCTAGGTTTATATCCTATACGTATACTTATCCTTAGGGACATCCCTAGACATACCTTAGAAATATCTCTAGGGATCTCACTAACATGTTCGCTTACTAGTTTCCAAAGGTTTACTAAACCTTTCTTCTGATACCAAATGTAGAGACACAAAGCTTGACGTAAATGGACATTACATTACTTTAGCGGAATACTTAATACATAACAAAAACAGACACACAAGGACAGTAATAGTTTAGTGTCTTTGGAAACTTGGAACATAATCTTCTAATCGTGGTGAAAGATCTTCAATATCTCCCATAAAGATCTTCCCCCCTTTTTTTCATACCTAAAACCTTTCTCTATATCCTGGGGAAAAGAAAACATAAAAAGGGTGATCTAAAATTCTTAGTAAGGGTAAGCATGGATAAAATAAAACATACCAAATACATTTGAATCTTAAAAACAAGAACATAATGTTTAAACATCTAAATCTTTAGCAATGACATAAAACATGGAAGTACATAAGGCATAGATCATAAAGAAACATTAAGAATGATAAAATAGCATGGGAATAAAACATTTAATTGTGGAAACCATTAAGCACATGATATGATTTCAATATTATCCAAGGAATTACTACCAAGACCATCTTAGTGGACAAAGTCCCTTTCTGAATCGAGTTCACTCCTCGTTCCAGTCCTGTATTACTGAACCAGTTTAACTTGCCATTCCAGCCATGTCTATCTCATGAGATATAAATATTTACCCAATGCATTAGAGGGATATATAGTTCCCACCCATCTCATAATGAAATCATTCTTACTTGTGCCAGAAAATAAACATACATCATTCATAATAACCCAACGAATAAAATGGGTTTCATAAACATCATCCCATTACCACATAATCCATATAAAATAAATGGATATCATTTCATAATAAGAAATGTGAAACCATGTAAATCATAGAGACATTATACTTGAAACATACACATATGAAATAATGTCATCCAAGATGGAAAATGGTTTTGTGAAAACACATGAAATGAATTCTTGAGGAAAATATCCTTTCTTCTTCAAAATAATTTTCTTTTCACAAAATTTCAAAAGAAATGGATTTTGTTGAAAAAAGTCATGAAATATTTTGGGGGAAGCTTCATTAAAATAAGGCTTTATTAAACCGTAAAAATCCGTTCATGCCGTATAAGTTAAAAAAACATTCTTCTCGTACTTTTGATGGAAAAGTCAAAAAGTACCTCGTAAAAAAACGATTCCATACATACCATGTATTAAAAGTAAAAAATGGGTAAAAAGGAAATTAAACATACAAGAAACAATTTTTAGGAAACATGGACATGGATGATAACAATAACCCCAGTAAATACTTACGAATAAGCAATCTCGGATAAAAATGAGATTTGCGAAATTATCCCTTACCTTAGGTCTGATATGCTTCATACATATCCAAACCTCCTATATAATGATTTAAATAATGTCATTGAATTATTACAAAATCATATTCATTGTTATTATATCATATATGGTTCACTTATGACTTTATATTACCCGTTCTTTTGTAAATTCAATGTTAAAGTGTGTTTTGGGTAAAATCGTTTCATTTGTCGTCCGTGTTTTGACTTGTAATTATTCATATGATTACTTAGATCATGATTAATTAATTACAGAATATAAAACATAATTTATATATAATATATATTCAGAATATACATATATATAATAGATCAGTAAATGGAAAGAAATACACCGTTCATGGAGATGGTAGGCCTTAGGTACGCATGAACGCTGTTTTCGTTTCCTTATTGAGTTGAATGGAATTAAGTAAATTACATACACATATATATACAAATAAATCCAGTATAATTATTATTTCATATATTTCATGATTACTTATTATATATACTTTATAATCATTCATGAATGGTTAACGTGGAGAATGAATCTCATTGCGTCGTGGAGACGGTGGTCCGTACGTACGCACGAGCGATGATATCGTTCTCATGATCGTGGAATTGTATTGGTGTGTATGTATAATATTTCAGAATAAATATCACTTTAAAATAATCATATATAGTTATTATTTACACCATTAGACCCATCCAAGTAAGGTGGTGGTGGAAAATAGATTACACCATGGCGTGGAGACGGTATTCCGTACGTACGCACGCGCGGTGATTCTGTTTTCCGTAGGATGGATAGATGGTGAAATAGGGTTGTTTCATACTTATAATAACATATCAGTATATGAGTGATACTGATGTTATTAATTCATAATGAAACAACCTAAGAAGAAGAAGTGTAAGATGAAATAAAGTTGAAAGAATCGGTAACGGACATTACCTCTTCTTTGAAGCGCCTCTTTGAGTCTTCCTCTTAAGGCACTAAAATTGGTCTTTGAAGAAGACCAGGACCTCTAGGTTTTTTCTAGGGATGTGGAGAAGAGAATTTGGCAGGGGTTGGACGATCCTGAAGGCTCAAAGTGGTGTGAGGAACAGAGGGAGGAGGTTCCCTTTTATATGGGAGGAGAGGGGCTCCTTTGGAAAAACTAAAAATATTATTTTATTAAAAGGCCAAATTCGGTTTTAAATAGCTCCAAATTGATATATTTCAAATCTAAGGCGGGGATGGGTCTAAATCCTCTCATCTAATAGAATTTAGACATGTTTAGGTTCCTATTGTAACCTTATCATTTAGATTTTACATTATGTTAGATAATTTTACTTTTACCGTGTCTTTTTGTGTTCTTATACTATAAGGTTAATAAACTTACTATAAGAAGAGAAACGAACCCCAAGTTGTTTATTATTAATATATATAACCTTATCTAAGTAATTTGGCTGAACCATAGATTTTTAGGAATAAAATAACAATTAATAATATAATATTCGTTTTAAATACTATTTTATGTCAATTTTGATAATATTTAGTAATTGATTTTTGTGAAAATAATAACAGAATTATTAGTTCAAAAAAAGTTAATTAAATCAATACTAACATGTCATATTAACCTATAAAATTATTGTGATTCATAAAAGTCTCAAATTACATTTATTTTGTTATTTATAACATCAATTATGTCAATATTTCATTAATAAGATAATTACTGCATCATCTTTGTGTCATAAATAAATTAAATTATTTAATGTCTAAAAATTACAAATAAAATACCATTATGTAGGAAATATTTTTATATTTCTAATGAATATTTATAGTCAAATTTATATTATGTATAACCCTATATAAAAAATGATATACTTATTAAACTGTGATTTTAACTATTTTAACCCTTCTTCAAATAAATTAATAATAAATGTCCTAATCTAATCCATGTTGGCCTAAATGGTCATATTTTATTCCTAAGGATGATTTTGGTGGAATTACACTTATCCAATAGAATTAGGACATGTGTTATGGTAATAATAATATAATTTTTATCCTTAATTACCCTATTTACTTTTAACCGTGGTAATAAAAGTAAAAACATACTATTCACCCAAAATTATTTTCATCTCATTGTACCACATTTTACTTACGGACATCAACCGTGTCTCTCATATTTTTTAAATTCCACTCACAAAAGTGGTAAAATTATGTTTTATGAAAAATTCATTTTTTTAGCTACCACTTAGTGGTTTCACTATTCATCAAAAAATGAAAGTTTCCAGAAAAATACCAAAAATTAGGCCGAAGCTATATTTGATATTATGAACTCAAGAATGATGTCTATTTTACCAAATTCAAAACATATCAGTTGAATTAATTAATTTAAATATTAATTCCCGTCGTCAAAACAAATAGCATGTTCTTAAGAGATAATAACTACCAAAAGATTGACACTTGTTTATATCTGGTTTAACTGTGAAATTACATCCAATGACCAACATTGTATTAAATTGTAAAAATATATTCTAAATATACATTAAAACCACTCAAATTAATAATTTATCACTATTAATTATTTCGATTAAACGTGTTGTTTTTAAATAAAAATTAGTAATTTTGACTATTCATCAGAAAATGAATGTTAGCCGAAAAGTACCAATATTTTACCCAAAGCTAATTTCGATATTCCGAATCCAAAAATGAAGTCCATTATGAAAAATAAAATTTACAAAATTTCAAAAAGTGATTATTACTATTCATAACGGCTAGTTTTAATAATATTTTAATATAATATCGTTGTTTAGTGAAACTCATTATTGCGTACTACACACGCTATCGAGGGAGGTCGCGATTCCGTGCAATGCAAGGCAAGTTAAGGATGTGTGTTGTGCAAACTCCTTTTGGTGTAGCGTACAACACAAGACATTAATGAAATTAAAAAGAATATTTTTCATAAAATCTCGGGGTGTTACATAAACACTTCCCATTGATAAATTACATAATCTAACCCGTCATCCTTGATCCCAGACATAGCCAATACCACTATCTATCTGATATGAACTCTCAAAAAATTTGTAACTTCCATTATCATGCTATATGAATTACACTACATTGGTAACTAATATCACTATGGTCATGATTTACCTAACCTTCTACAATGATTAAAAGAAATTGAGTCCTCTCATTCTAGGAAGGAGAAGAACCACATAACTAACATTCATTCTCATCCCCACTATTTCCTGAATTACAAAAATACCACTTCTGGCCACTAAGAAAATTTTTTCTTCACCTAAAATAGAAATCATTCTTGTTCGAGGGGTTTTCTATTCATATGTTTTTCTCTATAATGAGGACATAATTCATAGCCTCATAGAAATTTAATCTAAATGACGTTCAAATGATATTAAATGAAATTTTGAAGAACATACTCAAAATATATAACCCTTGTGATCTTATAACTTTCAACGAACGAATCAACCAAAAAACTCAATAAATTTTTATTTATACTCCATCACTAATACTCTACCCTATACAACATGAATGAACCCTTGATCCCCATAATCTATCACTATCTCAAGAAATAAATTCATAAAGAAAAATGATTGAATTTCCTCCCAAAATAGAACCACATTCTAATCATTCAGATCTAAGACATCTCCTAGTTCATTTTCGGGACCTCAAAACAAATATTCCAAAAGATTATCCCACCTCTCTGGTGGATTCTCATGATAACCAGTGATTGGTAACATAGTCTTGAACCAAATAAATATATCATGAGTCCACCCTCTCAATAAAATAATGTTAGATGATTTATAAATAACACTCCATTCAAATATAACATATAAATCACATCTCACTGATCTCTAAATCCTAAAAACTAAATCACATTAGGAATATTCTCATGGATTATTTTCATGAAATATTACACTAACAACTAAGGGATCTATCTCAAAAACCAGTGGGTCAAGCTCATCCTAACCCTATAAGAGTTCAATAAGAGGTCATTGTAGCATCATATCACAGAAATTCCAATCAAAAACCTCAAAAATAACATGTATAAGAGGATTAAATATATCATATTGGAAAAAAATTACAAGAAGGTTGTCCCAAAACACTATACAAAATCCCTAGTAATATAGGCATATAACTTAACCTTTGGTGCTTACACTATCCCAGACTACATAATCTAAGAGTCATAGAGTAAAATATAGACAGGATTAACTTCATCAATTAAATTACATTGTAAAATAATCATGCATTAGTGAATTATAATTCCATAATCATGTTAAATAGAAAAGTTTTATATAAATTTTCCATATGATTTAAATAATAGAACATCATATCATAATCACGGTGGTAAAAAATTGGAATGAAATCGATTTTTAATTCAATACTATGAGCCATTAATATTGAATTAACACATTCTCTATTCCCACCCAAGTCCAGGACAAAAAATTAAATAAACAATAAATTAATATCACAATGCATCACATTCGATAAAAGTAACCCAATTATAATATCAAAAACCAAGGTAAACTATATCTTCCATGGTAACAAAGACATTCTTGATATGTAGTATTATATTTTAAAGCCTAAGGTCCATCTCATATCCCAAATAAATATTATATCAAATATACTATATACCAAATAGTAAGACAAAAAAAAGCAGGGCTCTGATATAAATTTGTAGAATCCCCATCAGATTTAACCTATATTGGTTCCATATTGGTGCCGCATTACTTAAGTTCACATAACCATATTCTAATGAATATCATCCAATGCTGAGTGTATATGTATATTGTGGGGTGACTATATATTCTTTAGAAGAGATAGTTATAATTTATATAAATTTGAATAATAACCGATTATCATCACACTATATACTAAATAAAATTGAACATCACAATCACATGCCATCAGTAAATAAAATAAAATGTTCTTATTGTAATATAATGTGTGATAGTAATTTCATTGATTCATTTAGATAAACGTTATTACTCTTGTGGGTAAATCATACGATAAATGTTTATAAAATGAAAATACCACAGATAACAGCAAAAATAGCCATGTTTTTATATCATGTCGCTTATGCTAGCCCATACCAATCTCCATATCTCATCAAACAATAGTAATGATAATTTTATTACCTATACCAGGAATTATAAAGTTATTATGTTTAATAAATGACCAATGGAGGGTGTGAGTACAACTTATAAGGCAACCAATAATTTTTTTCCTAAAACCCAAAAGTAAATATACGTCCATGTATAGTGTGTTATGAGCATATGTAAATAAATAATATTGATAAAAATAATAAATATATCATAATAACATGTAAAAAATAGCCACTATGGTGTTATTATACTTTCCTCATCATGTTCCAAAGTTTCTTAGAACATTTCCTTAAAATACAAACGGGTTATCATATTTTGGTCCGAAATAATTACAATATCACCTCTATAAAATATTAAATGAAATTCATGGGAAGACCATCCAAATATTAATATCATAGTATTATAAAAGGAAAACTTTTATATCATAGTAATCAATACATGTATATTATTTATTGATAACGAAGTTATATTTATGTGAATGGAATCCAATAATAAATGTTCGTGACTGGTTGTCATATCCCAAAGTGACAATATAATTATTGGCATCATTTTCTAACTTCATTAATGTATAGGGAATAAAATCCTTATCCACATACAAATCAAATATGTCATGTCACCCCTAGTTTGATGCCACATAATAATAGATGGTAATTCATCCAAAATCAAGGATTCCCCTTGGATCACCTCATCTACTTCTATGGATGAATCAAATCATGGGAATTATGACCCGTTTCCAAGGGTAATAGAAACAAATGGGGCATAACTTCTCACTCTCATCATTGATAAGGGAATGTGTGAACAATATTCCTCTGAAAAATGGGGTCTTTATCCAATTGCGATATGTATAGAACCCTTGTCACGAACATACCCTATAATGTGTATAACATCCCTTGTCATGGATAACATTAATATAGATTACCAATTCATCCCAATAAAATTGATCAATGTAATGTAGGGTGTGTCATCCCTAATAAATAATTTAAATTACAATATGGAATAACAAATATCTCTATTAATAATATAGAGAAAATTTACATTAACTTTAAAAAGAATAAAAACAAACTATAAGTATCAGATAAATTGATCTTTTCATAACATGACCTCCATGATCTATGAACCTTGACATATCACCAAATGGGTATCTTCTAAGATTTTAGTTTTCGACCCAAAAATCCATAGTTTATTACCCTCTTGGGTCATTATAATACTAATTTTTTCCTTTATGACAACAAAATATAATTCAGTTTTCATTGTCCTCACTCACACTCTAGTGAAAACCATATTTGTAGCTCACCCATCATCACACAATTTGAGAACCAGAAGAAATAAATATTTAAATATAATTAGGTGGGCTCATGAATTGAATGGTTCTACCTATTGGAATAGGTTTTACTATTTAGTCTTAGGTGTCACTTTTCATAGGGTGTTGCACTCTCCCCCTAGATCAATTCCCTCATTGTGGACCCTATAACTCAAACCTAGTATGTGCTACTACGCAATCCAAAAAGGTATTGGATCAGATAAATTATATTATGAACTGACCCCCTTGGGCCATGAAAAACGTCATCTTACCTAATTGGTCTTCTATAATAAGGTGGTTTCCATCCCAGAACACTACTGGTTATTACCCACCATGTTCACTTATTATACTAATGATTATCCTAATTGGCCAACAATTTTTCTTACGGAGTCATTTTTTCTCATTCACAATCTCCTTAGTAAACATCCCAGGTGTTCACCCATCCTAACAGAAATTCAAATCAAGCATGCTCAATTATAATGTTCAAATTATTAATTCTACCAAAAATAATGTTGTACATTTTTTAAACTGATCAATCACTAATCTAATCCTGGATAACAAAAGTTCCTTGTATGGATGTTACACTCTCCACCCATTTAGGTTTACTAAAAATTGCATTATAGACAATGCCTAACACTGACCTCTCAAAATTTCACAACTCTCCTTTGTTAAAGGATACAAAAATAAACATATTCATGGTTATAGGATTCATAACATAACTCAACAAAAAACTCATTGAGACTCATGTATAAAATTAAACATTCATTAATTTTCTACCATGGCCATCGATAATAATATAATAATGGATTATCACTGTAAGGGTCATTTTTGGCATTATATATAGTTAAACAACTCAAAATAAACTCATGATATGTGGTTATATTTAATTCAAAGTCAATAAAACATGGGTTGTGAGACCTCAATTCACACCTCCCATGAATCTTTCTTAAACCATTGAGAACTATTAGTCACTACCTTCAATGATACACTATATCATTTTCTATTGAATACCATGATATGACCTCTCACCAATCGATATGAATCACAAAATTATAAAAAATCCTTGTAATTAGAAAAATTAAACAATGGTTGTTTAAATAGAAAAATAAATGAAAAATATAGGGAAGACTATTTTAATACTTTTTGTATGTGATGCAATGAAACTATTTTCACTTAAGTCCCACCACAAACAATCAATAGTTGACATATTGACATGATGAAGGCGAGAAGTGGGTTATGGGGGGTTGATCCACTATTGAACAAAAATTAGAAAGGTAACAATTCTATAAAATTATAAAATAATTAATTTTTTTAAATATTAATTTTTTCAAAAACAACTAGTCATCAACCCACCCACTACTATCCACCCCACTACCCGGTACCGATTTTGGGTACACCAACCACCTAGTGGTCAACCTTGGCCAACATCCCCTTTCAACCTCAACTATTAAACCATAACTAATATGTTTGGAACCCAATGTAATCTATAAATGGAATGATATCTGAAAACCCAATGGATTTCTTAAAACTATCCCAATACCCCTAAAACTTCTTTAAAATACAAACTTCAATGAAAACTAGAAGAAAGTGATTATTTACTTGATCACATTGATAATGTATTCTCTTTGATATACGTATTTTATGATCTCACAAGTCCAACCACTTTATATTTACATTCATTATTTTTTAGAAGCCATTTTTGTAGGGGACATGATTAGCTACCTCATAAATCAAATATGATATAGAAGTAAAATTTGATCTCTTAAGATTCCCTTGGTGAAAAATAATAGGAGTAATATATATTTTTAAGAACACTATCAATCCTATAATTTTTACATAGGGGGATATTTTTTAATGACATAGAAAATTGTGCTAATAATATTCCAATGAAAGATATGGGGTTTTCCATGTTATTTTTTAAATTTTGGAATCCACAACACTAGATCATTGGAAGGATTATCCTATTATTATTTCTCATCATATTCATTTAGATGATAAGAATTATCTTACTATCCTATTAGTGGGTCATTAGTTTGATTTAATATATTTAGTTGTTTTAAAAAACATTTCATGTTTTACAAGATTATATTTTGAATTTAAAATATGAAAAACATTATATAGTATATTTTTCATACTAATGATGATATGTATCTCAGTGAATCCACTAAATGAAAGAATGTTTCACCAGTTAATGATGTAATAAACTATAAATCTAACATCAATTTCATGATTTTGTTCTATATAATGCTAATATTATTCCAATTATAGTATATAGAGAACCTCCATGATGTATAAAATCAATATTATAAAGAGGTTATCCATGATTTTTACCATTTAAAGGACCTCTAGTTATGTCCAATATATCGACTCAATGGGGGGCTATATGACAGTTATCCTAGAAAGGACCTTCATTGTGTATTGATGTATCTTTATGGGGATGACCTCGTTGGTTTCTTTATTCTACATAATCACTATCAAGTCACATATGGTAGATACCCCAGGGAGTACATCGATTGTTGTATAATGTATTGTGGTAAGGAAGAACTCCCTATGACGTACCATATGATGTAACTCCAATATTTATTTATTCTTTATTATAATGGGGTGGAACTCCTTGAAATATAACATGGGAAGGACCTCTATGGTGTCTTAAAAATTATATTGGGGGGAACAGATATGGAGAGTATAATGGGGAGAGACTCTATGGTTTCAATAATCTTCATCATTATTTGAAAAAAATCCATAGGTGATAACATGGGGAGAACATCCATGTTGATTTTTATTTTCTCTTGATAATGGTAGTACCTCAATTTTAGTTGTATTTTTCATCATGGGGAGGAAATTTATAGAGGAAACCATAGGTATGACCCCATGGTGATTAATTTCACTAGCAGTGGGAGGGGCCCCATCTCAATTTAATTACACGTCATGTGGATCACATCTATGATGGTTGTTTCTTTCTACATAGGTAAGAGAACCAACCATTAGTTTCATAGAAATATATCTTCAATATAGTGAGAGATTTCCAATTTGGTTGACCTTTAAACCTTCCTATTTTACCATTACTATTTTAAATAAAATATTATAGTTCAATGTAAAGGATGATGTATTAACTTAATTCTTGGTTTTTTTGGTTCATTATCCCCTATTGGTCCTACAACATGGTACTTGATCCTAAATTACAAGTGAAAAAAAAATCTCAATGATTTATTGGAAATACAAGGTTTTATTATATTATTTATATACATAACTAGTAATATCCTTCCTAATAAACTCTTATGTATTGACATCAATATATGGAATATCCTTGTCTACTTCCCCTTAGTAAGGGTGTGTTGTATTATCTCACTCATGAGAGATACTCCCATTGAAGTCTGAGGTTATTATAAGGGCCATCTAACCCTTGAAATCATATTAACTTGGAATGAAACATCCAAGATTCAATTACGCTGACAATATTTTTGATGGTGGGCATTCATTTTTTGGTAATGTGGGCCATATTTTGTTAAAATTAGAAATTGGTTACTAAAATATTAGGTGGTCATACTGTCATTAAATGATTCAAAAATTCCCTAGAATCCATCTAGATACCCATAATACAGTTTTGAATCATAAATAATTCTCATCCATTAGTAATTAGTTGCATTTAGACATTATTGTAATCCCAAACAAACAATCTCTCAATGTTTTATCACATATAAAGCTATATTTTCAATCAATAACTTTCTATTGAAAATGATTTCACATTCTTTTACCATTTTCATTGAAATTTCTTTAACCAAGTAGTTATCAAATTGGTGTTGGTACATGTTATTAAAAATTTTGAGATTGAGAGATTTATTCATTCATTGAAGAATGTTTTTATAATGTTTGGGATTTATTAAAGGATTTATGTCATATTAGTAAAATAATTTTCTACAAAAACAACATACATTTGATAAATGGGAATAGATTACATTAATTCATATAAAATATAACTACACCAAATTGAATCATCATAACTTTGATGAATAATTAATTTCCTAGTTTTCATAACGTATAGTGATTATTCAATAGTTTAGGCTATATGTAACGGAATACTAAAATTTAATTTCTTATGTGAAATACTAGCGAATGGGATGCTAGAAAAAATTGAATGAACATATTGTGAAAATTTTATATATGTGTTGATGCCTGAAAATGTTGACCAACATATCAAATAATATCATAAGGTATGAAAAGTGGTGATGATGAAAATTTACCAAGATTGAATCATTTCATTCATAAAAGGATATTAATTTACAAAAGAATATATATATTTTTTTTTAGAAAAAAAACCCTTTCATTGACACATGAAATTATTGTTTCCTGGTATATGATTTGTAGAGAAAAGGTTGTCACATTTTGTATTTGAATTGTATCGAACCGATCGATGCATTATGACCACTTCAGATTATGGTGGTTGTCTTTAAATTGACATAATTTTAAATTAGAGGCATTTTCAATAATTTAAAACCCAACTCTTCTCCATGATAGTTTAAATGCTTTTCCATTTCAAATTATGTCAATTCTTGTTCCATATGACATCCCTCACCTGGTAAGATTACATTATTCATAGTACAGAGTCATTTTTTACTCTAAAGTATAAGCCCTATGTGTAAACAAACTTTAATTGTTGATATTGTTTCACTAACACCAATTATATGAGTACAAGAATATCATATTATCAACACTCGGAAAAACATAAGGGAATAAAATAATTTTAACCACAATTTGATGTTATAAAAAATCATTATTTGAGAAGCTCTTTTTTTAAACACATCCATTGGAAAAACATTCATGAAGTATCCCAGGTAACTTCTCGATTTAAATCAAATAAGGGGAATGGATCTCGTATAAGGTCCAATATAAAGGGTTTCTGTAAACATTATTCATTGTGGTATACTCATATTAATATTATATGACTTGTTTTTGTCAAAAAACATGTATTTTGAAAATCCTACCCACTCTCATAGAACTCTAGTGATATATGAAATTAATTTGCATAATGTATATGTTGTACATTATCAAATTTTACATCATATTAAAAGATTTTAAAAATAGTAAATTACAACATAAAGTATCCCTATTATGAATACCCATGGCCCCATTACACTCGTTCGTTCACCCAGGTCACCTATCTGGTTTGTATTAACTTAAATGACCTCTTTTAGCACTTTCTTCAATGGTAAAAAAAATAAATATTATTCAATCAAGACCTCGTACAAATAAATTGAATATAAATAATTAGTTTGAAATTCATATATGCATTCCATATTTTGATCGGGTATTCTTTTTATTACGAAAATTAATCATTTTATAGAATATGCAAGATGGATTTTACCCAACTAATAGGGAACTCATGTTTTAAGTACGATGTATTTCATTGATAATTAGGCTTTATATTCTTATTTGACTGATAAAACTATTCTTGGAATGGGACACTCATCCTAACTACTCTATGACAACCTGTTATAAACTTCATGTAATTTTCTAGTCATTTTTTAGCTTAATAGGATTGCTTGGAAATTCTATTATTCCATCTCACCTAACTCCTCTCCCATGGTCATTTTAGAAACTCATTATACCAACCAGTTGATCATCTAATACCTGATCATCTTCTCTTGTGTCAGTGATACAAATATATATATGGGATTTATGTGAAATGTAGTCCCCAACTCCTTTTCATTGGGTTATATTAACCTTGATTCTGGTCTTCCTTCCTTGTTCAGTTACCAAAATATATATATGTTTACATACAAATATGGACCTCCTATTAGGTTTAATTACCAAGAAAATTCTACCATACATTATTACTAATATAATGGTTGAACTAGTAAGATACATCTCAATATAAATCCCATACCAAACCATATTTTGGAACCTTTCACAATGAAGTTCGTTTTTCATTATAATAAACTGATCAAAACATATATATATATTAAATGGAACTACACTAAATTATACAATCATCATAGAAGGAAAAATTTATAAGGAGTTATAATTTTTGAAGATGCACAACCTTAAAATAAAATATTATGGTTCTCAATACATAACCTCATAAATCAATATGATGGTCATATATGTGTTTTCTTAATAGGATTTATAATTATCTATAACCCATAAAAATAAAAGGTAGTGCATTATTAATAGATAAAATGTTTTAAAATTCCAGATAATGATTTTTATCACATGACTATAAAATTTATGATGTGTCCAATTGATCAAAAAATTTACTACATGGGTTCTTATTCCCCTTATAGTTAATTATAGGAAGCCCCTCTCATGGACCAAATCTGTACTCCACAACACCTATCGCCCCCTTGATGGAGATAAATTCTTGAGATCATAGATATATTGCTTTAAATTATAGTGTAATAAATGGTTATAAGAATAATAGAGAACAAATGATTCAGACTGATGTATAAAATTGATGCAGTGTACCAATCGATCACCCTTAATAAAAATATCACTAGAATAAATTATATTATTAATTTATTCAATATTCCATAAATATATAATATAGTCACTAACTCTAAAAAAGGAATCCTTAAGGGTTTACTTGATTTCCCATCATCTTGACCTCATTTGAAATGTTTAATGTTTCATTGGAATTTCCCTACAACAACCTTCCTTTACAATGTAGGCCTACACAGAAAATCCGTGTTTGAACACATGGGGGAATAGAAATAGAAATAGAAAACTCAATGTGAAATCTATTACAACTAAAAGGGTTCAAATTTAAATTTAATTATTCTTTATATTTTTCACTTATGTGTTCATTGTTTATGTTTTTCACTTTCATGGCATCCCTTCACATTCAAATGGAATCAATGAATGCACCAATGCATGTTAAGATTTTGTGTTTGGTGGATAACAATTTAAGGAAAACTAAGGCTACAACACACCACCATGGATTAATTATACATAAGACATAGACATGAAATTGTTTTTTCCCCATATTCATGATGATATAGTCATTGAACTAGTTATTCTAGCAATAGGTCAAATATAACTTCACGTGGGAAAATTACCCTAATTCATTATATCTAAACATGATGGAAACTAATTAAATACTCCAAGAGATGAATTATTATAGGTTTTTGTACTAATAATAGACCACTTGGATGAATTTTCTGATGTTTCCACATCCAATCGCTTCATGTGTATATCCTTGAATCATAGCAACAACCACATCCCTCAATAAACGGTGGTGTGTGAGGATTTATGTTGTGTCCAGACCATTTTTTAGGATCTTCTTAGAAGGGATAACACTAGTCACCATTGTTTTTAGTTCCATATAGCCCAAACACATCATGGATATTCAAATGATGCTACATCAAAGATCTCAACAATCGATATCAAAACCAAGATACATTTGAGGATGGTTCATTGAGGTTTGTCAGTTACTTAATCATGGGAAAAGATCCACATCCATATTCGAATTGATAATCACTAAACCCATCAGCATTCCCCAACAACAAAAAAGGATCCACCTTGGATGGATCATTATCATGATGGTTTATTACCACATTGTAAAACCCCATTTATAATGAATTTTTTTTCCTTGGTTGGCTAAAAAAAATAAACCATAAGAAGGAATCACTCAAAGAAATCAACAATAAAATAGAATGTTTACTTCCATATTAACACCACAATACCTAATGCTCATCAACATACCATGATAGTTTCTCAAAGAACATACCTAGACAATCATGTAAAAAATGATCAAATGATGATTATTCATATGTCTAAGAATGTATTCTCCAAATCCTCAACAATATCTGAATGTAATAATTGGATAATAATTCAATGCAATAGATCAATAATAAGATCCCCTTAGGTCCCCCTTATAGTGTTCACTATAGAATTCCTCTATTAGGTACCATAAAAGTCATATATATAGGCCCTCTCATGAGTACACATCATGGAGATCCACCGTATGGTTTGGTGAACCATGGATTATCTAATGGACCTCCCCAAATCACCCTTAATTTAGGTCCTTGGAATATGGATATCCATCATGATGAGAGTCCTTCTGCTTCCACTCAAATAGTTCCTCATCACCACAATATGAATAATTGTCTGAAAGGTCCTCATTATGATGCCATATTTAAAGTTCCTCACCACATATCCAATACAAAAAATATTATTAATCAATATTCTTCATGTCTAATATTTTTGAAATCAATATTATAACATTTGAGGTCCTCTTTATGGAATATGTTCTATATGTACTCTCTTGAAAAAAAATCCAATATGGAGGTCATCCCCATGATGTTATCTAAACAATTGGAAATCACAGTTCTTATACTTGTGCCAAGTTAATAACTATATATTTCATCCTTATAAGAAATGTTTCAAAGGAATTACCTATGAAAAAGTAGTTTCCACGATGTTTTTACCAATGATTATTATTACAATGTCCATCCCTGTAATAAAAAATATTTCTGACATGAGGGTCCTACCCATGTTGATGTTACTATAATGAATCCCTTATATTGAGATGCACTCATGAAATCTGGGCCAGCTTGACTAGGTTCCTCATCATAGGTCTTTAGTGTCTCATCCCATTCAATACAAAATATGATGAAACATTCCCAGTATGAGACTCTTGCTGACCATAACCTATATTATTTTAAGAGGAGTCACATAATGAACACATTCATTTTGATAAACTAAATGGAAAATTATCATTATCATCGTATTGGGTTTACAAAAAACTCATAGTGTTGGAAGAATACGCTATTTTTAGGTTGGATGAATTAACAGAAGATAAAATACAATTCAAGTTCTTGACCAGGGTGACTCCTCAATATGAAACCCCATGACATGGAAGTAAAATTCATACCATGCATTCATCATAACCTATGATTGATTCCCTACATTCTCATGTATAGATGAATATCATTCCATGGGCATGAAAACTATTTCAAAATATTATATGATCTATGATTTAATGTTAACATAGATTCCCTTCAGTGGATCGAAATAATAATTTAGGAAAAAGACATGAGTGTCACTAGAATTCTTACCTGATTAGTTTTGAGATGCACCACAAAAAAATCATTGATAAAACCAACCTATTTTTCATATTATAGGGTGGATTGACTATGAATATCAGAATTTCACCCCACTTCTTGGTTGAAAAGGTTAAATAGGGAATGAAACATGAAACAAAATTTCCTCAAACCTTGTCTTAGGTCCTATATCAACATATTATAGTCATTCCATCAACAGAACCCTCAACATTCCTAATATATAGAAAATTCATACCTTAAGGTAGCGATCCATTGTAATATTTTTATATCAAGTTTCCAAGAATGTAAAAATATTCACCCACATGCAGAAGGTTGGCCATTCAAAAATAGAATAACATTCAATCAAGACCGCCACACCCCCAAAAAATTCACTTCACATAACTTGGGCTTCTACAAGAACCCAAATTTAAACATGTTAATTGAACCACCCCTAGTGTTTATGTAAAAGAATCCCTAGATGGTAGGTCTGGGGTTATTTTCAACACTTTTAACTAACCTAGAATCTTCAACTACTTAGATTAGAAAGAAAGTTATTATAGAAGATGAAAATCATCCCAAAATCTATAGGCTAGGGGTAGTTTTACCTCCACCTCCTCCAAGGTTGTCAGGATTTTCTAGAATGGGAGTAACATCATAAAAACTACACATTTAGTTTCCTCCATTAAAGATTATGGATTCATATCCCCAATAAAGAGATAGAGTAGAAAACACTATCACCTACAGCCTTAGGTTTTCCATACATAAACCTCTTTTGGGGGATCATCAATGAGAAATTTCAACACCTCTCTCTGGACCCAAGTCTAAAGATTCCACAACATAGAACATATATCAAGAGGGTTTATGAATCGTGTTGTGAAAGTAATTAAAAAGCTGTTGAATTTATTTAACATTATAATAATATTGATATCTAATTCCTACTTTATGATTCCCATTATTGAATTTTGTTTACACAATAAAGATAACAGAAATTATGACACTAAAAAAATGAGAACAATGAGAGGTCATCTATTTAAAAGTTGGTGTTCATTAAAATGAAAGGATAGGGATGATGACGTGACATCAGTGGAAAACTCACAATTGGAGAACTCATTAAAACACTCAATAAATACTAAATGAATTTTATCTATGTGTATAGTTTCATCAACATTCCACCTTACACCAAAATAGTTTTATCTTATCGATAAAGAGTAGATCAATACCATGTATGATTTCAATTTGGAGAATTAGACGAAACTCAATGATGAATTTTTCTTACATAATGTGTGTTCTGGTTATGAATCGATCTTTCCTAATGGTTTCTGATGAATTTTCTTAAGGAACTAGAAACACCCAATGGTTCGGTATACGAAGTTACTTGATTTTTCAATGGCATAAAATCATTAAGGATTCTGACCCATGATGATTAATAACTCACATTGGCCGAGAGGATAAGTGGTAGGGCTCATCACACCCCTTTGTGGTGGATTTTTACCTACTCTAGGGCTCTCTTATAGATTTTAGATATGTTTAGGATTCCTTATTAATTTAACAAGAATAATGTAGGTTTCCCTTGAAATTTTCAATCAATTATTAGGATGTATGGAAATTAGGATCATCTATATGTATTTGAGGTTCTCAATAAATGTAGATATGTAAATTTATTTGATGTTCTCCATCAATGGAATCTTCTCATATACTACAAAAATATTATTTGGTATTTATTTTGAAAATGAAGGGTTTTAAGCCAATCTATGGGGAACTCTAGAATTTATTATTATACATGGATATAAAAGTTGTTTAGATGTTATGATAAAACCCATAGATGGAATTCCTATGTATCATTTTGAATGAAATCAGAACCCATGTAGTTCAGTTCCACTTATTGGGATAGATCATACCTTTTAAAGATATGTGAAAGGACAACAACATACAGTTTGAAATCATGTGGAAATGACATAAAGGAGGAAAGTGCCTTGTCAAAGATTGGTGTTCTAATAATGTCCAAAGATAACAAGGAATTTTTAAATAAAATGTAATTGTATTCTTAATAAGACCATGTTGGAAATGTGGCCCATAGAGAATAGGGTTGACTTGGGTGTGTTGGGTTTAAACCTCAAGGAGGTTTCTTATGTATCCTGTTTGTATAGGAATCAATGCCCATGTAGTTTGGAATGTCTCGCAAAGGAGTATGTCCATTTTAGATGAATAGTTTGGGTATTACTCCTAAAGAGTTATCCCTTAGTATAGGGTCCACAATAGATGTCTTAACTCTTAGAGATTGAAGGGAGATGTAATTCGAGGAATTATCTTAAAGAGGATACCTAGATCAAAGGATTTCAGGTAAGATTGCTAAGATATAATTATGGTAAGACCGATCCCTAATTGAAGGATTCCTATATATCCCCATCATAGAGGGAATGATAGTTCTCATATTTCTTTCAATTTAGAGATTACACCTATGAGGAGTCCCATTGAGGGGGAAATCATTTCTCGTTTAATAGATGAGATAATGTGGAGATCGGTCCCGGAGAATTCGTCCTACGCTTCCCAATAATAGTGGGAATCGGATATCTCATAGTTCATTCCTTCAGGTAGATTTTTCATGTTTCATTATCAATACAGACTTTTAATACCATGCGAGTCATGCTCAGTTTTGCAAATAAGATAATGTGAAGGATTTATAAAACACACATTTTCTCCTCCACCTATGGAATAGTTTAGTTGTATGGCGTAAGAGGTCATGGAAATTTTACTTTCACTTATTCACTTTACATTGGAAGAGGGTCCATGGTAACGAATGGATGAACGTGAAGTGTGTAGATAGGACTAAAACTACAAAGTCCTTCATGAAAGACTACTAGATGGCTTCCCTTTTGTGGATTGGTTGGGGATTACTCTTATGGATGAAGCCCATTTTGATTTTGTTTGGTTATACTTCTAAGGATGAATCTTATTGGGGATTGGTTGCGGGTTACTCCTTAGGAGGTTTACCACTGATCATTAGTTGGAACATACTCCTAAGGATGGTTCCCATTGATCTCTAGTTGGGGATTAGTCCAAAGGATGATGCCTAATGAGGTTTGGTTGGGGTTTACTCTAATGGAGTATTCCCATTGGGATTTGGTTGTGGATTACCGCATACGAGTATACCCATTTGAGGTTTAGTTGGGGCTTACTCCAATATAGTATTACCTTAGGGTCCTATTTATAGGAAAAATTGGGAACCCTAGGCAGAGGAGTTACTCGGCATAGTTCCTCCATACAAGTCCTCGGCTTTGGTCATCCGTGTAGGTCCTCTACGTAAGTCTTCAGCATAAGTCCTCTTCATAGGTTCTCTACACAGATCATTATCATAGGTCCTTAGTGAAACTCCATGGATGATGTGTAATTTTTTAGACCCTGATGGGTCTATGATTCAAATCATTCAAATTAAGTCACTATTTTCTAGGTTTTTAGAGTTCTGCCTGAGAGTTTTGGAGGACCTAGGGGAAGGGGTCATTACATTGAGAGCTCTCAGGATTCTTCTATATTTTTTATCTATCAAATGGGAAATGTGAGGGTCCTTTTAATATGAATATAAGGAACCATGGGGGGAGGAGTTACTCTACGTAGGTCTTCCACAAAGGTCCTATATGATGATCTTAAATGTTGTTCCACTTCATAGGTCCTTTGTGTTGGTCCTCTCTATAGGTCCTCCACATAGATCATCGACACAGGTGAGGAAAATCCATTTATAAATGTTATTTTACTTCTCAGTGCCATAGCTTTTGATTTCTAACTCTATTTGGGATCTGCATCTAAAAAAATAAAATCTTCCTATGAGATATAAACTTCTTGAGATGGCAAATAAATCATTTCATATGAGAAAAAATAGAGTAATAAAATTTTTCTACATAAACACCTGTTTATCATCACATTTGGAAATCCAACGCCTACTCTTGTAGAGGAAGCGGGATTTATTCTTATCCCAAATTGTAGAGAAGTATCTCATAAAATGGAAATAAAACCATGAATTTTGTGTCAAATTCAATTAAACACATTTTATCATTTCAAACCCCAATGAATTAGATTCATTCAATATGAAATGAATATATTTATATAGAAGCTTTAGGGCACATTGATGCATTCCAACATCATTTTATTGGAATTGGAGCTATGTCACGTTTGGAAGGATGATCTAATTTTTACATAATCCATGGGGCCCAGTGAGAATAGATAGACTATTTCAAGGGTCGTATAGAAAACCCTACAAACATTAAGTCTTCTAAATTTCTATTTCTAGATATTTAATAAAACACATGGAGTTTAGGTCTAACAAGATGAGACTCAACTTTTTCCTAGAATTCCCTTGGTAGGTTCTTATTCTAGTGAGTACTATGTCTCTTTTTGCATGAAATTTAATGTCATGAATATTGGATTAATAATGATAGAGTTTTTGGTCAAATAGATTTAAACAAGAATTTTGAGATTAAATCCCAAATAAGGAATGATGGATGGGAATGGTCCCAAAATTATTTAAATACTTCCATGGGGAATCTAGGGTCCTAATTTTAATGGTCTCCAAATATAAAAATTAATTTATGATAATAGAGGAGGTATCTTCCATGAAAGTGGTTTCCACTATTTAAAAAACTTGTTTTGAGACTTGTATTATATAGGTCCAACTAGGCCATGTTTTGCATATCCAAAAGATGGAATCCTTATACCGATTTCCCCGTTATCTATTTAAATTTTATACAAGGATAACTATGGGATATCCTATATACCCAAGTGAAGGAGTTCCAAGGAATTATGACATTCTACTACTAATATACAAAATGGTATCACGATTAAGATGTCTCAAGACCACCATGGGATGATTTTCCATGGAAAGGTACAAGATAATAAATGGGCAATTGGTACCATCATAGGTCCCAAATAGGGAAAACACTACTACAAGAGATCAGTGTATGAATGATGGTATATTTTTTAGAAATGAGTTTCTTGATAATTTTTTATACAGATTATGGTCATGAAATATGGAAATTATGTGGTGTACTTTTATGAAATTCATTAATGACATTAATGGATTTTTTATAATATTCATTGTACTTTAAAGTGATACAATATGGGAATTATGTTGTGTAGTTTAAATTCAGTAACTAAGGAAAATATTTAGTGTTGTTTAAAGTTGTTTAGTAAGGACATTATGATGTGCAGTTTAAAGTCCTAAAACAAGGACATTATGTTGTGTAGTTAAATGTCATGCAGAAAGAACATATGGGGGTTCTGTAGTTTCAAGTCTTGCTGTAAGGAAATTTGGGGTCTTTTTAGCTTCAAGTCTTGTATAATGGTCATTAAAATATTTTATTTCTTGTCGTTAACACTGACCAAAGATTTTATGATTTTTTATTTTATCGTAATTCTTTTTTAAATGTGCTACCATATTCAGGTAAGAAACATAATAATTGTAAGATGTGATTAGGGGATATTCGAATATGAAGAATAACATAGGGAAAGGGATAATTACATTTATATGGGGTCTCTTCCAAGAACGATGTTACTTCTATTTGAAAACACCATTATGGGGCACAGTCATGCCATTATTAAAGCTTAAAGGGAATGAAGATACATGATGTGCCTGAATTGTGTATATTTTTTCATACATTCTATATAATATAAAAGCATTTTTTAATCAGGATATATGTGTTGATTTCAAGATAATGTGATTTTATTCAGTGATCATGATGATTTTTATCTATTTTCCAAACTAAGACCCAAATTGGGAAGGGTTAGAACAGAAATTCAAATATACATGGCATGTACTTCTTACACAAGCCGTGTACTATTTCCCTGAACACAGATCAGCATGACTAAATACATTCCCATTCTCTTCGCAAGAGATTACACGTCGTGTGATTACCCTGAACATTCTGGGTACTCCCTTATAGAAGTGGTTGGTGGCCATGGTTTGACATTACACACCATGTGGGGTGGAGTTACACACCGTGTACCCCCACCAACTAGGAGGAATTTCATTCAAAGTCTTGGGTAGAATGGTAGCTCATCCTACGACAGAAAAAAATGGCCCAAAGTCCGGTTGACTTGGGTACTGACTGTATATTCTTGATTACAACCCATGTATTTCCAAATATTATAAATATGTGTGCATCCCCCCTAATTCGACATTCATACAAAGATACCAAAAGGAACTGATTTTGACGATGCACAATGGGAAATGATGGGGAGAATATAAGAGAGGGGGTGATGTTTCTGCCATCCCAGCAATCATCAATCGATTTTTTGTGAAATGTTACACTTTAATATCACATGTCGGTTAGTCACTAGATACTCAATGTGTAGCTAAATCCCCTATGTGTTGGGTATGTGGATGATTATTGATTTTTGTTTACCAATTGCTATATTGTAATATTTTTATTTATATTTCCCTCACAATCCCTCAAAAACTCTTTCTATATGTCACTAAAAACCCAATACCAGACCAAGAACTAGATTTCTATGGAATATCAGAAGAATTAAAATTAAGAACATCCATGATCATTGGGTGTACTTATCGTCTCAAAGAAGGTTACAATTGAAAGAATTAATAGAATCCAAATTCTAGACAAATGTATTGGTTTCTATTGATTTAAAATAATTCACCAGACCAAGGGGATTCCTTTATAACCAAAACCCAAAGATGTGTGTTATAATGAACAACACAACCTCATAAGAAATTAATTAACTAAAAAATCTACATCATTGGCGCATTCTTCCCATTTATCATCAAAATCAAATCATAGTATTCATCTTTATCTATAAAGTAAGTTATCAAGAAATCAAAATTTTAATTATTCTATTATAGAAACATAAAAACATAAACCTTAAATTTCTGCAAACATTACCTAATTAATTACCAACTATAGAAACAACATACAATAAATTCATCTCCTTGTCGATCATTCCCATAATATAACTATTCTATTATTAAGTTTGTGTAATTTAATATGGATTTTAAAAAGCAACATTCCAGAAAAAATGAAACCATATTATGGTGTCTTCTCTAGGGAGTTGAAAGTTAATGGTTTTTGATTAATCAGTTTTTATTGATTAATGTGAAATTAAAAAATAAAAATATGTTCTTAATCTCATTTCTGTTTTTCATTATTTTATTTTCTCTCTATTACGATTGGTATTTTTTGTATAATGGAGGATAGAGAGTGAATGAGTGTCTGAATCAATAGTACCAAATCATCAGACATCCTTCCACTTGATCAAGAGATCAAAAGAAAGATCTTATAGTGATGAAAGAAACATATGGAAAACCACTGCCAGAACACCCCCTTGTAGAACATAAAATATGGAGATATTACTGTTGTCCAAGGAGATAGACAATAATTTGTGTTGGATGGAAACTAGAACCAATAATTAGCTGTGTAGAATGAGTATATCCAACTTCCACTAGAAACCATAACGGAGTTTATCCCACAGACCCAACAATGACAACCAGATACATTTATTCCAGGGTATGGACCATAACAACCCTCACAGCTACCACCAGACCAGTTTCAATACATGCATCATGATCAAGGATCCTATTTGGATCTTGATCATCAATTTGTGCCCCAACCTCCTATAGAGAAACGGCCCACTCGTCGTACCCTTATAGAGTGGGGTCTTCCTTCTATCCAGGGGGAAGATATAAAAATTTTCAGACCACCGATACCAGCCCATCATTTCAAGTTCAATTCTGCCATTATGAAACTCATCAAAACAACATTGTAATTTGTAGGAATACCCGGTGAATACACCAAAACTCATCTCTTCTATTTTGGAGATTTGTGACACCTTTCGTTATCATGTGGTATCTGATGATGCCATTATCCTATGTTTTTTTTAATTTTCATTAAAGGATAATGAGAAGGACTGGATCAGAGGAATACCTGAATACCCCATCCTCACCTAGGAGATGTGGGCCCAATCATTTAATCAATATATTTCCCACCCTCCATGATGATGATGTTGCGGGACGAAAATCCAAATTTCTAGCAGCATGATTCAGAGTGCTTGTATGAATCCTGGGAGTATTTTAAAGAAATTTGAAGGAAGATCCCTCATCATGGACATATATTGTTGATGAATGTAAAAATATTATACAAATATCTTTCAGAGACACTATATTCATGGTTGATGCAGCTATAGGAGGAATGATTATGCAAAAATTCTTATAGGAACTCTTCAACATACTCGAAGATATGTCAGCAAACATCTTCCTATGGCACTCGAAGCAAGGTAATCAAAATAGGGTTAGGCATAACATTTATTCCAATACAATTATTGGTGCCCAAATCAATGTGATTTCTAAAAATATTGATGTGTTGAATCTGAAAAATGCATCTCAGGTTCAAGAAGAAAATATTCCAGCATGCATTGAATGCGCTGACAACCACTCCTGGGTGATTGCTCTAGGAAAAGTGTAGGTCCTTCAACATGAAAGGTAATCTATGTATCTCTTTATAGAGGTCCAAACATGTACCCTCAATACCAAAACCCAACATGTAATGATAACTCGAATATGGTATGGGGAAAAATATAACAAAATTCTTAACCCCAAAGTAAAAGCCCTACCAGTTATGGTAAAAAAATACTACAATCCCTATCCCAAACTACATCATATGGGATCCTTACAATAAAAAGGGTAACAAAATCCTCATTCGGAACAATTAACAAGTCAACCAAAACCTCTTCCAGCTTCCCAGTAATATTTTTAGTATCACCCATCAAAGAGATAATAAAGGATTTCAAAATTCATATCAATTACTGAGGCACAATTTAAAAATTTTTAGACCACTATTTGGAGCCTCGAGAATCTAATTGGGAAACATTCCAATCAACTCCCTTAAAGGAAAACTGGAAAACTACCTGGTATCCCTAAGAAGAACCCATGAGATGTGGCCAATGCTGTCACTTTATGAATCAGGAAGGAGCTACCCCATAAAATAACTATAAATGAAGGTGAAAATCCATCTCCATCTTCTACAATGCCAAATAAGGAAACCGAGATCACGGAGTCCCCTTCAAAATAGAGCCTAGGAAAACAGGAGGCTAAAATTGGTTATGTAAAATAGGTGGTCCATCCTTATAAACCCACCTTACCTTTTCTTACACGAATGAAGCAGAGGAAGCAGTATTAGCAATTTTCAAAATTCATGGAGTTATTCTAGAAACATCACATTAATATTCCTTTTGCATAGGCATTTAATAAAATTCCATCATATGAAAAGATCATGAAGGAAAATGTCTCCAAAAAATGATGGTGGATTTTGGAACAATTCCTATCATGATATAATTCTTGGCAGTGGTACAACACTCTCTTCCTCCAAAACTATCTGATCTAGGTAGTTTAACAATCCCTTGCACCATTTGATCATGTGAGATTGGGAAATCCTTTGGTGACTTGGGGGCTTCTTAAAATCTAATTAATTATGGAATCTTCAAGAAGCTGGGGCATAATGATTTACTACCTACTCAAGTGTAACTACATCAATAAGAACTTACCTTTAAATATCCTAATGGGATACTAGGTGATGTGCTCATGAAAGATGGATGTTCGATTATTATCGCTGATTTTTTCATCTTTGACTTGGAAGAAGGTCAAGAGGCCCATCTCATTCTGGGATGACCATTCATGGATATTGGGAATGTATTAATCGATGTTCATCATGGTGATTTGATATTTAGAGTGGGAGATGAAAATGTATGTTATAATGTCATCATAGTTGTTAAGAGGGCATAAAAGATGGAACATGAGGATTGTTATGCATTGACCACTATGAAAAGTCACCTGGTCCACATGTAATATGACATTGAATGTTTTCCTATCACTAATTAACCATTCATCAAAGACATCCATCCAGATTATGAACCAGAAGAGTTGCAATAAATTTTTGGCCAGGGTATTTAGTGTTGGAAACATGAAATTGTTCTAGATATTCTCAAGTGTATTGAGGTAGAACCAATTGTGCCCTTAGTTCTGAAATCTCTACAACTCGAACTTAGACCACTATGATCATCTTTTAAATATTGTTAATTGGGTGATAAGAACAAACTTCTAGTAATACCCAATGCCTCTCTCTCACAAGATAAAGGGCATGCACTTATCTAAGTCCCTAAATGAAGAAAACAAGCTATTGGATGGATAGTAGTTGATCATAAAGGTATCATCCCAACCATTTGTTCCTAGAAGGTGCTACTTAATGATGATTCCAAGATCTCTTAGAAACCAAAAAAATAGCTGAATCCTCCCATGAAGGATTTATTGATGAAATATGTTATTAGGAATTTGGATGTATGAATCATCTACCTAATCTCCAACAACCCATGGATAAGTCCATTGCAAGTCATACCCAAAACGGGGGGTATCCTCATAACCAGTAATGATAAAAATAAACTTATACCAACAAAAATTGTCATAGGATATAGATTATGGATAGATTATAGAAAAAAAAATGATTCCACATGAGAAGATCACTTCCCACTCCATTTCATGGATCAAATGTTGGAGCGATTTTCATGGAATGTATTTTAATACATTCTGGATGGTTATTCTATATATAACCATATTTCAATTACTGCTGAAGACCAAGAGAAAAGATCATTCATGAGAACATATGGAACATTTACTTATCGAATGATCTTTTCAGCATGTGCAATGCTCTAGCCCCCTCATAGCTATGTATGTTATCAATATTCCATGATATGGTTGAGAAAATTCTAAAAGTCTTTATGGGTGAGTTTTTTGTCTATGGAAAATAATTTGACACTTGATTAAGAAATCTAGAATTTGTCTTAGAATGGTGTGAACACACCAATATGGTTTTAAACTGGGGGAAATTCCACTTTATGGTACATAATGGCATCATCTTAGGCCACCAGATTTCTTTTATGTAAATTGAAGTTGACTTGAGCTATATTGATGTCATCTCACAACTGGATATCCCATTTTCTATTCAGGAAATTCTGGGATTTCTAATGAATGTTGGTTTTTATAGAAGTTTCATTCGTGACTTTTAAAATATAGCTCAGCCACTAAACAATATTATTAAAAAAATATGAAATCATTTAATTTTAATAAACCATCACCACATACTTCGAGATTTAGAAGAAAATGGTTAAAACCATCCATTATGATTGCGCAAAATTTAAAAGAACAATTTGAGAATACATCTGATGCAAGTGACAATGTCATGGGAGTAGTTCTTGGGAAGCTGCTAAATGGAATCTTTTGTCCCATACACAATTTCAGTAGATCCCTCAAGGAAGCACAAATTAAGTATAATACCACCGAGTAGGAAATTATTGTGGTGGTATTTTCATCCAATAGGTTCCACACTTATTTAGTGAAATCCAATGTTATTGTATACAATGAACATGTTGCACATATAAATTTACTGAGCATGAAGGATGTAAAACCATTACTCATCCTTTTGGTGCTTCCCAACCAAGAATGTGACTTACAGATTTGTGATAAGAATATAATTTGAATGTTGTTACTGATCCACTCTCTGGAATAGAATTTCCTCATTTAGAAATAGAAGAAAATAAAGAAATCAAAGGGTATGTTCTGGATGAGATTCATTGCTTATTTCGAATGACACCTCATCAATGGCATGATGATATAGCCAAATACATCGATAGAAGTGTCATTCACCCTTATCATTCATTATAACAAAAGAAAGTTTTTATATACTAAGTGAAATAATATTTATGTGAAGAACCGCTACTCCACTGATCATATGGAGATGGGGTGATCTGCCATTGTATACTATAAGTAGAGACAAAAGGAATTATGGAGGGTTTCCATTCCTCCCTAGTTGGGGGAAATCACGGGCCAGACAGAAGGATAACTAAAATTTTCCATTCTAGATTATTCTATCCTTCCATGCACAAGGATGCCAAGTATTTTCTGACATAGTGTGATAGGTTCTAGCAAATAGGTCAAATGAGGTTCCAAGTTGAAATGCCTCAACAACCTATACATCATGTCAATGCCTTTGATGTATGGAGTATTGATTTCATGGGCCCATTTTTCCCATCATTAGAAAAATCATACATACTATTTTTTGTGGATTATGTATCAAAATTGGTGGAATCCATATCCAAAAAACACAATACTGCAATCATCATCGTGGCCTTCTGGATGAAAAATATTTTCAGTGGGTTCGGTGTTCCATGGGCTTTGATCAGTGATAGAGGGAGGAATTTCGACAATGCATTGATGAAAATTGTTCTTTTTTATATACAATGTGACATATAACACATAGACACCTTATCATCCCCAATCTAGTGGACAAGTGAAAGTATGAAACAAGGAATTAAAAAAGGTCTTGGAAAAGATAGTGCGAGTCTCAATGAAGGTCTGGTCCAAGAAACATGGTGATGCCTTGTGGGATTAAATGACCGACTTCAAAAAACCTATGGGTATGTCCCAATTCTATTTGATTTACTTGAAGTTGTTTCATTTACCAAGGGAACATGTTCATAAACCGTATTTAGATGTGATGGCCATAAACTACGATCTAAATTTTTCAAAAGAGAAACACATGGTTCAACTGATAGAACATGATGAGATTTCAAGGAATGAATATGAGAATTTCATGCTACATAAATAGAAGATAAATGTTGTCCATGACTGCATGATATCTCAGAAATCATTCTATCCAGGAGATTATGTACTATTATTTAACTCCCGTTTGAGATTTGTTTTAGGAAAATTATTCTCCCAGTAGTCGGAACCATTCTGAGTTATCGATGTCTTCCACCACGGTGTGGTGGAAGTAGCTTGACCGGATTGTCAATCCATGAAATTGAATGAGTTTTGTCTCAAACCCTATATTCACATGGAGGACATAGTGGGCACAAACTCTACCATTCACTTTTTTATAGAAATAGGTTCACTTAGGGTTCTGAAAATGAATATAAACAAAGGTGTTTCTTAGGAGGAAACCCAGATATTACATGCCATGTACCACCTATACAAATGGTGTGTACTTAAATTTTTTTGTGTATATTCTAATGTTATAAATATATATTAAATAATTTAATTAACTAGGTTGATGCAGGTGTTGATGGTAAGGTCAATGGAATATATCTGAGTCATCGGGGGTTTGAATCCCTCCATACCCACCTTTGGCATGAGGCCCATCCTTTTTAAACCCGTGTTTGATTAAACTATATGTTTTTACATTTAAAAATAAAATATATGTTTTCAAAATAAAATAATACCCATTATGGGTGTGGATCGTCTATCCTTGGTTGCAAACCAGATCCAAGAGACTCAGGTTCGAATCCTGACAACTGGCCCATTTCCACCTTTTTTCATATTTATAAAACCACACAACATGAATTTTGATATATGTCATATGTGCATGTTTTCAATAATAATTTAAATAGTTTTTGAAATATGAAAATAAATTTGGGTGAATTAGGATGATTGGAAGAGTCTTGGCCCTGGATTCAAAAGACTATGGTTCGAAATCGGATAATCTCCCTACTTCATCCATTTTATTATAATTAAAACCACACGCCGTACATTTTCTCCATCCTGTATATAGTTGTATCTATACATTAAATGTAATAATTATCTATAATGGGTTGTACTATAACCTTTTATCATTTCGTTTTGGGATTTCATTCAAAATGGTCGGTCTATGGTTTGAATCATTCCCCATGCACCAGAACAATGGTTGTAATTCTGTGTTTTAAATTTAAGAACACACGGCGTGTAATCCTTTAATACACTATGTGTATAGGTTTATTTTTTATTGATTTATTTTTATTTTATAACTAATTATTTTGTATATTACTACATATCTTATATTATTATTTAAATTTAACAAACAAAAAAAACATACATGGCTTATATGCTTTATGAAGCACTATTTACGTCATTGATAATGGTGGGGACCCTACACAGCAAGCAGCCATGTTGCACAACCACCCCCACCATTTTTTTCTCATTCACATCGTCTTCCTCCTTGAATACCAATCCAATTATTTTCTATGTTATTCTTCTACATTTTTATCCTCGCTCCTATTACGCCATTCTCCACAGTCTATTTCATTATTTCATAGGCGTTTTGAGCGATTGTTAATCAGAAAACTATTCAGGTCTCCCTCCTAGTATCGGGGGTGTTCAAAGAACACACGCTTTGTACATCTTGTTCATGGCCACACACAACACATTTTTTACATTTGAAATAGAAATGGAAAGTATATTTGGTACACACTGTTCTTATATTCAACCCCTAGACTTTTATCCTAGCTCGTATCCTCTAGGACACATCCCCTTACCATGTCAACACACATGACGTGTATTTTCGGTACATGTCGTGTCTTATGTCCCTTTAGTGGAGTCCATGTAAATGGAATACAAGCCTTGAACACCACGTTGATCCTTATAGTGTGTATCCATTTCACACGGTGTTTGTTTTGTCAAATCGCATGTCTGAGTGGAGCCATATCTAGACCCTTACATGGGCACCATGCCATGTTGTATAACATGGGGTGTAAAATTTGTTACATTTAGTGTACTAGTTTTTACTTAGCCACATGACCTATTGAATTGTAGAACCAAATGACGTGGGATCTTCAGAAGATCATACTACATGTCGTGTACTGTAGATCTACATGCCATGTTCTTTATTGTTTTCTGTTACTAACGTTGTCTTTTCTTTTCATTTCATTCATTTATCTATGGTAGGTGGCAATCAATTGAGTTTTAAGCAGCCCACTTCCACTACTGGGGGTGCGAGTCACCCTCATCTTCATACTCATCTTCAGAATTCCAAGAGTATGACCCTCAATTTCCATGTTTTCTATCCCCCATTAATGGCGACATTGCCTCCACTTCTCCCGGTACCTCCATTAGTATCATTCATCATACCAGTACCTCCTATGCCTCATCCTACTGCTACTGATCCTACTATAGAAACTTATGCATCATCTATAGTGGCTATGATCTCAGGTGCTGGTATTCCCTCTTCTATCTCCATAACTTTAGGGTCGGGCATTGCTTTAGTGGACCCACCTGAGACCGCACCGGTATCCGCCAATCCACCTCATGCTTGCACATCTAGGCCTTATACAAAAATAATATTGGATCCACCTCAGCCTATACCAAAATTTCCCCACCATAATCTGCATCCAGGATGGATATTTCAAGAGGGTCATCCTATGTCAGATAGATTGTATTGATTCTCACACCACGCTATCCAGTTGAACGAACACTATATGGGTGTATGTGTTCTCTAGTATCTCGACATCTGGGAGGATATTGAGATGCTCCTTGTCTATAATCATCCTTCTGATACACTCCAGGCCAGCACTTTTACTTACCTTGATTTATGTCTTTCACCACATTTCTATGAAGTCCATAGATTAATTCGCATATAGTAGTGACATCATCATATCACCAATTCCTAAAATAAGTTGTTTATATGAATTCGTTGTACTGTAATGTGAATAATACAATTTTGAGTCTAATTACAATCAGTACGTTGACACAATGTACTATGAAAGGGTTGGTAAATAATTTATTTAATATAAATCCCCACATATTACTAACATTAATATCATAGAAATAACCCTGATCAATCCATAGAGCTAACATAGTGTTTATCATTTTCACATCAATTGAATTGAGGAAGAAAATCATGATTTGGAAAACCAATAGGTCATATTTTCTAGTATATTAAAAACTATAATTTCATTCCTATCATATAATGGTCAAAAACATTTGTCCATTGATAAGATAACACTGATTGAGTAAAATACCCATTTATAGTCCATGTGTATAAAGTGTTCCCTTGAGTGACTTCACATGAATTATTTTCAAACAAGTATTTGACCAACACATCCAAGGGTATTTTAATAGTTGGAAATCAATCTAGAAATATGAACATGGGTCTTAGCCACTTTTAATTTTTTCCTTAGGATATTACACGCATTATGAAAACCAATCCATTCAAAATAATTATGTGTTCTCGGTAGAGGTAATCATACCTTAATATCATCTCTAGGATCTACAGGTCTCATCCCATATTCCAATCCCACTAATGTGTAGAATAAGATAAGTAAACCAGGGATGCTCTACTAGTACATGATAATTGTTTCTAGAAACCCATATACAAATTAAAATATGTGAATTTGGGTACATAGGAAGTTATCTGGCCTAGGATGATCCATCCCTCCATGAACACTAAAAAATAAAAGAAATACATTACCTTTTTTAATAATAAGAGAAATATATTTTCATGAAACTATAATAAAATTTACATCCTATATACATATGTGAATACCCATTATTTGGGTCTTCCAAACCACCACCATAGTTTTAAAAGTACGTCATGGATATTGTATCTATCTCATAATTACATAGTGGAAATAGAAGTTGAAAATCTAACCAAAACCAGCATCATCAAGGGAGTTATATACCTAAAGTCGAACACTAAAATTATCCTTTTCATGATAAATAATTGGAAATATTGGGACTGCACTGACATCAAGGATCTTACCCATGACTACCAGAGGGATGATTTAATATTCTAGATCATTGAATTATTGATGTATCCAAAAACAGGATTCCATAAAATCTTCTTTATGGAAGGATATTATAATTATAACTACATAATAATGTCTCGTGATGATGAGTATGACACTTCCTTTTTGGATCCCCAAGTGGTATATCATTTAGGGTCAAATCTCTTCCATCAAATTAAAATAATTGTGTACTCTTTTCCATCGAGGATGAAGGAGTTCATGGAATTCATGAATAAATGTCATTCCTTCTAAATACAAACCAATTTTAATAAAAAACTTGATTTTTTCATGAAAAAAAAGACCCTTGTCAATTTCCTATATTTTTGATAGATGACATCAGCCAATACACTCCGACCATATCAGGTAGTTTTATTCATTCTTATGTAAATTTATTTCTTCTCCAATAGGTAAATGTTATACACTTAAGTTATAAGGCCCCAGCCTTAAACCTTACTTAATCTTGAGTTATTACAAGATTACACATTGAGGATCTTTTCGGGTTTAGAGTTTTAGAGAATTCGATCATAAAACTTGCATTACATTCCACATATAAACAAAGTGGTTACATAAAGATAGTATTCTTCATTCCCATCAATGGAAACACATTTAAAATAAAACATGGACTATTTCTTGACACATCCTTGACTCTATCATCTTATCATGTACCTTTCCCTTGACCTGTGAAAAACATTTCAAAAACGTGGGATGAGCATAAAAACTCAGTATGGGTTAAAAAAACATGGAAAGGAAACATGAGTTCATATATACATAAGAATGAAATCATAATTTACCCATAAAACATAGGCACTTTAACATACCTCATAAAATCATGCATAAATCATAGAAATCATAATACGTAAAGGTAGCTTGAGGCATTCATAACATTCTTACGTAGGGAGTAACCCTATTGGTTACGTTTGGAATACCCATCACAGTATATTCCCTAAAATCTCTTCGGAGAAACCTTAACGTTTCACTCCTTCGCGTTACCCAATGCATTGGAGAGCTATAACGGGCTCACCCTCCCATAGTTTATCACGGAACCACCCGTCTTCATAATAATGCCAAAGAACCATAACATAATCACATCACATAAAACATGCATAAAGGAAACATAAAATTTCCACATTTCAATCACGAGATATCAATACAACACATTGATATAAAAACATTATGAAAACCATTTTCAATACCAAAATAACAGAAAAGTAAAACATGGTATTTATTTTTCTTTTAAAAAGAAGGTATGGCTTGTAGAGGAAGCCGAAACTCAAATAACGGTCACGACGGCGAAGAAGTCGTTGTCGCCGCATACGTACGACAAAAACATTCCCTTTTGTCGTTTAGTAAACGCTTCATATAAAAAAGATTCATTTTGAATAAACGTAAAAGTCAAAGGGGTTTATACACCGTATAAAAGAAAGTTGTGTATAAAATAAAATATGCCTCAACGAAAGGAGATTGAGACGAAGTCCCATACCTCGTATCCGACTTGACCCGACCGTTCTTTAATCTCCTGAATAATAAACTTGAGTTAATCTCTAGTTGATTATGAATATTTTTCAAGTTCATTATTCCTTTTATACCATGTTATGAACATCATGTAATCAGTTAAGTTAATAATGTTCATTTTGTCGGTATTTGGTTCTTAAGTCAAAAATAGACTTCTTACACTTACATGTTGTCAATTTGGTCAAAGGTTCATTATATCCAGAATGGTATTAATGATGTAGATATCATATATGTCATATATATCCAGTACATACATGCATTTATAATATTACATCACATTTAGAGGTAAGAAATGAAATGCACCGTTCATGGAGACGGTAAGCCGTACGTACGCATGAACGCTACTTCCATTTCTATTTCATATTTTCTGGAATGGAATCATAATGATATAAGAGTATATTATAATTCCAGTATAATAACATATATAACATCATTAACTTTATCCTTTACACATCCCACATATGGTATTAACGAATCAAATCACTTTTAGGGGGCGGTAGTCCGCACTTCCTAAAATGAAGATATCGTGTTTACCCATAACGGAAACCATAAAGGTATGCCCAAAATGAAAAAAAAGAATCTTAAGAAAAACATAAACATATTATATATCATATATAAAAATAGTGACATCATAATGGCCCCTTTTGAAGGTGTTAAATGAGTATTGAACAATCATCGTTTCGGGAGGCAGAATTTCGCCATCCACGGAAACCGTATGTTCTTTAACCATTTTATGTAGTTGTGTGAGAGTGTAGCTCAAATAAATCTTATAACAACATCCTAGTATATTGAATATACTGTTGTTGTTACAAAAGGTGTAAATAAAAAGAGTTTAGGGGGTTGGAGAAGCAAAATAAAACAAATGAACATGAGAGAATGAATTACCTTTAAAAGTGTAACTCCTTCTGATTTGAGCCTAAAGGCTTCCTTTGAAAGGATTCTGCCCAAAGGGAATCCTCTAGGATGAGGAGAGGGATGTGGAGAGAGTAAATGGGCAGGGGTTGGCCGAGCCAAAGGCTTGTGGAGTGTGTGAAATGAGGTAGAGGTGGGGGCCTTTTATAAGAGGAGAGGAGGGGCACTTTTGGAAAGTAAAGAAATATTACTTTATTTGAAAATGTGTTTCGGTTTTAAAAGGTCCCACATTGATATAATTCGTGGATAAGGTGATAAGGGTTCGAAATCCACTCATCCAATTGGTTTTGGACATGTGTAGTTCATATATTTTATATTATCTTTTCATTTTATTTAAATCGTCAAATAATGATGTCATCGCTGCATCATTATTATGTCATAAATAATTTAATTTATTTAATGTCTAAAAATCATAAAAAAAAATAATATGATGTAGGAAATCTTTTTAGATTTCCAATTACTATTTATAATAAAAAATCTGAGCTTTATAACCCCATGTAAAAATTGTTTTCTTAAAACATCTCTTGTTTGTGTCATTTTTACTTTAACATTTAATAAAAAGTTATTTATGTCATTTCCAAACCAAATGTCTCCATGGGGTCCCCAAGTTGACCCATGGCTTGTCTTGGTCGGCCATGACACAACCAATAAGGTTGGGACATGTGTCTAGGTCATTTCCTATTATTAAAGCATTATTTATACCTTAAACTACCCTAATTACCACTAATCGCGATTAAGAACTTAATAAGTTACTATTCACCAAAAAATTATTTTAATCTCATTGAACCACATTTTACTTCTTAATGACAACCATGTATGTCGGATTTTCAAATTTCAATACACATTAGTGGTAAACTTTCATTTAACTGAAAAATCAGTTTGCTTGATTACCACTTAGTGGTTTCACTATTCATCAAAAATTGAAGTTTTTCAGAAAATTACCAAAAATTCACCCTAAGCTATATTTGATATTCCGAATTCAAAAATGAAGTCTATTTTACAAAATTCAAATCATATAAGTCACACTAATTAATTTAATAATTAATTCCCGCTGCCAGAGCAAATAGCGTGTTTTTACAAAACAATAAGTATCAAAAGATTGACACCAGTTTAAGTCTAATTTAAAGTGAAATTGATTCCAATGACCACCATTAGATAAAATGGTAAAAATATATTCTAATTTCACTTCAAAACCAATTAAAACATAATCTAATCATATAAATAAATTAGATTAAAAAGCAGTTTTGATGTAAAATGCAGTATTTTTCACTATTCATTAAAAAATGAACATTGTCAGAAAAATACCAAAAATTCACAAAAGGTGAATTTTGATGTCCCAATCATAAAGGATAAGTTTATTTTGACAAACATAGTTTATAAAATTGTCAAAATATAGATTCAAAAATGGTTTTCCATCAAAAGGCTGTAAAACAATCTTTTAAGAATATTAGTTTATTCTATGCATAAGATTGTATTTATTTTCATTTTAAGCCTCTAAAACACTATCTTAATCATTAATAGACATGGATAAAAATATCTATTATTCATTACTTACTTGGGATGTTACATCCTTCCCCCCTTTATAAAATTGCATCCCCGCAATTTATTTACTTATCGAATAAATAGGGGTACTTATCCCTCATTGAATTTTTAGATTACCATGTTGCCTCTTCAATCATGTGGGTTTTCCACAAAACCTTTACCTGGTGAATCACCTTATTCCGTAACACTTTCTCCCTATGGTCAAGAATCTGGACCGATTGTTTCTCATAAGATAGGTTCTCTTCTAGCTGAACTACCTCTGGACTCAAAACATGAGATGGATCTAGCATATACTTTCTCAACATCGAAATGTGAAAAACATTGTGTACCTAATATAAACTCGGAGGTAAAGCCACTCGGTATGCAACTGATCCAACTCTCTCCAGAATTTCGTATGGTCCAATGAACCTTGGACTCAACTTTCCTTTCTTACCAAATCTCATCACGCTTTTCCAAGGAGAAACCTTGAGAAAAACATGATCACCTACCTCGAAAGATAGATCCTTCCTCCGGTTATCCGCAAACTCTTCTGCCTGCTCTGAGATGTTCTCATGTGTTTCTGAATCAGCTGAACTTTTTCTGCCATCTCTTCTACCAATTCTGGTCCCATCAACTTTCTTTCACCCACTTCATCCCAGAAAGCTGGAGTTCGACACCGCTTCCCATATAATGCCTGAAATGGTGCCATCTGTATACTGGAATGAAAACTGTTATTATATGAAAACTCAACCAAAGAAAGATGTTGGTCCCAACTTCCCTGATAATCCATAGAACAAACTCGTACCATATTCTCCAATGTCTGAATTGTTCTTTCTGACTGCCCATCTGATTGAGGATGAAAAGCTGTACTAAAATTTAATTTAGTACCCAACGACTTCTGAAGGCCTTTCCAAAAGTTAGAAGTAAACCTGGGATCACAATCCGATACAATGGAGAGAGGAACTCCATGTAACCTGACTATCTCTTTAAGATACAAACGGGAAAGTTTATCAAGAGAGAAAGTATCTCGTATAGCAAGGAAATGAGCAGATTTGGTCAAGCGATCAACAATAACCTAGATTGCATTATTACCTCGAGATGTCTTCGGTAATCCAACAACAAAGTCCATGGATATATTCTCCCATTTCACTCTGGCACTGGTAAAGGCTGAAGCATCCCTTTCGGTAACTGTCGCTCGGCTTTAACCTGCTAACAAGTCAAACACTTCACAGTAAAATCAGCAATGTCTCTTTTCATTCCATCCCACCAGTAATACTCCCGCAGATCTCTATACATCTTAGTACTGCCCGGATGAACTGAAAACGGAGAACTATGAGCTTCACATAACAAATCTCTCTTCAACTGTGAATCACAAGGCACACACAATCTCTTCCCAAATCTCAAAACACAATCACTATCAATATTGAATTCAGGCAACTTACCTTTCTGAACCAGCTCTACCTTTTTCTGCAACTCACTGTCTTGCTTCTGTGCTTGCTTGATTCTATCAGATAGAGATGATCTCACTGATACCTGAAATAAAATAGAAGTACTTCCTGCACCAACAACTTCTATGCCAAAGTTCATCAAATCCTTAACCAAAGGATCACGTTCCAAACGCAACATTGTTAATGAATCATTACTTTTTCGACTCAAATCATCATCCACTTTATTTGCTTTTCCCGGATGGTAATGAATTGTACAATCATAATCCTTGATTAATTCAATCCATATCCTTTGTCTCATGTTTAACTCTTTCTGAGTGAATATATACTTCAAACTTTTGTGATCGGTATATATTTCACACTTTACTCCATACAAATGATGCCACCAAATTTTTAAAGAAAAAACAACATCAGCTAATTCCAAATCATGTGTAGGGTAATTTACCTCATGAGTTTTCAACTGTCGTGAAGCATAAGCAATTACCTGATCATTCTGCATTAGGACGCAACCAAGTCCTTTCAATGAAGCATCATTGTATGTAACAAACTCCCCATTCCTGGAAGGTAGTGCCAAAACTGGAGCATTCACCAATCTTCTTTTCAATTCCTGAAAACAATCATCGCATTCTTTTGTCCAGATAAACATAACACCCTTCTGAGTTAGCTTAGTCATTGGACTAGATAACCGTGAAAAATTTCTAACAAACCTTCGGTAATAGCCCGCCAAACCAAGGAACCTAAGAATCTCGGTTACATTTGTGGGTCTTGGCCATTCTTCCACAACTTTTGTTTTTGCAGGATCAACAGTTATTCCATCTTTAGAAACAATGTGACCAAGGAAAGAAATTTGTTGCAACCAGAACTCACACTTGCTGAATTTCCCATACAGTTTCTTTTCTTTTAAGGTTTGTAAGATAACCCTTAAATGTCTTTCATTCTCCTCTTTACTTTTAGAAAACACCAAAATATCATCAATGAAAACCACCACAAACTTATCCAAGAACTCATGGAAAATTCTATTCATTAAGTCCATGAATACAGCTGGTGCATTGGTTAGCCCAAAAGTCATTACTACAAATTCATAATGGCCATATCTCGTACGGAACGCGGTCTTCAGAATATCTGCCTCCTTTACCTTCAGTTGATGGTACCCCGATCTCAAGTCAATCTTTGAAAAAAACTGAGCTCCCTGGAGCTGATCAAACAAATCATCGATATGAGGCAAAGGATATTTGTTCTTAACATTGATATTATTCAAGGCTCTATAATCAATGCAAATTCTCATAGAACCATCTTTCTTTTTAACAAATAAAACAGGAGCACCCCATGGTGAAGTTCTAGGTCTAATTAAACCTTTCTCTAATAAATCTTGCAATTGCTCCTTCAACTCTAAAAGTTCAATTTGTGCCATTCGATAAGGGGGTTTTGAAATTGGCTTAGCATCAGGAACTAAGTCAACAGTAAACTCAACTTCCCAATCTGGTATTATTCCAGGCAACTCATCAGGAAAAACATCAGGATACTCATTTACCACTGGCACATCATTAATCTGAACAGTTCCTTTATTTTCAACGACATGTGCAAGGTAACATTCATTTCTATCTTTCACAAGTTTCTCGGCCTCTTGATATGTTATCAAAAGTAAGGGTTCATTCTGGTAAACAAACTGAAAGTATTTCTGAAAAGAAACTTCTTTAGCTCTACAGTCAATCTTATCATGGTAAATAGAGAGCCAATCCATACCCAGGATAACATCAAACTCTACTAGAGGTAGAACAATAAGGTTTGCAAGTAGGTTCTTTCCACAGATAAGGATAGGATGATTCTTATAAATTATTTTTGCCTCAACATTCCCCCCAGGTGTTTTTACCAAAAGTTCAGGAGTCATTTCTTGAGATGGTATTCCCATTTTACTAGAAAAGGTTTCAGAGATGAAAGAATGTGTAGAACCCGAATCAAACAACACACTGGCATAATCTGAAAAAACAAACAAAGTACCTGATACAACTTCATTTGATGGCCCGACATCTGCTGAAGTAGTTGCAAAGGATTTCACCACCCCTTTCTGCTTGTAGTCTAACTGCTTCTCATCACTCAAGCTCCTTGTCGGACACTCATTTGCATAGTGACCCATTTCATTTCACTTATAACATTTCACTAACTGGAAATCAAATTTGTTCTTACCTTCACCTTGATCCTTTTCAGTGCAATCACCAGCCTTATGTCCCATCTTACCACATCGGTAGCACTTCCCAGAATTTAGAAGACATTCCCCAGCATGCCTTTTGCCACATTTATCACAAACTGGAAACTTAGTTCTCTTACCATCAGACATTTTTGAAGAATTCTTACATTTCTCATTCCACCTCGGTCTCTTCTTCTGCTGGTTGTTATAGAACACTTGGTCATCGGCAAACTCCATTTCCACCTTCTCAGCACATCGACCAAGCTTTTCATAACTTTTAAACTCACGAGAAGCTAATGCCCTTCGATATTTTGGCTTTAGTCCTGAGTAAAACGATTTATTTTACTATCAAGGTCCCGGATAAAATTTGGAGCATACCTTGCCAATCGAGTGAACCTTTCTTCATAGGCAGCCACTGAGTCTTCCTCTTGCCTCAATTCCAAGAATTTCTTTTCCATCCTAAGTCGAACAGACTTAGGAAAATACTTCTCAAGAAACATACCTTTGAATTCATCCCAGTCAAGAGCATCAATCTCATCGGCATCCCTGATATTTTTAACCATAGACCACCACTGATCTGCTTCACCCTCCAAACGCTAAATAGCAAGACTAACCTTTTGATTGTCTGAACACCCCATGACATCAAAAATCTTCTCCAGTGCTTTAATCCACCCTTCAGCTAGCACAGGGTCAGATGATCCTCTGAATGATGGTGGATGTTGCCTCATGAAATGTTCCACCACTGACATGTTCCTCTGCGGTTGTTCTGGCTGATCTCGTGCATGGATACCACCGCTATTTATCGCTTGAGTCAACTGCTCCATCACTGCAACAAACTGTTCAGTTCCAATTCCGACCATTTCTGGATGCTGATTCGGAAGGTTATTTCCTTCTGTATGCCTTCCTAGCACTTCTTCCCTGTTTCCTCTGCGGAAAACCATTCTGAACAAACATGTCTTAGATGAAGCAACATGGTAATCTTTAAATGCTATATAAAAAAAATATTTTTGGATAATCATTTAATAAAATTCTAACTCCTAAAGTTATCTAAACCGACCTATGATACCAACTATAAGGCCCCAGCCTTAAACCTTACTTAATCTTGAGTTATTACAAGATTACACATTGAGGATCTTTTCGGTTTTATAGTTTTAGAGAATTAGATCATAAAACTTTCATTACATTCCACATATAAACAAAGTCGTTACATAAAGATAGTATTCTTCATTCCCATCAATGGAAACACATTTAAAATAAAACATGGATTATTTCTTGACACATACTTGACTCTATAATCTTATCATGAACCTTTCCCTTGACCTGTGAAAAACATTTCAAAAACTTGGGATGAGCATAAAAACTCAGTATGGGTTAAAAAAACATGGAAAGGAAACATGAGTTCATATATACATAAGAATGAAATCATAATTTACCCATAAAACATAGGCACTTTAACATACCTCATAAAATCATGAATAAATCATAGAAATCATAATACGTAGAGGTAACTTGAGGCATTCATAACATTCTTACGTAGGGAGTAACCCTCTTGGTTACGTTTGGAATACCCATCACAGTATATTCCCTAAAATCTCTTCGGAGAAACCTTAACGTTTCACTCCTTCACGTTACCCAATGCATTGGAGAGCTATAACGGGCTCACCCGCCCTTAGTTTATCACGGAACCACCCTTCTTCATAATAATGCCCAAGAACCATAACATAATCATATCACATAAAACATGCATAAAGGAAACATAAAATTTCCACATTTCAATCACGAGATATCAATACAACACATTGATATAAAAACATTATGAAAACCATTTTCAATACCAAAATAACAGAAAAGTAAAACATGGTATTTATTTTTCTTTTAAAAAGAAGGTATGGCTTGTAGAGGAAGCCGATACTCAAATAACGGTCACGACGGCGGAGAAGTCGTTGTCGCCGCATACATACGACAAAAACATTCTCTTTTGTCATTTAGTAAACGCTTCGTATAAAAAATATTCCTTTTGAATAAACGTAAAAGTCAAAGGGGTTTATACACCGTATAAAAGAAAGTTGTGTATAAAATAAAATATGCCTCAACGAAAGGAGATTGAGACGAAGTCCCATACCTCGTATCCGACTTGACCCGACCGTTCTTTAATCTACTGAATAATAAACTTGAGTTAATCTCTACTTGCTTATGAATCTTTTTCAAGTTCATTATTCCTTTTATACCATGTTATGAACATCATGTAATCAGTTAAGTTAATAATGTTCATTTTGTCGGTATTTGGTTCTTAAGTCAAAAATAGACTTCTTACACTTACATGTTGTTAATTTGGTCAAAGGTTCATTATATCCAGAATGGTATTCATGATGTAGATATCATATATGTCATATATATCCAGTACATACATGCATTTATAATATTACATCACATTTAGAGGTAAGAAATGAAATGCACCGTTCATGGAGACGGTAAGCCGTACGTACGCATGAACGCTACTTCCATTTCTATTTCATATTTTCTGGAATAGAATCATAATGATATAAGAGTATATTATAATTCCAGTATAATAACATATATAACATCATTAACTTTATCCTTTACACATCCCACATATGGTATTAACGAATCAAATCACTTTTAGGGGGCGGTAGTCCGCACTTCCTAAAATGAAGATATCGTGTTTACCCATAATGGAAACCATAAAGGTATGCCCAAAATGAAAAAAACAGAAGCTTAAGGAAAACATAAACATATTATATATCATATATAAAAATAGTGACATCATAATGGCCCCTTTTGAAGGTGTTAAATGAGTATTGAACAATCATCGTTTCGGGAGGCAGAATTTCGCCATCCACGGAAATCGTATGTTCTTTAACCATTTGATGTAGTTGTGTGAGAGTGTAGCTCAGATAAATCTTATAACAACATCCTAGTATATTTAATATACTGTTTTTGTTACAAAAGGTGTAAATAAAAAGAGTTTAGGGGGTTGGAGAAGCAAAATAAAACAAATGAACATGAGAGAATGAATTACCTTTAAAAGTGTAACTCCTTTTTATTTGAGCCTAAAGGCTTCCTTTGAAAGGATTCTGCCCAAAGGGAATCCTCTAGAATGAGGAGAGGGATGTGGAGAGAGTAAATGGGCAGGGGTTGGCCGAGACAAAGGCTTGTGGAGTGTGTGAAATGAGGTAGAGGTGGGGGCCTTTTATAAGCGGAGAGGAGGGGCACTTTTGGAAAGTAAAGAAATATTACTTTATTTGAAAATGTGTTTCGGTTTTAAAAGGTCCCACATTGATATAATTCGTGGATAAGTTGATAAGGGTTCGAAATACACTCATCCAATTGGTTTTGGACATGTGTAGTTCATAGATTTTATATTATCTTTCCATTTTATTTAAATCGTCAAATAATGATGTCATCGCTGCATCATTATTATGTCATAAATAATTTAATTTATTTAATGTATAAAAATCATAAAAAAATACTATGATGTATGAAATCTTCTTATCTTTCCAATGACTATTTATAATAAAAAATCTGATCTTTATAACCCCATGTAAAAATTGTTTTCGTAAAACATCTCTTGTTTGTGTCATTTTTACTTTAACATTTAATAAAAAGTTATTTATGTCATTTCCAAACCAAAGTGTCTCCATGGGGTCCCCAAGTTGACCCATGGATTGTCTTGGTCGGCCATGACACAACCAATAAGGTTGGGACATGTGTCTAGGTCATTTCCTATTATTAAAGCATTATTTATACCTTAAACTACCCTAATTACCACTAATCGCGATTAAGAACTTAATAAGTTACTATTCACCAAAAAATTATTTTAATCTCATTGAACCACATTTTACTTCTTAATGACAACCATGTATGTCGGATTTTCAAAATTCAATACACATTAGTGGTAAACTTTCATTTAACTGAAAAATCAGTTTGCTTGATTACCACTTAGTGGTTTCACTATTCATCAAAAATTGATGTTTTTCAGAAAATTACCAAAAATTCACCCTAAGCTATATTTGATATTCCGAATTCAAAAATGAAGTCTATTTTACAAAATTCAAATCATATAAGTCACATTAATTAATTTAATAATTAATTCCTGCTGCCAGAGCAAATAGCGTGTTTTTACAAAACAATAAGTATCAAAAGATTGACACCAGTTTAAGTCTAATTTAAAGTGAAATTGATTCCAATGACCACCATTGGATAAAATGGTAAAAATATATTCTAATTTCACTTCAAAACCAATTCAAAACATAATCTAATCATATAAATAAATTAGATTAAAAAGCAGTTTTGATGTAAAATGCAGTATTTTTCACTATTCAATAAAAAATGAACATTGTCAGAAAAATACCAAAAATTCACACAAGGTAAATTTTGATGTCCCAATCATAAAGGATAAGTTTATTTTGACAAAAATAGTTTATAAAATTGTCAAAATATAGAATCAAAAATGGTTTGCCATCAAAAGGCAGTAAAACAATCTTTTAAGAATATTAGTTTATTCCATGCATAAGATTGTATTTATTTTCATTTTAAGCCTCTAAAACACTATCTTAATCATTAATAGACATGGATAAAAATATCTATTATTAATTACTTACTTGGGATGTTACATAAGTGTATTTGGAATTTGATCTATCATCAATTTCGTTATTTCTAATATCATCACTACATTTTGAGTCCCTCACATGATATTAGTGGATATTGGAACTAGTGATTGTGCTTCTGAATTGAATATGTATAATGAGTACATCATTTAGTCAAACCATTCATATTGATATCATGCACTAGAAAGATAAATAATTAATTACTTTATTAAAACAATATATAATATAATTTCTCAGATTGTGGAAAAGGATAAAAATTCTGAGTTGTATATGCTCTGATATGATTTTCAGTCTTATCACACCATGACCTACATTTCAACCTGGGTGAAAAAAACTATCTTGTATATAGTACAATACAATTATCAACCACTTGTATATTGTACAATCCAATTATCACCTATTGAATTTTTGTTTCCCTCACTTCATATTACATTATATGATAAATTTCCTAGATATGAGTATAGTGAATCAATTATAAAAGGCAATGAACATAGTATAACAACGATATTCATGAAAATTATGTCACATGATCAGTCAATAAAAAGTCAAGCCAAAAATCATTTTTCTAATAAAAATAATAATGGCTCTATGAACTACTATGGTATGAAGGAACAAAATCCTAAATAATGAAGACTAATGGAAAGGATCATACGTTATATGCATGTTCTACTCTAATTGAGATTACACCACAATTACAATGGATGGAAAATATATCATGTCTTTCACCAACATAATGTTTCTTAAAAAATACATTGTAGAGTATCATATTAGGGTTATGATGGTTTATTATATGTGACTATAATAATATTATAGATGGTCATAATCTTATTATGTTAAACTACAAGACCATAAATTAATTTTCATATGAACAAAATGTGTATGTTTGTGACATCCTGTCCCTGATGCCACTTAAATAGTTCCTCGATCTAGTAGGCCACATGTCATCATGTCTTCTATCTTATAAACCATAGGCTTATGAATATCAGTAAGGGTCAAAGGTGGTACAATGGGGATACTATACACTCTGATAATAGTATGAAATGGGATAAATATATAGGTAAATAGTGGATGTATGATATATAACTGAAAACTAGAAGTTGTAGGTATAACATATAAATGGTAAAAATAACCATCAACAACAATAACCAGTATTATATAATGAATAATGATATCTAATATGTCTAGCAAAAAATGCCAAGAAAGAATTCTATACATTACATGTATCAGAGGAAAATAAGACACAAAATTTAGCCTCCAATAGAATCACAGTAAATCACATGATCCTATGATGCCCCACTCCCATGTAATAAGTATTTAATGTATAAACAATTAGGTCCTTTCCCACATCCCTACCTGCCTCCACATAATCTGTTTAGGTACCTTTGGTCTCTTGAATAGGGTGTGAACAAGACATTGTTTGCCACCACCAACTAAGTCTATAAAATACCAGTTAGTGAAAATAATATGGAAATGGGGGGGTTATAATGGTAATCTATAAATAAAACAATAAAGGGGTCTGCTCGAGTTTTGGAAAGACATGAGCTGTCTATTCCTTCTTCGACCAAATCCAGTTGATCTCTGAGAATGTATATAGTTATATAAACATGGGGGGTAATTAAATATTGTGATGTTTATATCCACATATATGGTTATGACTACTATCCTTGAACATAAGAATAACACAATCATCAATGAGATATAACATGGTTTTCACTAGTATTATGGGATTCCATGTCAAGTACAACATGTATAGGGAATTTCATTCCCAATATCACAGTATTAAGGGACACCATTCCTAGTAACATAATCATAGGGATTGAATTCCTATATTAAAATAATATGGTCTCTATTTCCAATATCATAATCAAAGAAATGACATTCATGTATCATAGTAATAAGCATTCAATGCAAAATTTCATATAATTAGGGGACTCCAAGTGTAATTTCATTTCATTTGGGGATTCTAGGATAAGTATGATATAATTAGGGGAAACCATGCCCAATATCTTAGTAATAGGGTGATCATGACCAATATCACATCATTAGAGGATGACATGCACACTATAATATCATTAAGGGATTCCATGCCCATTATCATATCATTTGCGGTAGCAATACCCATTATTACAATAATAGGGTCACCATAACCAATATCATATCATTAGGGTATTTCATGCCATGTATCAAATCATTCAGTTATTCCATGCCCAAATTATAATAAAATAGTCTCCATTCCGGAATATATATATTATAAATAGATACAGAATTAATGAGATCCAAAAGTTTATTTACAACTCTTTATCGTATAATTATGATAATGGTGTAAATATTATTCATCTTAATTAGGTTACATGGTTCCACCACTCACCTTAATTCAATTCGTCTACAATTTTTTAGTGTGTTTTTTATGCTACAACTACATATTTAACCATTATAAATTTTTTAATCATAATTTATAATTAAATAAAATAAACATAAAATGTGTTTTGGATATGTGATCATGATGTCCAATTTGGGTTATTAATGTATCACCAATAGGAGTGGGATATGTTGAGGATGAAGAAATCACGTGTGTCTTATTATTTAATAAGTCTCTTAGGTTCCTAATCCATGACAACAATTTATGAGAGATTTAGTTTAGGGGAATCACATGTTGAAACTGGCATGCATCACATAATTCATATCATAAAGTATCATGACATTGTGTGTTAAATATTGGACCACCTTCCTTAATCATATAAATGATCCCTCATCCTATATCGAAATTGATTATCTATATATATAAAGAAAATGGAAAAAATAATTTAAGGTCGTGAAAATAATTCATAGGATCCTACACCTAAAAAAATAATTGAGATAAATACAAAAAACTAAATGTGCAACATGAATAATGATGGCACTGATGTGATCTAATGAGACAAACAAAGATTTAATTAGATTCCATATTGGAATGTTATTCATGAACATAGAAGGAGGATTAATGTTTATAAATGGGGTGAAATTGGGTGGAATCCCACTAGAATGAAGGGAAGAAGAGGATCGATCAAACATATATGTTATTAGGGGAATTTTGAAAATTTTAACCAATATTACTGGTTCAATTGGTTTTTTCACATGGTTGAAAAAACCATGACCCAAACCTGTATAAATAACACCATCAATATCTCCATCACATAGTCTAGTCATATGGTTAGAAAATCCATGTTCCTACCATGTGTTTAGCCTTAGTCAAAAAACTCTAGAGGATCTACACGAAATTCATCCCCGAGCCATAGTGAGGGAAAATATTAGGCCCTACTGTACCCTTGAAAATTCCTCAAAAGTTTAGGAGAAACCATTTGGGATAGGCTACATGGTTCTATTAACTATGAATCCAATTAATTTCTTCCAAAAACTTGGGTTTAGGGCTCTGAACAAACCTTCAGAACCCACATTTCATCCATATCTATACTATGCATCCATTTAAGGTAGAAAAAAAGGATCAAAATCAAGGAATTAATAACCTATATAAAATATGGTTTCTTATAGTATCCCCCCCTAATTCAATTTCTACTAAATTCATCCTTCCAAGGGAACTAAAATGTTTTTTGAGACCAAATCTAGCCAATGAGCATGTACATTGGCCTCCAGTACACAAGAATCTTCATGTACCTAGTCATCTTGTAATATCACCAATAGTAAAGGGCAAAACCAACCTCAGAGAGCCTTCATTATATAATAAATCATTTGTATGTGATACTCCTCAAAATAAGCATCTCCATTTATCTCAACATCATTAGGTTCAATTTTATGAGACATGATTAGATGATAATGGAGAATATTTGGAAATGTGGAACACATTATGAATGAAATGGTACTTCTAAGATAATAACAACTAATAGGATTCCAAACAGACTATCTCTAAGAACTCAATGTACATAAAATAACATGGTGATGACTTCCCTTTCCTCCATATACATCTATTACCATGTCTGGGAAATGCATGTTAGAAGACTTGATCCCTAATCTCGAACTTTATATGTTTTCATAAGTGATTGAAAATGATTTCTGCATAGATTTAGCTTTATATATCTTCTTATGAATATGAAAAAATGTCTTCAATGTCTCCAGAGTGAGTTGTGGACCAAGTAACACTGCCCCTTCTATCTTTAACCAATATAGGGGTGAATGACACAACCTACCATATCAAGACACATACGTGTCCTTCTAAATCATCACATAAATTTTTTTATTATAGTCAAACTTAATGAGAGGGATATAATTTTCCCAAGAACCATGTATATCAATTAATCATGCTGAAATAATATTCTATATAACTGGTATAGTCTATCATAAATGAACATTGGTCTAGGGGTGAAATGTTTTTCCCAGAAGCACCATTAAACCCATAGATCTATGTAACCCTATCTATATTCTCAATGTGAAATGTGATTACCTAACTGAAAAAATAGTATAAGTTACCCCATGTATATTTATGATTGAACTAACATAAAATAAACTAATATCATTTACTGAGAATGTCTCTTGGATATTAAGGAATTGGAAAACCTTCATAAATCTATCCACAACTACCCAAATTGTGCCCCTACCTGGATGTGACCACAGTAAGATAACTAAAAATTCCATCACAATAACTTTACATATCTATTTTAGGACTGGTATAATAAAAAACTTCTACATGTCATTGGTACTCATCCTTCATCGGCTAATAGGTTGATCACCTAGTGATAATTCATGATCCTAAGCTTCATCGGTAGTCAACATTACTTCTGGAGGATATCATGATACATAATAAGGATAGATGGATAAAATCCCATTGATAACCATGAAACTCCTTGATCAACACATATCTCAGGCTTGTAAGGACTCATATATTCCAATACATACACAAGACTTCATCATTTTCAATATACCAATCTAAAGGCATGTCCCCACTCGAGATAATATCTAATAGAACAAAGCCTTAATGATCTAAAAACCACATAATATTCCATCTCTATAGATGTGAAGAGATCACTAGTAGTGTTGTATGTATAGATAATCCACTACGATTCTGTACCACAATGTGAATCTCATAAAATAAGGCCATAAGATACCACTCAATACTGGCCTTCGGAACTTATTATCTTTGAGTCCTCCTGCTCAGAGCATTGGTGACCACCTTGCCATTCATAGGAATACATTCTATCTCAAATCCAAATAAATTATTTTATTCAATATATATTTATTTTCTAATATTCAATTTACAATATTTCAGAATTTACCTAGGGATTTTGTGGTTAATAAACACCGCAATGTGCTTACCTAGAATGTTATGACTCCAATAACACAATGCATGACAAATATGTGATAACTCGAGATCATGCCTTAGTTAATTATGCTAATGAGGCCTAATATTCCACAACCCTTACATAATGAACTTATCTCCATATATCATAAATTCTCATATCTAGATACCTAATGTGTTACAATACAATATATTGCTTTTTCCCACCTCTTGAAGATTCATGATTTTTGTTGAAGTTAATCTTCCTTTTTATCTCTTGAAAGGTTGTCTCATGGGATTCTATCTATACAGACATCACATAATTTTTATTCAATCCCATAATAGGTTCTTCTAAGAGTGATAATTCCTCTATTAAATTCCTTTAGAAACCATCTATCCCCAAGATACTATGTATTTCCAAGATATTTCGGGGATTCTCCTTGGTAGCCCCAACTCTCACATTATATAGGTCAACTAAATCTACTTTTAATAAGTTAATATGACCCTGTAAGTGAACTTTTGTTTCCATAAGTTTCATTTTCTAATCTTATCATACCGATGGTGTTCTCTCAGTGTAATCAAAATAATCTCAAAATGAAATTCATGGTCACATCAAGTATGATAATACACAAATATATCATATATGGAAGCCACCCAAAATGAATCTAGATATGGATAAAAATCACTATTCATAAAACCCATAAAGACATATGGTGTGTTCATTTGTCCAAACAACATAATGATATACACTTATAGGTCGTACCGACTATAAAATTCCATATTTGGAACATCAATAGGCTGAACCCACACATGGTGATAACATGTTCTTAGATCAATCATTGAAAACACACTCTCTCCCCTGAGATATTCAAAGATATCTTCAATATGATGAAAGAAACACTAATTATTCATATTAATGATGTACATATTTTGATAATACACAAAAATAAGGACATTTCCATCCACATTATTAGTGGAATTGACCATCGAATTCCAATGAGAAGTTCTAGTTCCTATAAAACCTATATCCTCTATATATTGTAGCTACCTCGTGAGCTCCTGTAACTCAGTAGTAGCCATTTGGTATGGATGAATGGCTACTGTTTCAACTCTCTGCACTAGATTAATAGGGATAACTGCTTCTCTCTAAGGTGGGTGTCTTAAAAAATCATCAGGGAAAACATCCATGAATCAATTGACTATAGGATGGGATTCAATATGATGTAGTACCTTAACAACCATTTAAATGTTATAAATTTATGTGGTCACTCCACCAAGATAATGATACTCGGGCTCATCTTTTCCCACTTTGAAATCCACCATTTCCATGTGAGTATAATTTCCACCCTACAGTGATTTAAACGACACCCTTTGGTGATTTCAATCCACATATGCATGATAAGGAACCAACCAATCCATCTTGAGAATGGAAGTAAATAATCTCATCAAGGTGGTGAAGAGGTACCATATGAAATGATGTTTTCCTAACTCTAGGTAAAATTACCTACATTAGTATACACCCAGTGATCATAAACCAATTTGTTTTTTCAATTGGCAATAATTCCACAGGAGAACTCAACATGAAATCTGAGGACCTCCATTATAGGCAAAAAAAGAGTGTGACTCACCAGTATAAAATAACAAAGACACTACTGTGGAGTCTACTAGAATAGTTCCTCTAATAGTATATGGTCTAGTGCACTACACCCCTTTTATAGGTTTTAATGAATAAATTAGGAATGATCCATGGCATTTGGTCCATCCTGATGACCTAGAGCATGTCCACTCTCCTAGATCTGTATATCAAAATCTTTCTAACTTGTCCATTACCTCCTCCTCTACATAAAACGAAATTAGCCCTCTAGCTATCTGCCTTGCAGGGTTATACGGATCTTACTCGTGATGGTGGTGCTGATATGTATTATCTTCCACTCAACGTAGATAGGAAGGTCTAACAAAAATGCTTATGATACCCCAATCCACCCCAACCTCACCACACAATGTAGTCTCTAAGATACATGGGACTCATATTCCAAGGTTTTAAAAACTTTTAAATAACATATAACACTCATTTGGTATCACTTATATTCCACTACTCATGATTGAAGTCCCATAGTGTCACATCTGAGCACTTAATGAAATGGTAACCTATATCTGTTCTATAACATACTGACTCCCAATATCTTATTCCATCAGGTTCCACTCTAGGATAAGTACCTAGATCACTATATTAGATATAGTAGTAAACCGGAAACCTTTTACCTAATAATTAATAACATACATATTTCCATCTTCTAATTATCCTTCATTCACTATCTCATTAGCAGAATAAATTGGAAAAACGAATTGAATCATTGAAAAAAGAGTTGAATATTCCATAACATATCTAGAACCCTACTACAAGTTCGTGGTCTCCCTGTCATGATTGGCTCTTAGGGTCTTGTGGAATAAATTTTCAATGAATATTGATTTGAAAACTCCCCAAATCACATCCCTACACTAATAATCATAGTTCAGAATATCCCACCAAGGGTTGTTGGATCCATAGATAACATTATTTGAGAGCTTCACTCTAATATCATGATGTGTATCATGATGCTGGAATAGATAAATAAATATATCTAGCCATAACACCTTCGCACAGGGGATACATTCCCCCAAAAAAATTTGGTGGATGTGGTTGTTGAATCTCTAGAGTTATCTCACACCTAGAAATGGAAGGCCTCAGAGTTCACTGTATGATATCTGTAAGACACAAAATCAACCCTCAAACTAGAAATCATCACCAATAAATGGTATAATTAGTGTTTTATTGGGTGAAACTACTGGAGGTATCATGGGTGTCTCAGGTCCCACCATCTCCGGATCATGGTCCCCCCCAGTGCATGACATGAGGATGTCATGGTGGAATAGTTTTAAAAATTCCCAAAACCTTTCTCTGATAAAATTTAATAGTGATAACATCAAATAATAATAAATATGATATGTACAATCCATACTATGAAATAATCACACCCATATTCTTACTCAATGATCCATGTATAAGTTATAGGAACATTTATATAGATTACATAAGATGAAACATAATTCCCACTACTAAGGGAGGTTCTGGGTAATGATATGTGTTTTTATGTAATTTCAAAGTGTATAGTGTGTAAATTTTTAATTATAGAGGAATAATATCATTAAATAAAAATTTTAATCCATATTTGGTGGTAAACATTTCATTTTAGAAATTAAACTTCATTTTATTTGATCCACCTTTAAAATATTCGTTTTATGGTTAAACTATATGGATAAACCCTTACAATTTACATGGGACTATACAAATAAAAAAATGATATGTGACATCTATTTAAGTACAACTAATCATCTATAAAGTCCTTCATGATGTGTTTTCACAATTCATGGACAAACAATAAGCACTAAGGCATACTGAAAGTAATTCACGTAATAATATAAGAATAACATTGTAGAATGCACGACATCTAAATATTGTAAGGTGAATAAAATAATGCATGATCCTGATTTATTTCCATACAATTATATGGATAAAATATACACCTCACTAATAGAAGTAAACATCACACATCATTCATGTCTCTCAATGATGGAATCAAATCAACTGTAATAAGAAAAATATGTAGCCACATGTTCCATCCTTGGTAATTTTCTATTCCCTATATGTGACCTATCTACTCCATGGAATCTCTCATTAAAAAATCATGATACATTCCAAATAACTTTTCTAATTTTACGATCCAATATCAGAAAATAAAATAAAGTCTCTGATACCACTTTTTAATGTGCCAACCCAGATTCCACTTAAACAATTCCCAATCTGGTAAGCCACATGTCACCAAGAGTGCCTCACCATATGATAGTGTTTGTTGACTACCATTGAGGCACCAAAGTTGTATAGTGGTATGACTATAGCCTCATGATTATTTCATTAAAATGGTAAAATAGGCATATAATAGTAAGAATAATGGTAAACAACTATCAACTACAAGCAAAAGGTGAAGCGTACAAATGTCATAAATAAACACCAGCATAAATAAAATGAATAATATATAGAATGATGATATATAAAATTTATAACACAAAGGAACATCATTTAATTTTATTTAATGAATATATAAAAATAAAAAACAGCCCAAAATTCTATCTCCAATATCATGAGGAGCTATAGCTCATTATTGTGTCTCCCTACTCCCATTCTATAAGAATACCGAGTATCAATGATAGGATTCTTGCCCTTGTCCCTACCTACATCGACATAATCTTCTCTGGAATCATCGTAGGCCTATATAGGGTGTGAGATTATCTCAATAGACCACAAAAAATGATGTAAATTAATATCACACCAGTAAAAATAATATCGGAGTGTTCGGATAATAATGGTAAGCTGTAAATAAAATAGTGAAGGGGTTATCTATGTTTTCAGAAGGACACTAGGCTAACAGCACATGCTTTACCCTAATCCAGATTGTCTCTAAACAAGTATCTATATGTATAAACATCTATGGAATATATACATAGAGTTTTTTATATCCATACATATTGTCTACAACTACTATCATGGACCAAAGGCATATCTCAGCTGTCCATGAGCTATTAGATGTGTATCACAAGTTTTTGGGGACACTATCCCCTGTCTCACATGTATAGGAGACACCATTCCTAGTATCATAATAGTATGGGTTTCTATTCCTAATTTCAAAATCATTGGGACTATATTCATGTATCACAATTATAAGGTCTCCATGAATAGTATTATAATTATAGGGACATCATTCACATATCAGAGTAATAGGGTATCTATGAACAATATATTATCATTAAGGGATTCTATTAAAAATATCATATCAATATGGAAACCATTATAAGTATCATGTCATTAGTGGATGACATTACCACTCATAATTACATACAAAAAAATTATATTTTCCCTGGAATTTTGTGAATAAAAAATCTTGTTATGGGAAGGCATTTACAACAAAACCCGACCTGTTTCTTCTCATGAGACCTTTCTCATAAGAAAAGGCCTATATAATTTTTTCCTTACCTTTAACATTATTATGTCCAGTTAATTATTCAATTGAGTCGAAAAAATATTGGTGTGTTTCCTTAAGTTATCGTTTGTGGTATAAAACAGGATTTTCCATATAATGAACAATATAAAATATCATTACATGATCAACCAGCGTTAGAAATATATATTAATAATGAATTTAAATACTTTTATATTTTCCAATAAAGGGATAACATGATCAGAACCTATCCTAATAAATAATGTTGATGGTCAAGAAATACCTATTCAAAATTCCATTAATCATCTAAATTTGGTTAAAAATATAAGGAATGCTAATAATTTTCCCCATGTCAATAGAATAAAAACATTTCTAGTTGAACATAATCCTATATAAATTAATTAATATGTGAATTTCAAATCATTTATAGAAAATTGTATATTTCCTATTCAATACATGAATAACACGATCATACATGAATAAGAGAGTGAAAGTGGCAGGATTCCAAAGAACATAACCCAAGAAATGAGAAATATTTATCAAATGATTTATGTGGTAGGAATGTATATACACAAAAAAAAGATATAATACTACCTAATATAATTAAAATAAATAATTTATGTGACATATATGAAATAATTTCAAGGGAATTCTCATATCATAATGAAAGAAAGTTGAGTAACCAAAAATCCATACTAGTTGGTAAACAACACAATCAACAGCCACATGAATAAGAGATTGTGATTTTTATAGTTAATAAAATGAAATAAAAGTTATATGATAAAAACGGAACCGTGTGAGTTCAATATGGAAAACATATAAAATATGTTTCATAAAATATATTATGTTAAAGTCAATCAGAATTGAGAACAAGAATACCTATAAGATATTAGAAACATTAAAATAAAACCCCATTTAAAGAGTGAGAATTAATTGTACAGAAAATTATATTATAAAAATTAAATGATTATGCTATAACAAAAATTTGTATTATATATGCCAAATAAATTAATTTAGATTCATAATATCAATAATGTCTCAAAGAGAGTAATTTGAGATGAAAACCCATACCTAGGACCTGATTGGTTTTGAACATGCACTAAATGTCCAAAAAAATTAAATTATTATAATTAAATACATACAAATGAACCTTATTCATAGATAATACCATTTCAAATCCTCATTTCAAATCATTAGATAAATATATATTATATTTTTTTACCAAAATTCCACAATATGTGTAAGTAGCCAACATCATTTTGAACTAGTCTCGAAAAATTCATGTTGGTGTCTATTAGTTTTTTTATAAATATAAGTATTATATAATATAATTTAAAAAATAGTTTTTCAAATATATTTTATAAATCTGTCCATTAATTTATTTTTTATTTGTTTACAAAACATGAAGATAAAATAAGTGACAGTCATTTTTTTGTGATTCTTAATGAACAAAAGTTGTTTTCTTAATTATTTATTTTACTTTTTTTTTTATAAATTTAGTAGTTAAACATTACATACATATTTATTTCATATTATACTATTATATATGTACTCATTGTCATCCATGACATAAGCGTATTGTACTATTCATGTTTGTGGTTAAAACGAACCATATATGAACCTACAATGATTAATGGATTATTATGAGAGAGATTAGTTGTAATATCATTATACTAGAATCGTAATGATTTTATTTATGGTTAATCAGTGTGATATATCAAAATATTAAATAAATATAATTATATGATAATTTATATGAATTAATTACTAAAATTTATTAGTTTGTTTTTTCTATTAGTTAACTTGTTTTAAATGATTAAATTAACGATAATGTTTTGTTGATCACATAGTAAATAGGTTCAACAATATTCATACCAAACAAATAATGACGTGGAAAGCATTTAATTTTCTCAATAAAATATTCTTGGAAGAATTAATTATTATTGGTGCAGAAAAAATAAATTCTTTTCCCATTGTGGCGGTTGTATGCATGTATCGATGAATGATGATTTTGTTTTTTTAAAAGAATGAGGTATATGAGTACAAAATTATCATTCCCTTAATATAGAAACATATATATATAAATGATAATAATATAATTATATTATTATGAATATAATATGTTTTAATTAATATTATTATGAATAATATCTATGTAGTTGATAATACTAACATCATGTAAATGAATATTTGTTTCATTATCAATGGAAATGAATTCCTTATGATTTTTATGAGACAATTCTTAATGTTGGATAGAGTTCATGTTGAAAAAAATATTATATTTTTTCAACTTCATATTTGAAGGTATCATGAGTCTTGAAGTGGTAGAAGTTGTAATTTTTTTAAGTGAAGAGAATATCACTTTTTGAAAAACCTTTAACATTTTCATTAATTTGATATTATAATTTCAAGTACAATGGCTCCAAAATAGAAAAATGGGGATTTAGAATTGGCTACTTGTCGATACTCGCCTAAAACACTACTTCGGTAGGTTACTTGTGTTGTTTAATGGTTTTTATTTAATCTATTTAAATTTTACCCCAATTAACATTTACCTTTGTTATTTATTTTTAACTATAGTATTTAATATTAATCAAAAAATTAACAATATAACATATATCTATTTTTAAAATTCATGTTTTAAAATTTCAAAATAATCTTATCAAAAATTATTTCTATGGGTTAAAAAATCTAATTTCGTGATTTTTACACATAACGTGTAAAAATATTCTTAAAAAAAGTATTTTCTTAAGAACAAAATAGATTTGTAATCCATATATATATTAATATTTAATTTTAATGAAATGTTATGTTTTTTATAAATCAAATAACTTTTATCAGGCTTTCATTGTTTGAAAAAACTGAATCTCACCTTCAAAATCCTTGATTCAAGGAGGAGAAATTTTTTATTTTATTAAACTAATATTTTATGTTAGATTTATAAATGTTGTAAATGGAATTTATAAACTTCTATATTATATTAAAATTTATAATTTTATTTATTGAATAAATATTTTATTACTTAAAAGGATTTAAAAATAATAATTTTATACGATTGCACAATGATAAAATCATAAAAATTGTAATTTTTACAAAACAAATGTATTTTTTGGAAAAAAGGTTAATGTTTTTTAGAAGTAAAACCCCAATTTCATATTAATATAGTATTCTTATTATAAATCAAAAATTTATTTCATTATTTATAAATTCAAAACCTAAAATTTATGAATTTATTATTAAATAAAACCATAACATATAATGAAATTACTTTTATTAGAAAATTGTATTTTCAAATTTTAAATGGTAATATTACTTTCTCAAAACATTTAAAAAAATTTTGATATTGAAAAATAATTAATATAAAAGATAATTTATCATCATTAATCATATTTTTTTGATATAGAAATATATATCCCATAAAAAGAAATTTAGGTAAAAAACATTTATAGACAATAAATGATATATTTATTTATTTTAGTTAATCAAATTGACATTTAATCATATTAACAGTAGTGTATATATTAATTATACATATATTTTATAAATATTAAACTTTTATTCATTCCCCCTTATTAAATAGGTATATTTTATTTTTTTTACTAAAATATTAATTTTTTTAAAATATAACGCTATTTTATTTGTGTTTTCTGTTGCGTGTGGAGAAAGTTGTCAAACACATTTATTTATTTAAAGAAGATCATATATTATGATTTGGGGGTGCCAAAATTATAGCATTAAAAACATATATTCTCTCAATTTTAAATATTTATCATTGAAGAATATCAGTGATGGGATTTTTAATATATTCATTCGAGATCTAACCTCTAATTTAACTTCTAGAATAGTCACTTAGGCTATATCAGGCTACTTATATTTTTTACAAAGAATTATCCATCAATAAAATGATATTAATATTAATTTATATACTATGATCATATATGTTATATAATATACCCTTCCCAAAACTATTTGAATATCCTAGTTAATAAATTTTAGTCAAGTTATATATTTTTTTAACAATTCACATTATCTTTAACATGTAAATAGTTTCCTCAACTATCTCATATGTTCAATTAAAATTATCAATATATATCAAAATCCCAAGGCTTAGGGTAATAATTAACCTAGTTCTCCAAAATCAAGACACACTTCATTAGCTCAACATCAATTGTATGTTAAAACTAAGAGTTATTCATACCTCAATCATGTGTTCATCAATAGTTATCCCCAAAAATATGATCCTGATATAACAAAAATTTTAATGATATCTCATTCTATTTAATATATCTTTACAAAAATATAAAGTAAAACTACTAAATAAAAATCTTTAGACATTTCACATATTCCTTAAAACTTTTAGGATGTACAATAATTCCATTGATAAATATCACTCACTAATGAGAATAGATAACATTCTTAAATTTTTAATTTTAATTAAGATAACAATATCACTACCATATATAAGAAAATTAATCTCACATTTTCTATTACAATGGGAATATAATAGGAATCTCAAACATTTGTTGATGCTCACATATTTGGTTCTATGAAGTAGTTGTTTCATGGTTTATACAATTACCGACGTCAATTTCATAATAATGTTTCAACCAAATATGAAATACCAAACAAAGTTCCCAATAATATTTGATCAAATGATCATATGAATATTATTTCTCAATATTAATACGTTATCTCATTATTATTTCATCCTTTTATACATTTATTGAAATCTATTTTTAACTAAGGTATGTTCTCTTGTACTTATTAAACTAAACATAACACACCACTAGGAAATAAATCATTCATTTTTGTTTGTAAATAAGAAATTATCATCCAAAAAATATACTCTATGAGTGCTATCTAGGATAGTAGTATTGGTACTTCTCATCATGTATCAGATTGATGATTGATTCAATTCTCATCCAGCCCATTTTAGGTTGATTACCCAATGGCACATATATAAAATAGACACTTCAGCATTCTAGTATATTGATTGTGATGTATTGGATAGAGAAAAAACTACTGTATAGAATGATATATCACTAAAACTACCAGGGGTTAATGAGGCATCCCGTAGTGATTAAATTATCACCATAAAATTCTGTTTTGTAAATAATGTACCACCATAATAGAGAAATTTGGAAAATTATATATCAATTCGTACATAACTCTAAGGAAATGATATATGAGTTTCACTAATATATCTAAATAAGGTTTCTTATTGTGAATATGTTTTAACCATATAAATAAATATTTGTGAATAATAAATCACCATCACTCACATGTGATAACAAGCTGTCACTTGGTGAATGAGGTATCACAATTTAATGAACATTAAGGGAATGATATATCATCATCAATAAGATATTTTTGGGAATGATGTATCATAACACTAGAAAACATAATTAATGATACATAACCTAACTAAAATATTAGGTTTAATTATATATCACCACTAATTAAATTGTTATATCCCCTAAATGAACCAAGTAAACATTATATCACATGTAACAACAATAAATTCATTTCTTTTCTGATAGTCTTGAATTTTCCCACAATATCCTCTCAATGATGAAAATATACATTTCATGGATCCACAGGTAATTTCCCAAATTGTAGCATCAGAAAACATTTGTTCCATTGGTTGATCAAAATATCACCCCATTATAACATTAAATATAACAAAATTAAAAATACAGGCATAAAACTACCTATATCTTATCCCTTGGATATAACATATCACACCACATAAGTAATGTATCTACGTTAAATCAAGTCATGTCTATTATATTAAATCAATAATTTCGTCAAATTGATCATATAAATGGATACACATTGTAGGTTAATCCATCCTAGTCGTATCCATTCACTAATAGTACCCACCTCTATGGTGATGTAAGGATGCATCACATTGAATGAGGATAAGGACCACCCATAAGATAGAAACTAAATGGTCTGAAGGAAACTATTTCGTTTATTCATTTTATATTGTGAAAAAGATCCCATGATTAAATGATTTCCCATGTCGTTCAACACTTTCTTTCATAAAAAAATCTCGGATGGATTTTCCAAACGATTAGATTGTAGGAGTTCATTGTTTTTTATAATCATTTTATTTGGATTGACCATTTTTTATCTCTAAAGAAAACACCCAACAACTCCCACATCCATAATGTGGTATTGACCTTCTTTCAAAAGTTAGGTGTTCTATTTTGATTTTAAACCCAACTACACATAGTTTCTCACATTCTTCAAGAGGACATGAGTTTGGGCTCATCACACCATTTTAAGAAAGAATTGTTTCCTACTCCTTGACTCTCTTATTGATTTTGATATGTTCAGGAGTCATTTATGAATCTATATATGGGACTAGTTTCCCAAAAGAATGAACATAGGTTAAATCCTTTTATATAAAAGGGTGTTTCTTATTGGATAATCCATGTATATGATTCTGAATTTCATCATCTATTTCCCATTAGTGGGAATCTACTTATTCTTTTACGTAGTAAAACTAGGTAATCATGAGGTCGTTGTCATAAAGGGATGCGGTTAATATTTCGGGGATGGGATTGAGCTTTTACGAGGAGCCCTACATATCATGTTTTACAATAGGAATAAAAACTCACATAGTTCAATAAACCCATGTAGTTTAACTTCCTACAGACGGAAATATATGTGGAAATTGGGGAACTAGATATTAGAGTTTAGACTTGGTAGAGGAATCCTATATATCATTAGTATAGCTGGAATCAAAATTCTCATAGTTAAATCAGGACCTTGAGACTTCCCTCGAGTTATGTGCACATATATGGGGGAAGTTATATCTTTCCATTGATCGACATGTTTTGTAGGAATATAAAAAGTAACACATAAGAGGGAGGGAGAATTGTGTCTTTTCAAATTATTTCAAGAATTCTGGCTTTTGAAATCCTCTTTAATTTATGAGGATATGTAGTGTTTTTCTTCTGTATGGAAATATGCAACAAAATAACATAAATAATGAACATATCATTTTATAGTTGTTCAGGGAAAAAAGATCCCCTATTCCACTCTACCAATCAATGTCTCGGCGGGTATGGTAAATTCCACTAGTATGGTTATCATATCATAGGACCCAGAATCCAGAACATAGTATAGTCAGTTAACACCTTGCAAATATTAAAAATTAAAAATCCTCCTTGATCTATAATAGAGAAATAGTTATCCACAACTTTGATCGAGATGCAAATAATCCTACATAAGTGAGTATGAGTAGTTGAAACTCTAATAAATAATAATAGTTTGATTTAAGTGGTTCAGATTGATCATCACAGTTATAGTAGCAAGCAATAGAAAAATGATGGATCTTACTTTTCAAAAAACAATCTATTCTAGAATGAATCAATCTGAAGTAATTTCATTTGTAAAAATATCTTCAATGTGATAGAAAAAAATATTGCAGTAGCATACATACAATGGAATGATGTATAACACGTATTTCACAAAAGTGTAGTCCTCTTCCAGAGTCATTTGGTCTATTTAGAACCATAAAAGATTTTCAATAATGTAAATTATTGATTGTGTCTCTCTTATAACACACACACACACACACACACACACACACACATATATATATATATATATATATATATATATCCATATATATATGAAGAGATAATCGAAGATAATATATGGAACAAAAAACTATTCTTAGTTATTCCATATCTAAACGAATAGCCTTATTTATCAGGTAAATTCAAATTCCAAACATTCCAGGGGAGTCTTAAATTCCCATTGAAATAGGTGTGATTTTCTTCAATGAACACATATCATTGAAACAATACAAAAAATCCTTGAATTGATCATTAATTTGGACTTCACCATTGCAATAATCTCGAATTAAAAATGTGGCTTCATGAACATCACCATTGAGAACACAATGTAGCGTTGATAAGTGTAGTGTATGGTTAATCACTAAAGATTTGTATTCTATCGTATAGTGTAGGGTTTCTTCACATACCTTTGGGTCCCTTTTCCTAGAATAGGGTTACTTTGCATAGCATAGGGTTGATAAAATATGAAAGTGATATCATTCCAGTGTAACTTTGGGATAATGAACCAAACCATTACTTTTCTGAATGTAGGGTTGAGAACAGTGTTACAAGTTTCATTCCCATAACTCTAAATTAATTTAAATAGAATATAAATATCTATAAAACATACATAATTAATTTCAATTTTAAAACTAACAGGTTTATTTTTGATCATTAAAGTCATCATAAATTATCGATTACTGTTGTGAAAATACATGCCCAACATGGGGCTTACACACAAAGAAATCCCCAGATGGTGGAGATTCATGAAAAAAATTACGTGATCATTACAAATCATTAGGCCCACATGAGCCATGATCGGTGTAAGAAATAATGGATTTTAGGTAATCAGTCTCATTAAATATGGATACATGGATTATATACATGGAAATACCTTTGGATTTTTAATATGGTGCTCATGCATCAAGAAGGCGTACTATGTATCATATTTATACCATCAATTAGATTTATTGTAGTTAATTTTAGTCCCTCAATCCACTAGTGGGTGGGGAAGGATGGTTATCCCATGGGTGAGAGTGGGTCCCAATGGTCAGAATGTCCGTCATATGGTTGGAGATACACATAGGTTGAGGCCCATTTTAGATCAAGCCTTATGACGGAATCCTACATATACTTTTTATATATGTAATTATATTTTTGGTAGTTTGGGTTTTTGGGGCTTATAGTCTAAGGATACCCTTGTATGTAGGAAATATCATATTGTGCCTCTAACTGGGGAATTCACACTGAGGATTTTCAATATTGGAAGATTATTATGATGTGATTGATATGATTATTTCAACTCCCTAAGCCCATGTTCTCTATGATCAATGTGATATGTAATGGATAGTATGTAATCAGTCTCACAAATTTTGGATGCAAGAATTATGTGCTGGGAAATTACCTTTGGATATTTAATACAAAGCTCATGACTTATAATGGCCTCCTACATATCATTGTTATAGATGGAGTCTTAGTTATCGTAGTCCATTTTGATTAGGTTGTGCAGACTGAGGAAACCCTATATTTTCCACTAGTTATGTCTATCATGTCCTGATATGTTTTCTTGACATAGCCAGGTTGTCTCGTGGATAATATCGGTTGTCTACATTACATGTTTTGATATCTTCCAAACATGTCTTTGGGAAGATCGCATGATCCAGGATAACCTATATGGAGGATGATGCAAGTCTAGGTCGATTGTTTCTATATATAATCACATGACTATAGCTAACATTTCTGTTTGATATAATGAGACCTTGATAACTATTCCTGGAGGCCATCACACGATCATGCCTCTATTTTTTAGAAGTAATCCCATTATCTTGGATACCTTGTTTGGAGGATAGTTCTTGATCTGTGCTGGAATTTCCTAGTATCATAACATTGCATCAACATACATTTCCTATAGGAAATCTCATGCTCTTGGATTTATTTTCCAGAATACATTACTTGATCTATGCTTTAATTTACTTATGTCATCACATAACCTCATCTGACTTTTCGGAAGGATATCTCATGATATTTGATAGATCATCCAGATGACATCACCTGATCTTGACATTCATTTCTTTCTTATATCTCATGATATACCTCGTGATATGAAATGACCTCGTATGACTTGTCTAGAGGACATCGAATGGTCCTGGATAACTTGTTCAGAAGATATCACAAAATCTTGAATAGATTGTCTATAGTACATCACATGATCGGTGTTTTAATTCCATGGTTTTACCACAAGACATGATTGATATATTTCTTGGGTGCCATGAGATCTAACTAATGAGCCTAAAGGGATTTGTAATACCCATATAATACACACATGATTTTTTGATAACTTGGGAAACACATCTAGAGAATATCAAAAGATCCAAATAGCGATCCTAAATGAATTCTCACGAATTGTGTGACATTATTAGATGGTGTTGTGGGACTTTAATTAAAAATTAGATATATTTCCCATGATCAAAATAATATTTTGATGTAATGTCTTGTAACTTGGGTGAATTTTCATTATACCATCACATGATATGGATGACTCAGGGAAAGTGCATAAGGATTATTGAATATCTAATCTCAAATGTCCCTTATAATTGTTCTTTATTCTAGTTTACATTCCATATATTATATATCCTGTTTTAGTTTTATATTGATTTAAATTTTCTGTGATTAAAAATATGTGTGGGATATCCTTCTCAGAATATTATGAAATTCTTTTTTCATCTTAACTAACCACATGTAGTTCTCATGAATACTATGTGATGTCTTAGGTTGTTCTTTAGATTTTACCTTGTAGAAAAAATTATGATCGTTAGATTAGACTCATTGAAAAGTCCACGATGATGTTTGGATGAACTAGATCAAGGGTCCAAAGATGTGTTTTTTCATGATGGGGTGAGGGATTTATAGGTGTCACCACCGCGATTATAAACCACGTTTTGTAACATATATTGAAAAATCGAATCTGGATTTGATAGATTGATTTCAATTCCTGCGTATCATAATGTCCTACCGTAGGTGTCCCATGATTTTCAATGACCACAACACCATCTTAGAAATTCCCCATTTATTAGTTGTTTTCTAATTAAATAGGTCTTTCCATATCATGTTGTCATTCTAACTAGATTTCACAATGTTAGGATGACTTTTCTAGGGGCTTTTGTGAGATCTGGGTGCTTTCTAAAAGGCCTTCACGTGTTCTGAGATACATTGTATGGGGACATATATTGGAAATAGGTGTCTTGTGAGGGGTTCATTTCAAGATCAATTTGACTTGTTGGGGGAGTCCTAATGTGATTAAGGATGATAACCTGATGTGTATGACATCATTATCATGAGATCTGTGTATATTTCCCCCATAATATGATCATATAATTTTCATTTTATTTCCTTGTTTATTTTACAAGTTCATGGGATCTCACGTGATTGTATAAGTGTTTTAGAATAAAATCACTCTCCAAAATAGGGTTGCATCACATGTCCACAAGGGGTTATGTGGTGATGCATGCACATTATAATTTTCATCCCTCTTGTCTGTATTTGGAGCTCAATATAGAGCTAAATATTACCTTGACATGTCCATGGAACTATATGTGGTAAGGGAAACATGCTAATGAGATCTTACGCAACATGGAAAACATGTCACTATGCCTTTCACAGTTCCTTTCGAACAGATTGATTGAATCTCGTGGTGTTTTATCACTGAAAAATGTCCCTATATTTTATATATTTGTATCATTATTTTACAAATATTTCTTGATGGTTTGTTAGGCCTCCACTGATTAACAAGTCATGTCATCCATATGAATACATATAGAATCCCTCACATGATCAGAAAATGTGTTCAAATGAATTTTTAAGAATAAGGAGGTCTTGTTAAAGAGGATCCAAGCAATCTTTCCGTATATTAAAATCTATACTACGGTTAAAGTGTCAACATGAACTACTGAAGGGAATTTGATCATATGTCCTTTATCAGGTTATGTGAACTATTAGTATTTACTACATTGACATATTTTTCATTTTATGTAAAATAATACCCATATTCAGGTATTTTTTAAATATTTTATTTTTGGTTTCACATTTGGTGGGAATCGAAAAATCCTCCCCCCACCTAAAGTAGTAAAATTCACGAGTATAAAGGATCCGTTTTAAAGAATATAAATGCACTAATGAGGCTTTAGTGTTGTCACCTTTGACTATCATGGATGACGATTGGTCTTATGTGATGAATTTTGTATTTTTTTTGAATTATTAATAAATAGTGTAGTATAGGGTGGCTCATTCACTAGCAATAAAAACCAAAAGGATCTTGTGATCTTCCTCCTACGTGTGACTCAATCTAACTACCATCCGTAAGAACAAATCATTAGATCTGTTTACCAGACCGTTGCATGAGATATAATTCACACGATATTATTTTCCCATGACATTTCTTTATATAATATCAAATCCATATTTACTGATTGGTTGAACCATAGCCATACGACTACATGAGTGACATTGAAGGCTTCTCAGGATCTGTCTACTCAACTGCAAGATCACTCGACTATTGTGCATATTTTGTTACCATGAGAGGATCATGGATCATGGTCCTTTATAATTATTGTGCAGTCACACAATTTTTTATATATAATTATATGATCTGAAAAATCTTTTATGGGACATGTTATGCAAGATTCATTTATGTGATCACGAATTCTATTGATGATTTATACAATGTGCATGAAGATTCTAATTTTTATGTCTAATATGTAGGCCCAAATAGATGTCTTGACCATAAAGACATAGAGATATAATGAGATCCTAGATCACTCATAGTCTGACCTTTCAGCATAAATAACCTCACCTGAAACATCACATAAAATAGTTCAATAGCTATTAACATTGATTCATTCCCTTCATCCTAGGGAAGAAGTTGAAGATATCAGGTGAGTGACACTACAACATTCAATTGACTCATCTTTCCAAACTCTTACTCACTTTTCTAGATTTGTGGATCAAATAATATTTTATTTAGATAATTGATATGTATTTTTTAACAACATTCATGGTGATAATCTAGAATGTAGTGATTCATCCTCTTATATGTTACCAATGAATAGACCTGTTGAACATTATATGTTGTTTTCCATTTTTATTTCATTCTTAATATGCTTAAAATTTCACTGACATGATGTTGTATGAAACATAAAACATACCCATCCATTCTATAATATCATTTAAACATTAATTCCATGTTTTTAATATTTAAATAATAATATATTATTCTCATGGAATGGTCATTAATACCCACTAAAAAGTGATAACTTATCAATATATCTGCTCAATCTATCATTAAAAAACATGATTCACATAAGGATTATTTTGATACAATATATGTCCCTTGGAAAGAGGCCTCTACCCTTTTCTGATGATTTTTATGGACATGGTGACCATATCATCATTTTTTCTAATTCCATATGTTGGGACTCATAAGCATCAATTATTTTCTATTATTATAGAAAAAATCGTTTTTCAATTGTAGTTTAGGTTATTTTAGTTTGAGATTCTAACATTATATATTTATGGTCATTTCACTATAGCCTTCTATCATAGTTGTTTAGGGTCTTTTAGCTAAAAAATATATATTATTATTTTACAGACATTGATCTCAAACATTATATTGATGTAGTGGAGATTGTTTTATTTTTATACTTCAACTTATGTAGTTTAGGTAAATTTATATTAGAAATTCTATCTATGTAGTTTTAGTGACTTTTAGATATGACTATCTACCACTATATTATGGGGTCTTCTAGCTCAGACCTTATATCATTGTAGTTTAGGATCTTCTAACTCATATGTTTTATCACTGCTGTTTAGGGTCATTTAGATCAATGATTATATTTCTATATTTTTGGGCATTTTAGCATAGATCTTCTATTACTAAATATGGAATATGTGTAGATCATTCCAAGGGTGACCCATGATAATCAATGTTTTTGATCTCTACTATGGGTTTATAGGGATCAAAATAGTTTGATCTTTATTATAAGGAGTATATGCCTCTCGATAGTTCATCTAAGTAACTTATGCATTGATTACATAGTCAATCCTATGTTCACCCACTCTTTTTGTGGGACACTGAGGATTTGTGGGGGTAATATTTATTAAGGGATAAATACTAGGGATGTTGGGTCTACTTTTATAGTTGGAATATTGATGATGTAAGTCATCACCCAAATGTTTTAGTTTGTTATTATCGGAATTGGTAGACAAGTTGGGGATGACTCATACATGCTGCGGTGTCAGGTTCCATGATAATGTTACCAGGGATAATTGGGATCAGAGTTAATTTCATATAAGGAGGACACGCCTTTATCAGGAAGGTCTAAGCCATCATGTATTGATAGCATGGTCAAATATTGGTTACCATGCCCTTTTCCAAGGTCTACGAATGATTTTTGATGAATTAATTATTTGAAATACGATGTTTGGTATATATGAATTCTATCTATGAAGGGATTTATAAAACAATGGAAATTTATCTCTTAAACTGTAATCCCTGATCCCAACACAATGTGGTTTCAATTCATGAGGTGTGGGCCATCAAAAGGATTAATAATGGAGTGTCACATCACTACATTTAAAAATGGTAAAAAAATATGGTGACAGAACATTGATTTTGTAGATTATTATTAAATAGTAATGTTTAAGGGATCGCTAATAATTTTTCAATGTTCATGGTTCATGATGATGGTATGGGACAATCATATCATGAATGGTTCAGAATAGCTTTTGGTGCTGGGATCAACCATGATGATGTTTGGGCTCACAAGTATCATAAATCGCTTTCTTCAAAGTGAAACATTTGGTTGTAATAGTATAGGCACATATCAGTACATATTAAAATACATGAATAGTCAAAAATTGGGACCATTGAAGCCATGTGTCTTCTTCAACGGTCCGGGCATATATTATAGTGATCTGAGGCATGGAAATCATGATCTATGATTTATGGAATGTGATATATCCCAAATGGGTCCAGGCATGCTTAATGTGTTGTCTTTACCTAGAGAACATGTTCTCATGGAAATGAGATCTGAAAAATCATTAATCATACTTTTTCATTGTCTTGGGGTCCATAAATAATATTATGGCTTTTACTAGGGATACAATTTTGGCCCCATGATATTTACGACTTTTTTATTTTCACCGTGATTTTTTCATATTATTTGGAGATGAATATATTAGTGAGCAACAACTTGAGGTTTTCTATATACACCCATTGAATATTCTTTCATAACATGTTCTGTATCTTTTTTTCTAGTATTTTTTTGTTTTAGGATTTGGACCATAAAATTCTTGAGATTAAGGTATTGCAACTCTCTATATGTTGAGGAAGTTTAAGGTCATGATACACATGGACATAATATTATGATGGTGTTACACAAGAGACTAATTAAGACACACATGGTCAAGAGATCAACAATATTATTCTAGTAATGGTATAAAAATGTTGTAAATCATAACTGAATATTCTCAAGTCATGATTTACTATATTAGAAATAAAACATACTAGGGATAACCCAGAACACCCTTAGGTGCTGTGTACCTCCATGGAGATGCTAGGATCATGTGGATCTAAAATCCATTATTACAGATCCATGATGACTCTTGTTGGTAGGTATGGTCCCTTGTGCATCAATAGAATGGTCATGATGAGAGATATACTTACATTTATATATTCCACAAAAGTTTTGTGCAATGATGAGTTTCTCAAGACATGAAGTGTGCTTTATATATTGAGGTTCTTGAAATATTAAAAAATCACTCTAGTTAATAGGGGTAAGGATATTGTATCCCTTTAATAAGGGATGATAATGGGTGATGAAATGCTCATGCTAATTTCATGTAGTGGAGTTGTGTTTTTTGTGAAATTTGAATTTCATGCAACCAGGACATTTTCCTTTCATTTTAACATTATATGTTAAGGATTTGTATATTTCTATTCGGTTTAACATATTGAGGTAAGGATGAGGGAATCCACGGAGAGTATTGTGCATGATATACTATATGTACATGATTTTTCGCATGGATCTGACTAAAATATTTGGAAAAAGGTGCCTGTATTAATCATCCCTTATTCTATTGGGGTGAATTGTATATTAGTAGTTATAAGTAGACCCATTATTAGAGATCTGGGCATCACTACGTGTCCTGAGATGACAAGAATCAAGCGACACATAGTTGTTGAATAAGAAAATATATATGCATGTCTATATTTTATGTAGAGGAATACATGAATTCATGGAACTATTTAGAAATCCATTAGGAAGACATATTAAAATATGATCTAGACTCTCAAGTAAATTATTTTTTTTGGGAATTTTTAATGGTGATAGAACCCAGCTGTGTTAAAATTTTCTTTAAAAATGTTTTTTTTTCTTTTAATGATTGATATGACTTTGATGTGAGGTCTCTCACTTACCACATATGAGTATTTCATCATAAAAAATTTTCTTTGAGGTTTCACTACATATGATTAGATGATAAGAATCAAGACACAAATAGTTCTTTATATTCCATACAGTTTTATGTCATTTGTCATAGACATATCCTCACTAACATGAAAAGTTAATATTTCAGTTGAAACTGTGAATGGATGTCCAGGAAACACTACATATACCATAGTATTATAAATCAAGACAAATTTAGTTCTTAAATAATTCTCCTTACACTAGTATATCCCAAACACAAGGATAGGGGGAATTTTCTATTTAATTATTATAACTGGACCAATGGTAAGATATCCAGGTGTCATTATGTATATTTCTATTATTGGAATCCATTCACACATAGTTATTGAATGGAAGTGAGTTTGGAGAACAATTACAACAATAGTTTCTCTCTCAGTTGATTTCTATAGAAATATGAGTTTTATATCATGCAATAGAAATTAATCATGAAGTTTAATTTTATGCGGTGAGGACTTGAGTTGATATGCATCGTTCATGGGGGTAAGCCCATCCAGAAATTCCAAATATCAAAAAAATTATTCTTGGTGTGACAATCAAGGATGAGAAAGGGTTCCGCTCACCATGTAGAGGCAATTGATGAGTATTATAGAAGAATATTTTTCATGTGGTTTCTAGACTATGATTGTGTATCAAGGAATCCTTACATATCACTTTAATATGAGAATAAAAATATATGTAGTTCTAAAAAATTTGGTACTTTAATGCCATGTGGTTTGGATGTCCACTTTGCAGTTGGCATCAGGTGGTAAAGATGTGGGTGAATGGACATGAAGGAATATGAACATTATACATTCAGGCAATTTAATATCATGAGTTACGGACATATTCAATGAAGTATATTGTTATGTAGTAAGGATGAGTACCACACAATGGGAATAAAAATGAACACTGGGGATCAGTGCATTTTAATATCATATGGTAAGGAAAAAGTATATTGTGCAGTTTATCATCTTACTTCTAGGATACACTTCATACATTTTAAAAACATGCGGTTAGGATGATCTTTCGTATAGTTTAACATCATTTGATTAGGATGATTATAACTAGTTTAGTATAATGTTACTATGAGGTGTAACGCTTTATGGATTCTATGAAATTTATTTCACGAGTAACCACAAATTGGAGGTGGTATAATATTTTCATCATTTACTGTGGTCAATGAGTAGGATCTTTTGGGATAGACCACACATATGATATAAGGACCTTCCCATTTATACTCTAGAGTTTCATGCTTCTTTCCTAGTATCATTAGGTTTCTGGGAACCAACAACAGATCTCTTTCAAGAAATGATCTGAGTTAGGCCATTTTATTACGGTTTAGTGGGATCAGATTCTAAGGGACATCAAGGATGTGCAATTTACATGAATCGTTCTCATCAAGTCTCTCTGTCTCACCCATAATCTTTTTCAATTACTCATTATCTGAGAGTTTCTAAAAATTAACAATTTGATGTCTGGATAGCTATAATTCAATGTGGAATAATATCTCCATTATGTACACCAATGATTCTGATGATTCTTATATAGTAGTACATGTAGTGGTATGGTAGGCCCATAAATCATGGAGGAGAATTTCTGGCTAGTAAATATTGTATTTATTCACCATATTCTATATTATGTTATACATAGTGTTATTGAAGTCCACTATTTAGACATTCATTTTTGTATTATATCAAGATGAGTGAATGAACGCGATGTTATAATCCTAATACATTTTTAAAAACTTCTTAGAAGGGAATTCAGTGTTGTTGTCCATTAATATTGGTGTGGGGCCCTCAGACACATGATGATATCATACATTACAAAGTAGATGATATTTTGTTATCATGAATTCCTTAAGGGGTGTTGCCTCATCCCATTTAGAGAAGAAGTCAATATCAGTAAGGATGTACTTAATCTGCTTAGTTGTGGATGGGGGATATTCCCCCACAATGTCCATTCACCATTAATAAGGTCACCATGATTATTTATCTTTATGTTGAAATTATGGGGTTTTGGGGATGATGCTTTCCAAGATCTCGCATGCTGGAAATTTACTAGTGAATTAAACACAGTCTTGTATCATGGTTTTCTAAAAGTAACCAAAACTTCTAATTTAGTGGGAGAGCATGGTTCAAGATAGATGAGAACCATAGGATACTTCATGGACTTCTCCCCTAATTTCAGGAATCCATCATTCATCTATGCATTAGAGGATGATTCCACAAAATCATCATGTATATATGCATTTTTTCTCATTTGGATTATCCCACTAGGGATGGATCACTACAGGATTCCAAATCTCATTCGTTACAGTTTTTTCTACAATGAGAGTCCCATTTTTGTTATAATATATTATGGGATCCATATATCTAGGTGTGGAAACCATTTCATCATGATCTATGGTTGTTTTGTCAGATTTATTTCGTTCATGTCACATATACTGATTTATGAGACCATTCTTTGGTGTGTGGTATAGAAGATTACATCCTCCTAATTAAAGTCGGCCAAGACTGTAGCTTCATAAGACAGTGTGTCAGCATGATCATTTTTTGATCAAGTAACATGATGTGACATGGTATTTAAAGTGATCACTAACATTAGTACCATGATATAACTAGTGAGAGGGTACAATTATTCTCTTTTTATTTATATTCACCATTGATCATTTTTATCACAATGTCTATATTCATATTGATATTCATGTTGTAGATCTATTTTTGTAGATCCAATTATATAACAATGATGATATATTAGTATTTTTCCTCATTATTCATCTAGCCTTCAGATAGTGTGAATGAATTGGGGAAAAATTATTTGTCTATAAAAACAAACAAACACCATTATCCAACCCGATTGAGCTTTAGATTTACCTTCCTTTTGCTGATAATAATTCAGGAGGGACTATCAAAATCATTATCCCATGTCTGGGGAGCATCATGTGTCTAGAAACATTATTTTTCTTATATTTCTAAATCCACTAGTGTATGTTCAACTATAGGTTATTCTACAAGGAATTGAGCTCGGGATTTCCCCTTTCCATCCTTTCGTGATAAGAACTATATGTCATAATGTTGCACAATGACCGCCAATCAAGATAGATGTCCAGTTAGCATGGGATGACTGTGGATATACTTGTGCATTTTGATACAAGAAACCAGATATAATTTGTGGTTCTATAAGTAATGCCTTGTCTTTTTCATTACAAAGTTGAGTGTGAGGCAATTCTTGTCGATATCTAAGTATCAGGTCTCAATATTTAGCATTAATTGTTGTGGTAGTATGGATCTTTGTCACTCGCTACATCATTTTTCGATATGATAAGTGTGTCAAGTGACTGATCCATGGTGACCACATATAAGATGAGAGTATTTCACTCCACCATTGGCATGAAGAAGAGTGGGTGATAAAGATACTTCTGGATACTTTCAAATGATTTTTGGTAGTCCACATCCCATTGATATGTGATTCCCTTATTCATTAGCCTGGTGAAATAGTGGATTGGTTGGCCTAGATGGAAATGAAATGATGAATTTGGGAAAGGATCCCTTGTATTACCCTTAGTTTTTTATAGATATGGGGGTGAAATGGAAAAAAATAGGAGTATTATCTCTTTCAACATAGAGGCCATGGTGGTCTACTAATAATCTATGGAACATCCCTGATGTTACTCCAAATTCATAATTCAATTGAATAAACTTTAGACTGTGTTGTCGATGGATTTCAATGAGTATTTGAGGATCTTTGAATTAATCAACTATTTTTAGTATTTTACCACCACTTCATCGAAACAACAATTAGTTTTGATTTACAATAATGGATTAAAGATATGATTCTTGGAAAATTGATGAGTGGTACTTGATTTTAGTAATCTAATGGGTATGAAATGATAGAAAATGATCCCTTGAGGTTATCTGATGTATGTGGATTTTTCATCTCCATGGGGTATATTTATCTAATTTTACCTTGAATGTCATTCCATAAAGGAATTGTCGTGTAAGAAAATTGTTGCATTTATCTAGATCATTATCATAGGTAATATTAAATATTACTTCAGGAAGTATCGATTATGAGAATTGAAATCACTATAAACCCTAATATTCCCATTTTTTATTGGTAGGAATAATTTTGATGAGTCATCTAGGGTATTTCAGGTCCTAAAAATTATTTAATGGATCAATTGTTTCACTTCCACCATTACATTGGTATAATTAGAGGGTTTCATCCTCATACCTACATTCTTAAAACATTAGTGGTCTGTAGGTAAACTGATATGGTGTACAGTAACATCTAGATTCAATCTGTTAATTTCTATATAATTCCTAGAAAAAAATATCACTATTACATTATAAATTTTATTTACAAATCTTTCACTATGATGGGAATGGTGGAACTAATCATTTTAGTCTATGTATATTATTTTTTCCCAAATTTATCATCTAGAGATCATTAATGGTTGTGGATAATCCTTCCTCGAATGTAGGAGGGGCGTTCTTGTTGTCATCCTCTTCTTATTCCACGTCTAAGACTATAGATGCATTTTCAGATGAAGTTATCAATATGATGAAATCCCTAACACTATCAATTTTATATAGGAAATTAGAGAAGACATCATCATCCCCTACTATAGGAGTGGCTTTCGAGTGATTCTGGAGAAGATTTGAATGGACTCCCCTCGAGAGGCATATGTTGTTGTGACTTATTTCTAAACCCCTTATGGACTCTAGAGCTGATTCGAATGGCATCCCCTCAATATGTATTAGTTGTTCTAACTTATGAGATGAGTAATTTGAAGTGAATGGTAACGGTTCTTTTTAATAGTTCGAGGGATCATCTTATTTTTATAGTGCAGGTTGTGCATGCCTTCCACATTGTATGGGTTGATCAAAAAATCACACTCTTGTAAAGAGGTCATATAAGAAGAATGGTTGCAGAAAACTAAAATAATGATATTTGGCACCTACATGTTTCTATTGCTCTAGTTGTTATATATAAGTCTTATGTTATGATGTGACTGAAATATTTTTCCACCACACCCATGATACCCCCTTTATCCATGGTTCCCCCACATGCAGCCTCTTATTCCCTAGTTAGGTGCATGGAACACATACTTACTGGCCTATTTATCATCATGGAATGGACCTACAATGTGAATCATTTTAAAATAACCACATATCATTTATTCACCCAATGAGGTTTCCATTTGGTTGGGCAGTTCCCATGATTTAGATGTTGCAGGAATGAAATTTTCAAGAATTTGAGAATACATTGCATAAAAATATTACTCTTCTTCTTCTTTATATTTTTGTGTCTTATAGATGATTGCACATACATGAAACATTTTTGATGTCACCTCCTTGGGTGGTATAAATATTGTGGGTTTGTGGAACTTTTCTCTCAGGGTGACACAAGCTCAGTAAACTGCATTCTAAGTCATCATGTTGCTAAAATTCTATCCATGTTGGGTCGTATATTCTTACCAGTCACCTTAAAAATCTATATGTACAGTTATTATGTAGGCCAGATGATCATATGAATTATCTAACATTGAATTTTTGGAATTTACCAATCATTAAGGAATGTATTTTAATGTTATGTAGTCCATGTTATTAGGACATAACCTTATTTGAAAGGGGATGTGTTTAGAAAATCAGTGAGGTGGACCTCCATTGGATTCTTGGGATATGGTAGTTTCATTAGTTTATTATCCATGTATCAAAAGAAATAGTAGGATAGTTATTAATTTATGAGGGGGTTTTCTTTATTCATCCATCCCTAAAACTATGGGTGATCCTAATTTCCCTATGAATCTAAACGAGGCATACTTTATGGTCGTTTTAACTAAAATGAGGTTCTAGTTAGTTTGGGAAATTATTAGTTGCTCAAATGGGCATAAATATCAGCTTGATATTAACAAAAGTAGTATCTACCAAGCTATTACATTCCCATGTTTAGAAGGAATAAGCTAGGATTTATCACGGTTTTGTTGAATGGAATCTACCAAAAATTAGGAATATTCATGAACCCATAAAACCCACCTAGATAATTCATTTGGATAAGTGGTTTCTACATCTCATCATGGAGATTGTAACTACATAGTTCTCGAAATTTGTGTTATGAGAGAGGGATGTTCGGAGTGTAGGCTAAACCCTTCCATTTCATTATGAAGTCAGACACCCAATATTTTCATGCTTTATTCAGTTCAACAAATCAACAATTTTTTTCCTCTTCATGGAGGTGAACTGGTAAGGGAATTAACAATGGAGTTATTTGTATCCCAAAATTGATTCTACTGGAAAGCTGCTGTACCAAACAAAGGATTTCCCAATCTAATTCTGTACAAAATAGATCATCTCTGTTACCTCATATTGGTCATGAGGGCCCACTATCAGAGCAGATTGTTATACAATGTGAATGAGATATTGTTTCGTGTCTCTTATTCCATCAAAGGTAGGGAATGAGGGATATCTGAAATTGTGCAGTTAAAATATTTATCGACCCACTCGGGATGTGGAATCATTTTAGGCTAAATATGTGTACATCACACTTCCATGGATTCTATTCATGTTGCAAGGGATAGGATGGAATTGAGAAATTATAGAAGAACTACTATTTAAACCTCCTACAATATACTTGGTGCATTTGTTGACAACTGAGGTGGCCCTATTTTGATCAGCAACTAATTATACATTCATGAAAATACTAAATGGTTTCCCTAGTGAGGGTGTGTCTTTCTCCATAGTGTTTGGAAGTCGTGATCATCTTTGACTTCATCATTTATGAAGATTATATTCCTTGATGTGAAGATGGTATGATTCCAATGTTTCTCTTTTATTAGAAGATAAAATATTTCTAGATTTATTGGGGGAGGGGTATCACCCTATTCATGAAGATGATACTCAGTCGGAATGTTTCCCCTAAATAGCTCATCATTGAGTTTTCTAGAATTTTTAATCGCATTCTCCTGTTGTTCAATTTCATCCCATTAAGAAAGAACAGGTACTCTTAGGGGTGATAATTATGATGTATCCACACCTTTAATTTTATATTTGGTAATGATTAACTAGAGAAGTGAAAACCCATTATTCAAAAGTTATACGTTTTGGATCCTCCTCTCGTTCCAACTACATGCAGCCTTAGTGGTTAAATCCAAATCCTCATCTCTTTCCATGTTTTTCAGAAAGCGTCCCTATGAATCTATGTAAGAATTCACATTATATATTTTTTGATAATGACAAAATTCAGATAGGTGATATGGGAAATGTTTTTTGTCCTACTACATCCAATATTGTTGTAGGATTCAATAATGGCTTCATTTGGGCCATATCTCAAATAGTTACCCATATTTATGAATTTTTACATGAAACCACCACATGGTCTGATTTCCTTAGTCTTATACTCATCCTCCTTCAACCTATGAGTAGTGATAATGAGGGAGTTTTCAGTCATTATTTTTTAACGATACTTGAATAAAAGAATTTTCTTATTATTCCGAAGGAATAAATGCTATGTTGACCATCAATATTTTCTTCCCAACTTGGATATTACAGATTCCATCTATAGTGATGAAAATGCATCTAGACCTATATTATGTGAACTATCCAAGGCCATAATTTTCATTTATTGATATAATTTTGGATGATTTTTTGATTCAAGTAAAGGATTTGATGACTCATAAGACTTTCATTTAGTTATAAATACCCCCAGGATAGTAGGATGGGGTTGATCTATAAATTCCATTTATTTTATTAGGACCTTATTAGGGGGTGAAGAACCTGGGGATGGTGATTTAAATATAAATTCCCCCAGCCTAGTATTCTAGGGTTTGATTTCAATAGCTATCTACATGTCCTAAATCATCTTGGTAATAGACAATACTTGGAGAGGAGGTGGTGGTAGATATTCCCTAAACATAATGGGCTGGTTCCACTCCAAGATGTATCCTATGGAAACAACTATTTTGGCCTATTTTATGAGGTGTAGTTATACTCATGTTGGACCTAGGTGTAATGGTATCCCATGTCAAGAGTCGGTTTCAATGAAATGGTCTTGGGTAGATTGTAGCCTTAGATTTCATGTCTAGAGTTCTCTCCAATTATATTTAGGGGACTAGTTCAAAAATCCATTTGATGTCATTTTCCTATATTTTTTTCTTAATTTCACCATTGAATATGTATTATTTCACTATAGTGATCAACTGGATCGGGTGTTATTCACACCCATGATTTCTCAAGAGTCTATTAAATTATTAGACATTTTACCAATAGCTATCTCTTATACAAGGGGTATACTGAAGTGTGACACTCAATTTGTTTCCCATCCTTGAATAAAGATACCTTTCCTGGATTCGACTATCAAATTCAGATGTGATTCAAGACAATGGATTTATGCATGTGGCAAATTGGTGTTGTGATTTTCAATTTTTGGGAATTGTTCTATGAAAACAATATCTAAGTCTAACTGAAAATAGAGAATCATGAAGGTTTGAATATGGACCTTATATACTACGTAATTTTGGTTTCTATCCTTTAGATATTGATGAGTAGAACACATATTTTGGCATTGATAAGGCATACATTCCTTCTCTAGCTTATATGGTATATCATAGTCATATGTTACAAGGGCACAAAAAAAGGGGAGAGTTTGTTTCTAGATAACTATTTACATATGTCAATGTTGAAATCAACATCATTAAACATATTTGATTCCATCTAATCAAACCACATATGGTGCTTCATGGGGTCACCGGTTAACCAGAGTAGAGTGTTGCTCAGAGTTGACGGGGAACATTATATGGTAGACCCTATTGTTTCTAGAACCTCTCTTTAAGAAGGAAACTATATTTCAAAATACTCTATACACAGAGGTGACTAGGAAAGGGTAATGTTTCCATGTTTTTGGGATATAGCACCGTGGGGTGGTTGAATACAATTGATTCCAGGAGTATAGTCCTTGCGATCCCTTTTCACACCCCCATATTGAGGATATCTCAGTAATGATATTCCTCTACATCTGTTTAAGAGTTTATGTACCCTTGGGGTCTTTATAATTTGTCTCAATCAACCTTAACAACAATGTAATAGATAATATTTGGGTTATGAGCCACGGTCTTCATCATGGATGAAATGTGCTTACCTACCATATGAAATTGTGTAGGGATATCGGCCTAATGTATAGTGGTTTTTAGAACTTTTTGTTAACAATCTAGTGTTGTGGGAGTACAAGCCTGCTACTGAGATATTCTTGGAATAATTCATTGATATTATTCAATATTTATATGAATAAGTGCTTATAATGGGGCATGTTTCATTCTCACATTGGGAGACTTGGTCCAAACGATGATATGAGCCCGATGTTGAACCTTTGGATTATGTCCCTAGTCTATTACATTAAGGATATGATCATGTCTAAAGGCATCTTACTATATCACTTGGTCATCCCCAGATGTAATGGGAATATGATCTTGGTTATAATATGAATTACCCATCATAATATTATTACCAACATCTAGAACTGGAGAAGTGATATGAGCCTCCTCCTATATATCTTTAGAATTATGTTGTTCCAATCATTCAATAGTGGAAGTAGGGATATTCTCCTAACTATCATGACCTATTGAAAAATGAAAGGTATATTCAGTTATATGAATATGATCCATTCCTATGGAATCAACCCTTATCACATGGTGATCCCTCGCCAAAACGGTGTTATGATCCTAATCTTAGGCCATTAAGGTATGCTGATGGTCTTCCTTGATCATTATATTAGCATGTAATGAGGCTTTTTCTTCTCTCACTTGGTGATCCAACACCAAATTGGTTATATGAGCCCAATTTTCTCCCTTTGGAATATCCCATTGGGCTATTGAGAAATGGATATGATCATATTCTGAGGCATGTGTCTCTCTCACTAGGTGAGCCTCTATTGGAATGGGGATATGATCCCATCTTGGGACCTCATCCTTTATAGGAACATATTGATAACCCTCATGGAAGAGAGTAAGAATATGTGATTTCTCGAGAGAAACTTGTTGTTTATAATGTGTATACTGTTCAAAATCCCTAGATGTAGAGATATGTATATTCACCATCTGCTGTATCTATACGAGGGTTGGCATATTTTGGTGGTGTTTTGCAGTTTTTATTAAGATGTAATTGAATTCAAACCCACACATTTTTTCCTCCACTATATAGTAGAAAATATCAGTAATTGAAGTGAGGATTTGAGACCACTACTATTCTCCTTATGCCACCCAAATATGTCAATGTAATTCATTAATGGGGTTGGTTATTTTTACCTCACCCATGATTTCTATAGGAATATACCCACAAATATATTCTTAGTGAGTAGGGATATGAACCTACTCACTGGATACTACAAGAATATGATTGAAGGAATCACCAACGAGGGTGGGGATATGATCCCACTCTGGATTATCCAATTTCATCCATGTCTGATGTGTCTTGTTTGTATCTCATGCACAGATATAAGAGGCCTAAGTGTTTTGGGTGGTACCTTCACCATGTGTTTGAAGGGTACCTATGGTATAGTGATGACAATGGTGGTTGATATGATCCCTCCTAAGTGGATCCAAAACTAGAAGGGATCGATAGTTGGATCCTTGATATAAATTCATCTGATATAAAAGGTTGTGATTGTCATTCTCAAAGGATATGATTCCAAAATTATTGGTAATATAAATGAGTGTAACTGAATTTACTTCAGATTCCATAGATTATGTGGACTCATCGGTTTTAGACTTTGGAGACACTTGCAAGCAGTTTCAAGATTCAAGATTATACCATGACCTGGAATGGAATTTACACATTAAAAAACATATGTACATATACATAATTCATTAAAATCATTTCTAAAACGTGGAAAATAATGATAAGGATTTATAAGATTAAATATTAAAAAAATGATTTTTTAGTTAAAGATTCCTTTTCCATTTGAGAAACACATGAATAAAAAACATAAAATAATAAAGACAAATAACCAATAAATATCATGATAATATATAAATTCATGATATAAAATGTCAAAATTGTTTTATATACACCTTATAGGATAATAATGTTTCACAATATAAATATATTCCTCAATAAAAGGATATTGATATGTAGTCCATTTCAATGATTGTACAAATAGATTAAAGAGAAATCAATGAAACAATTATCTATGATCATTTTAAATACACCTAATATAATTGGATATTTTTTGTAAAAGAATCATAGGTTATTCAAACATATTCATAGCACGACATAATCAACAAGTATAAGTTTTACCCAATGGATTGAAATTGCGATAAGAAGTTCCCTTACAAATATTTTGCAGCCTAATTGAGTCACTTAAAAATTAATAAAATAAGTTCGTGAGAGAGAAAAGGGTCTTTCATCACATAGAGATAATATGTACCACAATAAGGATATAGAATAATATATCCTAACAGTTTAATATTTAAATTCAAATACATAACATAAAAAATTCTTCGACTAAAAGAGAAATGTGAAAGGTTACCTTACAAAAATAATTTTATAAATAAAATAGATCGATTATGTGTATTCACTATAAATACACGTGAATCAAGTATAAATACATGATATGCTATCAAAATTTATTTCATTCATAATCATAGCATGACATAAACAAGAAGTATACGATCAACCCAAAGAATGAAAATTGGGTTTAAGAGGTTCCCTTAACTCGTGTCCGACTACACTCGTTCGTTCTTTAATTTCCAGAATAATAAACATAGGTTATTTTCAAATTACATAAAAAAATTTCATACATATTATTCATTTTATATCTCTTATTACAACGTTATAAAAATTACATAATTATTTAAGTTTATATCAGTCATTTTTTTGATATTGGGTACTTGAGTCAAAAATGAACTTGTTATAATTACAAATTGTCTATGTGGTAAAAACTTAATTATCCATAGAATAATATTCATTCTTTTGATATAATGTATATCATATATATCTATTATATATGTATTTATAACAGTTCTTATCATTTGGACATGATAAATGAAATGACCCGTTCGTGGAGACGGTAAGCCATACGTACGCATAAACGCTACATTAATTTTTTATTCATATTTAAAAGAATGAAAACTAAAAAAAAATAGTTATATTATAATTCAATTTTAATATATATGTTATATATGTTACATAATGTCATTAATTCCATCCATTATACATTCCATGTATAGCATGAACGAGTCATATCACCTTGAGGGGGCGGTAGTCCACACATCATCAAATGAAATTATTGTATATGTACAACATGGAAAGAATTAAGGTATCTTATAAATGAGAATTAAATTAGAATAGAGTAAACTATATGTCATATATATCATTTATAATTTCAGTGCTTCATAATGTCCACTATGAATGGTGGTAGTAGAAAATTTAACAATCATCATTTTTTGAGGCAATAGTATGTTGTCCACTGAAACAATATATTCATATCAATTAGATGGAGGTGTGTGGAAGTTTATTTTTAATCCTTCTCATAACAAAAAACTAGTATATTTAGTTTAATGGTCTTCTTATGTAAATAATGAATAATAAGGTCATATAGAGCGGAGAAAGAGAAAAAACGGAAAGAACTTGAGAAAAGTTGTTACCTAAAATCAGGTAACTTATTTTGATTTGAGCCAAAGGGATCTCTTGAATTGCCTTTACCTTGTGGAATCATTATAATATGAATAAATGGATGTTATATTCCTTTTGGATTGGAGTTTTTATGATCCAAGAGGCTTTAGAGTTGTGAGTATTGGGTTAGAGTTGATGACCTTTTATAAGGGGGGAGGGGCTCTTCAAAAATGTTTGAAAATATTTTTTTTATAAACAGAAATTATATTTCAAAAGGTCCCAAACTGCATAACTTTAATGATAAGGTGAGTATTGTTCTAAACACTCTAATCCAATCTATTTTAGATATTTTTCGGGCATAAAAGTGACCATATCTTTTATCTATAACCCTTAGTTAACTAATTTAATTTTTACCATGTCCTCTTTTATATTTATACTATGTTGTTAATATATTTACAATAAAATCCAAGCATGTCAAAATGGGTAATTAATGAAATTTATAAAATTATATATTTCATTTTTCTAAATTAAAATTTTTAGGATTACTTTATCAATTAATAAAATTTTAATTGTTTTAAAAACTCAATTTTGTCAATTTTTAAACTATTCATATCATGACTTTTAATAAATCTATAAAAACATTATTATTTAGAAAAAAACATCATTAATTAAATGTAAAAAAGTCATTATTATCCTTAAAAGGGATGGCATAAATGGTTTCAAAATAAATTTATTTTAATATTTATAATATCATTTATTTAAAACATTCATTAATGGTGTTATCATTACATCATCATTGGGTCATAAATAAATATATTTATATGAGGTATAAAAATTATAAATAAAATACCATGATGTAGGATGTAATTTAATATTTCTATTTACTATTTTAATTGAAACAAATCAATTATATAACGCAATATAACATTTTCTATTAAAATATATATGTCTATGTTAAATGTTCCGTAACCTTAAATGAATTTTTATAAAATGTCATTTTCACTTACAGGTGGCTCCATGGTGTCCCCAAATAGACCCAAGGATGTCCATGGCCGGATATGTATCATCCAATAGGGTTATTACACATATTATGGAAATTTAAAATTATTATAATATTATTTTTTACCCTTACTTACCATATTTACCCTTCAACCAGGGTAAATAAAAAATTTACTGAAGTAACAATTCATATTTTCTAAAAATAAAAGTTTCCTATTTACATAATTTGGACCTCCTGATTAAAAATATTGAATCCATTTTTCCAAATTCAAAACACAGAAGTTTTAGAAATTAATTTAAAATTACTTATCATTGTCAAAACTAAAAAACGTGTTTTTAAGAAATAATAACTATCAAATGATTGACATATTTTTATTTCTAATTAAAAAGTAAAATTACATTAAATGACAAAAATTAGATTAAGTGGTAAAAATATAATCTAATTACACTTTAAAACCAATTAAAAAGAAAATTTAATCCTTTAAATAAATTATATTAAAATGTAGTTTTCAATTAAAATGCAATATTTTCCACTATTGATAAAAAATGAACTTTATCAGAAAAATACCAATTTTTTTCCAAATTAAATTTTTATGCCCCAAATATAAATAATAATTATATTTTTTTCAAATTTAAATTAAAAATGTGGAAGAAATCAATATTTAAAATGGGTTCTCTATCAGAAGGTGGTAAATTGACCTTTTAAAGAATATTAGAGTATTTTATTCGTAAAATCAGATTCATTCTTATTTTATGCCTCTAAAATTTATTGGATAAAATTAAACACATTTAAAAACATGTGTAAAAATATTTTAGTTACATATATACATTTTTGACAATACAATGAATAAAATATAATTACAATTTAAAATGTTATTATTATTATATTATTTTTTCGTATAACTCAATGTGGTGTGCATCATAAGATTTCAAAGAAACCCATTGTTATGTGTTGAGTATGATATCGAACAAGGTATCCTATTTAACATAAAATTAATATCATAATCATAAATATTAATATATATGAATAATTATTATTCTATAGACACCTGTGTAGTTATATCATTTCCCCTTTTGGAAATTGTGTCCTCACAATTTCAAAATTAGGTTTTGAAACTTTATTGAAAGTATCACATCAGAAAAAGAGTCAATAAAACTATTACTCTAAAAGAATTAAAGAGATGTAAAAAAAGGTCACCTGAGATAACACATACTAGGATACAATAAAAACAAGGATATGGAGGAGAAACTAAGGGTCATGTTCTGATGGAGAGTGATAAAAAATGATTAAGAGAATGTCAACCACTAGAAAACCACAAAACTATGATAGGATAAACAGTCTTTGATTACCAAGTAGAAAATTAAATGGACTCCATTTTCTGTTTTATGATTCCCTTTCATAAATTTGAGGAATTATTTTATGATATTGGCTAAGAACATAAGGAAATATAGTTACTTTTCATGTACAATTTCATACTTCAATAAATATCTACCCAAAATTAATCTTTTCTCCAGACGATAAGTATTCAAGATGGATTTCTCTCACCTAAAGCACTAGTATCAAATTCTAGATAATCACATAATCCAAAAAAGATGAACTATATATTTCCCTTGTCTTTAAAAATTAACCAAAACCAAAATGGTTTGTGTAAGATCATATGATCCATAAAATGGTTAATCTTTTATAGAATGAAATATTACTCTTAAACTCCAAAATTAATCAAAAAATACCTATAGTTAATCAAATACCATTCAATACATAATTTATCCTAAAATTATTCAATGTATTCCATCTAATATTGAATCCAAAATCTCAAAAGGATTTGATCAAGTAGTCTTGAATCGTAAACCATAACCTTTTTCTTAGAATAACATCGACTACTCTTAATGTCTCATATTGAAGTGTAATTAACATAATCACATATTCTCTATGATAGGTTAATAATTTCCATATATAACCCAAATCTATATAATTCCAAAATAAAAACATATATTCTAGAAAAATAATTTTTCAACAATTACTCCCCAAATAAAATCCCATAGTATTCTATTTTCCTTAGGTATATTGTGTTCCCAAAATAGAAAACGTCTTCAAAAATAACCATTATCACATAATCACAAAATCATTTTCTTATACTAAAAATATCTATTTGATAAAACATAATATCTCAAATCAACTTATTCCTCATAAATAAAATCATTTAACTAAAAATAATAAGCCATACTAACCAGGGACTTCATGTAGGCTAGTGGTAGGTGATACGCCGTTGCCGCACATTGGTTGTGGTTCAATTCTAATATCCTTATAGGATGTGATGGGTTGTCAACCATCCAATGGGCTGTCCTTTTTATAAAATTATAAAATTATTATAACATTCTCCAAATTAAGATAATTTCCTCAAAAAAACCATAACATATTTTATTTTCAAAGGTTATCTAGTGCCTTTCCATTTCATCCCAAAATGTAATAACCATTTATCACCTCAAAAAAGACATTCAGAATCCCTAAGGATTTATATTAAGTCAAAACAGGAAGACATTATTATTTCATGAATAAAATTTCCACATATCATACATCATTGTTACACAAACTAGAAAAAATCATCCAATGTAATCCCATCATCAAAAGTGTCATAATACTTATAAGAATTTCACCATACTAAAATATACCATAACTCTTGAATACCTTATATGAAGACTTCCTACTCATTCAATGATCTTCATTATCAAATATCTATTTGTTTCTAACTTATTTTAAATACTTATTTCCTACAAACAGAACCATGAATCATATCTTAAGATTCAATAATGTCAAAACATGATCTAAGAAATAATCCAAAAGTTTCATTGGTTATTTTCAGTTACCTCATCCTAAATTGGAATGGAATTAGGTATTTGTAAAAATATATGTGTACGGTCTTACTTATCTCATTCCCAAACCTTCTTCAGAGGAAATATATTTTTATGATGACCATGCACACCACATTTAAAACATTCAATTGATACTTTGGAAAGAACTTCATTACCTTTCCTAGATTAAACTGGACACATCCTATTACCATGGACGATTATTGTTTTATAAACCCCATAACCAAATCTAAAACATCTTCCCATCCCATAGAAGCATTTTCCTAGTTTTTTTCCACATCCTTGACACATTGGTTTTGGAATATACATGCCTTTATGATTATTACATAAATTTCAATTGGGATTTGTTTTTCTCATATATGATGCCTTAAAAAATAACCAAGGTTCATGTAGTCAATCAAGACTCAAGATAGTTTATTGATAAATCAGAAATCTAACATGTGGCATCCATAACATAATTACATGTTATCTTTCACATCATTATAGGGAATTACATTTGAAATAACCATCACAGTGTATTCCCTAAATCTCTTAGGAGAAATATTAATGTTTACCTCTATCACGTTACTCAATGCATTGGAGAGATATCTCAGGATTACCTTCCATAGGTTTGTCACGAAAACCACCTATATACGTATACAATTCCCAAGAACCATAAAAAATTAATAACACCTAAAACAATCAAAAAGTAAAGATAGCATTTCTATATTTCATTCACAAAATATCAGTTTAAGATATTGAAATAATCAATTCATTTCAAACATTCAAAAAGAAGAGTTTTGAATCAAAGTGTCCAATACCACTTAGAAACTTTTGAAAGGAATTTAAAATTTAAAACACACTTTAAAATTTAAATAAATCCTTAAAATAATTTCTAAAACATGGACATGAAATAGAAGGATGCAGAATATTAAATCTTTAAATCATTGAAAATGATGTTTTAGTTAAAGAATCTGTTACCAGTTGAGAATCATTTTAATAATAATAATTAATTAATAACATCAATGAAACCTATAAATATCATTATAATATACAAATTCATGATATAAAATGTCAAAATGGTCGTATATACACCATATTGGATAATATAGTTGAACAATATCAAGATATGCCTCAATGAAAGGATATGGACACATATTCCCTTACCATGATTGTACCATTAGATTATGGATAAATCAATGGCCTAATAATGTGTGAAAAATATAAATACACCCAATATAAGTGGATATTAAGTGTAAAACAATAGAAGTTCATTCCCATAAATTCATAGCATGACATGAAGAAGAAGAATATGTTTAACCCAATAATTGAAATTTGGTTAATAAGTTCCTGTACAAATATTTAGAAGCCTAACAGCATCACATGAAAATTAATAAAATGAGTTAATGAGATAAAAAAGTTCTCTCATGACATGGAAATGAAATATTCAACAATAATGATATTGAAGAAAATATCCCAATATTGGAAACATTAAATATAAATATATAACTTAAAAGAAGTATTTGACTAAAAGAGAAATGTGAATGGTTCCCTTAAAAAAATAAATTTGTATATAATATAGTTTGATTATGTGCATTCACTATAAATACACATGAATTGAGTATAAATAGAAGATAATACATCCAAATTAATTTCTCACATATTCATATCACGACATAAACACGAATTATAAAATCAACCCATTGAATAGAAATTGTGTTATGAAAGTCCATTACCTCATGTCCGACATGACTTGTTTGTTCTTTAATTTCTCGAATAATAAAATAAATTTAATTTAAACATTATTCAGAACAATTTAAACGTCTAATATTCCATTTATATTAATTATTACAAAATTATATTAATTACAAAATTATTTAAGTTAAAATATGTTGTTTTTTCGATATTCTGTACTTGAGTCAAAAATGAACTTGTTATATTTACAAATTGTCCATGTGGTAAAAATACCATTATCTAAAAAATAATATTAATTATTTTTATATCATATATATCATAAATATCCAGTATATATATATTTATAATGGTCCATATCATTTAAACATAAGAAATGAAATGCATCGTTCATGATGATGGTAAGTCGTACGTACGCTAAAACGCTAGTTTCATTTCATTTTAAAATTTAATTGAATGAAAAATAAATGACACATAGGTATGTTATAAATCTATTATAATATATATGTTACATAATTTCATTAATTTCATCATTTATATGTTCCATGTATAACATGGATGAGTCATATCACTTTGAGGGGGTGGTAGTCCGCATTCCCTCAAATGAAATTATTATATATTTAAAACACGGAAATCATAAAAGTATGTTATATTTGATAATTAGAGAAGTTTACAGATAAAATATATCTCATATATATCATATATAATTTTAGTTCCATAAAAATGTCCACCATGAGAGGTGATAAGAGAAAATTGAATAATCATCGTTTCGTGAGGCAGTAGTTCTCCATCCACAGAAACAGTATGCTCGTATCCATTATATGGAGGTGTATAGAAGTTTATTTTTAATCCTTATCATAAAAATAACCTATAATATGTATGATACTATTGTTTTTATGTAAACAAACAATAATAAGAGCATTGGTAGTGGAGAAGCAAAATAAAAGAAAAGAACTTGAGAAAAGATGCTACCTCAAATTAGGTAGCTTTTTTCAATTTGACCAAATGGCAGCCTTGAATTGCCTTCTGCCTAGTGTAAGGGTTCTAGGACTAAGAGAGGGATGTTGGGAGCCTAGTGGAACAGAATTTAGATGTGCAAAGTCTATTTAGAGTTGTGATTAATGGGTTCAAGGTGATGACCTTATATTAGGGGGATGAGGGGATCTTTAGGAATGTTTGAAAATATTATTTTATTATAACTGGAATTTTGATTTCAAAAGGTCCCTAACTCATTTAATAAGAAGATATGGTGATTATTTTTTGAAAAACTCTCATCTAATGGGTTTTGAGAAATTTTAGGGCATAAAAGTAACCTTATCCTTTAGCTTTATCCCTTAGTTATTTTATTTATCTTTTATCATGTCCTCTTGTATATTCATACTATATGGTTAATAATTTTAAAATAAAAGTAAAAGAGACCCAAAAAGGATAATTACTGACATTTATAAAATCATATATGTATCTTGACAGAAATTTATATTCTTAGGATTATTTTAAAATTTAATAAAATCTTATTTTTTTAAAACTCATTTTTGAAAATTTATAAACTATTCATATCAAGACATTAAAAAATTCTATAGTAACATGATTATTTCGGAAAACCTTCAAAATTTAAATTATAACAAGTCATTATTATCCATAAAATTCTTGTTTGAAAGAATATTTTTCAAAATAAATTTATTTTAATATTTATAATCTCATTTATTTAAAACAATCATTAATGAGGTAAGCAGCATATCATCATTGTGTCATGCATAAATTTATTTATTTGATGCATAAAAATAATAAACAAAATACCATGACATAGGAACTATTTTTAGATTTATAATTTATATTTTTATAGATGATCATAAAACATATATTTCCTCATATAAAAATTGTTTTACAAAGATATATTTGTTTATGTTACATTTTCCTTAACATTAAAATAATTTTTATAAATTGACATTTTCACGAACAGGTGGCTCCATGGGGTCCCAAAATCGACCAAAAGATTCCCATGGTCGATCATGTATCATCCAATAGAATTAAGACACGTTTTAGTGTAATTTAATATTATTATAATATTATTTTTTACCCTTATTTACAAGATTTTCACATTAACTATGGTAAATTAAATATTTTCTGAAACTTCTATTCCTAATGGCTAAAAATAATGGTCAACTATTAACACAATTCTTATTTACTAATTCCAAATATGGAATATATTTTTCCAAATTTAGAACACAAAAGTTTCTAAAATTAATTTATCATTAATTCCCATTGCCAATACTAAAAAGTGAGTTTTTAATAAATAATAACTATCAAAATATTGACATGTGTTTATGTGTAATTGAAAACTCAAATTAATTACAATAAAAATGGATTAAATGGTAAAAATATAATCTAATTAAAATTTAAAACCAATTAAAAATTCATTCTATTTATATAAATAAATTTTATTAAAAGGATGTTTTGAATTAAAATGAATTATTTTGCACTATTAATCAAAAAATGAACATTATCAAAAAAAATTACCAAATGTAAATTTTGATGTCACTATTTTAAAAAATGTTTATTTTGTCAAATGGAAAATACGAAAGGGGAGAAACAATATTTAAAATGGGTTTTCAATAAAAAGGTGTTAAATTGGCCTTTTATGGAATATTAGAGTATTTCATGCTTAAAATTAGATTCATTCATATTTAAAGCCTATAAAATTAATTGGAAAAAAGTAAAAATATTTAACAAACATGTGTAATTGTATTTTAGTTTTTTCTATTCATTCCCTCTAACATAATGGCTATCCATTAACTACAATTTAAAATAATAATATAATTATATTATTTTTCGTTATATCGTAAAGTTGTGTGCAACATAAAATTTCAAAGAAACCCATTTTTTAATGTTGAGTACAAAATAAAAAAAGTGTCATATTTAACATAAAATTAATATCTTATTAAAAAAATACTTGGGTCATTACAAAAGGCCTTCATGTGAACAGAGATGCTTTGTATTGAGTCTTCTGCAAGTTAAATGTGACTTACCATGGGGTCTCTACGAGATCATTGTTACGTATAGGGGGATAAATCTCATGATCAAGGATAATTGAATATTTTGTATAACCTAGTCCCCCTTATACCATCATAACATCCCCTCAAAACAAGAACATATTATTTCCCTTTTTATGTCATGGTTTATTTTACAATGTTTTGGGATCATGTGACTCTGTAAGTTTGTTATCGAATAAAATAAATATATTCATTAGTGATGCATCATGTGTCCTATAATGGTTCATATGGTGATTAATGAGAATTATCATGTCCAACCCTCCTATCTATCTTTAGAGATGGAGTGGGAGAGCACAACTGCTTGGACATGCCCAAGGACCTTCACACGGTGAGGTTGAAAAGCCAATTGGCTCTTTCGTGACAAGGTAGACATGTAACTAGGGATTACACAGTGTATTTAAAACATCTTAAGCATATCACATTATGTTTTATGACTATAAGAGGCCCTCGTATTTTTGATATTTTCACCTACTATTACATGGATTTTTGGATGGTTTGACTGGCTTATATGAAATGAATATTTAAGTGATCCAAAGGAACTCATATGGAATTCATCAAATTATTAGTGAATTTGTTTGGAAGACATTGAAAAAACAAGGAGGGTGTTTATGTGATCTTCATGTAGGATATGTGTTGTGCTTAATGTTTCTACATTTCCTTCTAATGGGAATGTCAAAATCAGTCCAGTTTATGGTCAAGTGATCTTTCAGTATTGACCACTATTTTTTTCCTTTTCATTGTAGGGAAGATATCACACAAATTCAAGGATTTATTCTTTTTGGATTTACCAATCCTAAATTTGTGTGAATCAAAAAATCCCCAATTCCACAACCTAGAAATCTCATTCCCAGGTTCATGAGGAAGACCCCTCTTTGGAAAATCACTTGGTTCCCTGTCCATAATAAGCTTCCATTCATAATAATATCATATTATAATTGGTTGAATCCATTTACTAAATATCATAACAATAGTCACCTCCCACTCTATGTCTTATTCACAATGTATCTTTATTATCCCATGCAAAATCTAACAACCATCGCATACTAATCATAGGACAATTTTTTCACCAGAACACCCTAAATTAAATTTCGCTTTCACACCTTCCAAGTATCACATGTACATTAATGGAATTATCTTGTAAAAAAACTTATTTTTACCCTCTTTGGATGTCACATAACTCAATATATTTTCTACAATAACCATTCACTCAACTCAACCCTATATGATTACACTCTAGAAAGATCACACACTATTTCAAAAGACCACCACTTTTACTAGATTGGATGGTTACAAAGGGATAGCCAATAATGTTTTACATCCACTATATAAAAATGTTTTATAAAAGATATATATCTGTTGTTGGATACATGGTTATAATAGATCCCTCCTAGTTCCTACTAAAAACACAAAATAGCTCTCAAGACCCACCTCACATGATGAAACTCACATTGGTTCCACATTAGGTTGATCTCACGCACATAGACCCTCTTAAAATTAATAAAATCAATTCATATATCAATATATATATATATATATTGTGTTAATATAAAGGATCACCTACCTCGATATAGATTTATACCATTTATAATAGTGTTATCTGCTTTAGAATTGATTCTATCTTTAGTTAATATATGCATGGAAAAGACACATGGCTTTTAATTATCTACCATGATCCCCTGTCTTAATATAAAGGCTCATTGATTAATTATATATAACATATAATTAATTTAAATAAATGTTATTAAATTGTAAAAGATTTCAAATGAATTGAAATTATCAAGATATAACATATCAAGACCAAAACCTTGATAAATAAGTTGAAACCACTCACAAAAAAACGCCCTGACTTTTGCTAATAATAATAACAAATATCCAAAACAAAATCATCAATCAAATCCATTCTAAATTTAATAATATATGATAATAAATCATGGAATCTTCATACCTCTCATTATGTTGCATTATACCATATGAATTACCCCCACCCATCAACATCCTATAGTATTCATACATTAAATAAGAATCATATAGTTTTAATCCACCATGATCGGATGAAATAGAAAATATATTCCTAGATACACTATCCTAAAATTAGATTATTAGGTAAAATTATAAGGCCCCAGCCTTGAACCTTACTTAATCTTGAGTTATTACAAGATTACACATTGAGGATCTTTTCAGGTTTAGAGTTTTAGAGAATTAGATCATGAAACTTGCATTACATTCCACATTTAAACAAAGTGGTTACATAAAAGACAAAATTCATTCTTCCCATCAACGGAAACCTATTTAAAATAAAACACGGATTCTTTCTTGACACATCCTTGACACTATCATCACATCATGTACCTTTCCCTTGACCTGTGAAAAACATTTCAAAAACTTTGGATGAGCATAAAAAGCTCAGTAAGGGTTATAAAAATATGGAAAGGAAACATGAGTTCATATATACATAAGAATGAAATCATACTTTACCTATAAAACATAGGCATATCAAATCATGAATAAATCATAGAAAACATAAGACATAAAGGTAACTTGGGGCATTCATAACATTCTTACGTAGGGAGTAACCCTCTTGGTTACGTTTGGAATACCCATCACAGTATATTCCCTAAATCTCTTCGGAGAAATCTTAACGTTTCACTCCTTCGCCTTACCCAATGCATTGGAGAGCTATATCGGGCTCACCCGCCCTTAGTTTATCACGGAACCACCCGTTCTTCATAAAAATGCCCAAGATCCATAACATAATCGTATCACATAAAACATGAATAAAGGAAACATAACATTTCCACATTTCAATCACAATATAACATTTTAGGATATTGAAATAATGAATCCATTCAAAAAGAAACCATTTCCAAAACCATATAAAACATTTAATAAAGAGATTTTTGAATCAAAGTTTCCCATACCACCTTGAAGATTTTAACATTTTAAACCATTAATATCCATATAAATAAATCCTTAAAACCATTTTGAAAACATGGATATTAATAAGAACAAATAATTAAAACATTTAAAACGATATTTTGGTTAAAGGGGTTTTACCAAAATTAGAGACACTTGAATACAATAATTGAGGAATAAAATTTAGTCAGAACTTTATAATATCATGAGAATAAATGGATTCATGATATAATACTCCAAAGGACAGTATATACACCATATAAGAGTGAATTGGTCCATAACAACAATGAACCCTCAATAGAAATGTCAAATGTGACGAAATCCCTTATAAAGAAGGTATCCTTAAATTAAGGACAAATCAATCTCAAAAATATGTGTGACAAATATAAATACACCCAATAAAAGTGGATATTAAGTGTAAAACAATAAAAGGACATTCACATATATTCAATGGATGACATATTCAATGACTACATGTTGAACCCAATGAAATCGAAATTGGGTTAAAAAGTTCCCTTGACAGCCTAACGGCATCACATCAAAATGAGTTGATGAGAGATAAAAAGTGTATCTCATCACTTGGACATAAAATTTACATCAATAAGGATGTATGAGAACATATCCCACCAAAAAAATATGTAAATTAAAAGACCAAATAAAAGAAGTCTTTTAAAAAAGAGGAGGGTGAAAGGTTCCCTTACCGACTTGGGTATCTTTCAAAACATACACCCCATGAAAGAAAGACAATAGGTCATTGATGTAAATACTCATAAAAGAAATTATATTACACAAAGAGTAGAATAATGGGCAGTACATACACCACTCAATGGAAATTGTGGCAAATGTAGAATAAATCTCATGGGAATAAAAGTGAGATGAAAAATCCATCACGAAAAATCGGCAGCCTAACGGCGCCACATAAAACTTCCGAATATGGATTGATGAGATCAAATAGGGTATCTCATCACATTACAATATAATGTACAGAAAGTGGAATATAAAAGAACATCCCCCAAAATTACAAATAGGGGCTTAAAAGAAGTGACATAAAGGAGAGTACTTAAAAAGAAAGAGAGAAGTTAGATCTCTTACGAAAGTTCGGCAGCCTAACGGCGCCAATCAAAACTTCCAAAATGGATTGATGAGATAGAATAGGGTCTCTCATCACATGAACATAAAAATTACAGTAGGATTAATATAAAATATCATCCCAATAACATGAAAGATGAGCTTTAAAAGGAATGACATAAAAGAGTGTACTTAAAAAGAAAGAGAGGAGTAAGAACCCTTACCTCGGGTCCGACATGACTCGATCGTTCTTTAACGTCCTGAATAATAAACTTGAGTTAATTTCCACTTTATTAGGAACCTTGTTATAGTTCATTATTCCTATTATATCACTTATTTCAATGTTATAAACATTATGTAAACATTTAAGTTAATAATGTTTGTTTTGTCGATATTTGGTTCTTAAGTCGAAAGTGGACTTCTTACCATTACATGTTGTTCGTGTGGTCAAATGTTTATTATATCCAGAATCATATTCATGATTCGGATATCATATATGTCATATATATCCAGTACATGCATGCATTTATAACATTACATAATCATTTAGAGGTAAGAAATGAAATGCACCGTTCATGGAGACGGTAAGCCGTACGTACGCATGAACGCTACTTTCATTTCTATTTCGTATTTTATAGAATGGAATAATAATGATATAAAGGTATATTATAATTACAGTATAATATCATATATAATATCATATTTAAATCCTTTATACATCCCACATATGGTATTTAACGAATCAAATCACTTTGAGGGGGCGGTAGTCCGCACTTCCTTAAATGAAGATATCGCGTATACCCATAATGGAAGCAATAAAGGTAAGACAAAAATGAAAAATTAAGAAGCATAAATAAAACATAAACATATTATATATCATATATAAAAATAGTGACATCATAATGGCCACCTTTGAAGGTGTTAAATGAGTATTGAATAATCATCGTTTCGGGAGGCAGAATTTCACCATCCACGGAAACCGTATGTTCTTTAACCATTTGATGTAGTTGTGTGAGAGTGTAGCTCGAATAAATCTTATAACAACATCCTAGTATATTGAAGATACTGGTGTTGTTACAAAAGAAGTAAATAAAAAGAGTTTATGGGGTTGGAGAAGAAAAATAAAACAAATGAACATGAGAGAATGAATTACCTTTAAAAGTGTAACTCCTTTTGATTTGAGCCTAAAGGCTTCCTTTGAAAGGATTATTCCCAAAGGGAATCCTCTAGGATTAGGATAGGGATGTGGAGAGAGTAAATGGGCAGGGTTTGGCCGAGCCAAAGGCTTGAGGAGTGTGTGAAATGAGGTAGAGGTGGGGGCCTTTTATAAGAGGAGAGGAGGGGCACTTTTGGAAAGTAAGAAATATTTCTTTATTTGAAAATTTGTTTCGGTTTTAAAAGGTCCCACATTGATATAATTCGTGGATAAGTTGATAAGGATTCAAAATCCACTCATCCAATTGGTTTTGGACATGTGTAGTTCATAGATTTTACATTATCTTTCCATTTTATTTAAATCGTCAAATAATGATGTCATCGCTGCAGCATTATTATGTCATAAATAATTTAATTTATTTAATGTCTAGAAATTATGAAAAAATACTATGATGTAGGAAATCTTTTTATCTTTCCAATGACTATTTATAATCAAAATTTGGACCTGTGTAACCCTACTTAAAAATTGTTTTAGTAAAACAACTCATGTTTGTGTCAATTTAATTTTAACATTAAATAAAAAGTTATTTATGTCATTTCCCAACCAAAGTGTCTCCATGGGGTCCCCAAGTTGTCCCATGGCTTGTCTTGGTCGGCCATGACTCGCCAAATAGGTGTAGGACAAGTTTCATGGTGTTTTCACATTCTTATAATATCATTTTTACCTTAAATTACACTAATTTCCTCTAATCGCGATTAAGAACTTAATAAGTTACTATTCACCAAAAAATTATTATAATCTCATTGAACCACATTTTAATTCTTAATGACAACCATGTGTGTCAGATTTTTAAAATTCAAAACACAATGATGGAAAAATTTCATTTAAACGGAAAATCAGCTTTTATAAGTACCACTTAGTGGTTTCACTATTCATCAAAAATTGAAGTTTTTCAGAAAAATCCCAAAAATTCACCCTGAGCTATTTTTGATATTCCGAATTCAAAAATGAATTCCGTTTTACAAAATTCAAAAAATATTAGTCACATTAATTAATTTAATAATTAATTCCCGCTGTCAGAGCAAATAGCGTTTTTTTATAAAACAATAAGTATCAAAAGATTGACACTAGTTTAAGTCTGATTTCAAAGTGAAATTAATTTCAACGAACACTATTGGATTTAATGGTAAAAATATTTTCTAATTTCACTTTAAAACCAATTCAAAATATAATCTAATCATATAAATAAATTAGATTAAAAAGAGGTTTTGAATTAAAATACAACATTTTACACTATTCATTAAAAAATGAACTTCATCGGAAAAATACCAAAAAATTACACAAAGTAAAATGTGATGTCCCGATTCTTAATAAGAGTTTTATTTGGTCCAAAAGAATGTTTAAGAGTGAAAAAAACTATATTTAATGACAATTCTCCATCAAAAGGCGATAAGTGAACCTTTAGTGAAAACTAGGGCATATACGCCTAAAATTGAATTCTTTCTGTATTTTAAGCCTTTAGCTTTTATTGGATAAATGTAAAAATATTTAAGAACATATATAATCATATTTTAGTTATTTCTATCCATTCCCGCCATTACAATGGCTACATGTTAACTACCATTTAGAATAATATTATTTTATTATTAGAGTGCAACGTAAGATTCCCAAGAAACTCGTTGTTGCGTGTTGGGTACGCCATCGAGCATAGCGTCCCCTTTAAAGCCATATTAATATTTTATTCACAAATATGGATACATATGAAAATTTCATATTCCTTATTTACCTGGGGTGTTACATCCTTCCCCCCTTTTGGGAATTGCGTCCTCGCAATTTTAAAATTGCGCTTGGAAACATCCTTGAACGTCCCACATCAGAGAAGAGTCGGTAAAAAAAATCACTTTAAAATAAAGAAAGATAAGTACAAAGGTCACCCGAGTTAACCCATACTAGGATTATAAGTATGAAAATATGGACATGGAGGAGAAAACATAGGGTCATGTTCCGATGGAGAGTGATAGAAAACATGTTTAGGAGAAAGTTAACAATAAGAAAATCACAAACTTGTGATGGGTTAAACGGTGTTGGGTTCCCCAGTAGGAAAAGTTAATAGACAACATTTTTTTTAAGTTACTTTTTATTGAGGAATTTATTCATAAGGAAGCATAATCACTTATCATGTTGACTTTCAACTTTTACTAGATTCCTTAGTCCAACTCATATTTTTTCCAAAAGACGAGTATTTAGGGAGACTTGTTCGCATTAAGAGTAATATAATCAACTTCTAGTGAATCACCTAATCCCCAAAAGAGAACTATATACATACCATGTTTTTAGGCTTTAACCAAAACCAAAACCAAAAAGGTTAGTACAAGATCAGATAATCCAGAAAAGGATAACCCCTTTTAAAAAGAAAATCTATTCTTAATCTCCAAAATTTGTCCAACAAAACCCAAAGTTCAACGAGGACTATCCGATAAACAATTTGTCCATAAAATTCTTCAAAGTAAACCAATATAAGATTGAAACCCAAATATTTGAAGGATTTAGTCACATAGTCTTCCAAGTTAAATCGTAACATTTATCTCCAAACAACATCAGTTGCTCCTAATGTCTCACATTGAAAAGTAATTATCCTAATCACATATCCTCCAAAATCAACTTACTCTTAATTCATAAAATCATATAACTAAAAAGAATCAGTCAAACTAACCAGGGACTTCACGTAGTCCTGTGGTAGGCGATAAATACCAGTCGCACTTTGGTTGTGGGTTCGATTCCCGCAGCATTGTCCGACGTGACGGGTTGTCACATGGTCTGTGTGTTGTCCTTTTTCCAAAACTATATAATTCTCAAATCATTACCCAAAAAGGGATAAAATCATCAAAAATAACCGTAACATAATTTAACCTCAATTTTATCTCATGCCTTTTACTTCAATCATAACATATGGTAACCCATAATTACCTCAAAAGTAAGGATCATATAAACCGAAATGGTTCTTTATAACTATGTTCACAAAAGAAAAGATAAATATTACTTGAATAAAATTTTCCTATATTAAACATCAGGGTTACACATAATATAAAAAGTCCTCTAATGTAACCCCATCATCCAAAGAGACTTAATACTCTTAAGAATTTCACCCTAACTCTTGAAGCCCTTATATGTTGACATCTTACTCATTCAAAATTCTTCATGATCCATTATCCAATCCTTTCCAACTTATTCCGAAATACCTCTTTCCTACAAACAGAATCATGAATCATATCCTAAGATTCCAAAATAAGAAAACAATAGTCATGAAATAGTACATACCTTTGATTGGTCATTGTCAGTTTCTTCATCCTCAATTGGAATGGCATTAGGTATTGGTAAACGAATATTGGTACGCTCTTGGTGACCCCATTCAAGATACTTCTTCATAGGAAATGTGTTTGCATAATGACCATGCACACCACATTTAAAACATTCAATTGATCCCTCAGAAAGAACTTCTTTCCCTTTCCTCGAGTCAACTGGATGCTTCTTTTTTCCATGGAAGGTTCTTTCATTATGACCTTCATTACCACATCTATAGCATATTTCTGTCCCTTTGAAACATTTTCCTAGGTGTTTCTTTCCACATCTTTGACACATAGGTTTTTGAACACACTTACCTTTATGATTATTACCTGTACTTCCGTAGGGATTTGTTTCTTGCATATATGATTCCTTAGAGAAATCTCCAAGGTTTAGGTGGTCAATCATGACTCCAGATAGTTGGTTGAGGATAATCAAAAGCGTTATCATTGCAGCTCCCATGTCATTCAGTTGCTTTCTCAAAAAACTGTCACAGTTTCCTTCACATCCACTGTTACTTTGGTGCCTGCTAGATCCGGCCATTTACTAAAACCAAAAAGGTCAGTGTGAGTATATCAACAAAACCATCATGTACTAATGAGTAAGATAGACAATAAGATATACTTACTCATTCACTTTATCTAAAACTAACACTCTTTCTGAAATCCTAACCATTATGGTAATTGTCAATTATGCTTAAAGAATACCCTAACCTCTAATGTTATCTAAACCGACCTTTGATACCAACTATAAGGCCCCAGCCTTAAACCTTACTTAATCTTGATTTATTACAATATTACACATTGAGGATCTTTTCAGGTTTAGAGTTTTAGAGAATTAGATCATGAAACTTGCATTACATTCCACATTTAAACAAAGTGGTTACATAAAAGACAAAATTCATTCTTCCCATCAACGGAAACCTATTTAAAATAAAACACGGATTCTTTCTTGACACATCCTTGACACTATCATCACATCATGTACCTTTCCCTTGACCTGTGAAAAACATTTCAAAAACTTGGGATGAGCATAAAAAGCTCAGTAAGGGTTATAAAAATATGGAAAGGAAACATGAGTTCACATATACATAAGAATGAAATCATATTTTACCCATAAAACATAGGCATATCAAATCATGAATAAATAATAGAAAACATAAGACATAAAGGTAACTTGAGGCATTCATAAAATTCTTACGTAGGGAGTAACCCTCTTGGTTACGTTTGGAATACCCATCACATTATATTCCCTAAATCTCTTCAGAGAAACCTTAACGTTTCACTCCTTCGCGTTACCCAATGCATTGGAGAGCTATATCGGGCTCACCCGCCCTTAGTTTATCACGGAACCACCCGTTCTTCATAACAATGCCAAAGAACCATAACATAATCGTATCACATAAAACATGAATAAAGGAAACATAACATTTCCACATTTCAATCACAATATAACATTTTAGGATATTGAAATAATGAATCCATTCAAAAAGAAACCATTTCCAAAACCGTTTAAAACATTTAATAAAGAGATTTTTGAATCAAAGTGTCCCATACCACCTTGAAGCTTTTAACATTTTAAACCATTAATATCCATATAAATAAATCCTTAAAACCATTTTTAAAACATGGATATTAATAAGAACAAATAATTAAAACATTTAAAATGATATTTTGGTTAAAGGGGTTTTACCAAAATTAGAGACACTTGAATACAATAATTGAGGAATAAAATTTAGCAGAACTTTATAATATCATGAGAATAAATGGATTCATGATATAATAATTCAAACGACAGTATATACACCATATAAGAGTGAATTGGTGCATAACAACAATGGACCCTCAATAGAAATGTCAAATGTGACGAAATCCCTTATAAAGAAGGTATCCTTAAATTAAAGACAAATCAATCTCAAAAATATGTGTGAAAAATATAAATACATCCAATATAAGTGGATATTAAGTGTAAAACAATAAAATTACATTCACATATATTCAATGGATGACATATTCAATGACTACATGTTGAACCCAAAGAAATCGAAATTGGGTTAAAAAGTTCCCTTGACAGCCTAACGACATCACATCAAAATGAGTTGATGAGAGATAAAAAGTGCATCTCATCACTTGGACATAAAATTTACATCAATAAGGATGTATGAGAACATATCCCAAAATAAAAATATGTAAATTAAAAGACCCAATAAAAGAAGTCTTTTAAAAAAGAGGAGGGTGAAAGGTTCCCTTACCGACTTGGGTATCTTTCAAAACATACACCCCATGAAAGAAAGACAATAGGTCATTGATGTAAATACTCATAAACGAAAGTATATTACACAAAGAGTAGAATAATGGGCAGTACATACACCACTCAATGGAATTTGTGGCAAATGTAGCATAAATCTCACGGGAATAAAAGTGAGATGAAAAATCCATCACGAAAACTCGGCAGCCTAACGGCGCCACATAAAACTTCCGAATATGGATTGATGAGATCAAATAGGGTATCTCATCACATTACAATATAATGTACAGAAAGAGGAATATAAAAGAAAATCTCACAACATTACAAATAGGGGCTTAAAAGAAGTGACATAAAGGAGAGTACTTAAAAAGAAAGAGAGAAGTTAGATCTCTTACGAAAGTTCGGCAGCCTAACGGCGCCAATCAAAACTTCCAAAATGGATTGATGAGAGAGAATAGGGTCTCTCATCACATGAAAATAAAAATTATAGTAGGATTAATATAAAATATCATCCCAATAACAAGAAAGATTAGCTTTAAAAGGAATGGCATAAAAGAGTGTACTTAAAAAGAAAGAGAGGAGTAAGATCCCTTACCTCGGGTCCGACTTGACTCGATCGCTCTTTAACGTCCTGAATAATAAACTTGATTTAATTTCCACTTTATTAAGAACCTTTTTCTAGTTCATTATTCCTATTAGATCACTTATTTCAATGTTATAAACATTATGTAAACATTTAAGTTAATAATGTTTGTTTTGTCGATATTTGGTTCTTAAGTCGAAAGTGGACTTCTTACCATTACATGTTGTTCGTGTGGTCAAATGTTTATTATATCCAGAATCATATTCATGATTTGGATATCATATATTTCATATATATCCAGTACATGCATGCATTTATAACATTACATAATCATTTAGAGGTAGGAAATGAAATGCACCGTTCATGGAGACGGTAAGCCGTACGTACGCGTGAACGCTACTTTCATTTTTATTTCATATTTTATAGAATGGAATAATAATGATATAAAGGTATATTATAATTCCAGTATAATATCATATATAATATCATATTTCCATCCTTTATACATCCCACATATGGTATTTAACGAATCAAATCACTTTGAGGGGGCGGTAGTCCGCACTTCCTTAAATGAAGATATCGCGTATACCCATAATGGAAGCCATAAAGGTAAGACAAAAATGAAAAATACAGAAGAATAAATAAAACATAAACATATTATATATCATATATAAAAATATTTACATCATAATGGCCACCTTTGAAGGTGTTAAATGAGTATTGAACAATCATCGTTTCGGGAGGCAGAATTTCACCATCCACGGAAACCGTATGTTCTTTAACCATTTGATGTAGTTATGTGACAGTGTAGCTCGAATAAATATTATAACAACATCCTAGTATATTGAAGATACTGGTGTTGTTACAAAATAAGTAAATAAAAAGAGTTTAGGGGGTTGGAGAAGCAAAATAAAACAAATGAACATGAGAGAATGAATTACCTTTAAAAGTGTAACTCCTTTTGATTTGAGCCTAAAGGATTCCTTTGAAAGGATTATGCCCAAAGGGAATCCTCTAGGATGAGTAGAGGGATGTGGATAGAGTAAATGGGCAGGGTTTGGCCGAGCCAAAGGCTTGAGGAGTGTGTGAAATGAGGTAGAGGTGGGGGCCTTTTATAAGAGGAGAGGGGGGGCACTTTTGAAAAGTAAGAAATATTACTTTATTTGAAAACGTGTTTCGGTTTTAAAAGGTCCCAAATTGATATAATTCGTGGACAAGGTGATAAGTCTTCGAAATACACTCATCCAATTGGTTTTGGACATGTATAGTTCATATATTTTACATTATCTTTCCATTTTATTTTAATCATCAAATAATGATGTCATCGCTGCAGCATTATTATGTCATAAATAATTTAATTTATTTAATGTCTAAAAATTATAAAACAAATACTATGATGTAGGAAATCTTTTTATCTTTCCAATTCCTATTTATAATAAAAATTTGGACCTGTTTAACCCTACTTAAAAATTGTTTTAGTAAAACAACTCATGTTTGTGTCAATTTAATTTTAACATTAAATAAAAAGTTATCTATGTCATTTCCCAACCAAAGTGTCTCCATGGGGTCCCCAAGTTGGCCCATGGCTTGTCTTGGTCGGCCATGACTCACCCAATAGGTGTAGGACAAGTGTCATGGTGTTTTCACATTCTTATAATATCATTTTTACCTTAAATTACACTAATTACCTCTAATCGCGATTAAGAACTTAATAAGTTACTATTCACCAAAAAATTATTATAATCTCATTGAACCACATTTTACTTCTTAATGAAAACCATGTATATAGGATTTTTGAAATTCAAAACACAATGATGGAAAAATTTCATTTAAACGGAAAATCAGCTTTTATAAGTACCACTTAGTGGTTTCACTATTAATCAAAAATTGAAGTTTTTCAGAAAAATCCCAAAAATTCACCCTGAGCTATTTTTGATATTCCGAATTCAAAAATGAAGTCCGTTTTACAAAATTAAAAACATATTAGTCACATTAATTAATTTAATAATTAATTCCCACTGTCAGAGGAAATAGCATGTTTTTATAAAACAATAAGTATCAAAAGATTGACACTAGTTTAAGTCTGATTTCAAAGTGAAATTAATTCCAATGAACACTATTGGATTTAATGGTAAAAATATTTTCTAATTTCACTTTAAAACCAATTCAAAATATAATCTAATAATATAAATAAATTAGATTAAAAAGAGGTTATGAATTAAAATACAACATTTTACACTATTCATTAAAAAATGAACTTCATCGGAAAAATACCAAAAAATTACACAAAGTAAAATGTGATGTCCCGATTCTTAATAAGAGTTTTATTTGGTTCAAAATAATGTTTAAGAGTGAACAAAACTATATTTAATGACAATTCTCCATTAAAAGGCGATAAGTGAACCTTTAGTGAAAACTAGGGCATATACGCCTAAAATTGAATTCTTTCCGTATTTTAAGCCTTTAGCTTTTATTGGATAAATGTAAAAATATTTAAGAACATATATAATCATATTTTAGTTATTTCTATCCATTCCTGCCATTAAAACGGCTACATGTTAACTACCATTTAGAATAATATTATTTTATTATTAGAGTGCAACGTAAGATTCCCAAGAAACTCATTGTTGCGTGTTGGGTACGCCATCGAGCATAGCGTCCCCTTTAAAGTCATATTAATATTTTATTCACAAATATGGATACATATGAAAATTTCATATTCCTTATTTACCTGGGGTGTTACAAAAATAGTACTTGATGACGAGAAAATGGGGGAGAAGACAACCTTAATCCACCATGGAATTACTTCTCTACCAATATAGATCATGGAATATAACTAAATATATTGGATGGAAAATGGGATGATCATTATGTCAATGAGACCTCCAAACTCATTAACCCCTTCATGGGGTTCTTATGAAAGAAGATATAATTTCTTCACTTATATACATTTGAAACAAATACAAAAAATCACTTTGATTCCAATGACATTATTATCGTAGACAATCATCTCTTATTTTAATGCTCTCAAATCATGGTTACCATATTATTTATAATCATTATTGTTTCTATAAAAAACTAGTTTTACTGAAAAAATTGTCCAAATGGAAATATATATAGCTTACCATGATACCTTACCGTGTGATGGATGTTTGACCATATCACCTGACTTCATGTTATGTTTCGTCCCACCATATGCAGAGATATTAATTATCATGAAAGAGAGAATAAAATATGACAAACGAATCTACTTAATATATTAATTAATCGTCTTACAACAAAAATAAACCACCTTAATGTATGTAGTAATCACCTTACCACAAGAACAAATCATATTACAAGAAGAAGGAAACACCTTACTCTATAAAGGAATCACCTAACCGCCAGAAGAAATCACCTTACTATAAGAATGAATTATCAATCCCTTCTTGGTATATAAATATTCATAAAGTGATATACTGATAGTATGTTTCTAATGTAATTGTCGAACATACTATTATCATGAAGAATTGAGCTGGCCTCATGAACAAATAAACCTACTACATCACCTCACCATATTAGAAGACCATGAAAGGATTCCATGATTGTAGCTGAACATACAAAAAGTGATGACAAATTACCATTTCTAACATTGTAGTGGAGGTGTTGAAATCATTAATGGATAGTTTTTATGTATTAATATAAGTGTTAGATCATTTAAAAAGTGATGATTTTTATCCAAGGGATATTCATTGTGAATATCTATTTAGAGAGATTTATTCTATCATGAAGTGAAGGATAAGGAGGAATTACTAATAAAATTGGAAAACACATAAAAAACCATAGGATTTTAATTAAAATGTTTTCTATAAGTAATTTTTTCATAGACATACTATAAAACTTGTTCTATCTCTATCCAAAGAAAAAAACTAAGGAATCAAAATAGCCTAAGTATCATGGAATGGTCTGAATTACCATTTCTATTTTCCTATCTCTTTCTCTTTCCATTTTCTAATTTACTTTTGAGAAGCGTGTTATTTTAATTTTTTTAAGTTCATATTTGTGTGAATTTTTGATTATAAAAACTAATATATGTTATGGATATGGTTTTTTTATAATAATCATCTTACTAATAGGTGATTATGAAGCTGATGGGAGTAATACTTATTTTGTTATGGAATAACTTTTTTTATTATACTATGTGTTTTAGTATTATTTTTCTATTTTTCAAAATAAAAAATGAATCATTTATTGGTAACTAATTTTAACCCCTCCCCCCTCTTATGTTACTCACACTATCTAATATTTTGTATCATATGTGTTTTTATTTTTTAAAATATCTTTTTAACTATGAATTCATTAATATTTATAGTTTGTAATTTTTTTATTTTTTACATTTAGTTCATTATGGAAAATAATATACCAAATGGAACTACAAAAAATCATCCTCCTTATTTTAATTACACTAATAATTCCCTATGTAATGTTCATATGAGAATTCATTTTGAGATTTTGGGTTTTAATGACTAGAAAATAAACGAGGATGAATATGAGAAACCATGAAATTATAGAGTTTCATAAAGAGATTCTACTAAGACTACAAAAAAATAATTTTAATGATATGGTTGCTTTATTCTATGGTTTGGGTGGAGATAAATTTAATTTAATATCATCATATGAAACTAGCTTTGAAGGTTCGGATACACTATCTATTTATCATGAGGGAACATCTAATGTCATTGAAATGTGCTTAAAAAATATAATTCTGAATATGATACATTTAAAATGAAGAGTGATAATTATATATCTGATATGTATCTTAGATTCAATGAGAAAGTGAAAAAAATCATGTACTGGGAATTAAAATAAATAAAATTTATCATGTTATGCGACTTATCAAAATATTACATGAAATATGTAAAGGAATATCTATAACAAAAATTGAATCTTGTGTCATTTGTACACTTCTTGTAAAAAAATGTATAAGAATTTTAATGATTTATTAAGAAGATCATATAGTGAAAAAGAAAAAAAATTGATGACAAAAATTAAAATATTTATATTTCAAAACTACTACTTCAAAATAAAAAGACAATGTTGAAATTGGAAACTCACCTATTGAGGAGTCACCTACAGACTATGGTGAGGAAATAGAGCATGTGGCTAGGAGATTCAAGAATCTATATAAAGGAATATGTTCTCTAGAAAACCCAGATATAATGGATATTATGACAATAGAGGTAATTGGAGAAAGGAATTGAAAAGGAAGATACTATACATGAGATATACTACCATTAATATAAGAGATAAGTCCACATCAAATATTACTATAATATGTTAATATTTAAGAATAAATGTTGTGATAAGTTTAAGTGTTATAAAAAATCTATGAAGAAATTGTGGTATAAATCATATAATTGCTCAAGTGAATCAGATTTAACAATATAGGAAAACTATGATTGAGCCAACATGTGTTTTTATGATAAAAAAATTTGAGGTATCAAATATTTTTCGGCATCTCCTATTCATATTTCGGACATATCAAGATTTGAAAAATGTGATGAAGACATGTCCATTAAAAAAATTCAAATACTAAAATATGATAGAATACATATTTAATGAACTTAATGATAAATATAATATTTTAAAAAAGCATCACTCTTTGATTGTTATTTTTAAAACAAATCATATTTTACAAAAGGATAAAAAATAATCAACTGCTAAAAAAACAATTATATGAAATTCACCAATGAGAAACTAAATAATGATCTATATATAGATAAAAATAGTATAAATACCATATATAAAATTCTTATATAGAAAAATAATCCTAAATATATTACTGAAATATTCTATCATCCTAGACAAAGAAGAATTATTAAAAATAATTTTATTCATAGTTCCAAATTTTCTATTTCAGGTACTAGTTGTTATTCTTCAAGACCTGACAATGTTTTTATTATCAAAATAACAAAAATATTATATGAAACCATTAAAATAATTATGACTTCCTAAATCATAGATTACTAACATTTTATGACCAACGACAATTTGTCTACCAAATCCTTTTTTGGAATAAAATATATTTTCTTTGAAATAATCTTGAATAATTCGAGTAAAAATGTATTATATATAGACACATTCTATTTCAAACACATGCCTAGAGAATATTCTAGTTTAACGATCCTAATTAATGTTTATTATGTACATGTACCCTCCGATGAAAATTCCTAAGGAAAGATAAATAGTCTTGATCACATTTGTAATTCTAATGCTATTTTAGTTTCCTAAATTTTATTTTTTGATTGATTGACATACAATGTGATTAGAATTTAACAATTTTTTATGATGGTTTTCATGGGAAATTTGTATATAGTGCCTCCAATATTTTTTATTGAAAAAATAATTTTGTTTTTACATATTGAAGAAGAAATAATGTATACATTGTAAATTTAGATTCCTTATTTTCTAAAAAGCTTTATTTTCTATGCGCCTTTCAGAATGATTCTTCGATTTTTCATCAGGGAATACATTATCAAAATATTCATTCACATAGAAATAAAACTAAAAAAATTTTAGTCAATGATCTATTAAATAAATAATTACCAAATGATAAAGCCTAAAACCCATGTCAACAAGGGGTACATAAAAAATATTTTAAATTAATGAATATTGTATTTCCTCTAAAACACATAGAATTGGTTCCAATGGACTTCTTTAGAACTTACAGAGTTTCTATATTAAATATGAAGCACAATTTTTATGTTCTTATAGATAAAATTTCTAGATATACTTAGGAGTTTTTCTAGATCACAAAATAGATGATTTTATCTATCTTTCCTTATATGATAAATATGTTGAAAATCATAGTGGACATAGAATTTATACTGTAAGAAGTTATCATAATCTTGAGTTTTAAAATTAATAAATTGAATCATTTTTCTCTGAAAATGGATATAACAATAACTATTATTCTCCTAGTGTCCTATGGAAAATCTATGTATAATAAAAGAGAACTGAAACCCTTCAATGATTTTTTAAGTCCATGATGAATATGTACCACTTTCCATTATATTTCTAGGTAGAATCTACAAGTATATATTGTCATATAATCAGTTGAGTTTTTATAGGACACATCATCAGTAAAATTTCATTTTAATTATGGAATGGACTAAATCCAATGGTTAAATAAATTAGAGTTTTTATGGTAAATTAATTATTATTAATCAAAAATATAATCATGTTAAATTTTCTTCCAATTATGATGAATGAATTTTCCTTGGATAGTCAACAACTAGTAAATAATATACGGTGTTTAATGAAATAACTAATATTGTGGTCAAATATATTTATATAATATATGATTAAACAAATCCACATGAACCAAAAAACCCATTAGAAAACATTTAATATGATATAGTTAATTTAAACATAAAATCTATACATTGATTTAGTAAAATGACTCAAGAAGAAAAATACTCATGTTCTAATAAACTTCCAAAAGATTAAACTATAGGGTGTTAAGGTATATCAATCCCTTCTTTTTTTAGACTATTATAACTCGTATTTTTCATCCCTTGGATGATATTGTCAGATACCTAAATAGAGGAACAGAAGCTATATACTCTATTAGAAGTTAAGCAGAACATAAATCATTATTTCCATAGATTGAACATAAAAATTCATTGATAACATTAATTATGAATTATGGGTAATTAAAATGAAATTGGAAACTAAACAATTAAAATAAAAAAATTGGGAACTAGTGCATAGACATAATGGATACCATACTATTGTAATTAAATAGGTTTTTAAGAACATGTTTTTTGATTTTGGCACTATAGTTGGAAATAAAGAAATACTGGTGTCACAATAGTACAGTTTATAGGAAGGTATTATCATAGATAAAACCTTTGAACTTGTATCTGGACATGAATCTTTTAGAATACTGTTTTCATATACTGCACATTTTGATTTCAAACTATACTAAATGGGTGTTAGTAGTCCATTTTAAAATGGTTATATTTTTTTGTATGTTTATGTTGAAAAACACCCTATATTTCGAAATTTCCACATTACAAATCATGTTTTTAAATTAAAAGACACATTATATGGTTTAAAAAAGGCCCTTAGAGCTTACTACGGTAGTCTTAGCTCCATTTAAAATTCTAATGGTTTTGATAATGGTATAAATAACCATAATTTATTTAGAAAAACAATTTCAATTGTTTTTTTATTTGTTCATATTTATGGTTATGATATAATTTTTTATCCTTATATAAATTAGATATCTAATGAATTTTATAAAATAGTGGAATGTGAATTTTAAATTGGTTTAATTGGTCAATAAAAATTCATTGTTGGTATTCACAATTTTTTTTAAAAAAGGAAGGGATTATTTCTAATAAAAAATTACATTAATGATCTAATGAAATTATTTTTATGGATAGTACTAAAGGTAGTGATACTCTAATGCATACAAACTACATGTTGGATCTTGATGATACTAGAAAATTATTTGACCAAAAACCATATAGGGTAATTATTGGAGGCTCAGTATACATAAAAAATATCTAATTGGAGATTATGTTTAATATTTTTGTGTGTGGTAATTTTCCAAGAAACCCAAATGAATCACATCTATTAGATATGAAAAGGAATTTCAAATAAATCAGAAATACAACCATATTTTAAATTCTTTACACTATAGGGTATGTATTTGGTTTTGTTATTTATTCAAAATCATAATTTTTTGTTGTAATTTATATAGAAAAAGGATCATCTAAAAATATCACTTCCCTGGAAAGTCACTAATATCATATTGTAGTAAGAAATAGAAAATGGTGACATTATCTATTGTTAAATATATGTATATAACTATAGGAAGTTGTTTTGAACAAATTATTTGGATAAGACACAAAGTTATAGACTATATATATCGTATCATACATGTACCAATACATTAAGAAAACACAAGTGTGATAAATATTTCTAAAAATATAATATCATATTCTAGAACAAATCATATTATTATAAGACATCATTATCTGATATATCGTTCTTAGAAGGGTGATCAACTCCTAAAATACATTTGTATAGAACATCATCTTGGAGTCAATTTTAAAAATCCTTTGTATATTGAGACACATAAATATATCATTCATGAATTAGGTATGAGAAATTGTGTTTAGATTATTGAATATTAACTTGAATGTCAAAATAATTTAAATTATTTTTTTAATATTTATATATATATATATATAGTTTTTCGTGCACAGAGTCATTAGTGTGACCTCAAATTATTCTTTTCCATTGGATACGATGCCTACCTTGAACAAGTTATTATATATTCTCACAATGACTATTCCTACCTGAAATGACGTTAATGTGTAATTATCTTAAAATTTGAAGTTGTATAGTTAGCACACAAATCAAATATTAAGGATATCATATTACTATACATAATATATTTACAGATATATAAGAATCAAATATATTATTCATATTTTTTACTTTGATTTTTTTGATAAAATATATTTTGACAAATTTATTTTATGTTTATTATTATTTCAATCCCTAAATGATTTAATTTAAAATTATAATCCAAAACTGACACTTATCATTTCCCATAGATATCACCTATCATTCTAGAATATTTTGAGCAGATTATTTCTATAATCTTGAACATCTTGTTCTCTCACATTAAACATCCTGGTATTTTCGCATGTTCTTGTTCCCTTAGAGATGTCATTTTGAATCATAATTCTTAGAATAAATAATTTGTTACAATATTATTTTCTAATTTTGTCACCTCCATAAAATATTTCAAGCAATAAGAAATATAGATCAACTCTTTACATAGATACATTGAACACACATGTTTTTAATCATTTAGTTTCTTCATAGAAATTACTTGATGGTCAGTGGGTATAGTCTAGCTGATCACTAGTATACAATTTGACTAAAAAACAATGTTGGATAGAATGTATTGATTATAATTCTAGACAAATCTATCCAAACATAGTCTGATATTTTTATGAGATTCATCACTTCTTAAATGGAGAAATGAATGAAAAGGTAAAATTAAGGATTAATGGTGTTGTTTTTCAATTCATACCAAATATTTGAGACCAATGTTTGGGGGTACCACACTAGGTTTTGTGAAGATTATCAATGTTAATATCCTACTAAACATCCCAATTTGGAGTTTTAGAATTCTATTTACAAACTCACATGGTATGGAACTCACATGTACCTATTACTATTGAGCAAAATGGAGAATGTAGACATCATGTTTGGATTATTCATCATGTTATTTGAACTAGGAAAGGATAATTTTTTATTTTAAGGAACCATGATTTTCATCATCTTTTTGATGAAGAATGGTGTATTAGCCAATCTATGAAGATTCTTCATGAGAAATATGGATAATCTTTTCTAGGGAACATTAAGACTTACCTCATTTATGTGTTTTTGATTTATTTATTATGTTCTAAAATTCAATATTTTAGTGCCTAATGATGAGTATATAGTAACTAATAATTGTAGATTCTAACATATGGAAAATATTTTTAATTAAATTAATGTTAACTAGAACACATATAAATAGGACTGGGTAGCTGACACATAGAAATTATATAATCAATTTAACCCTGTGAAATATCTACTTAAACTAGGGGATCCCATAGATACAGTTCTTAATCCTGATAAAAATGTTGAATATTCAATATCAAATGATTATTTAACTCAAAAAAATATAAACTGGGATTCAGTGAAGAATAAAAAGATGGCGTAGAAGAAGAAGAATAAGAATAATAGGAAGAAGAAGAAATAGAGATTTTTTATCATAATAAAGAATACCAATTATCTATTTAAGATGATATAATGTAGGATATATTGGTTGGATCTAATGATGATAATGATTGATCCGGTTGATCACATATTATTATGAGTACCCTAGTAAACATATAGTGACTGCACATTTTCAGGGTAAGAAATCCCCAATATATTTTGTTCTAGAACTAAACAATATGTTCTCTGATTGTGAAGATCATGAAGGTAGTCCACCTGAACCTTGTGGACATACTTCTCTTTCTATTAAAATAAATTTTTATTGATGTCTGATGGATGAAGTTTTTCTTGATGAAATTGTTAATGCTTCTCAATTTGTTGTTCAGGATGATGTTGTTGATGTTTCTAGAAGTATTAAGGACCAGAATATGAGTAATTATCTTATGGAATTTTAAATGAGTTTGGTGGAAGAAATTTGGATAGTGATCCATCTCATTATTCTCCTAGACCTTCTATTCCATCCTCCACATATATATCTATTGATGACCTAGATGTATTATCACTACATTTATTGTTGAAACTATGACATGTTTTTTATAATTTTATTGATTGTGTAAGCAATGTGAGAATAGAAATCCTTTATGATGAAATTAATAGGGCCATCAATCCTCTCCTCCTAATATTTAATTATATAATATTGATGTTTCAGAATTATATTAGAGATATGAGAGCTCAGATGGGTTCTTTAAGAAATGATCATTCAGACATGATGATACGATTTGGAAAATTATTATTTACCATAGTCTTTTAACTAGATCCTATGACTTCTTCTCCTAGTATTGATCATACAGTCCATTTGGGATGAGTTTCCTTCTTTGTATGTGTAATTTCACAAAACTCATAATTTTATATATGATGGGTTTCAGACTAATTCTACTAAGACACTCACATTTGTTTTTTATGATTCCAAATAGCCTAGTTAGGAAATATAAATAATCATTATAGAAATTGATTACAATCTCAATAATATTTTCACAAAGTATAATTTGAAATGATTGATTGGAACAATTTATTTTAATTAAGAAATGTGTATTTATAAATAAATATTATAATTCTCAAATTTTGAATATTAAAGCTATGAAATATATGTTGAAATCCTTCGTGGAGAATCAAGATGTTTTTTTTAGTCCATGGGTCATTATTGTTGAGCTGTCATTGAGTTTCACCAGTTTATGAAACACTACTAGTATACCTCTTCGAATATTTTCTTATCTCCCTTTGTCTTTCTTACGTCTCATTCTAAAATATACTATACTATCAATCCTTTTTTCCTCACTCCTTACCAATACTTTCTATGGCTCAACAAATTTTATGGCTATTTATTTTTTAGAGAACCTCCATCTACATCTACACCTACCTTTAAAAAACATCTTCTTCTACTTTTATTAGAAATGATCATAAAACTCCAATGGAGATAAGAGGTAAAACTCATCTAGATTCATATTAAAAAAAATTATAGTAATTTTTTTAGTTAGATTTTACTAATTTATTGTAAAATCTCATTTCAAATATTTCTAATATTTTATCTTTGTTTTCATTTGTTTCTTTTGTATTTTTTCCTGATAATCTCAAAAGGGGGATAATTATGATAAATTAAAATTCATTGAATATAGAATGTTAACATAGGTATAATTATTTACAATGACACTAGATTATCATTCCTTAATTGTGGAAATCATTTCCAATATTTTAGAAATTATCACATTTATTTTAATCCATTGATGATAATTATTTATTAATTCAATTCTTTTTAATTTACATATAATGATGTTCAAACATAAAAATGTTAGAGAGTATAATATTATACAAGATCCTTATTTTTTTAATCATCTAAAATCAATTTTACCTTATTATTGATGATCATTAGGCTTCCTATATGTAACAAGTTTTTTTGGAAAAAACATTAAAAATGGATATGTATAGAGAATACTGTGACACCTTACCATGTGATGGTCTAGTGACCTTATCGCATAAAATAATTTCATGTTTAATTATACCATATGCACAAAAACCTTTTTTTAGGAGATAGAAGAATGAATTATGTCTAATGAATCACATTAATATAAGTAGAAATCACCATACCACAAGATTTAATTACCAGACTTCAAGAAGCTCTCTCCTTACAATAAGAAAGAATCACCTTACAAAACTAAGGAATAATTATAACATAAGAAGAAATAATCTTAAAACATGATGGAATAAATTTATTGATAGAATAGTCACTATACCACAAGAAGTAATTACATAACCATTCTATGTTATGTAATTTTTAAGTGATATGCAGATAGTTCATTTCTTATGTAGTGATTTAATAAGAGGACCACATAATGTTGTGATTTGACATCATGAAGTAATGTAACAACTAAAAATACTCATCATATTATCTAACCATGAAAATTTTTGTATGACTGTATATGACTATTCATCATGTGAATATTGCTTAAAATATATAACTTTTTAGTGGTGTCATTAAAATATACAACGACTAGATTTAATTTATTAATTGAAGTGTCTGAACAATTAATAAAGGATAATTATTATCCAATAAATACTAATAATTTATATATTTTTAATGGGATTTAATCAATCATACGGAGAAGAATGATGAGTAAATATTAATGGAATTGAATGGAACACAAAGAATAAGAATGGATTTTAATTACAATGTCTTATACGACACTATTTTTTCTTTGAATTAATGGGAAACATGTTGGAGCTCCTTCTAAAGACAAACCCAAGGAGTCCTAACTGATTATTAATTTTGAATAGAGCTTCATCAAAACATATATTCATCGATCTCTTGCACTTTCCATTTTATTCATTATATTTTATTAGTGTGATATTGTACTCTTTTTATTCATACGCACTATCTTAGGCTCCTAAATTTGAGAATACTTAGTATTCCCTCCAACTCTATTTTATTTATATTCCCATGGATAAGTGGGACAAGGTCCAACATGGTATTTATTATTATTCTCCCCATATGTTATTGTGGAAGTGGATTTCATCATGGATTTCCATGTGAATTATTGATCGTAAAACCCAATCCAGAGTGCATCAGATTATTTTTGTAATAATCTTCTTGGAAAAAATTAACATCCAAGTGGAGGGGATTATGTTTTCTCTAGATACTCAACCCCTTGTTTTATTCCTCTATGTGTTTAATTTTTTTCTATATTTTAAATTAAAATCTATATCTATTATTAAAATATAAAAAATATATAAATAGAAAGTTTAAATTAATTTGATTTTTTATTAATATGTCATTATGTAATATAGATTCAAATGATGGTGTATTTACATGATATTTTAATTGATCCCTAAACAAAATTCTATGAACCTATTTTAAATTTCAAATTTATATATTTCTAATATTAACTATGTGTTTTTAATAAATTTTAAGGATTTAGTTTTTAATTGAATTTAATAGAAATTTTTTATTCAAAACTCAATTCACTCACCTATTTAATTTCTTACTCTTACCAAAATCATGACATTCAGATTCTTGTGGTATTGGAAGTGGGATATCCTCACTGGCAATCCCACCGAATAATAAGTGGGGCAAAATAGAATGTCTGATGGGATCCAAATACCAACCACCGTGATCTAGTTATCCTACAAGTCATAAAGTTATTATTGAGTCTTACTTAAGAGACCCAACAGGTACAAAAATAATAGTTTAGACTCGTAAAAGGTGTCTATGAAACCACGTTTTATCCAAAACAAAAAAAATTATACATCACATGTTCTACTTCTCTTGAAACCATATTTTATCTAAATACATTATCACATACCTCTGTGGATCCTTATCTATGACATCCAATGAAATCATTGTGTCTTGAAAACCCCTATATGTATTAAAGGGAGAATAACACAGATAAACTTTTCCAAACCAACATTCAAATCTTCTTAAAAATGTGAACTTATCCAATTTATAAATCAAATACCCTATAAAATCTTTTCAAATCATGTTTTTATACTTAAAACCATAAAATAACATAACATTACCTTCATTACAATTCTATCGTAGGTTTCAAATTGAAAATAAAATTTGGGAGTTCAAAGACCGTGAATATGGTGTTATATTATATGCCTTTGATTTGTATATATCCTTTACATCATATCATTATCTCGCTTTTTTCCATTTATATCATTGGGATGTGAGATGGTATGTCTATATAAAATATCAATTCATTCTTCTATCCTCATCCATTGTTTTCACTACACCTTTATCATAGTGTGCACTGAGCTTTGAAGATGGATTGCACTAAACATAAACCATTTGACAAATTATAATTTCAGTATAGAATTCCATTTATTCTGAAAATGAAATTTTCATTTTCTTTCATCATGATTCGTAAAAGAACATGGGGAAGTTTATTATTTTCTAAAAAGTCTAAATTGGGATCATTCATTAATAGAAATCAATTTCAAAATTGGTTTTATGATATATATGACAATTCGATATCATCCATAGATCCGAACTCCAGAAAATTATATAATAAAAAATCTTATTAATAAATAAAATAAAATTTAATTGAGACTATGACAATTCCTAAAATTCAAATGTTTGACCATTGAAAACAAAATAATAGCTTTCAACTTCCTATATAGGATAAAAATACTGGTGTATGAAATATATAAAAAATAGAAACTTAGACATAAATTTTTATCAAGTAATTTATTTAGTAATTAACACCTCATAAAAATTCTTTCCTCTCATGCTTATTATCACTAAAACCCATCATACAACCTCACTACACTCGTGTTTGCAGGCAACCAAGAAAACCTGAAACACCCTAAATAATTTTCTATTTTATTTGAAATAACTCTATCATTTAGCTTCAATATAGAACATCATACCCACACAATAAATGAAAACATTAATTAAAATCCCATAGGAATTAAAATTCCCATCAAAATAAACTATTAATTTATATCAGTATAATCCATCACACCCATTGAAAAGATGAAAATGTCACTAAAATTGAGTTTAAATACTAAAATTTATTTTCTAGAACACAAAGATAAATAAATAATCATTTTTTAATTAATTTATTAAAATTAAAATAATTTTTGTTAGGAATATATAATCTTTTTCTTTTTTATAAACTTCCTATAAGAAACATTTTAACAGTACTACCATCTTGATAGATGACATATGCCAAATACAAAGGTGTAAAAGCTATCCTTTCTCAAAAATTGAACTTGTTTATGATTAATATACATTCAATGATGAATATATGTCGATATAACATTTTATTAACATAATCTAAGATAATATAATTCAATCTTAATAATTCAATCCTTATTAATAATAAAATTTGTTGAATCAATGTATCCAACTTATTTTTCATTAGAAAATTGTAACCCTTTAATTCAATAAACCATCATTTCACAATCCATATTGATGATTTTAATCACATTCACATAATTTAGTTTTCATTTTAACAATATCAAAATTCTCAAGCTATAATCCTAGGTCAATACTCATTTTATCTACATTCCAAAATAAATAATGCTTGATCATTATCACTAATTCTATGGATGTTGTTATCAAAGAGTAAAATTAAATATTATGAAATGTTTTTCACCTTTATACAAATTTCAAAACTCATCAAACTACTCTTTCCAAAAGGCAAGATACCTATCAATGACCTATATTACTATACCTATAGTAGAGGGTTGTGGTAAAAAATGGGTAGTTATAATGTTCTTCTCGATAACCAAAGACACCAATTGTTGAATTATGTAATAAAAAATATATATGTAATAGATAACCCATCACTAACCACATTTGATAAAAATACAATAGAATTTAGTTTCATAAATCGATATAATAGATAATAAGAAATAACTATAAAATAATAATTTTTATTCCACATCTTCATGAATTTTTATTTCACATATAAAAATTACTATTTTTTCATTTCTAGAATATTCATATATGAAACCAAAAATGAATTAAATTTTTTTGTAACATCATCAAAAAAATAAGTTAACTGTCACTATTGTATACTCATACATTATTGTAGATTTATCCATAATTAAGATGACTGATATATTAGTTAGTAATTCCCTAATATAGAGAAATTCTACATTGATATTATCTTGACCTATACTAATAATCCTAACACTATGATGTAAATTTAATGCATAAAAATAAATCAACATTTGAATCTCTTCTATAAATCCATTATTTTTTTAATGATCCCTTTGAATTGTATCACACGTCATCATATGATCACTAAAAAGGCCTTATTATTAATGAATATGATCCATATATGTCACAAATACCATAAAAATCACATATATGATATGAAATTTACCTCAATAAACATATGGACAACTATATATCAATATAATTTAAAACATTAAATTTAATTCAAACAATTTTCCCCTTGAACCAGAATGATTGTGTTTAACCAACTATAATTAAATTATGAGGTATGTTCATTATAAAAAAAAACATTACCATTTACACAAAATCTCATATACCACATCCATCTACTCACTGTTCACCAATATCCAAACCCCTGATATCATGGGAAAACACAATCACATCAATGTTATAGAAAATATCAATCCAAAAGATTTCAAAAATAAAATAAAAATAGAAACATAACTATTCATAAGGAAATATAAAACATGTAGTTGAATATATTTTAACTATCAAAGGAAATAATATAGTATCACTCTTCAGTTTTTCATTATCCCCCAAACACATCTTATAACATCTCATGTGGGAAGCCTATGTTAGCACCACCCTAAAACCATCCCACTCTACCCTCACACATAGGAATTATCAAATTTTGAGTCATATACAATTTCTTATCAATAAATATTCTCTCAATTTTCATAATGAGTTCAATAATTATATTCAAATCCATAAATTAATCCCTCATACTACTATTTGTAAAAACATTCGAAGTATGATGGTGAAGACTCAGCCATTTCAACCAAATGATTTATATACTATTATCCAACTAAAAACTCACATTGACGTTGAGTCAAAATATAACATGAATGTAAATTTGTAAAAATGAAATTGAATTTTAGAATATATAATAGAAATTTTATTATTTTTCTTGCCAACATTTTTCATATATCATAAGAAATCATGTGAATATGTTATGTATTGACCACTATATGATTCTTGCAACAAGATTATTATACCCTATATTAAATTCTCTATGTAATCAAGTATGTCAACTGATGACAAGAGTCATCATATATGAATATTTTTTCCACCAAACCCTATGATTTGTTCCTTAGACTAATTTTTTTAATAATAACTCAAACATTAATTAAATTATTTTTCCAAACCAACAGAAATACCACACGTTTCTAAATCTAATCTCTAATAATATTATCTAATACTTTTTTATATATTCACTATTTTCCAAGTAAATTATACCCTTAATATAGTTGTTACTAGGACATGGCATACAAACAAGCGTAGCATTATCCAATTACACAATGACATTTATTACCTCTAATTAACACTTTTCAATAATTATCAATGAAATTACCTCAAATGTATACAAATGAAACATTAAACTATCACAGATAATATTTTCCACGAATATCACACTTCATAATAGAAAAATAAAAATAAAAACAAAACCCTTAAAAACTCACAAATTGAATAACATCACATCCAAACTAAATTAAATATAACTAGATTTGAATGATACTATGGGCCAATTCTGAAGAATAATGCATCCATATTGCACCAATATACTATTATATTAATAAAACTTCATGCTAAACCAACAAATTTTTATGAAAGTGAGAGTTAATATATATAAGTTCACAAGTAGTGGTAATAAATAATACTCAATATGGTGGTCCTATGAATTGATTCTACTCATTTTCAAAAATAGTGACTATGAACATTATCAATATAAAATGTATAGACCAAAAGACTAACCTGATTCCATCTATTATAAAAATTTTATTTTTAATTCATATCACATCTAGGTTATAAATTATTGACCATAATAAATCCTGAAAAATAAAAAACACAGATAATATATAACACATCATAATAATCTCAATATAATTGTCGTGATATAGTACATCATTTTATTGTCCACTAATAACTCAAGAACTGACCCATATACCTCTATTGGGATAATAGTTATCATAAAAGGACAAAAAATATTAAATCTTTTTCCACCCAGAGAACCCTTAATTGATGTGGGGAATCATATATTATATAGTTGGGCAGTGTTCATGTAGCATAATGTTCCCTTACCAATATACCCTAAAAACCACAAAATTAGTCTAGTGGAACTGTTATTTACATAATAAATTGTATAAAATAATTTTTTAAAACCATGTGAATAGAAAAATCTTAAAGTTATATAGATGGTGATAAAAATGAAATCATGTCTCATATCAGAGTAGTGCCACTACAACTCCCGAACAACAAGCTATGGGTGAGAAATGAAACTATTCCTGGTGATTAAAATCATTATATTTTCTCATGACATTAAACTAATTCCCAGAAGCATAAAATATCTTGATATTTGATGAAATATATGGAAAACCCACAATGGGATAAAATATATCAAATGATAATAAACTCTCTTAATAAATATTTAATAGTAACTCAAAGTAGTCAAAAAACATTAATGAAGTAAATTTTTGAAACATTATATATAATGATAAACAATAGTGGGATTCTCAATGAAATTATAGTACCTTAACACAAATCACACCATAACCCACATAACAGAACCATTCTAACTTATTAGAATTACAGTAACACGTCAAAAATATATCAATTATATATAATTACCATGGGAGGTTAGTATAAACCCTATGATAATTCAAAATAATCATCAAAATAATTAATAATGATATTCACTAATAGTCCTAAACATTAACATATGTTGTCCACGTCATCTCAATGAGGATTCAAAATCCACATTACAGTATGTATATGTTTTCCTTGTTGTTATCCCATAAAAAAGATTCATGTTGGTTATTCAATTCAAGATCAAAATTCTCATTTCAAAAAAACTTTTCAAATTTAACTTTCAAATATCACTAATATTTTCTAAAAATGGTTCCATTTTTTCTTTAAGGAAAATGGTAATAATTAATATTTCAGTTTCCAATTGTTATCATGCATGCACCCTTACATGTCATATCCCCACTCAACCAATAAGTTGTAACCACATGATACCCCCCATATCCTCTATATATGATACATATGAAACCCCTCTTAATTAAATAGCTTTCAGGATTAATGAATTATCTTGTCTATGTGTACATAGGTGGGATCAACCGAATCACCCCCGCTAATCATCAATGCATGTAGATCATATGAACCTACATCAACCATCGGGTGTCATTCAGTATCCTACACCATCGAATCAAATATTAAATGGATTATATATTATTGTCACCCAATATTTTTGTTGTTGGATTCACCACCATTCACGGTATAAAACCAAAATTATTTTATCTCTAATTACACTGAAATTTGAATTTATTATCATTGAACAGATCAAATAAATACAATTTATAATTTAGTAATCAAACGTTATTTCATTAAAAATCAATAGAAAATATATAATTTTACGTTACATTTGTCTATTATAACATAAAATACATAGATCAAATAAATTGATCGTTATGTATTTGTATTCATTTTTTTATACCCTTTATGTGATGTATCTTATACATCAATATTTAAAATTTAGATAATTTTACATAAAATTGATTAAAAAGATGTAAAAAATCCCCCCAATATTATATCAAGAACCATATGTTAGATTAATGAATGTTATACCTCCCAAATTTCATTAAATGTTTATATTTCTATTGACATAATTATTTTTTAAGGCTCAATTTATAGATAATTTTCATAGCCATGAACAAAAATGACATATAATTAACATACAATAAGATGAAAAAGGTTAGAATCAAATAACTATACATTCTTAATGCACTCTAACTAAATATCTCATAATATCATGAACATTGGTGGTTTCCTCCTTGAGAGAATGATATATATATGGTAGATTTTATGCCAAATATATATAATATGGATATATATTTATTGATTATTTTATTGATTATTTTTTAAATTTAAATTATTTCATAAAAAATAATAACAAAACATAACCTTCAACTATATTTGATCAACAGAAACATATCATCATAAAAAAACATCTATTATTTATTTAAATTGAAAAGTATAATTCTGGATTTGATACATAATTTAAGATAAATATAATGGTTCATTCTAAGTGGGATGAGATCGTAATGACAATACTTATCTCCTAAACATCTGGTATATAATGAACCATTCATGGTTGGTCAAATACATCACTTGATATGAAGAACTAAGATGTTAAAATCATCAAAATGAAAAAAAACAAGTCTCGTTTATAACTAAAGCATGGAAAACGAGCATGTTTCATATAGAGGAAGAAAGAGTGCATATGCATGATATATTAAACACTAATCCAAATGTTCTTTAATAAAAAGAGAAAAAATGAATTTTCAAGAGATGAAAACCCCATGTGATAATTCATCACCACTATGCCATGCTGCAAAATGATGGTGATGTCACTAAAGAGAGATCGGTGAAGAGGAATGTACCTTTCCTTTTCCCATGTCCCAAAACACACATCAAAAAATACCCAATGAAAAAAATTAGAGTGTTATCACAAATCCTCATAGGATTTCATGAATGAATCTACATGTAACACCTTGACATATTGTGAATTAGTTTTTAAATTAATTTACCCTTTTTTATATTTTTCATTTCATGTAACACTGAAGATAGTTTATTTTATTAAAGAACTATGTTTCTATTGAATTTTATTAAACACCGTGTAAATTTTTCTTTACAAATAATATAAAATTTCACTTGCTCATCATAAAACAGTGAGATTTTCTTGTATTATATGAAATTATGACTTTCCTCGATGACATACAAAATAGAAAAGACAGGGGATTACCAAACAATAATACACTATTAAAATATATTTATTCAATATAAAAAGAAAAAAATCATTTTAAATTATAGGTTATGACTAGTATTAAATAATTTATTAAAATATATGGTTTATACAACATAATAGAAATTCAGAGGTTACTAATTTTTTATAAATGATTATGAAAACTGATTGAATATAAATGGAAGTAGTATTATGGTCACTAAGCAGTTTTACCCCAAAAAAGAATATTTTTATTTAGGGATATAAATTAAATAATTAAAACATTCCATTCACATGGTTCGAACATGGCATATGTTATGCACAACACCTACTTGGAAAATGACATGTCATATGTTATATGCAACATCAATTTGGCATACGACACATACAACCCTGATGTTCCACAAAATATATTTTTCAAATAATTATTTAAAAGAGATAACTACAACCTATAACTTAAACATAGTTATAGGAATATTAATAACTAAATTTTTTAAAAAATATATTTTTTTATATAAATAGAACTTATTGATAATGAAATATATGATTTTTGGTAAAGTCATTTTATGTTAAAATTACAATTTTCTTGAATGGACCACTTTTATTAATAAAATTAATTATAAAAACATTTATAAATATAACTTGATAGAATAAATTTAATTTTTGAATTTTTAATGTTGAATGTATCCTTGGGTGAATTTTTTGGATTTTTTTGAGAAATATAATTTTTTGATGAATTTTGAAAATTGTTGTTTTTAAGTTAAAATTGGAATTTTTATTTAATTAATTATTAATGACAGAATAAATTATAAGTCTTTTTAAATGTCACTTTAGATAAATATTAAAAATATAAATACAATGTTATACATTATAATAACTTTCACATTGAAATTGAATATTAAATCTGAACAAACATTTGAACATTTTTTCACATTAAAAATCTATTATTTCATCCTACCTTTAGGATTAGAATTAATATTAATTTTGAAAATCTGTTATCAGAATTTAAAAACCAATATTCCCCTTTTTATTCTGTATAATATTTTGATTCTAATATTATAGATATAAAATTTAAAGAAAATTATTCGTAAAACTGATAAAAATTAATCACGGCGATTGAGGAAAAATTAATCTTAATTAGAGACAAAACCATAAAATTAAGTCCCAAAATGACTGATCCATTTGTAAAATGCACATTTTATATCGATATTTAGGCCAAAAACATTCCACTGTTTATTTTCCTGGTTTGGTTTGTCTTTTTTTAGGTAAGAACATTTGTACACCTAAATTATTTCTAAAAATTCCAATTTAGTCTTCCTTCCCTATAAAAGGCCACCTAATCTCCCCATTCCTCACACTTCTAAAAACAATTAACATTGGCCAATACCTACCTAATAAAATTTATATAAATCCACAATTCCTCCTATAATTTTTCCCTTTCGAAGAAGGAAAGGAAAAGAAGCCTTTTGGAAAAAATCAAATAGAGTTACCCGATTAAGAGGTAACGTCTTCTCTCAATACCATTATTTTAATTTCCTTATATAACCCATAAAAATCTCTTTATTATATTATTATATAACATAAAAATATCATAAATATACTATTATTATGTTTTAAATAATTTTTTACCTGCACTTACACACACCACCATATAATGTTTAATGAACATGTTGTTTATATGTATAGAAAACTACTACCTCATGAATTGATGATTGTTATTTTTTCCATTACAACATATCATGGTGTCCATTATGATGGAAAATATTTTTATATCTGATATATATTATATTGATAATTTCTTTATTCTTTTATAATTTTTATTTGGAATATACATTTATGCCTTCAATCTTATGTGAATATAATAATTTTTCTTGAAGAAGTGTGGACTACCGCCCACTCAAAGCAATATGATTCATTCATACACTACATGGATTGAATTAAGGATGGTTTTAAATAATATATATGATATATGTTTTATGATAAATCTAATTTAATAATGGGATATATATATATATATACATAAAAATATATTTGATTTACTTTATTTCTCTCAACACGACAATTAAACGGAAATAGTGTTCATGCATACGTATAGCTCATACCCTCCATGAATGGTGTAATCCATTTCATAAATATATAGTAAAGAGATTACTAAAATAAATATATACTCTATATACATGATATTTATATCATGACTTAAATTCATTAATCATGATATAATTATAAAACTAACAATATAACAAATTAAGACATATATGAAAAACAAAGAGAATATTTCTCGAAGTGAATCCTCAACATAACATGGATAAAAAGATGGAAATATAAGGAAATAATAAAACTATATATGGTATTAGAATAAATAATATGTTTCACTAGAATATTTATAAGTAATTTATATTTATTATATAGTTGTTTTGAAGGAGTAGGAAGAGAGTTAATTCATAATGTAAAAAGATTTCATCTCATTTTTTATTTCTATGAGATACATCCAATGTTCACCACTATTTCCATTTGTGTGGTGTATATAAAACCAATGATATTTTTCTAAGTGTCTTGAAAGTAAATTTTTGGGTATTAAAATATCCATTTTATGATCTTTCTTTATGGGGTTTTATGTTTCAAAAGGTAACAAATCAGTAAAATAGTTTTGTCTCAAATTGCCTTCATTAAGAATCATGTTTTTTTATGCACCTAAATTCTCATTCAGGGGGTATATAATTCATTTAATATGATATATATTGAATTAAATTCCTTTAATGATATTATAAGATTCAATTAACTTCATTTTCTCACATGGAGGTTATAATCCCATGTTACCATGTTACACGAGTTTATTGAGGCAATCTCATCATTTTTTTAGATTGTTTATGTTTATCCTCCATTGGTGAAATATTATGAACCATACCACATGAAAATACATGAAACTTTTACTCTTATGATTATTAATTATGTATTCATATATTATTACCATTTATTCTACTCGTTTTTACATAATATAGTTAAGAATGTGTTTTTAGGAAATCTCGACTTCACCCTCTCTTTAGTCAGAAATCTATGTTCCATAAACAAATTTTTCCTAAAAAGGGTTTCTAAGAATATTCTTTTAATTTCCTATGATCATTTAAATAATTTTTACCATTTTTTCTTTTACCAATTTTCAAAGGAATTTTCATGTCACATCCCAATAAATGAATTTTTCTATCCTTTTTAGTATATAGAAGAAATATTCATTTTACCTTGTACGACATGTGTAGATTTACCCAACATAATTTTTTTAAGCTTTATTTAAATATTTAATTTGGTAAATTTTAATATTGTTAGTTTTTAAAATGTATTTTAAAAAATTTGTTTTCAAATTTTTTTCAAAATCTTTCTATAAGTTTTCAAAGAAAATTGACATCATGCTTCTGTAATATTTTTTCAAGAAAAATAGTTTTCAAAAAAATGTCAACCTTCTATTAAAATTTTTCCAGTAAAATTATTCTCAAAACATTTTCATTTATTATTTATATGTTTTCAAATTATTTTCAAAGAAATGGGTTTAAAACGTTTTCACGGTTTCTTTATATGATTTTATATAATTTTCAATGAAAAGGGAATTTAAAATGATTTGATGATTATTTATTAATTTTTTTAGGAATATGGCTTTCAAATGATTTCAAGTCTTATTTATAAGAAATAATGGTATTTTCCAATAAATTTAATTTAATATGGGTTTATGTATTAAAAATACCATTTCAAATAATAAAGGATATTTTTATCAAGTAATTTTATTAAATTATATTTCAAAATTATGTTCTTTCAAAGACTTAATCTGTTGATGTTACTCATGACCTTTTACAGAATGAGCTAAATATTACATTTATATTATTTTTATTAATGGGTTATAATTAATGCCATAGTCTTCATTAAACGTATGGGTCATGAACTATCTCTAATACTTTACGCCTTTTAAGGGTTCCACCTCACGCCTTGAAAGGTGGATTATCAAAATAATTAAAAAAATAAGGCCTGGGCCATACCGAAACCTTATTGTTTTCATAGGTTATGTTTATGTTGAAATGATTATTTGACTTCTCTTTTTCTGTAGGTTATGATATGATTACTTGTTTATAATACCCATTTAATTTCATGGGATATGATATGATTATATATGATCTTGAGTCATCTGTATGTATGATTTCGTTATGAGAGGGTTGGGACATATATCTCTTAAATACATTGTGTAATTATTCATTTCTCATGAGATAGACTAATATATTCTTGGGAGTGAACCTTGACATCCAATATGGCCATAGGAGTCAACCATGACTACCGAGATGGAATGAGGAGTGAGATAATGCTACAAATAAGTTCATGAGAGTAAATAGTAACTAAAAAGATTGCATGTGGAGGGAACCCATACTACCAAGATGACCTTGGAAGAAATTCCTTGACTACTATTAGGAAACCTGATTACATGTTTATAAATTTAGGAATAGACCCGGTTCCATATCCATAAGTTTATGTGAGGTGATTATATCAATTCTTTAACCTAATATGTAAAAATGTTCATACTTATAAATGTTCACAATATTATATGCTTATGTGTCTACCACAATTCCATATTTTATTCATATGTTATTATTTCCTATCTTATGTTCTTTGTTTCCTTATTACTCATGTATTATAGAATTACATAACTTATTCCATGATTCTGGTATATGATCATTAATATGTGGGGTATGATATTATAATTTCATGATCATGTTATCATACCCTTACACCAATGATAATTCTTGCGTATCTCTATTTTTTACCTTTATGGGGAATTTCATCTCACCCCATTCTTATGTTTCATTTCACAATGTTATGAATAATGGTTTTAGGTAGAATTACTAAAGGTGGAAATATTTATCTAGGATTTCAAAGATCGTTCCCCATGATAGATTATTTTCTTTCCAATTTCCCAAATACACAAAATTATTACGATCATCATGAATGTATTTTTGTAATCTAGTGAATATACATCTAAAATGATGTAATATACCTGTATGATAAGCTTGGGTCACTGTATTGGGTATCAAAGGAAAGTATTATTAAACATATAGAAACTTGGATGACAAAACATTATTGATATCTCTAGGTATAAGGATGTGTCTAGGGTTGTATCTAAGGATATGAATAAAGATGAATCAATGTTTAGTAAAATTTCTTTTAATTTTGGTAAAGGATATTGATATTTTTTTCCAAGAAATACATCCCGCTCTTGATACTATAATTGGATGAGGCTCTATTATAGATGTACCTAGGGTTAAGAACTCTAACATGATGTTTCAGGCCTGACATGGGGTAATTTGGAACCCAACAATAGTCCTTGCTTCATACCTGGTTTGAAAATCGTTGGGGATAGGGTTTCGGAATTCTAAAAATATTCATGAACAATCATGAGGGATTTATAAATATTTTTGATATGAATAACACATGGTGAACTTATGGTGTTGTATAATAAAAAATGTATCATTATTTAGATATCCCATAATTTAATCTTTACATGACTATGTGGTTTTCTATTATGATATGTAATTATCAGACTACGTTTCTTGGTTTTAGTTAACAGAGGATACTAGAAAGATCTGGGTTAACATTGATTCTGGTAGAAATATAATGATTATGAGAAATGAAATAAAATAATTAATAGAAATAAATATATTACAATTTTGTCGAGTTAGCTATCACGATATATGATTAAAAATTTGAACACTGGTGATATTCCTAACACATTGAATACGATGAATATGTACTTTTATAAATTTTGAAATTCTATTGGGCATTGAGGGAGAGAGATTCATATTCATACATTTCAAGTAGAATGGAAGATTAAATTTTGTGAATACCTCCAACAGAGGAGAATATGTTATCTATATAGTAAAAAGGGTCATAGAGTGACAAATTTTTATGGAGTTCAATTCCACATTTGTGAAGAACATGGTCATTACCCAACTCAATTCCCAGACATAAGAATATACTTCTGAGCTAATGAAGGACCTATTCCATGCCAACCATTAAAGGTTAAGGATTCATGTTTTTATGTATTTGGATTCAATAATTATTAATGGGTAATTATATAAGGATTATTCAGATTATGTTTTCTCTATGGATTTTTGAAAATATGGTTAATATTAATGATAGATAAGAAAATTTATTTAATGACACGGTCAAATTAATGGGTAGCACAAGACTAAGGGAAAAATATCTCTTATTTTTTCCCCTAATTTTAAGATAATGAGTTCAGATTAAGAGAAACAATAGATATAAATAATTGAATTAGACTATATAGATTACCCAGGATCTGATTTTTGATTGGTTTAAAAAGTGGTCTATGTCATAAAGGATGAAGTTTATGATTTCTTGGATTAAATTAATTTATATAGTAATCTTCAGAATAATTAAGAATTCATGTTTTCCAAAAGGATTTATGGTAATTAAGGTTATTACCATGTTTCATGGGAATGTATGATAAGGGTATTACCATGCATGGGATTTGAAAAACATGTGTTACTTTTTCATATATTGGGTATCAATGAAATGATTATTTTATGACATTCATTCCAATTATTTGAATTTGTATCTTTTGTAAGGATTATATGGTTAACCATTTATGGAAATTTTATTTCAATATTCTATTAATGTTTTATAGATTAATTTTTGATCTTACTATCTGAGGATTTATACATATTGGATATCATGTTTAATCAACTATGTGTATGAAAAATGATTAAAAATGGAATAGAGAATCATGGATCCAATGATCTTTTAGTACTTTGGGAATGAAAAAGCCACATTTTTTTTCAAAAAAGAGGTGAAGTAGACCATAGAACAATAAAGGGTGAGGTTTTCCTAAGATCATGTAGTATATATTTTCATGAAAAGTATTCAACTTCAAGAAAATGGATCTTGAAAACAAATATGTTTCCCTAGAACCTTTATTTTTGATGAATTATAAGGTCCCTTAGGTTATCAAATATTTATGTATTTATGATTGTTAAATTTCTCATGGGCTTGTTCTTTATCACTCTCCATTTGAACATAGATGTTAGATTTTTCTTCTGTGTCCATGTTTTCACTCCCAACATATGTTTTCCAATGTGAAAAACTAGTTATATTTTTTTTCTATAACCATTATGGTTCCAACATTCAGTTTTTAAAGGAGGAGTTAATATTCATTTATAGGATATGGGTTTCTATGAATAAATCTCTAAAGTATTAATCCATTGATACCCCAAAAAATCAATAGTTGAAATTCAATTTACGGTGGGGGTGTGGGTGATATGTAACACCCTATGATTTTTTGAATTAATTTTTTTCAAATTAATTCATTATTTTTTGATATTTTTCATTTCATGCAACACTGAAGAGAGTTTATTTTATTAAATCACAATTTCTGGATTGCATTATATGAAACCCCATGTTAATCCTGCTTTACACACAATATAAAATTTGGATTTCTCTAAATGGAACACTGAGGATATCTTGCATTAAATGAAACAATGCCTTTCCTCGATAACTTGGGTAACCAGAATGACATAGGTTTACTGAACAATAATATATTATTAAAATATGATTATTTAATATAATAAAATAAAAACATGATGTTAATGCAAAGGATATTAGTATAATTAAATAATCCATGAAAATATATGGTTTAAATAATAGAATAGGAATTCATGAATTAGTAATTAATTATAAATGAATATGAAAGGTGATTGAATATAAAAAATACTATTAAGGGTACAAATAAATTTTAACATAATAAATTAAATTTTTATTAATGTATTGAAATGAACTCAGTCAAAAATTACATCCACATGGAACTGACATAGATTACAATAAACACAACACCTACTTGGCCTATGACTTTGTGTAAGTTACACACAACACCAACTTGGCATATAATGCACACAATATTGAGTTTCTATTAAACATATTCTAATATATAATTATTTAAATGGGGTATTTATAAACTAGCTATTAAACCATGTTATAAGAATATAAATAAATAATTTTAAAAAAATACAACAGTATTATGTAAATAAATCATATTGATAATGAAATATATGTTTTTTGGTAAAGTCTTTTTATTTTACGAATAACATTTTCTTGAATCAAAAGATTTTAGAAATAGAATTAATTTTAAACAAATTTAATAATATATTTGATAAATAGACTTCATTTTTTTATTCATAATTTCAAAATTATCATAGTGTAATCTTTTGGGATTCTTATGAGAAACTTCGTTTTTTGATCAATCGTTAAAAATCGTACTTTTTAGTTAAAAAATACCTTTTTGTATAATTATTTATTAATTTTCAATGATATTATAAATTTGATTCATGTTCAAATTTGATAAATATTAAAATTATTTATATAATTAAATTCATTAAAATCATTTTAACTTAGATATTTAAATCCAAATCTTAATAATCTTTTTGATCATTTTTCTACATTAAAATCATGTTATTTCGTCTTGCATGTGAGATTAGCATTATTCTTAATTTTGCCACATATGTGATATGAATTTTCAAAAACAAAAATATAACATTTTATATAGTATAAGATTTCTATTCTAATAATTCTAATCAATTTGTTTCCCAAAAATTATTAAATGATATTAACATTGATCATAGTGATTAAGGCCAAATTAAGCTTAGTTAATGACTACACCTTACAGTAAAGTGCCCAAATGACCTAGAAACATGTCCAACACTCATTTTGTGCCTATAGTTCAGAAAGAAACCTTAAATTTATTTTTTTTGGTTTTTATATCTTTTTATAGGTAAGATCATGTGTACACCTAACATGTTTCTAAAAATTCCATGTGTGTCCTTTTCCTTCCCTATTTCAAGCTACCACCCATACCACTTTCTAAAGTCACTCAAATCTATTTATTTTGGAAAATAGCTAACTATTAAAATTACCATAAATCCTTAAAAACTCTTAGAAGCATTACCTTGCGTATAAGGAAATTCATGGAATCCTTTTGGCACTAACCAATACGAGTTACCCGATTAAAAGGTAATGTCTTCTCTCAAGTCATTTATTTTATTTTCTTTATCCATCCCCTACAAATATATTTATTATATGATTATTTAAATAAAACTATATTATATATAATTTAATGTTTTTAGGTAAATTTTTCAACCTATACTTACACACAGCTCTATCTAATGGGTATCAAACATATTGTTTCTTTGTATGACGAACTACTACCTCAAAAAATAATTATGGTTTATTTTTTCAATACCACCTATCATGGTAGACATTACGATGGAAAATCACTTTATATATGATATATTTTATATTTATAATGTCTTTATTCATCATTAATTTTTACTATTAACATAACATTATTCATTCCATCTTATGTAAATTAGATAATTTCATTTGAGGATGTGTGGACTACCGCCCCCTCGAAGTGATATGATTCAAACATACACTACATGAATTGTATTAAGGAAATTTTAGTTAATAAATATTATACATATGATATCATTAATATAATTTAACATATATATATGTATGTATTTTACTTGCTTTCTCTTAACAGAAAAAATTAAATGGAAATAGCATTTATGCGTACGTACAACCTACCATCAGCATGAAAGATGTATTACGTTTCATAATTATATATTCTATAGATTATTATAATAAAATTATAATGTATATACATGATATTTATGTAATATTTTACATTCTTTAATCATGATATATGTATAATGACCAACAATAAATTAAATTAATACATATGTGAAAAACAAAGTGAATATTACCCAAAGTGAAACCCTTACATAGGATGGATGACCAACATGCAATATAATGTCATATGAAAATAGTATATATTATTATATATAATAATATGGTTATTTAAATTTTGTATAATAAATTTATAATTATTATATAGGTATTTTGAGTGAGTATGACGAGATTCAAGGAATAATGTAAGGGGCTTTCATCTCACATTTTTAATTCTGGGAGATACATTCTTTGTTCTTCACTCTTTCTTTTTGTGTGGTTTATGTAATACACATGATTTATTTCAATTCATCTTTTAATTAAAATTGTTGGTATTCACATATCCATTATATGGTTTTTTTTCATTGGGTTTATATTTTAAATAATACCAAATTAGTAAAATAGTTTTGTCTCAAATTTCCTTCATTAAGACTCGTGTTTTGTTATGAACCTAAATTCCAATTAAGGCAATATGTAGATATATTTTACATGATATATAATGAATTATATTCCATTAATGATATATTATGGTTTGTGTAATTTATTTATCGTACATGGAGGTTATGATACAAAGTTACAACGTTAAAAGTTTTTATTAAGAAAATTTGATCATTTTTCATGATTCTTTTTGTTTATTCTTAATTTGATAAAATATTATGATCTATCTCTCAAGAAAATTCATGATTTTTCTTATTCTATTTTTATTAATAATTTATTCATATAACGGTTCAATTTTATTCACTCATGTATGAAAAATATTGTTAAGAATGTTTTTTTACGAAATCCTAACCTCACTGTCTCTTTGGTCAGAAATTTATGTTATATAACAAGAATGATTCCAAAAAATGGATTCAATAAATATTATTATAATTTCATATGATCATTATATAATTTTTTTTTCATTTTTTCATTTAAATATTATCATTGTTATCTTATTATCGCTTATCGATGAAGGCATTTTTGTAACCTTTTTAGTATACAAAAGGAATATTTGTTTTTCCTCATACGATACGTATGGATTTAACTACTTCCAATTATATAAAGACACTTTTTCATGTTTACAGTGTTAATTTTTTTTAGGTATATTTTATAAAATTATATTCCAAAAATTTCATTAATAGTTTGTCCAATATTCTTTTATATGTTTTCATGGAAAATGGTTTTCAAAATGTTTTCAGTCTCTATTTATAATTTTTCATGAAAATGGTTATCCGAAAGTATTGATTCTTCAATTGTATGTTTTCATGTAAATTTGTTTTTAAAATAATTTAATGCTTTATATGTATGTTTTTAGATTATTTTCAATGAAATGGATTTTTAAAATTTTTTCCAGCTTTCTTTATCATATTTCATATTGTTTTCAGAGAAAATAGTTTTTAAAATAATTTAAATCTTATTTTATAATTTTTTACGAAAAATGTTTTCATACTAATTCCAGTCATCATTATTATAAAGAATTTTATTTTCTAAAAAAATTATTTTAATATGGTTTTATGTATTAAAAGTAATTTCTCAAAGTGTAAATATTTTTTTACTCAAGAAAATTTGATGAATGATTTTTTAAAATTATTTTCAATATTAGATGACATTTTTTTATGTTACTCACTAACTCTAATGAAATAATATAAATGTTCTATTCATATTATTTCTATGAATGGGTTACAATTAATATAATGATGTTTATGATACTTTTTTCTTTTTAGTGGGTTATATTATTTTGAAACTCGATTTCTTAATAGGTTATGTTTATGATGATATTATTATGAAACCTATTTGTTTCTACGAGTTATGACATTATTATTGGTCTATAATACCCATATAGTTTTATAGATTATGAAATGATTAAAATGATCTTGTGGAACATGGATTTATGATTTTATTATGAGATAGGTGGGACCTATTACTCCTTCTAATGCATTGGGTAAGATTTGTATCTCATGAGATAGACAAAGATGGTCTTGGGAGTGAAACTTGACTTCTATGATGGGCATGGGAGTGAACCATTACTACCAAGATGGTATGAGGAGTTAAATCACTCTAAAATGATGGAAATATAACTAAACAATGACTACCATGATGGTATGGGGATTGAACCCATACTACCATTATGGCCTTAGAAGTAATTCCTTGATTACTATGAGTTAACCTGATTTCATGTTCACAATGTTATGCATGGACCCGGTTGCATGTTTGTAATTTTATGAGTGGGAATTATCTCATATCCATAATGTAATTAGTAAACCTATTTATATTGATACAAGTTCACAATATTTTATTCTTATGTGTTATATATAATTCCATGCTTTATTCCTATGTTATGCTTGCATGGATTATTTTATTTATTTGCATTTGATTCATGTCTGATGAACTACCATTATTTATTCCATGATTCATGAATATGATATTTGATATGAAGGGTTTTATATTATACATTCATGGTCATGTTATCATACCCTTTTGTTCGGGATTATTCTTACTTATCTCCCTAGTTTACCCTTGATTAGAATTTGATATCACCCCATTCTTATGTTCCCTTTCCCATATTATGAAGAATAGTTTTTAGTGGAAGTAATAAAGGTGGATATTTTTATGGGAGATTTTGAAGATCTTTCAACAAGATATATTTTTCCAAGATTCCAAAGATACTAAATTTAGGAATGTGTTTTTGTAATATAGTGAATATTCATCTAAAATGATGTAATATCCATGTATGTTAAGAATGGGTCACTGTACAATAAAAAGTGTAATTCTATCAAAATGTATGATAAGGATTTAAATATAAATTTAATTTATAAATAATTTTTATAGTATACAATAATTTTTTTCTAAAACAATTGGTTTTAAAAAAATCATTTATATATTCTCATAATTGAGGAAAATTAAAAGTATGAATAATAAAGAAAGGGGATATTAAAAAAATCCATGAATATTCCACATGTTAAAAAATATAGAATATAAGACTTAATACACATATAAAACAATCATACAAGAAACATATTGGGATATAGCATATGAGATTCAACAATGAGGAAAACTAGTAACACTAAGATGGTAAGGGAATTCTAATGATATTATGTCCTGAAAGAATTATATACAATTCAGGCTGCCTTATTTGTTTTAAAATCCTCATGAGAACCTATAAAATTCTTATAGTGGAGTCACAAATACTAATGTTCGCTACATCAATGGACAAGGATACCAAATGTCCCCCTTGGGCCTTATTTTTCTAACAAAATGAACATAATCCATACTCAAAATTTATAAAAAAAAATCACAAGATATGTATCAAAACACTTATGCTTTTATACCCCATTATATAGTTCAATACTCGATTATAAATTATATTTAAAATGATTTCTTACCACTTCCTTTCTTGAAACATTATTGTGAATAAAAATCTATTATTCAGGAATTTTAATTACACATCGCTTATCCAAAATAATTTCTAAAGAAAATACCATTAAAATGTATGATTTACAAATATAGTTAACTTCAATATTATATCCATCCATTTTATAATAAAATATGAAGAAATATATTGAATAACATCACGAATTCATGGACTAAAACGTTTTATAGACACACCTAGATCATGAATGATGATGATTGACCAATAGATTTCCTCCCAAAACATGATGTTAAATCCATTGAAAAATGTTTTTATTACCAAAGAAATTATCTTTTGGGTGCCTAATGATCATGAAAAAGATGGATGATGTGTGTATTCATAATATGGTATGGGTATTTATACCCAGACCATAAAATGAAAGGCTAATAAGCCGCCAAATAGACACTGTTGTATACCTTTTAGAAAAGCCTATAAAGATATTTCCCTTGCAGTAGGGAACCCTTTTCAACTACCGCCATGAAAAAATAGTGTCGGTTGGATGAAGATCATCTTTTCCCAGCGGAATGGCCATGACATAACATACCTTCCACATTGTAGACCAGTAATTTCTGAGATAGTCTCAACATTAGAGCCAGCCTCTACACCATAAGGGTGTCCAAATAAAAATATTTGGAAAAAAACATCCCATAAGACTACATTCTTTAGTCTTATTTTTGCATGCCATAGGGATTACCCGAAAAAAATTGGCTATGTCTCAACCCGATCTCTATGGTGCAGTTATTCAAGTAATGGTAGTAGCACCAAAACACTTCATCTAGGATACTATGTTGTATCCATCTCTTCCGTTATGTAGTGAGTTTCTTCCACACTATATAATATACCATTAATGGTATATATTATAGTAGGAAACCTATAAAACTCTTGATCTCCATAAAATATTTTGGACTCGTACAACTAACTCTTAAATAATAAAATTGAGGACATTGAAACCTAGAGAGTGTCATAATTCCATTTACAATTAAATCGTTCTATCCATATAATGTGCATCTAAATCTAGACTCATGAAAAAAATATACTAAATCCTTATTAACAAATATTTTTCACATATCTCAAGGTTATCTTATCTACACTAACATAATAAATATATTAGGGGAGGTGTTTTACTATGTTTTACCTTAACACAATGATTACAAATCTATATTGGTTCCTCAACCAAAAATGTGTTAGGATCAAGATAAACATCCTCTCATTCAATCATATGGGAAGGATATGGTTTAAACCACTTTAACTATGAAACATGAAACACATCATGAATTTAAATAAACCTATATAAAATTTCCCGCTAATTAAAAACATTTCCAAATCATCCAATGATCTCAAAGGGCCCCAAAAAACCTCAGGGCCAATATACCATTATCTCCCAACCAATGGTGCCCCATGTAAGGAGATAACCAATGAAAAATTGGATCATAAACGTAAAAAACTAGTGACAAAAGATGATATTCCACATAGGATTTATGAAATCAATATATCATAACCAATTTGATCATTATTATCTACACATTTTCTGTCATCTCTAAAATACGTCTCATATCAACCAAGGACCACACTACAAATTCCTCCCAGCATAATAGATATCTACGTGGAAACCCACACAAAAATTTAAAGGATTCCATCTTATTTGATGAATGATAACTATTTTTATCAGTAAATTTGAAAAGATGAAATTTCATTTTTGAAGAACTGCTAAAATCAAGCACACATACCCAGATCTTATACCCATTAAACTAAATACATCCCCATATTTTCCCATCCATTTGTGGATGATATCTCTTGCTCAACAGTTACTACGAACCCATCACAACATGAAAACAAATAAAAAACTAGATGTGAGCATTGGGTTTCTGTCAGACATAATCACAGAAAGAACCCCATAAAGTCTCATAAACTCTTTTACATATAAGTTCATATGATAAACTACATTTATTGTCTAATGTTTTCAGAGAAAATGAGTATATTTTGTAAGTCTATCAATGATTACCCAAATATCATCCTTTCCATAAGTAGTATATAGAAAAATAATGATTAATTCCCAAGAAAATGTAATCCTGCATGCATTCTGGAATGGTAAAATGATGAAATAAGAGAGAAGGTCTTTGGGGCTCCATGTTATTTCTCTAACATGTAGGGAACTAGGACCTGAAATCAACAATCATCCAAATCATTCCCAAAAACCAAAAACAACATCTCAAATCATGATAAATTAATTTTATCATAGGGTTCATAGAGAAAATATACTAATGTAGACTATTAATCATATCATTCCTCAGTGAAATTATAATGAAAAACCTACATCAGAAACCCAAATTGCCAAAAATTGACTGAGACAACACACTAGAGGACTCCCCAAAAATTATTTTTTTACTGTTGTTATATAAATTAGTGTTTGAAATTTTCTTGAGAATTAATCTATAATAAAATTATGCTCTATCCATTATCATATACTTAAAAACATACCCACCTTCCACTTCTACTCCCAATATCATTTCAATAAATAATGTCGTCTGAGACCACACCTCCTCAGATTCCTTCAAAGCATGAGTCATTAATTTCCTTCTCAACACTTTAACAATCATATTTCCTTTACCATGACAATGATAAATATAAAAATTAAAATCCTAGAGATACTCAACCTAATATCACTATCTCATATTTTGGACCCTCTTATTAAAAAAATTACTTTATGAATTTATTACCATAATATATAGAAATCCACTCTCTAAATAAAATGTTACACCATGTTCTAAGTCCATGTATAACAACTTCCATCTCAATATGATTTTCAGGGTAGATATTATAATGGGGGAATACTTGGAGAGAGACGTATTCCACCACATACATCCCATTCCTCAATGAAAAACCAAATCATGTACCAGAATCATTACAGATCACGTCATATCATAATCCTGGTTCAAGAAGAATAACAACTAGATCTAAATTCAAACACACCATTTGTTCCTAAAAATATCTCTTACATATGTATTTATTGTAAAACGTTACATACTTATAAAATGTATTTTTCATTTGATATGAGATATTAGAAAATTATTGAACAAACCTCCTATAATAACTGGTCAAGCCTAATAATATTTAATTCTCAAAATCATTTTTAGGGTTCTCCTAATAAATTAATACATTATTGTATGCAAGATCCAATGAGACACTCCTCTCAAATATAATATGCCCCAAAAAGTTCACTTTATAGATCCAAAACACACTCTTCTAATGATTTCCATATATAAAATAGTCTCTCAAGGCTCTAAGGATGATATTAAAACGATCACATTACTCCTAATACACCGAGTACACTAGAATAAAATATACCAAAATTACTAAAACATTGTTCATGAACCATTGACGGATATGGCTTATCAACACCATAAACACTTTAAGAGATTAAGTGAGAATGAATGGATGAAACAAAATCAGGATATTCCCAAATTAGCTGTAAAATGTGGTCTAATGTATATCATTTTCTCGTACTCACATCTGGGGGTTCCCTGGACAAAGCACAGTCATACAAAACCAATGATCCCATCTCATTTGGAAGAAAATATCATCAAATATTTTCAATGATATTCCCATTTGTAATAGTCAAATAATTTAGCTTTATATAATCAAGGAAAAATTTGAGGCTTCCCTTTTATTCTTGACATGGAGAATAGGTGAATTTGAATGTGACACACTATGAGAAATAAATCCCTTAACCTAAACCTTTGAGTGTTAGAAATTATTTTCTATCAACTCATAAGGTTCTATGTGATGTGATGGCACAGAAATGGGCATTGTACTAATATTAGGCTAATAGTGAACTTTGCCTCTCTCTATGGTGGTAAGATATAATAGTCATTAGGAATGAGTAATAGGTATATATTCACCACTATGTGATGTTTACTTTTTAAATGATGATCAATGGTATCACGAAGCAGCACCAAAAAACTTCCATGATATCACACCATCAAAATTAACAGTAGGCCCCCTCTCACAAATCTTGAATACCACTCACCCTGAAAGACCTGAGAGACCTCATCAAGAGATAATAACTACACTCCATGATATTAAAAGTGAATCTAGAATATTCCACTAATAATATAATTATTTATAATAAGAAGGTCAATGATATCTAGATCAAGACCCAAGAATTTCCACAACACATTGAGGTCAACTATCATCATCAAAAAAAAGTATGACATTTGAAACCTTCTTTAGTCCTCTTTCCCAAAGGCATGGAATGATCCAACAGGAATGTAATAATCTCAAAACACAATCCCAACACATTCACTATCTTTTATGATATAAATAAATCAGTACAAGATGCATGAAATAGTAAAAATACGATAGGGGATTTAATAAAAACCATACCTCTAAAAGTATTTGGACCTGAACCATATTCTTCATGTTTGTACTCCACTAAAACATTAAATATGGCCTCACATCCTCCCCAATATTTCATTGTCACATAGCCTTCCCCCTTATATTGATGATAAGACCCACCACCCTTGAATGCTTTAAGAATAAATATGAACCCTTGGAGAGAGTGGATCTATCCTTACTTCCTTGAACCAACCTTCCAAAAAACAGCTTCAGATATCCAAAATTTCAGCAATAATGAATACTCTAGTTTGCTTCTATGATTTCAATATTAGTTTGACTAGTCCTTTAATACTAATAGAAAAAAAACATTTTCATTCCTAATGAATCCCTTGAAAGTATTCTAAAAGAAAACTAAGCACCCTTGTGTTTGCTTTTTGGATAGAAGACACACCCTATGTAATAGCTACACCAATAATATCTCATCACAACCCAGTTCTCCTAGATTTATCAACCTTATATATAGCCCCATTTTTTACCAATTCCAAAAATTTCATAAGATATAAGATAATAACCATTTACTGAATATCATCCCTCCAACCCATCATGATCCTCTGAGACTTTTTGGTAACCATTTGTATCACAGTTAATTTTTTGTGTACCAACTTGGGGAAACTGGTTGAATATTTTGAAACAATATACTACCCCTTACCTAAGGTGAGAAATTTCTAGGTCTTCACCATACACAATTTCATAGGATGAAAGTACTGATCAAATATCTTATTTAATGAATTCCTAGTGAGATACTCATGATACATATCTTTAATGATAGTGTTCAATCATATCTATATTAGTCTCTCAATCATATACATTGAAACACCTACATAGATATAGAACATGTTTTTTTGAAAATGTATGATCTGTTCAATATTATCAAGAGACTCTGAATATTTATGGGGTCACTTTTCACCATGAAAGATAGTTGGATTTATCGTTGTAAATTTTTATTCATAAACCACTTCTCTTCCTAAATGGATGATACCCACTTGATCTTGTGTTTCAATGGTTTGGATTACAACTTCCACTAAATAATGTTTGACTATAATATATTCATATACTGTGTTTCATGTAGCTTACTCTATTGGATTTAGAAGAGATCTTGGTGGAGTCATTGTTGAATAGACATTAGATGATAACGAATCATCTTATGAGCTAATCCCAAATCCTAAGACCACTTCATGAATCCCAATTCATAACATTAAAAATTATGAATTTAAATAGAAAAATAATTGTACAATGTAATATAATACATTATGAAGGAATATCTATATTTAAATAAAAACTCAATAATATTTATTAAAATATACTCAAACACCAAGTCTGATGAATAGAAAAAATCCCAGTCAACCCATGGTAACTGAAAATAATATATGGAATTGAGCTGGGGAGACACCTTTTTCACATTCTAACACATTTCCAATGGTCTTAACACTTGTCTATCAAAAATATGAACAAAACCTAGGATGTTTAATAACACATCAAGATAGTTATTCCCTATAATACCATTTTTTTAATAAATTATCTCAAGTCGATCAAACATGTCACTTGATATGTCTACCCATAAGGTGAGAATCACCGACATAACCTAGAAAGTCTCATTATATAAAAAGAACTTGAAAAACCAATATAGTAAAAATGTATAATATAGATTATATACCTAAGAGACATATAATCTTATGACCAATGTAATAATTACAAATGAAGTAACATGAAAATCCGATACCAAAATACTAAATGTGGCTATTTTTCAAAAATACACCATCCTGTTAGACAAAGATGATGACAAATAAGATAAACTGGCGAACTAAAAGATTCCCTTCCCTATACATGTGTCTTATAAAACCAAATCTACAAATATACATAGGTAAAAGTAGAATGTGAGAACAAATACAAATATGATTTCACTAGTGAATATATAAAAATACTAATATCATAAAAAAATTAACTCTATATTAAAAAAATTATAGTTTATATATAATTTTCATAGTATAAACTGATACTATAAAATATCCCTTGGTTTTCCGAAAAGATTTTTAGTATTCTCAAAATCAAGGAACCAGACTAGTATGTATAATAAATAAAGAGAATAAGAAAACCCATACATCAATAAAATATATGATAAAATAGTTTGTATATAAAACCTGATACATAAGTGAAACAATCATGAAGAAGACAGATTCGTATCTGAACAATAGTAGTCAATAATGAGGACAACAAGGAACAATTATCTAATATGTGAATCAATATTATAACATGTCCATTCACTGGTCTACTAGTATCTATCTACCTAATCTTATTTCATGTCTCATGAGCACCTATAGATGACCATAATGTTTTCAAACACACTAATCATTTTTGTGTCTATGCCCGAGGTTCCAAAATTTCTCTATGTTCTATTGTTTTCACAGAAAAAATTGAAACCACAATTAAAATTTATAAAATATTTTCAAATGTGAAGTATCACCACCCAAATGATTTGAAAACACATTTTATAATCCAATAATTACTTATAAATCATTTTTACAATGAAGTTAAATCACATCCATGTATGAATGCTCATTTTTAAATAAAAATAATCCTTTATGGAATTTCAATTGCACGTCATATTTCCAAAATCATTACTAATGAAAATAAATTTAAAAATGTTTATCTCCCAAATCAAATGCACTAAAATATTATATCTGTCCATTTTATATGAAAAATGAATTTTTACAATAACATCACAAATTCATGGATTATAACATTTCTATATAGACACATACCACTAGAATTAAGTGGATTCACCATGATATGGCCTTCCAAATATCCGGATTTAATAAAATAAAAAGGGATTGTATAGTCTTAGAAATTATCTCTTAGGCAACTAAATCTGGGGAGACAAAATTAGAATACGATCATGGTTAGAGGAGGGTATGAGAATTTATACCTTGAATGGAGGATAGATGATCATAGAGTATCCCAAGGGACCATACCATAAACACTCTAGACTACACCACAATAAAAATGTCCACACCATAGTGAACCCTAGTCAACTACCACATTAAAAAAAGTGTAGAGTGCAGCCAAATCCTATTTACCTATATATGATTCCATGAATCAACCTACATTCAATGTTGTATCTCCACAGTTATCAAAGAAGGTGCTACACTATAGGCCACCACTACACCATAAGGGTGTCTGAAAAGACCAAATCGATGAAAAACCCATATAAGACTCCATGTCGTAGACTTCTGCCTCCACACCATAGGGAACACTCAAACAAAGTTGCTTTTCAATAGCCCCTTTTCCATGTCCCAAAAATGCTGAAAATTCTAGTTTCCCCAAAAATCATCTTCTAGGAAACTATCATTCATCCTCCAGTTTCATGATGCAGTGAGTTCATTCGATGTGTTGTATTATAACCTCCATAATGTAGATTCATATAGAAATCCTAGAAAACTCAACATCACCTAAAAAGTTTTGGTGTAATACTTAAAACTCTTAAATTATAAAATAGACAGTAACTAAACCCAATGGGTGTCACATTTTAATACTCAATTACTCCACTAAGAGAAATAGATTATTAAATAAGAGCTTTAAGAAATATAATGTAACTAATATACATTCAAAATTTTTATCACATGATTAATAATTCTCAAAAAGAACCTTGGATACTACATACAATCCAACTTTGAAACTTGAAATCCAAAAAATGAAAATAACGAAAATTAAATCCAAATAGTAGAGACAGGTATTCAAAAAACCACTAATAAAGATAGTGTTGAAGCACCTAGTACAGTGATAAGCATTAAACCAAGTCCCATAAGTGATTTATCATAACAAAAATAATTGTATCCCAAAATGAAATATAATTATTATTAAAAATAATGACTTTGGAATCATAAAAACTCATTACATATATTAAATGTAAATTAAATTTAATGGAATTACAATCATGAAACTAATTAAGTACATTATAGAAATTATATATGGTTATGTTTGAACACCATAATTTTAAGAACACTAATATTTATGATATATAAATATTCACATTCCTAAATTTTAAATATTGAAAAATTATTTAATATATAAATAGTTCTAATTTTAAACATGAGATAAAATAAATCATAAGATATTTAATCATTACAAACTATTTTGGTATGATCTAATTTTTTGTTTATTTGGAAGACAACCTTTAATACCATGTTCATGAACATTTTTATATGACTATTTATTAACATCTACAACACAAACAATTATATCTCATTTATATACATATGATATACAATCTATCTATATCATTGGCCAAATCTAATATGGTATAACTTATCACAATTGTCCTCTCATAGATGGTATATCATATATGACTCTCTATGATATGAAATATTCATATTTTTTTGTCATTAAAAAATTATATTCCAAATCCAATTTAATATTATGTTATATAATATCTTATACAATGATATGAGATATTGGAGAACATAAATTACTTGAAATGTACCATTCCATGAGATGTTATATATCACATAGTGTGTTGTAATGTAATATTAATGAAACAAAACATATAGTATAACATATGGTGAAATTAAATATCACCCCATTGATATTTTTGTCCAATTTTTCTTATGCATTTACCTTAGAAAAATTCATATCATATCAACTGTTATTACCAAATAATTTCTTATAAAATCATATTCTACATATAACAGTGAAATTTTACTAAAAAAAATTATTTAATTTTTTACAATAGTGGATTTGGTAACACTGATGGATTTTTTGAGGATAAAATATCCCCAAATCTGGTATAAATGTAGAACTCTTACTAATGTGAGTCCCCTAAAAATCAGTATGTTCTCTAGGGTGCATGTGACATGGGACTAACCGTCTACTACATTGATGAATGGTATCGCAACATGAAACCTAGTGGTTCATGTCATGAAACTTCTTCTATATCCATACATTAGGGTCTGGGTGGGTTTCAGAATGGTGTATAAGACCCATATACTTCCCTCCCATGCAATATGGCCTTTTCTAGTAGAGGTTGGGTTATTCCTATAGTAACAAATCTGTGATGGTAGGATTCTAATATTGTTCTTTATTATTAATGATAAGGATTAATATATAATTCCTAACAATTTTTATTGGAGATATGGAAAAATTCTTCCCTATAAAAAGTACTAATTAGGTACTTTTGGGTCTTATATAAAGTGTCACATTCACTAGGGTGCCCATGAAATGGGAATAATAGTCTGCTACTTAGAAAATTTTTGTCATGACGTGGAACATATTATGCCACACTATGACACATATGTCTTATTATTTTAATTTTTCATCATTCACATTAACCCCATTTGGTTTTAACAATGGACAATGTACGAACGAAGTCAAGTTGTTAATAGATTCCATGACCAATGTGTATATTATCCCAATATGAATCCTAATGGGAAAGATATTAAGTGAGAAACGTTGTGATCATTCCAAACCATCTAAAAAGAGTTATGATTGACAATGTGGGTTTATTTGAGTTTCCAAACATGCCAAACAAGATATTTATGGAGTCTCATGGAAGATTAGGTTTTGACGATGATGAAGGGAGATTGAATCCCTTTCTTTGGAAAAATATTAGATGATACACCTATCGTAATGTCTCAATGGAATTATAATATAATTGAATTATGGTATATTATGGAATAATGAACCAATATGCCCAAGAAAAAGGAAATGTTTTTTTATAATTATGGGGAAAAATAATGTTTCCACTATGGATCCACTGGAAATTCCATCTTTTAGATTTGAATAATTTTTAAACTATGAAAAACCATGAACTATTAAATGGGATTAAGATGAAAATCAACACCAAAAATATAATTCCCCCACCATAAACATTACATAATCTTGAGATAATTCTATAATTTTACATTAATTTAAATTGAGGATCATTTCAGGTTTAGATATTTATGTAATTAGTCTATAACTCATACATAACAACTTAAATATTGTAATGTATGCAATTCTACCCACTATATATTTTTATAATCAATCAAAAAAATTAAGTAGAATCATTGTTTTTTTCATGTTTAAACATCAAAACTTTTAATTGACCCCATTATAGACTATATTATTATTTATATCCTATGAAAAAAATTTAAAACTTGGGATGATCATGACATTCTTAGTAAAATATGCACAAAGAAGGATAACAATTAGCCTTGTGAAAGCATGTAAACCCTGAATACATTATCATAATGTAGTACTTTTCATCATTTTGAAGTATTAAACACTCTTCACTGAATATAAGATCAATGATTACCCTTTTGAAATCAAAATGTTATAATAAACCCTCTATAATACAACAAATAACATATCAAGGTATTTTGGTAAATAATCATACATAAAGTGAATAATGATACAGTTTACTTCCACACATATCACTTTTACAAATGGAATAGTCTTATGGTCGACTTCCATACACAATGAATTGGAGGTTATAACATAACCAGCTATACTTGTTTTATCACAAATCCACCCACCATTGGTTTATTATGTAACACCCCACCTTCTGTTTATCATGTAAGCACCCATAAAATTTCTATGTACTATTATATAATAATAAGATATTAAACATTTTAATTATTTACATTTCACTCATAAAATTTCATTTTCAATCACAAAAACAGAATTTAAAGTTACTTAAATAGTCAATCCATTTTGAAAACAATTTTCAAACTCAGAACACAAAAATAAGAATATAGTATTTCTTTTCCTTTTAAAAACATTATGTATTATATAAGAACCCAAATATCAAATAATAGGTATGGTGGCAGAGAACTCAATTTCACTGTAGAAGTTAAATTAACAATCATTTTGTTATTTTAAAGAAAGTAATTCGATTATAATAAAAATATTCCTTTTGAAAAACATTTATTGAAATTAAATTTGAAATCTGTTGATTATACAACTTTAATAAAAGGTGGTTTATAAAAACAAATATATTCCTCAATGAAAGGATATTGAGAGGAAGTAACTTATAATGAGTTTGATTCATACTGTATGTTCTTTGTCCTTCCTAAAAAATAAACATAGTTAAATTTATAATTCCATAAAAACCATTTAATTTTTCTTATTCCTTTTATAACATTAATTTCCATGTAATAATAATTAGTTAATTATTTGAATTCAAGTCTGACATTTTGTTGATATTCGGTACATGAGTCCAAACCGAACATGGTATGATGTCACTGGTACATGTGGGGATAATTAAATCTTATCCATAATAATACTCTTGAAATTATTATCATTTTTATAAATAAATTATACAGTTTAATCAGGCCATGAGGTATGGTAAAAAAATGAGAAATGTTATAATCATAGAGATGGTAAGTTGTACATACACATGAGTATAATTTTCCATTTTTCATGGATCATTGAGGAAATATTGTAAGTGTTATTTTATCATACCAAAAAGATAATATCATCATTAATATCATATTAATAATTTAAACTTACTTACATATATATATATATATCATAAAAGTGATATAATGAATAAAAATGAGTCGCATTGCTTTGTGGAGGTGGTAGTTCACACGTACTCATTAACAACTTTATAATTTTTATAGGCATTGACATAAGAACATAATTGTTATATTATTATATTATAATGATTAATATTTTATTAATATTAAAAATAAACATTAATTATATTACTATAAAATTCCATGGGAGACAATTATGGATAAAGATTTATATTTGTTCTTGGAGGTGATAGTTCACACGTACGCACGAATGATTATTTCCATTCACATTTAATAAGTGTAGAGATGTATTTAGGATATAATAATTACATAATAACCTATCATTACATTTTTGATACAAGAGTTATTATTTCATCTTATAAGAAAAATATTTTAAAGAAGTGTAATAAGAAATAAAATAGAAACACATAAAAAACGTTACCTTTCCTTCTGGTGATCACATTTCGTAACACATTAACACTTATAAGGAGGGTGTTATTCCTAAAATAAGGAATAAATAATGGGGGTAGAAATTATAGTAAGGATTTTGGGATGATATTTTCCAAACCAAATGGTATTGGATGTTTGAGTAATAGAGAGGAACGGGTGCCATTTATAGGAGAGAGAATACATACCATTGGATTTATTAAATGTATTAAATTAATATAAGTTCATTTTCAATTAAAAATGGGTCCAAACTTATTTGGTCCAATAATATGATTATTAGGGGTCAATATATAATTATACAATAAAAATTAGACATGTTTAACTTTTTTGTAATCCTTATTTTTTGTTTTAACACATCATAAATCATTTCATTTTATCAAGTAATTTACACTTAGAGGGTTAATATAATTTCCAAATCAAGAATAATTTCAAATGAATAAGTCATCAATGATTTTTTTAGAAAATATCATCTTTTTTAATTAATCAATGATTTTTATAAATATTATATCATTTAATTAATTATTTTATATTTTAACATTTGAATTCTATCAATTTTGAAACTATTGATTACATGAATTTATTAAAATATCACAAAAACATGATTCCTTTGAATAAAATACATTATATCAATCCTAACATGTCATATATATAAAATAATTCATTATAAATTGGTTATTGAAAATTTTATATTATTTTTTTATATTATTAATATTTTTTTAATTCATTCTTTACTAAATCTATTATTGCATCATCATTATGTATTAATTAAATTTAATAATTTCATTCCAAAAAAAATTATAAATAAATATCATTATGTAGGTAATAGTTTTATATTTATGCAGACTATTTTTATTTTAATATATTACTTATATAACATCATATTAAATTTGTCATAGAAATAAAGGACTTATTTCTGATATATTTTACATTTCATTAAATTAAATGTTATAAATGTCTTAATCAAAAGGAAGAAACTTCAAAATGTCACATAATTAGTCCAATGATGGTAATGGTTGATAATAACTAATCCAATTATATTAAAAAAAGTTTTAGGGTAATTTTATAATATTATAACATTATGTTTATCTTTAATTACCCTATTTACCTTTACCAGGGTTAAATAATATACTAAAATTATTATTCACCAGATATTTTTTTCTCCTATTGGACCACATTTTTCATACTGAGTACAACCATGTAAGTCCCTTTTTGAAAATTCAATTGACCAAAGTGGTTAAATTAGGCTTTACACTAATCCCATAGATAGATCAATAAAACGAGTTTTTTTATGTAAAATGATCAAAAGTTCATATAGTTTTTCTATTTAATTTTAATATTAAATTGAATCCAATGAAATACATCGGATTAACAGATAAAAACTTCATGTAATAATATCTTAAATACATGTAAAAGGATAATATAATAAAATAAATAAATTAGATTTAAAACTATTTTGAATTAAAATGTTGTATTTTAAACTATTCATTAAAATATATTTTTTATTAGAATAGTACCAAAAATTAAACAAAACTAAATTTTGATGTCCGGTTTCAAAAAAATAAGATTATTTTATTCAAATATAACATAAAAATTTAAAAAATTATTTATAATCGGTTCACCATAAAATGGTGGTAAAACTACCTTTTAAAATTTTATAGTTTTTTTGATTAAATTTGGATTTATTCTCATTTTAAGCATCATGAATTTGTTGGATGAATGTTAAAACATTTAATAAACAAGTCTAATCAAACTATTATTTTTTATATTAATTCTTCCTAATAGAACAACTAGGTGATAACTACCATTTAATATAATAATATTAATAATATATTATTTTTTGATATAACATCGTCTTGTGTGCAATGAAATATTTCGAAGAAACCCACTATTGCGTGTTGAGTATGCTATCAAGTGTAGAATCCCCATTAATGTAAAACCACTATCTAATTAGTAAATTGGAATATAAATGAAATGTATTATTCTATAATTAACTTGGATGTTACATCGTTCCCACTTTTGGAAATGGATTCCTCATAGTTTTATTTACATATAAAAAAAGTGAGGGTATTTTTCCCTCATAGAATTTTCAGATTCCCATGTTTCCACTTTAACCAAATGGGTTTTACACAAAAACATAACCAGAATAATCACTTTATTCCATAACACATTCACTCTATAGTAAATAATATAGACTACATGTTCCTTAAATGAAATATTCTCTTATAACTGAACTACTTCTGGACCCAAAACATGAGATAGATTTGGCATATACATTCCTAACATTGAAACATGAAATATATTTTTTACCTAGGATAAAATTAGAGGTAAATATACTTGTTTGTAAACTGATCCAATATTCTCTAGAATTTCATAGGGTCCAATGAACTACAGACATAGCTTTTCATTCTTACCAAGATGCACCACAATTTTCCATGATGAAACATTGCAAAAAAAAATCATCATCTTCCATGAAAAAATATCCTTCCTCCTATTATCCTAAAACAAATTCTGCATTCAAATTTTTATCCTCAATCAACTAAACTTTATCTTCTAATCCCTCATCTAGTTTTTGTACCATAAACATCCTTTGACCTACTTTATCCCAAAATCTAGAATTTGACACTAAATTCGATATATTTCCTCAAATGGTGTCATCTGTATACTATAATGAAAAATTATATTACAAGAAATCACAAACAAATAAATATGTTGATACCAACATTCCTAATAATCAATTGAACAAGCATGTCACAAATCCTCTAAGTTCTAAATTCTTTGTTTTGAATTCCCATCTGATTAAGGATGAAATGTTGTACTAAAATTTAACTTAGTACCCAATGACTTCTGAAGGCCTTTACAAAAGGTAAAATTGATCATGGTATCATTATAAGAAACAATGGAGATAGAAACTCTATATAACATAACTTTCTATTTAATATATAATTGTGAATATTGAACTAGATTTAGAAAATCTCAATTAGGAAAAAAATAGAAGATTTAGTTATTCAATCAACAATAACCCAAATCACAATTTTTCCTAGAGAAATATTTGGTAATACAACTATAAAATCCATGGATATATTTTTCCTTTTTAAATATTGAACTGGACAATGATGAATCATTCCTTTCAGTAACTACCACTCTACTTTGACCTATTGAAAAATCAAACATCTTAGGGTAAAGTTTGTAATATCTCTCTTCATTTCATCCCATCAATAATACTCATGAAGGTCTCTATATATCATAGTGCTACCCATAAGAATTGAAGACAGAGAAATATGAGTTTCACCTAATGAATAATTATTCAATTTTGAATCACAAGTAATTCATAATCTCTTCCCAACCCTCAAAACACAATATTTATCAGTTTAGCATTCATGTAACTTACACTTATGAACAAATTATACCTTTTTATACAAATCACTACCTTCCTTTTACATTTTCATATTCAATATAATAGATATGATTTCATTAACACCTAAAGAGTGGAAAAAATTTCTACACCAGTAACTTCCATGATAATAATTCATCAAATCATTAACCAAGGGATCTCATTTCAAACGTTTCATGGTTATTGTAGCGTTACTTTTTTGACTCAAAGAATAAACCAATTTTTTTCTAGAATGGTATTAAATCATGAAATAATAATACATAATTAATTCCATCCATCTCCACTATGTAATGTTCCATTATTTCTAATAGAATATATACCTCAAAAAGATATGATTAGTATATATTTGACAATTTCTCCCATAAAAATGATGCCTGAAAAAAATTCCAAAAAAACATTATCAATTAATTCCAAATCATGTGTAGGGTAATTAAACTAATGAGGTTTCAATTGGCATGAAGCATAATAAATTACCCCATAATTATGTGATAGGACACTACCATTTCATTTTAATAAATCCTCACTATAGATAATAAATTCACCATTCACGGAATGTACATCCAAAACAATGTAATTTACCAATCTTCTTCTCAGTTCCTGAAAATAATAATCACATTATATTGTTCATATGGACTTATCTCCCTTATGTGTTAAATTAATAAGTGGGTTAGATAAATGTGAACTTCTTTCAACAAACCTTTGGTAAGAACTCGCTAATCCAAGAAAACTATGAATCTATGTGATATTGGTATGAAATGGCCACTATTCAACAACTGCTATTTTAGAAGGGTCAACAAATATTCCATCATTAGAAACAATATGACAAAATAACAATTATTTGAGAAAAAAATTATTACACTTACTAAGAATTCCATATATTTTCTTTTCCTTTATGTTTTAAAAAAAATCTTAAGTGAAAATCATGTTCCTTTTGGATTTTAAAATATACCAAAATATCATCTATAAACACAACAAATTACGGATCCAAAAAACCGATGGAATACTCTATTCATGTGATTCATAAATACAACAAGTGAATTAGATAAAAAAAGGGAATAACTATAAAAAAATAATTCTCATATTTCATTCAGAACACTGTCTTTGGAATTTCACCCTCTTTCACCTTCAACTGATGGTACCCATACCGGAAATCATTCTTCGAAAATACAAAGCTCCCTGGATATGATCAAACAAATCATCGATATGAGGTAGATGATACTTGTTCATAATTAGGTTGTTATTAGAGGAACTATAATAAATAAAAAGTATCATAGAACCATATTTCATTTTCCACAATAAAATAGGAACAACCCATCATATTTTAATAGGTAAAATGAATCATTTATCACGAAATTTTTGTAACTGTTTTTTTATTCCCCCAATTCCACATGAGAAATTATATATAAGGGGATTTTGAAATAGTATTATTGTAACACCCCATGATTTCACAGTACGTTATTTATTCAAATTAATTTAATAAATTGTACTACACACACTACTGGAATTCTTAATAATTGTACTGGGCTATTTACGATGGTATCCCGTTGCAAATACAAGTATTTGTGACGGTCCCATCGCAAAAAAATGTTATTTGCGACGGGAAGCATCGTCGTCGTAAATAAGCTTCTGATTACAGATATTATATATACATAAACGTTTTCACAACGGTCCCGTCGTGAAAAATATTTACGACGGGCTCTTGTCCCATTGCAAATATATATATATATATATATATATTTCACGTTCTGCGACGGGCCCGTTGCAACAAATTATTTGTGACGGTCAAGTAGTACCGTCAGAAATATGTTTTTAAAAAATATTTAGCTAGACTATTTACGACGGGATTCCATCGTAAAAGGTCCCATCAGAAATAATAAATTAATTTCAGAAAATAAAATTAAATAAAATTATGATTAATGAAAAAATAATATTACTGTTATTAAAACTATAAAAAAATAAAAAATATTAAAATTCTCAATAATCACAAAAATATATAAAAAATAATAATATATTAAAAATTATATTATGTAATATTTACACCGATATAAAAGACAAAAAATTTAAATAATTCATATTACAATATTATTGTAACATAAAAAAATCACTTGGGTGGGTCATCTTCTGGAGGAGGTGGAGGAGCTGATGGAGCTGGTGGAGGAAACTCCATCCCTAATCTACGAGTCAGACGACACATGTATTCAATTTTCTCGTAATGCTGCTACTACCATCGACGCATCTCTTCCTCATAATGTTGATCCTACTTCTGTTTCTGCCGACACATCTTTTATTGATGCTTCTGTAAAGTCTCTATATGCTCAGCATGAGCTCGCAACTACTCCTAATACTGTGAACCAGAATATGATACCTCTCCATAAGCTTCTCTCGAGTTGTACGCTGACATCGCATCAATACCATATTAAGTACCAGGAGTCAAATGAATACTGATGCCAACTACTCTGCCCTTCTCAAAGCCATACTGATTCACCTGCATCCATGCTGCCTCATAGAAATGGTGAGCACTAGTATGCTCTGCCGTCTCGTACTGAACCTCAGCCTATGTCTGAGAAGTCGCAGGCTCATATGACTCATTAAATTCCAATTTAAAATTAAAATTTTCAAAATATTATATGCAGTTAATTATTAAGCTGATAAAAAAACTAACCACAATCTGACATTGGCGATCACCTCTAATATCTCCAGTGGCTGGATCACTAAACATCCTCCAATAAACGTCGAACTCCATAATATCGGGATGCTTAACTTCCTACAGAAATTTAAAATAAACTGTTTATATTTAAAGTTATATAAAATATTTATGAAATATACTTACCAGATTCTCTCTATGTTAACTGAATGTACGACTACCAGCTCGATGTGTCACCTCCTGTCTCCTCTGGTTCACTCATCCCACTGAAGATCTCCTCTGAAATCTACCAACCAACTAGTGTAAACATAATCCATCCCAAACGTGAGATGAAATGTACCCTGGTCGGTGGGCACTACAGGACTCATCAAATTCTGCCACCCCTTCTTTCTTAATGGTTGTCCTTCTCAAATTGTGCAAAAACTGGAAAAAATGATCACACATAGAAACCTGTCATGCCGCGTGGATAGCGTCGTGCATGCTATCATCGATAGGATTCCATAAACCCTACATATAATTTATAATATCAAGTTGTTAATAAAATAAATTTTAATGTAAATATTATTTATTTATGTACTAGCCAATACTGGATCATGTCGCGTCTCACATCAACGGGAATATGTTCCCATGTGATCCATGGTTGAGAAAAATAATTGCACAATATAACGCTACCCTTTCCAATAGCTAATGCTAAAAACTGTGAAAAAATCATAAATAATCAAACAATTAGTATATATATAAATTAATTAATGAAATATAACTTAAATATAGAGGTTACCATACCTCTATGTGCGTCGATCGAAACCAATATGTGGACGTCGCTCGGGGATAGGGTCATGAATCTTAAGTCATGCAAGACCACGCCCCCTCTGCATACCTTCTGAACCACTAGTAGTTTGAGGGTCAGCTGATCCCACATCCTCATCATCTAAAAGTAGCTCGACCTCCTCTAACTCACGTAATAAATCAAAGTCAATATGAAATACAAAATGATTTTTGATAGCAGATAGTTGAAAATTACTATTATATATAGATGTATATTAGTTATCATTATGACCAGCATTTAATTGTGTCAATGTTCATCTTCATCCTCTTATCTATAGCTATCATTGTCAATATCTTCATCTTCCTCCTCAACATCATCAATATCCATATGAGTTTTAATTTCACAATCTATGGTCATTTCAAATTCATTTGTAACTTCATTAATATCTTCATCACCATCGATCCTTAATTATGGGGTGTCATCATAGATATTCGTGTCTCTTTTTGATTCAGATGGATTTGGATCCGTCTCTTGAAAAATTTCAATTCCTTCCACTTTAGTGGAACCACATTCAGTTTGAGTAAACTAGTTTTCCTGAGATTTCATTTTTATTATGCTCCACCAATCGCTCAAGTCTCTTAAAGTAGCACAGTACTTTGCATAATAAATTTTATGTTCATGTTGAGCTAGTAAAAATGGTTAATTTACTGTAAGAAGACTTTTATATTTAATATCAATGATTCCATGAGTTGGATGAATATGAAAACCTCTCTCAGTATCCAACCATCGACATTTAAACATTGTAATGTAATTCTATCCTAGATAACATGGCTCAATAATTTCATCCAAAATTCCATAAAAGTCAACTTTAGATTCTCTTTGATGTGATCCTCTCCAGAAAACTCTACTATTCATTGTTTTTTTTGATTCCCCATATACATGTGTATGAAATAGAAAACCATTCACCACATATGCATTATAATATATAACCATTTTGGATGGTGGGTTACTCAATATACACAGTCGCTTATCAATTTTATCAGCATATTGAGATACCTGAAATTTTTTGAAACAATTATCAATATAATAAATAATAAACAAAACTTATATTAAACCATTGATAATTTTTGTTACCAGTTTTTGAAACCATTGAGAATTTTTTTTGGCTACGTTCTTCAAAAGAAGCTACTGTAATTTGTGGAAGTTGTTTCTTGATATGATTATCATATAACCTAAAAATAAAATATGTTAAAATATTGTAACATAAATTATAGAATAAGTTATAGAAGCACTCACATGACAAATGATGTCATTTCATCACAGTCGAGAAGAACGTATGTATGAGCTCTGTGATGTTCATCATCGGGAAGCCATCATTCATGATCTCCACCAAAACCATGATTTTGATTATTAAAAACTATTAATTTATTGTCTATTTCTTCATTAACATTACTCTCTTTTTGTACCATTCGATTATTTTTTGAGGGATATTGAGATTCAAAATAATGAGAGCATAAAAAATCAATTTCATCTTGCAAATAAGCTTCAGAAATTGAGCCTTCAACTAATGCTTTGTTAAGTATTATTTTCTTCAATTTCTGCATGCATCTCTCAAATGGGTACATCCATCAAAATTGTACTGGACCTCCACATTTAGTTTCATGTGGAATATGTAATATCACATGTTCTATTGAGTCAAAGAAAGCTGGCGAAAATATTTTTTCCAGTTTACATATAATTACAGAAACATCATTTGTCAGTTTTTATAGTGCATCGTAGTCTATTATTGACGCACAAATGTCTTGAAAAAATATGATATGTTTGTTATCAAATCCCAAATCATAGAATTCAACAAACCTCTGAATCAAATTTTCATAATTCTTTCCATTATAACATGACAATCGTGACTTTTTAATCGAGTAATATAACCATTCTTAACACATCTATCCAAATTGAAAGCATATCCATCTAGAAGTCTCAAATCTGCAATCCATTGAAAAAATAATTAGAGATTCACTTTGGGCATTGTATAAGCTGCTTTTGGCTTCATTAACCTCTATGATCTGAGATTTTCAAATAATTCAAGTTCAGGTCGCCTGTAAATTTGGGCAAGATCTAATCGTGCCTTTACAGTGTCTTTAGTCTTACCTGGTCTATCCAAAACTGTATGAAATAAATTATCAAAATAGTTCTTCTCAATATCCATAACATCCAACATGTGGGGGACCAACAAATCAGACCAATTTGGAAGATCCCAAAAAATGCTCTATTTTATCCAATTATGTTCTTTCTCGAAGCCATGAATTTTTTGTTGGTTTATTGTTGGTCCAAATGTGATGGGGGTAATGAAAATAATGCTGATTTTAACTCTGTACCTTAGATCATCTTTGGAGGTTCATCCCCTTCAATTGTACCTATTCTAAAATGATATTTGTTCCCTTAAAAAGGATGATCGGTTGGAAGAAATCTATGTTGACAATCAAAATAGTATGGTTTTTTCCCATTGACCAGTATTAAGGATTTGTTTTCTTTCATATAGTAAGGACATGATTTCAGACCATGTGTACTCCAACTAGATAACATGCCATATGCCATAAATTCACTAATCATCCACATCAATGCAGCTTTTAATATGAAATTTTGTTTCACAGAAACATCATATGTATTAACACTATCACTCCACAATGAATTTAACTCATCAATCAATGGTTTTAAATAAATATCAATATTCTTTTTTGGATGTCCAGGGATTAATAGAGTCAAAATGATATAAGGCTCCTTCATCAACATCAATGGAGGAAAATTTTACGGAGTTATAAAGATCGGTCAACATCAATACTGACTACCATAAGAAACAAATAGACAAAAATCGTTAGTAGAAAGGCCCAATCACACGTTTCAGGCTTCTATAGCAAAAGACGGATGTAGATGGTCAAAATGTTTCCATGAATCACCATCAGATGAATGATTCAATCTTTCATCAGTTGAAATCTTTATTTTGTGCCATGACATCAATGATGTTGTCTTCTAAGACATAAATAAGCACTGCAACCGGGGTATAAGGGGGAAATATCTCAACTGTTTTACTGGAATCGATCTAGACTTCCCTGGTTGAGCTTCTTTATACCTCGATTGTCCACATGTGGGACATATATCCAATGACTCATTTTCTACAGAATATTTGATGCAATCATTTGGACATGAAGTAATCTTTCGATAACTAAGGCCCAAATTACGAATCATCCTCTTGCACTCATAGTAATTTTTAGGAAACACATTTCCTTTCGGTAACAGCATTTTAACCAATGAAAATATCTGATCAAAATAGTTGTTTGGCGTTTCATTATCTGATTTAATAGCCATAAATATTGCAACCGCCTGTAATTTTCTTATCTTGAAACTAGGATATAATGCATCCTCAGCAGACCTCAACAACTCATAAAATTTGGATGGTGCCAACTCATAAGTTAAATCAATATCATCATGAGTTTCTGTTTTTTGCACAGATGGACCTGGAACATCATGTACTAAATTTTGAAACTGTGATGGATCTGGATTCAAGTTATTAGGATCTTTTATAGAATTTCATTCACTGTGTTGATACCAAAAAACATATTCTGGTTGAAAACAAAATCAAAAGAGATGTCCCCCAACCTTATCAAATGTGCCAAACATTCTCAGAGAACAGTTTTTACAAGGACACTTAATTGTGCCTTTTAAACATATTCTGGTTTTGAAGATGCAAATGCTAAGAAAGCCTCACACCCTCAATATATACAGGATTTAAACCAGAACCATTTGGATTTCTACGCTAATTTATCCAAGCTCGATCATCGAGTAAAGACTGATGTCGACTTCCTTGTTCTATATTTTTCTACATAAAATATAAAATCGTCACTGTTTTTGAATAGTATGAAATTATAAAAACACTATATGAAAAAGTAGATAAATAATTACAACTACATAATAATTATCATTAATTAAGGGCGACACAATTTCCAGTGGATTGATGGATAATATTTTGTCTGAAAGCTCATTTAATTGCATCTTTCTCATAATTATTATTGCTAATTATTCCTAATTATTTCTAATTATTACAATTTATTACAATTTATTACAATTTATTACTAATTGTTACTAATTATTACTAATTATTACTATTTATTACTAATTTAGCAATACTAAGCAATACTTATCATAAGGAAAACAACTTGAATAATGAAAGGAAATTTGGTAATCATCATTGTGGAGATGATTACAAAATATCCCTTCATTATCCAAGCAGATTTCATTTACTAATTATTAGTAATAAAAAATTATATTGGCAATATTTGTGAAAAAAATATTAATATTATTAAAATAGTAAAATATTTATAAAATATTAAAATTATCCATATTCACAACAGACATTGTTCTATTCTTAAAATGTTCAAATATCAATGGGTGGTCAATTATCAAGTCATGTGTAATAAAAGGTTTGTTTCAGTCATGTCCAATGTAAACCCTATAATTGAACTTTCATAGTTGATCACCTTGCAAGTAGTGTTACAATAGGATGACCAAAGTAATGACGTTCTCGTCTCTAAGAATCATCTCACATGACACTTTACATAGATCATTCTTCCTTAAAAATTTGAGGGGATGTCATTATTTTTCCCCGAAATTTTCAAGGAATAATGGTCTATGTAAAGGTTCATGTGAGATAATTCTCAGAGATTAGAAGGGCATGACTTGATTTGTCCGATTACAACACTACTTGTGGGTCGATCAACCATGCAAGGACAATTATATAGTTTACATTGGACATGGCTAACATAAACTTTTTATTGTGCATGAGCAGAAAATGGGTGACCCTTTGAGATTTGAACATTTTAAGAATAGTGTAAAGCCTGTTGCGAATATTGATAATATTAATATTCTAATTTTTTTTATTATTTTAATAATATTAATATTTTTATTTATTAAATATTCATAATATAATTTTTTCACTGCTAATTGTTTCTAATTATTTCTAATTATTTATAATTAGTGCTAATTATTGCAAATTATTGCAAATTATTGCTAATTATTACTAATTATTTATAATTATCGCTAATTATGTCTGATTATTGATAATTATTTCTCATTATTCCTAATTATTACTAATTTTTGCTAATTATTTCTAATTATTCATAATTATTCCTAATTATTCCTAATTATTCCTAATTATTCCTAATTATTCCTAATTATTCCTAATTATTCCAAATTATTCCAAATTATTTCTAATTATTCCTAATTATTGCTAATTATTGCTATTTATTCCAAATTATTGCTAATTATTTCTAATTATTCCTAATTATTCCTAATTATTCCTAATTATTACTAATTATTACTAATTATTACTAATTATTACTAATTATTCCCTATTATTCCTAATTATTCCTAATTATTTTTAATTATTCCTAATTATTTCTAATTATTCCTAATTTTAATAATTATTCTTAATTATTCCTAATTAATCCTAATTATTATTAATTATTACTAATTATTACTAATTATTACTAATTATTACTAATTATTTCTAATTATTACTAATTATTACTAATTATTACTAATTATTACTAATTATTTCAAATTATTTCAAATTATTACTAATTATTACTAATTATTACTAATTATTACTAATTATTACTATTTATTACTAATTATTATTTATTATTACTATTTATTCCTAATTATTAATAATTATTACTAATTATTACTAATTATTCATAATTATTCCTAATTCTTTCTAATTATTACTAATTATACTTTATTACTCTTAATTATTCCTAATTATTCATAACAATTCCTAATTAATCCTAATTATTCCAAATAATTCCTAATTATTACTAATTATTAATAATTATTAATAATTATAACTAATTACTCCTAATTATTACTAATTATTCATAATTATTCCTAATTATTCTTAATTATTCCTAATTAATAATAATTATTACTAATTATTACTAATTATTACTAATTATAACAAATTAATACTAATTATTACCAATTATTACCAATTATTACTAATTATTACTAATTATTACTAAATAATACTAATTATTATTAATTATTACTAATTATTACTAATTATTACTAATTTTTACTAATTATTACTAATTATTACTAATTATATCTAATTATTGTAAGTATCTCTAATTTTTCCTAATTATATCAATTTTTTGCTAATTATATCTAATTATTGCTAATTATTACTATTTATTCCTAATTATTACTATTTATTCCTAAATATTACTAATTATTCCTAATTATTACTAATTATTCTTAATTATATCTAATTATTCCTAATTATATCTAATTATTCCTAATTATATCTAATTATATTTATTTCTTCCGAATTATATCTATTTATTCATAATTATAACAATTTATTACTAATTATATCTAATTAATTTTAAGTATAACTAATTATTTATAATTATAAAAAACAATATCAATTTCATAGTAAAACTAAATATAAATAAAAATCAATTGAAATCTAATTAAAATAGAACTAATAAAAAACATTTAAAATTAACAAAATAAAATAAAATATAAATACCTTAAACTTTGATATTCTGAAGATATTGATGCCCTTCGATTGCTCTCCTATAAAAAACATCTACTAAAAGAAAATTTCTCTTTGAAACTGAAGAATAAAGAGAGAGAGAGAGGGAGAGAAAGTTCTGAATGCTTTGAGAAAAAATGGATGGGAGAATATATAGTTTAGATTAGTTGCAATGTGATTATTAGCGACGGGCTTCCCGTCACAAAAGGATGTATTTTCGATGGTGCCCGTCGCAATTATCCTCGCCCGCATTAATTACAGTCGGTGGTTAAAAGGGTATTTGTGATGGGACCCGTCGAAAAGAGTACCTACCGACAATCTTTTTGCGAGGGGATGACATCCTGTCGCAAAAAGGTATTGACCACTGCCAGGTATTTGCGACGACACCCGTTGCAAATACCCATGCACGGTTTGGCATGCAAGTCGCGTCAAACTATTTGCGATGAGAGAAATCTCCCCATCACAAATACTATTCGCGCGGTTTGGCGCGCAAGTCGCGCAAACCTATTTGCGACGGGAGACGAAATCCCGTCGCAAATAACCAATTATTTGGGACGGGCAACTTTCCCCGTCGCAAATAGCTTCCTGGACGGGTTATTTGCGACCAGATTTTTTCTCGTCGCAAATAGCCCGGCGCAAATAGTGATTTTTCCCGTAGTGACACAACACTGAGTTCAAGCGCACTTCGACTTACCAAACTAGCCATTCAAAAGCGGTTATGAATAGTATTAACTGAATTTTAAACTTTATATAATCCTTATAAATTTAGAATCCATATTATGAGTTTCTTAGATATAATTTAATAAAAAATATTTTTTTCAGATAAAAGAAGTATTTTTAAAAAAATGAAATTTTACCGCCTTTTAATGGTGAACCCTTTTTAAATCCAATATTTGAAACTTTAATATATTCAATTTGACAAAATAAACTTCTTCTTTAGAATCAGAACATAATAATTTAGTTTCAATATTTTTATTGTGTTTTTTTGATAACTTTCATATTTCGGTGAATTTTGAAAAATAATATATTTTACCTGAAAACAACATTTTTAATCAAAATAATTTATAGTGTTAAATTATTCTTTTAATGGTTTGGAAGTATAAATAGATTATATTTTTACCAATGAATCCAATTCTAGTCACTGTAAGTAATTTCACTTTGATATTATACATAAACCAGTGTCAATCATTTGATAAGTATTGTTTCTTAAAAATACCCCTTTTGGTTTTGACAACAGGAATTAATTTTAAATTAATAAATGAAACTTCTATGTTTTGGATTTTGTAAAATGGACTTCATTTTTGGATTCGGAATATCGAAATTAGCTTAGGGTGCATTTTTGGTATTTTTCTGAAAACTTTCAATTTTTGATAAATAGTGAAAACATTGAGTTATAGTTTAAAACCGAAATTTTATTTAAATAATTATTTATTTTATTTAGATTTATTTTAGGTCAAAATAGATACATTATACATATATATGTTCATTGTAATACATTGAAGTGAGTTTATAATAATTTTAGATATATAAAAAATTTATTGAGCTTTTCACCGTCTTTTACCCATTCCTAGGAGAATTTTCCAATTCCCATAAAACATAATTTTACCGCTTCTGTGAGTGGAATTTGGAAAATCTGACACACACGGTTAATATCAAAGAGTAAAATCTGGTTCAATAAGTTCAAAATAATTTTTGGTGAATAGTAACTTTTTACTTTTATTTACCACGGTTAAAAGTAAATAGGGTTATTAAGGGTAAAAATGATATTATTATTACCCTAACACATGTCATAATTCTATTCGCTAATATAATTCGACCAAAAACAACCTTAGGAATAAAATTTGAACCACTTTGGTCCACTTGTATTAGATTAGGACAATTATTATTACTTAATTCAAAGAAAAGTTAAAAGAGTTAAAATCAATGTTTAATAACTAAGACATTTATAATATAGGGTTATAAATAAGATAAATTCGATTATAAATATTCATTATAAATTTAAAAATATTTACTACATAATTGAATTTTAATTATATTTTTTTGATATTAAATAATTTAATTTATTTATGACACAATGATGATGAATTAATTACCTAATTAATGAAATATTAAAATAATTGATATTATAAATATCCACATAAATGAAATTTAAGACTTTTTATGAATTCCACGAATTTTCTAGGTTACTATGAAATGTTAGGATTGATTAAATAAATTTAATTTGAAATAAAAAATTTTTTATGACTTTAAAAAAAATAATTATTAAATAGTGTCAAAAATGAAATAAAAGATCTTTTAAAACAAATATTATATTATTAATTGATATATTATACATAAAAATCTAAGGATCAGCCAAAAAACTTATATGATGATAGGTATGTCATTAATGAACCACTTGGGGTTCTTTTGGCAGTTCATAGTAAGTTTATTAACCAAATAATATAAAAATACAAAAAGACATAGTAAATGTAAAACTAATTAACTAAGGGATAAATCTAAAGGATAATGTTAATATAGTGAACCAAACCTGTCAAAAACCTATTGGTTGAGTGTCTTTCAACCCATCCCCACCTTATCCTCGAAATAAATCAGTTTGGATCTATTATAATCCGAATATGAATTTATTATAATATAATATTTTATGTTTTTTCTTTGGTGCCCCTCACCCCTCTTATAAAAGGGATCTCCCCCTTCTCTCAAATTCATACCTTCGAAACCTTTTTGTTTGGCCAAATCCTACCCAAATATCCTCCCAAATTTTCTTTTTTGATTTTAGAGTTTTTAGTTTGATTAGAAAGCCATCCAATGGGAACCTTTTCATCAAATCAAAAGGAAGAACACGAAGAAGTGGTAAATATTTCATCACCTTTTTCATGTTCTTTTCTTCATCCACTTTCTCTTTCTTTGTTTCCTTCATTCTAAAACAATAAATCCATTATCTTCTATGTACTGTGATGTTATTATATATATGGTACAACCATATTCATTATTCTATCCATCCTATGAATGACATGTCACTATACGTGTGTGCGTACGACTTACCGTCTCCACATCGTGGTGTAGTTGTTATTCAATACATTATTATTTTTATGGGTATAATAATGATGTATAATTGATATAAATAATAAATATAACATTATAATGATTCTTTATTTATTATATAACATCTATTTACATATATTTTAAACCAAAAGAATGAAAGTTTCACTCATGCGTACGTACGGATTACCGTCACCATGACGCGATGAGAGTCATTTCCATGGTCACCATTCATCGATGATTATAAAAATATATATTACTAATAATTATTTAATATATGACATAATAATGAAACTAGATATATATATATGTGTGTGTGTGTGTGTTACTTACATATATCTTATTCAGTTAGTTTCATTCTATACGATATGAAAATGGAAATAGCGTTTATGCCTACGTACGGACTACCGTCTCCATAAACTGTGTTATTCATTTCATATATATATCTATTATACATATTTATATTCAAAATATATATGATATATAAATCATTTTTTATATTCTGGAATTATTTATATCTCGATCTATGTGATACAATAAAGAGTAACAAGTTAAAACACATATGATAAAGAAAGTGATTATTACGCGAAATGTTAATTTAACATGAAAATTATTATTAAATGGGTATTATAAAGTCATTAATGAATCATGTATGATATCATAAATACAAATATGTTTTTTTATACTTTAAAAAATACTACAATCTTCATACAAGAGTTTAAACGTACCCTCTACTAAAGGAAAGTGCAAGGTAAGGGGTTTTCATCTCACTCCTTATTCTCATGAGATTCATGCCATATTGCCACTATTACCTTTTTGTGGTTTACGTACTGACCATAATTATATTCTTTGTATAATACACTTTAATTTATTTGTATTGACATATTCATTTTTTGATACTTCTTTCATGGAGTGTATGTTTCTTATGTTACCAAATTGGTAAGGGTTAATTTCACAATCTCACTATTATCCGAGGTTGTTTTTACATAAGTATATACTGGGAAATATTTATTATCTATGTACATGTTTTATAAAAGAGTTTTCAAAGGGATTCTTTTTATGGTACTTCTTTACTAAAAAATCATTTAAAATGTTTTAAATATTTTTTCTTTTAAAATGTTCTCATTAATGTCCATGTTTTCAAAATAGGTTTTAAGGATTTATTTATATGGACATGAATGTTTTTAAAATGTTAATTCATTTGAAAAGATTGAATGTGGTATGGAAAACTTTGATTCAAAAATGTCTTTAAATGTCTTACTTTTTATATTGTTTGACTTTTAAATGTTTTCATGAAAACGATATATTTCTATTAAAGAGATTTACAAATCAATTTCATCTATGTCACAATCCTTCGATGGATTTTAAACATGTTTGAAGTTGATTTATTATGATACAAAAATTTATTATTTTATTGAAGGTTTTGTGATATGTTTGACTATGGATGTGCTATTGTTTTACCATTCATGGTTTTTGGTTAATGTTTTGACATTTTGTATGCTAGTTTTAATACGAATTTTTATGTTATATTTCTACCATTTCCTATGACGAAATTATTGTACTTATTAAGTGAAGGGTGGATCATGCTATAGCTTCTTGATGCATCGGTTGGTCACAATAGACAAATAGATGTGGAATTGGTCAAGGCCCTTTCCAAAATTGATATATGGTTTTGTCCGAGCACTTAATCATTTTTAGATGTCTTGGCTGAGGCCTTGGAAAAATGTTTCAGAATGTCTAGCATTATACATTCCCTCATGATGAAAATAATATTGATGGTTCATGTGGTTATTAGACTAGTAGAATACCCATGACTGTGTTTTATTATGACATTATTAAATCATCTCATATTCCTGCCATAAAAGTGTTCATGTTTATTATTTGTAAAGGTATATGTTTTCAAATATTCACCATGCCTAATATTTATGTTATCTTATGCTGTATTGCTTACCCTTATTGAGATTTTGAGCTCACCCCTTTCTTATGTATTATTTTCCCAGGATTATAAGAAGTGTATTATGATTGATATGTAGGGTTAAGCTTAAGGGAATAATAGATTCTCAACGAATTATTTATGCTGTGTTTTACGTTTGAAATTTTAATGTAATGTTAATGTATGTAATATATTTTCCAAGACTGCTAAACTGATCAGTCCTTCGGGACTTGATTTCTTGTAATCATACCAATGTATTAAAATAATGCACCGGCTCTGGGTAACTGGGGTCAGGGTGATACAGTTGGCATCAGGGGAATTTTATCAATAACCTTAGAAACTAGATTTAGACAAACTCTTATTACATTACATTAACCTAAGATAGAAATTGAGAATTAGTATAGAAGAACTTCCTAAAATTTTAGTAATGTAGAGATTTTATGAGTTTTCCAAGAAAATACATTCTTGTATGGATACGAGCAGGTAGAGTCGGCTCTCGCACCGATGTACTTAGGTTTAAAACCTGAAAACACCGCTTTGAGCTAGACTCTAATGGGAACTGGTGCACAACAACGGGGCTTGCTGCACTCTTTGTTACGAAACTCCTGGGGGATATTCATAGGATAATTCACATTTTCATTACAAATAATTTTGAAGGATTTATGAGTATATACCTCCCAAACAAAAATACTGTTGTGGATTATATCCATAAACTATTTAATTTATGTTAGGTATTTTACAAGTTTTTAATTACTCATTTCAATTCATAAACTGACCTAGTGTATGCCATTGTATAGAAATGGCACCTAGTAGAAGGAATGTGAACTCCAGCAAAACGTATTATCCAAAGCGTAAGCAGGATCATATATTTCATAGTATTAAGCCAAAATTTAGAATGGAAATAGTCTACCATGTATTCTCAATATATGAAGAAATAGTCACATGTGTTAATAAGATAATTAAATAATCCTCTGAGTCCTATGGCTTTGAAGGGATGCAAGTGAATAAAAGTATGGAAGAGAGAAATATGGATAATGAGAAGTGGGAAAAAAGGATTTTCCAATATGTGATAAATGTGGAATGAATCACCTTGGTAAATGCTTGAAGGGAATGTGAGTTTGTTATAAGTGTGGAGAAAAAGGACACCGAGTACATGATTTCAAGGGTAAGAAAAAGTTTTCAAATGTAAAATGATTCATTTTCAAGGCGTTGAGACACTACACAAATCATTGTACCATTCATAAGAGTATACCACAAATGATGTTATTGGATAATAATCCAGTTATGATACTACCTCAGATAAAGGGTAATAACAAGTGTTCTTATGTTTTTATTACAGAATTATTTCATTTGATTGTCGTATCAACAGTATACTGGTTACATGAATTATAGAGATAAATAAGGATTGTACTGCAGTACAATTTTATTGAGGATTTGAGATTATATTGTTCTAATAAAAGTGAATTAATAGTAAGCTATGTTTTTTTGGAAAATACATAGTTGAAGGAAATCTAATCCTTAAAATGTTCTTGATAATGGGGTAGTGATTTTGATATAAGAGATGGTTCATTTGGATAAATTATATTTGACATTCCTGAATTCCTTTAAAATAATTAATGATTTGTATATTCCATCATTGTTGGAGTTTACAACATTTTTTGGATAGAAGATTATATCCAATATTCTATAAGGAATAGGGGATCATGAATATAATCAATATGGTTTTAAGGTAATTCAGAATGTTACCATGTCTTAAAACAATACATGATGAAGGTGTTCAAATGTTATTACATGGAAATAATGATCCTCATTGTGATTAACATCCTTATAAATTTTGTACTAAGAGTTTGGATATAAGTATTTCAGATAAGTATAAAGGATGGAATGGGTTATGATTGAAATTGGATACTATTGTTATGGTTATTTTTGGTTTGTTATAAAAAGGACAACATGTAGACCGTGTGACAATCCGTCACGTCAGACAAAGCTGCAGGAATTGATCCCATAACCATAGTGCGATTGAGATTTATTGCCTACCACTAGACTATGTGAAGTCCCTAGATTGTATAATCTAGTTTTCTTAGGGTCTAATAGATTAATTATAAATTCATTTTATTTTTTGGAACCCTATTCGATTAGGATAAATAGAATATTTTTTTTGGAAAATTTTTTGGTGGTGAATTTTATATTCCCCTTTTCCTATTATTAAGACTAAATTTTATTAACCCAATTTCCAATGTGGGTTTTCGCACAAAGAAATTTTCTATTTTCAACATTTTATTTTCAAAGAAAAATTTAAAATTGCAAGGACGCAATTTAATTGAAGGATGGAAGAATTTAACACCACAATAATTCATAGTACGTTATCTCTTTAAAGTAATTCAATAACTTTCATTACACGCAACACTGAGTTCAAGCACACCATGACTTACCAAACTAGCCGTTAAAAAGCATTTATGAATAGTATTAACAAAATTTTGAACTGTATATAATCCTTATAATTTTAGAATACATATTATGAGTTTCTTATACATAATTTAAGAAAAAATTCATTTTTTCAGATAAAAGAAGTATTTTTAAAAAAATACAATTTTAACGCCTTTTAATGGAAAACCATTTTTAAATACAATATTTGAAACATATATATATTAAATTTAACAAAATAAACTTTTTCTTTATAATAGGAACATAATAATTTACTTTCAATAAATGTTTTGTGTTTTCCTGATAAATTTCATATTTGGGTGAATCCTGAAAAATACTATATCTTATCTGAAATCAACATTTTAAATCAAAAACATTTATAGTGTTAAATTATAATTTTAATGGTTTGAAGTATAAATAGATTATATTTTTACAATTTAATACATTTCTAGTCATTTTAAGTAATTTCACTTTGATATTGTATATAAACAAGTGTCAATCCATTGATAGATATTGTTTCATAAAAATACGCCTCTTGGTTTTGACAACGGGAATTAATTTTAAATTAATAAATGAAATTTATATGTTTGGAATTTGGTAAAATGGACTTCATTTTTGGATTCAGAATATCCAAATTATCTTAGGGTGAATTTTTGGTATTTTTTTGAAAAATATCATTTTTTTATGAATAGTGACAAAACTGAGTTATAGTTTAAAACTGAAATTTTATTTAAATAATTATTTATTTTATTAATATTAATTTTAGGTCAAATTAGATACACTATACCTATATATGTTCAATTTAATTCATTGATGTCAGTTTATAATAATTTTAGATATATAAAAATTTTATTGAACCTTTCACCGTGTTTTAACAATCTCCTAGGAGAATTTGAGAATTCACATAAAACATAATTTTATCGCTTCTGTGAGTGGAATTTCGAAAATTTGAGAGACACAGTTAATATAAAGGAGTAAAATTTTGTTCAATAAGATAAATATTTTTTTTAATAGTAACTTGTAAATTTGATTTACCAAGGTTAAAAGTAAATAGGGTAATTAAAGAAAAAAATGATATTATTATTACTTTAACACATGTCTTAATTCTAATGGTTAAGTATAATTCGACCAAAAACAACCATAGTAATAAAATATGAACCTCTTTGGTCCACATGGATTAGATTAGGACATTTATTATTATTTAATTCTAAGATATGTCAAAAGAATTAAAATCAATGTTTAATAACTACAAATTTTTTAATATTAGGTTATAAATAAGATAAATTTAATTATAATTATTCATTATAAATATAAAAATATTTCCTATATAACAGTATTTTATTTATATTTTTTTGAAATTAAATAATTTAATTTATTTGTGACACAATGCTGATGCAGTAATTACCTAATTAATGAAATATTAAAATAATTGATATTATAAATATCCAAATAAATGTAATTTGAGACTTCATATAAATTCCAAAAAATTTATAGGATACTATGAAATGTTAGAATTGATTAAATAAATTTATTTTGAATTAATAAATTTGTTATGACTTTAACAGAAATCAATTATTAAATAGTGTCAAAATTGACATAAAAGAGTTTTAAAAACAAATATTATATTATTAATTGATATAATATATCTAAAAATCTAAGGATTGGCCAAATTAATTATATGATTATAGGTATGTCATCAATGTTTCACTTGGGGTTCTCTTTAAAGCTTATTGTATGTTTATAAACCAAATAATATAAAAATACAAAGAGACATGGTAAATGTGAAACTAATTAACTAAAAGTTAAATCTAAATGATAAGGTTAATATAGTGACTGAAACCTGCTTAAACATATTTCTTGAGTGGAGTTATATCCATCCACACCTTATCCTAGAAATAAATCATTTAGTATCCATTAGATACCGAATATGAATTTAATATAAATTAATATTTTAAGTTTTTCCTAAGGTTCCCCTCACCCATCTTATAAAAGGGCACCCCCCTTCTCTCAAATTCATACCTTAAATGCATTTTGGATCGCCTTAACCCTACCCAAATATCGTCCAAACGTCCCTCAATTAATTCTAGGGGCCTTATTTTGATCCGAAAGCCAACCTATGGAGCCATTTTGATCAAATAAAAAAAAAAGAACCCATAGAAGAGGTAAATATTTCATCACCTTTTTCAAGTTCTTTTCTTATTCTACTTCCTATTTCTTTGTTGCTTACATTCTAAAATAATAAATGTAGTATATTTTATATATTGGGATGTTATTATGTATATGGTACAAGAATATTCATTATTTTATCCATCCTATTAATTTCATGTCTCCATACATGTGTACGTACGGCTTACCGTCTCCATGTCGTGGTGCAGTTGTTATTCATTACATTATTATTTATATGCATATAATAATGATGTATAATTGATATAAATAATAGATATAACGTGTTAATGATGCTTTATTTATGACATAACATCTATTTAAATAAAATTTTAAATCAAAAGAATGATATTTCTGTTCGTGCGTACGTACAGATTACCGTCTCCACGACCCGATAAGAGTCATTTCCATGTTCCCCATTCATCAAATATTATAAAAATATATATTACTAATAAGTATGTAATATATTTCATAATAATGCTACTGGATATATATATATATGTACTTATATATATCTTATGCACTTAGTTTCTTTCAATACTATAGGAAAATGGAAATAGCGTTTATGCGTACGTACGGACTACCGTCTCCATAAATGGTCTTTTTCATTTCATATATACTTCTATGATACATATTTATATTCTAAATATATATGATATATAAATCATGTTTCATATTCTGGATGTATTAAAATCTTGATCTAAGTGATACAATCAAGAGTGACAAGTTAAAACAAATACGATAAGGAAAGCGATTATTACCTGAACTGTTTATTTATCATTGAAATTATTATTAAATGGATATTGTAATGTCATTAATGAATAATGTATGATATCATAAATACTAATATGGTTCTTTTATACTTTAATAAAATACTACTATCTTCATACAAGAGGTTAAACGTGCCCTCGACTAAAGGAAAGTGCAAGGTAAGGGGTTTTCATCTCACTCATTATTCCCATGAGATTCATGCCATATTGCCACTATTACATTTTGTGTGGTGTATATACGGCCCATTATTTTATTATTTGTGTAATACACTTTAATTAATGTGTATTTACATATTCCTTGTATGATACGTTTTTCATGGGGTGTATGTTTCGTAAGTTACCAATTTGGTAAGGGTTAATTTCAGAATATCTTTATTATCCGAGGTTGTTTTTATGTAAGTATCTACTGGGACATATTTATTATCTATGTACATGTTTCATAAAATAGTTTTAAAGGGATTATTTTTAAGGTACTTCTTTACTAACACATCATTTTAAATGTTTTAAATATTTATTCTTTTAAATCGTTCTCATTAATATCCATGTTTTCAAAATGGTTTTAAAGGATTTATTTATATAGACATGAATGTTTTTAAAATGTCAATTGCTTTGAAATGTTTCAAAGTGGTATGGGACACTTTCATTCAAAACTGTCTTTAAATTTCTTCCTTTTTAAATTGTGTGACATTTAAATGTTTTCATGAAAAATAGATATTTTTCTTAAAGAGTTATATGAATCAATTTCGTCTATGTCAACATCCTTAGATGGATTTTAAACTTCATTGAAGTTGATTTATTATGACACAAAACATTAATATTGTATTTAAGGTTTTGTGATATGTTTGATTGTGGAAGTGCTATTTTTATACCAATAATGGTTTGTGGTAAATTTTTTTGACATTTCGTATGCTAGTTTTGATATGAATGCTTATGTTATATTTGAACCTTTTTATATGGGGAATGTATTGGACATAGTAAGTGACGAGTGGAGCCCACTATAGCTCCTCGATCCATTGGTAGGTATCAGGAGAAAACTAGACATGGAATTGGTCAAGTACCTTTCCCAATTTGATATATGGTTTTGGTCGAGGCCTTAATCATTTTTAGACATCTTGGATGAGGCCTTGAAAAAATGTTTCAGAATGTCTAGAATTATACATTTCCTCATTATGAAAATAATATTGATGGTTCATGTGGTTATTCGGCTAGTGGAATACCCATGACTATGTTTTATTATGGAATTATTTACTAATCTCATATTCCTACCATAAATGTGTTCATGTTTATTATTTTAAAGGAATGTGTTTTTAAATATTCACCATGCCTAAAATTTATTTTATCTTCTATTGTATTACTTACCCTTAATGAGTGTTTAAACTCACCCCTTTCTTATGTCTTATTTTCACAGGATTTCAAGAAGTGTATTATGATTGATTTGCAGGGTTAAGATAAAGGGAATAAATTAATTATCATTGAACTATTTATGTTGTGTTTTATGATTGTAATTGTATTGTAATGTTAATGTATGTAATCTATTTTCCATGTCTGCTAAAATGATCTGTCCTTCGGGACTGGATTCCTTATAATCATGCCAATATATTAAAATAATGCACTGGCTCTGGGTAACTGGGGTCGGGGCATAACAATTATCATTGTGAACTAAATGAATAGTAAATTCATCCTCCCGATAAGGAACAATAGATGAAAACCCATAGGGAAAAAAATCATTGAATTCATTGACTACAGGAATTTGACTAATTAAAACTATTTATTTCTCTCCAAAAAATGATTTAAATAACTTTAGATTCCATCTTTAAAAAATCTTTTAGCTAATTGGTATTTTATCAAGGGCATAAAATAATTTAGTATTTCTTTCTTAACTTATCAATCTATTTTATTTTGATAAAATTAATGTCAATTCACACCGAAAATTATAGACAATTACATTATGGGAATTTGAATAGGATTTGTAGTAAATACCATTCCACTAATGATAATAAGAAGATTCTTGAAAATCATTTTTTCTATAATACTTCTATGTGGAGGTTATAAAGTAATTTTATATCATATTCATGAGGTGATATTTTCAATTAAATTTCAAATCACTCATAAATGAAAGAACATTAAGATCCAGAGTCAGACAGTGTATTGGAATATTTTGAAAACACATGTGACATACCTTTAAATGATTCATTTGATGGTCCCTTAACAACCATAGTAGTTTAATATGATTTTTTCATTCCCTTTGACATTCTTTCATGTGGGTTTACACTATGGGTAATCATATATGGAAACGCAATGGCATAATTAAAAAACTCCTTACAACTAAAAAATCTTATTGTCATCTTTTAATGCCTTTCCTTGTCATCTAATTTACGTTCACGAGCTATATTAAAGTCTTACCACATTAGAATCACTTCAAAGACATTGAGATACATTCTCGAGAATGATTTCTACCACACTTCCATCAGGATGTATATTTAGTTTTCTTACATCAATAATTCCTTGATTAATGATTTCCCATTGCCTATCACCTGGATCACATCTTTTTATTGTTCTCAAAGAACACATGATTATCATAAAACTGCATTTCTACCATCTCAACACATCATACAATATTGAAAGATTTTTAACTCATGAGAATCTAATTCATTTTGATATTTCATCTTTAATATTAAGTAAATATAATTTATCTTACTATAAATAGCATGGATTAAATTTGGGATGTACCTTAATAAATAGGTGAATGTTTCTTCATATGCAGCCACTAAAGATTCCTATTTTTTTTTCTCAAATCCACTAATTGATTCTCATCCTAAGTCTAATATCGTTAGAAAAATATTTCTCAAGGAATGTATTTTTAAATATATCCCATCCCCTGGAATCAATATCTTTACTTCCTATGATATTTTTAACCAGTGACCACCACTGATCTGATTCACCATCAAAATGATACATAAAAAGACTAAGATTTTGATTTTATGAACTCCCTATTATATCAAAAATATTTTTCAGTTCTTTAATCTATCCTACAAATTGAACATGGTAATTTGATCCTTTGAATAATATGTGATGTTGCTGCATAAAATGCTCCACTACAGACATATTCTTCAACAATTGACCTAGTTGATCTCGTATATAAACACCACCACCATTTACCTCCTGAGTAAACTGAGCCATCACTATAATAAACAATTAAAATCAGGTTCTGACAATGTCAGTATTCTGATTTGGAAGGTTCTTTTTCTCTGTATGCCTTCCCAACATAGCCTTCATGTTTCCCCACAAGAATACCATTCAGAATAGACATATCATATACAAAGTAATATAGTAATCTTTAAATGATGTATCATTCCAATTTGACTATAAGGTATAAATAATATATGGATATTCTATTAAAAATATTATAACTCCTAAATTTATCTAAACCAACACATGATACTAAAAATAAGTCCCCAGCCTTAAAAATTACCAAATTTTGAGATAAGTTAAAAAATTATTTTAATTCACTTTGACGATCATTTCATGTTTTTATCTCTACATAATTAGGCCACAAATCATACATAATAACATAAATATTACATTTTTGACACTTCTACTCAATATCAATTTTCTCATAAAATAAAAAACATTTAAAAAGAAACATGGTTTTATCCCATTTTAAACGTTATAACTATTATTTGATCCCATCCATGAATATATTCTCTATTAAATCCAATAAAAAATATTTCAAAACATGGGATAATCAAATATTGAGAAGTAATGAAGATAATGATTACGAAAACTATAATCCTTGAAAAAACATGTAAACCATTAATTCTTTATCATAAATAAGTAATTTTCTCTTTTAAGATGTATTAAATACTCGTAACTAAATATATGATCATTCATTTCCCTTTTTGAAATAAAAATATTTTCATAAAACCCATATAAAGAATCATATAACATATAAAGGTAACATGGAACAGAATAATACATAAATGGAATAACCATATGGTCGACATCCATAGATATCACTCTTATGAATGTAATATCCATACGGAAGACATACATACCCAATGCATTAGAGGTTATAACATAACTTCCCATCCATGTTTATTACGGAACTACCCATAATTATTCTATCACATAACCACACACATTTGGTTTATCATGTAACCTCCCATCAAATGTCCAACTACCATTGTATAGTCATAACACATTATATATTTCAATTATCAACATTTCACTCATAAAATTTAATTTTCAATGTTAATAAATAATTAAACGGTATAGAAATATGAAATCAATATTCAAAATCATTTTCAGTACCAAAATAGCGAAAAATGAAAAAGGGGTTGATTATTCATCATATAAAAAACGGTAGTGTATAATATCAAAATATTCCTCAATGAATGGATGTTAAGAAAAAGTCCCATATATTGAGTTGGATTTGTCACATATGTTCCTCATTCACCCTGAAAAATAAACCTAGGGTAATTTATACGTTATTTATAACCTTTTAATGTCCATTACTCAATTTATATCATTCATTACCATGTTATAATAAATAGTTAATTATTTTATTTCATGTTAGACATTTTGTTGATATACTGTACTTGAGGTGAAAATTAACATGGTATGATGTTACTAGCCCATGAGGTAATAAGTCAATCATCGTGATAAAAATTTTCAAAAAATTATTATCATTTTTATAGATATACTATACTTTTATATCAAACCATGAAGTATTTTTTTGATAGATTAACAATTATATAATCCTGGAGACTGTAAGTCATACATAGGCATGGGTAAAATTTTCCATTTTTCAATTATCATTATGGAAAGAAGTTATGTATTATCATATTCTTCCTGAATAATTATAAAATAGCATATATCATATTAATAATTTAAATTTACTTATATATATATATTATAAAAGTGATATAATGACTAAAAATAAGTCACATTCCTTCGTGGAGGTGATAGTTCGCACACACGCACGAACGATGTTATCATTTTTATCTTCATGGAAGTAAGAACATAATTGATATATTATAATATTATAATGATTAATATGTCATGAATATCAAATATTAGCATTAATTAAGTTATTAAAACCAATCTGTATATATGATTATGGAAACAAATTTGATCGGTATGTGGAGGTGATAGTTCACACTTATGCACCAATGATTAATTCCTTTAGCTTTTAATGGAAGTGGGGATGAATTTAGATGATGATTTTAAAATAATAAAATAAAAGTATATTAATGATTAAATAGTTAATTTTTCAACTTAGAAGAAGAATATTTGATGGATGTGGTGGAAGAAATAATAAAGAAATAATTAAAATTAAGGCATTAATTTGCCTTTGGATGATCACATTTCATAACACCTTAACACCACTAAAAAGGGTGTTATACCTAAAATAAGGATTCAAGAATGAGGGGAGGGAATATAATAAGGGTTTTGGTTAGAAATTGGCTAAATAAAATTGTATGTAATTTTGAGAAATAAAGATGAATGAGTGTCTTTTTATGGGAGAGAGGAGGGGAACCCTTGGAATTATTAAAATTATTAAATTAATATAAATTCAATTTCGATTCAAAATGATTCCAAATTATTTTATATCAAGAATAGTATGATTATGAGTCATAATATAAATATAAAATAAAAATTAGAGAGTTCTTTAGTAATTTTTCAATCCTTATCTTTTCGTTTTAACCCATTTCAACTCTTACAATTTTATCATGTAATTTACACATAGAGGGTTAAAATAATTAACTAATCATACCAAATGTATAATTAACAAGTCGTTAATGAAATTTTTAGAGTTATATTATCATTATGGACTAATAATATATATTTTTAAATTTTAATTCATTTAATTAAAAATTTTATATTTTAAAATATGAATTATGTCATTTTGAACCTTTTCATTACATGATGTTTTTAAAATATCACAAAAAAACATGATTCATTCACAAAAACTATATTTAATCAATCATAAAATTTCATAAATATCATGAAAATTTGTGTAAGGAATAAAATATTTTAATTATTATTTATTTTTAATATTATTAATATCGTTTCATTGATTCTTTCTTTAATAAATCTAATACTACAACATCATAATGTCTTAATTAAAATTAATAATTTAATTCTTAAAATTATAAATAAATTACCATTATGTATTAAATATTCATAGATTTATTAGGAATATTCATACTCTAAGATATCCTTTATATATCCCCATATTAAAAAAAATAGCGAGAAGAGATATATTTTTGACATATTTTCCTTTACATTGAACTAAATTCCATAAATGTCAAAATTAGACACAAGTGGATTTTAAAGGTCAAACTTTTGGCCACAATATTTTCATTGTACATACAAACTCATAAAATAATATTAGGAAATATTATTGGGTAATTTTATAATATTATCATTTTAATTTGACCTCTAACGTTTTTATTTCCTTTTAACCATTGTAAATTAAATATTGAGGTTATTATTCACCCAAAAAAAATTCATCCTATGGGACCAAAATATTCACACCTATTAAAACATCGTATGTATATTTTTAAAAAATTAATTCACATAATTTGTTATATTATTTTTAACAGTAACCCATTTACTAATCAATAAAATTCGTTTTTGAAGTAAAATGTTCAAAAGTTCAAAAAGTTTTTCTATTTAATTTTAATTTAATATTTAATATAATGAATTACAATGCATTGATTCATAAAAAAAATTATAATTATACCTTAAATCCATGTAAAAGGGAAATATATAAATATAAATAAATTATATGAAAAGGTAGGTTTGAATTAAAATGCTGTATTTTTCAGAATTCTTTAAAATATGATTTTTAATTAAAAAATACCCAAAAATAAATAAAAGATAATTTGGATGACCCTATTCCAAAATAATATGTTTATGATTTCAAATAAAACACATAATATTTATGAAAACCATATTTAAAGATGGGTTCCCCATCAGAAGGTACCAAAACTACCTATTAAAAATATTAGAGTATTTAATGATTAAAATTAGATTTATTCCCTATTTAAGCCTCTTTAATTTATTGTATGAATATTAAAAAAAAGTAATAAACATGTCTAAATATAATATAGTTATTTCTATATAATCCCACTAATATAATGGCTATGTGATAATTACAACATCAAATAATATTATTATTAATATATTATTTTTCGGTTTAATTCAGTCTTGTGTGAAATAGAAGATTTAGGAGAAACCCATTATTGCATGTTGAGTATGTTTTAGGACATAATATCCATGTAAAAGTAAAACCACATTATAATTCATAAATTTTTTTAGATATGAAAAATTATTATTCTATAATCACATAGGACGTTAAAAACAACTCCATATACCATGGGAACATAGAAAATCTTTTTCGAAGACTGGTATTTACATAGATATTGATAATTAAGTAGTTTTCGGCACATTTAACCATCAACCAATAGTTTGGGATGCGTAATTTCATTTCAGGTTTCACTACAATTAGGTGTTGAAAAAAACCTAGTTTTATCATTATTTTATGAATGGTATATGAATATCCTTAATGTTTTCTTTTGTTATTTTTATTGAAAATCATATTCTTATTCTTTAAGTATTCACCTATTATGATGGAAAATATATATTTACTATGTTTTCAAGGTTTGTATATCTCTAGAAATTATATCGCAAGATACATCTATCTTTTATACACCATTCAATATTTTCATTTGTAGATAATAATTAAAATCATGAGGATGTATTCTATTAATGGGGGAGAATTTAGCAACCCATGATATTAAAAAATTATTTTCCATTAAATAATAATTTTCATCTATAGATTGATTCATGTTAAACCAAAAACAAAAACAAACCACACTGTATTAGATGAATATTTTTAAGAAAATATAATAATTATAATACCTATAATTATTAAAAAAATATATTATAAATATATATAATAAAGGATTAAAAACATTTAATGATTTAAAAGGGTATTTTGTAATAAAATATTCCATCCTTTATATATTATAGTTTCATTTAAAAGGTAAATTTATAAATTTTAGTGTTTTATTTTTTTAAAAATTAAATTCAATTTTTTTTCTAATAGAATTATTATATTAGGATAATTATTTTAGGGTTTTCCTGAAATAATTAGTTTTCTGGTGAATAGTGAAAAAATTCTTATTTTCTTGAAACAATAAATTTTATTACATTTTTATAATAAAATATCTAAATATTTGAATATTTTATGCATATATATATGTATAGGTAAGAAAAATAATTTAAAATTATTATTTTTATAAATAAAACCCATGCTTATCAATTTTTGAAACTTATGTAATATTTTACCCTAAAAACTTTTTTATTCACATATATTATAAATTATCTTTCATCATTTATATTATTAAAATATACCAAAATTTATTCCTTATTTTATATTATTGTCTTGAAATTATTTCAGAAGGTATATTTAATTTAAAATTACTACGATTACAATTAATTACCATGATAACAATGGGAATATTATCATTAACGAGTTATTTTACTAAAAATGTGTAATTTATATATAATAAAATGAATTAATATATTATCATTAATTTATAAAATGTAAATTATAATCATAAATATAAATATATTAACACCAATTCAATTTTTAATTAATTCTAAATATGATTAAGAACACTTAATGATAAGAGACAATGTTTATCTAAAAAATAGTTTATATATATTAAACGTAGTTATTTAAAAGATAAATTTCACATTTCCAAAATTTAAATATATTAATGAGAGGAAAAATTTTGGTTTAGAACACTAAATTTTGTAAATAAGGTTTATATTATATTTTTACTAAAACATAAATTACAGAATTAATAACTAGTAGCCATGTTAAAAACCCAAAATAGTATTGTGTAATAATATCATGGTAAATGAATCAAATCAAGTTTTAAACATGTTTTAAAATAAATCGATGATACCTTATCATCCCAAAACCATATAAACTTTGTTATATATAAATTTTAGGTCCATTAAATCTTCAATAGAGTAATGGAATCACTGATATGTAATGGGAATTTACACAAATGTCATTTCAGCCACTTGTAAAAGGGGCTTTTCATCACCCTATCAAGAGAAATAAAATTTTATAACTCTTCATGAATATTTAAAAAATTTAACCCTTTTAGAATTATTTTTAACATCAATAGGCCCCTGGTCTATAGGAATTATCCTAATCCTTTTATTTCCAAGAGGATATTCAATATAATCTTCAAGCTCTCCACATGAGTAATTCATAGTACTTGTTATTTTCTTTTTAATATCACTATAACCCCTAAAATAGTATCTATCAAAAAATGTATGATATCAATATTAATATTAATATTCTTGATGTTATTATTGTAATTTAATATATCTCTTCTACCTCCCTAAAAACCATTTGAAAAATGAAGTCGTTATCATTCGTTTATGCGAACTATCACCTCCACGAATAGAGGGTTATATTTTAAAAAAAACATTGATGATTCAAAATAGTAATTTTATTAAAAAATATAATAACAAAAATATTAATATTTATTAATATTTATTATTTTATTCTTAGACCCTCCCTCGCATTCTATGGAAAATAATGTGTACCCTATGTATGTGTAGACTACCACCTCAACTAAACATCATATTTTTATATTCCTTTACGACCTAAATGTATTTAATTCTTTATTTATTAAATGTATAAACCATATATTTATGAATCAATTAATATTTTTTAATTATGAGGTTTTACAATCTATATGTAATATTCATTATATATGGTTGTGTTAAATATTACCGCATTAAATGAACTTGTTAATGAACATTTTTTATATGAGTCCTTATATATATCTATGGAATTGTATATATTTTTGGTTAATATAATAATAAATATATATATTGTTACTATTAATGTATTTTACAACATCATTGAAAATGGTCAAAACATCAAGATAGTTATTGAAAAATTGACTTGATAACCTAAAGTTGTCATTTAAAAAGTATACTATAAATTAATAGCATATAGAAATAGATAAAACATGGAATATGAGATATATATGAGTAATTATATTAATAATTTTTTTAATAATATTAAATTAATTATTCAGGTTGTTAGGTGAACACACATAATGAATCATGATCTAAGGTATGGGTTTTGGATCTCAATTTAGCTTATTCAAGATATAATTCACATTCACCACATGATTCATTTTGTTTGTTAATATATTGTCCATTAATTTATTTTTTCATACTTTAAATTGAAATATAAGGTATTTATAATTACAATTCATAATATATCTTCATATTATTTTCATTTTAAAATATCTCAATATTGTACGATTGTGTTTAACTAAAACCCCCTTTCTTTGTGATTTATTAATACATACAAAACATCTTTCTTGTAAGTTTACATTCAACCAAAAAATTATTTTTTAATATATAATTCAATATATGGTAAATTAATCATCTTATTCCTAAATTTCACCTTGATGGATTTATTCCCCATAAAATTCTTCCACTTTTAGAATAATGTTCATTCCCTTTAACAATGAATTTTCATACTTTTCTATATTTCCCATACCCACCAATGTTCTATTTTATATTTTGGAACATAATAATGTGTTATATCATTTTAAAATCATACTTACCTTACTATTTTTTGAATATAATGTTTAATTTCATATTTTTGTGATGTTGTATTTCAACATGTGTATTTTAAAACCTAGAAATAAATCTTCCAAACATCCCCTATTACATTTGAGTTTCATGTTCTCCTAATGATTCCCCATTTTAATCAATATTAATTTAATTATTTTCATAATTATTCTATATATATCTTCGGACACACACACACACACACACACACACATATATATATATATATATATATATATATATCAAGTTTAATATTTCTATAGTTTGGGGAAAATATGTAATGTCCCCCTCCCCACAATGTTTACCCCTCCTAGGCCGACAAAGAGAGGAGAGAGATAGTGACCCCCTATGTCCGGCATCTTATAGGCCCTAGTTGGAAACTATCAAAGAGGGTATAGTAAACACAAAAATTGGAGGCATTAACCTATAAGAGAACACATGAAAAATATAGAGATAACACTAACACCAATTGACCCCTTCTTAGACTACAGTATAAAATAAATACCACATACACATATTTAATTTTATACAAGAACTACTGCAACTAAAAAAGAAAACCTAAAGTACCAAAATAAATTAAAATAGTAGTGACTAAAAATACCGAACAGCTCCTGCAACCCCAAGCTAGTAGCAACCAACATAATCTCCATCCTACTCCAACTGACCTGAAAATGGTTAATATAATAGTCAGAGAGTATAATATTATACTTAGTAGGATCCTCCCTTGATCATCTCGTGAGAAAGTAAAGAAATAATGCTAAATCACAGTTAATAAAAAGTGAAAATAACTCATTTCATAAATAGGTATACCATGTTCCCTGCATCACAATGGATACACTCACCAAATATCATATACAAGCATATATAATATAATAAAGAAATAAAGGGTACCCAACCACCACATCCCCACAGGTTTGTTGCTTTGCCCCAATGTTGCATGTCATGAGAATCTCACTTTAAAAGGCTCTCCTAAAGACACCTAGGTGAGCACCACAATAAGCACCTCGTGTAATGAAAACACCACATTCACGTAAACAAATTAACTCGGTATTTTCTAGAAGACACTGCATACTTTATAACATGTATCAAATGATTAGTATTATACCTCAAACCACTACAGCTCATACATCATGTTTGGATCTTCAAGCCATCACAACCATTAAACATTATACCTATAGTATAAATTAGGAAACTATATCTTTAATATATGTGTGTGAAATAACCACAAGTCATTACATCTCTCTATACATATATATGAGGAAAACTAACAGTCATGCACACCAATAATAGTAACAACCAAGATAAGAGATTAGGGCCAAAGTGGGAAGTCATCCATCTATCTTCCCACCTAGATGTTGAGGAAAACACCCCTAGGGATCAGAATCCCCAGGGTGTTAGTTTTCCAAATAGACATAGAGGTGTAGTGTATAGAAATAAATAAAAAAGTATGGAATATTCCACAGCTAACAACCACACCATGGGCATAACCAAGACTTTTACTAAATCATAAAAAATTTATCTCAGACTCCCAACTGCCACTACTAAGATGAGGTATCCTATAATAACACAACCATTGAAAGAGCTACATTAAATCATCATATCCATCTTTATCAGTTTCACATTATGTTAATTAATTCATTAAACATTAATTAACCATTATCATTTCCACATTACATTTCATTTGTATCAAACCAAAGTTCCATAAACTCTAAGCATAAAAAAACCAAGTCAATAGTTCCTTTAAAATTTAACATCATCATTGCATCCCAGAAAACCTAACATCATGGTTTAACATCATTTAGAAACAAGTTTATAAAAAACATTATCACATGTCCATAATTATAGGTTTTATATATAGAAAATTATATGCTTCCAAACAAAGGGGGGGTCAAAATGGTGTGTATACGAACCACCCATCGAGTCTTTTCCACCTATATTATGAGTGTATGCCCATATACCCTCAAGAATCTAATCATGGAAAGCACATGGCATACCCCTCATGTATTCAACTCTTTTGGAAGGAGGGTAAGCAAGACCATCAACCTAAAGCAGTGTGGATAGAAAAAATATAAAAACCCACAAGATTCAAAAAGTATCCAACAAACACATCTAAATCGTTTCATCATCTCTTATGTCCTCCCCAACACCCACAATCATAAACCAATGCATCTTCCGCCTCTAGGAATCAACTGCGACAACCACAACACACTAGGTCTTCCTTCCCCCACATTCCAAAATATCTCACTAGGATCAGCCATCCCAGGATCACAACACAACACAAGAATTAGGAAACAGACAACCTAAAAATTGTTCTTTTGGCCCAAAACAAGGTATTTTTCCTTCACACACAATGAGCACTCACAAATACACAGAATAAGGAACATGGCCTTTAAAAGAATGTGGGTAACTCGAAACCCATCAAGACATTATCTTTATCACCCAAATGTTCAATTATTCCATATTTAATTATCTGATTCAATTAAACAAGATCAGATTCATCCATTTTATTTATCATCAAGCATGAAAACAAAACTAGATTCATTAACATGCCTCTTTATCAATCGACAAAAAAATTATAATTAAACTCAAATATATATTATTTACTAATTTCTATGAATAACAACATGTTAAACAAGCATGGAATATATATCACTCTATCAATAAAATATAGTGGCAAACTGTTATCAGGGTATAAACCTACAATATACGATCAATGCCAATTTTTTACTCCTGTTCATTATTTATTATTCCAATTTAAATGTGTTCCAATGGATAAATCTTACTAACTATATGAATGCATATAAGATAGAATATTGAAGCCATGAATAACCATCCTTAGAAGATTTCTGACATTATTTGCATCAGATTATGCCAATACAATAGATCATGATCACCTCTCTCGTAATGACTACAACCACTTGGGGAATCCAAGACACAAAATCATCAACCAACACTCAAAAAAGGTCTTTTAGAAACCTTTAGATCACATTCTGTATCATGTAAACAATGATAAGAGGAAACAGATTGAATAACCCAGAAGAACTAAGGTATAACACACCTTATATCGAAGAGGTATCGAAACATCCTCATTTTACCAAGATAGGGGTCCACATGTAATATAAATAACTCCACTAAAATTGAGATCCAAGGTCCACATAATAATCAAACATATATATATATTGGAAATAATAGTTCGGGGTGCCTTGTACCATGAGAAATGAGAATAAACGAATGAAGGGAATAGCCCCCATCATAGAAGGATCATATTAGAGACTCACAGAATGTGAAATTTTTAAATTACCATTAAATCCAAATCTTAATAACCCATGCAGTGTGACCATGTAAAAACATTGGGACCCTTGGGGATTTAATGAAATGGGTTATCTTCTTTGAATCAACCGTAAATCCCTTAAATCGAGGCTTTGAATTCATTTTATTTCAAGGAAAAAAATAAAATGGTGGAAATAGTAGGAAGTTGGAAACACTATTTATTGGTTGATCAAGAAATTATATAGCACCTACTGATAAATGACTCACCAACAGATTACTCACTGATAGATTAATCGCCTACATATGACTCAGTGAACAACGAAGAGGACTCAGCGACATATGAATCACTAAAATATGACTCACCGAAAGATGACTCACAAACATATGACTCATAGAATGATGATTCACTAATGGATAAAGATGACTCATTGATAGATGAATAACCAAAAAACGAATCACTAAAATATGACTCACAAAAAAAATGACTCGCCGACAAATGAGTCACCGACAGATGACTCTCTCATAGATGACTCCTCAACAGATGACTCACCGACATATAACTCATCGATAGATGACTCACCAATAGATGACTCCTCAATAGATGACTCACTGACGGATGACTCACTAATAGACTACTCAGTGATAGATTACTGAATACAAGATGAATCCCTAATAGATGACTCATCGACAGATGACTTACCGGTAGATGACTGCCTGACGGATTACTCACTAATAGATGACTCACCAAGTGCACTATTCATAGATCTAGAAATATTGTTCAATGAATTTAAAATAATGAATCTTATTGGGAATTAGTCACATTGACCTCTGATAGCACCTCCAACACCATATTTATGTAATGGAATACACTGGAGTGGTCCAGGACAATATATATGATACCTCTCAAATCATTCTCATCATCGATAATCCAAAACCATCCCAGATAAGAAGAAAAAAAGTGTCCAAATAACCACCATTTGAGTGCTTCTCATAGATCTCGCCACCAAAGGAGATCAACTACATCCCCAAATGAACAACGTGAAACCATGGTAAAATTACATCTAGCTCCTAAATACTCTCCTAGGGTAGATACCTCTCAAAAGTGAGCAAGCCATAATAAGAAAAAGGGAAGTTATCTCATAAATCATAATGTTCTACAACTATAAGAAGAACATCATTACATGAAAATATCTAAACATTAAAAATTTTAGGGCACTAAGCACATATCTATGACTCATGTTCCCAATTACTCTCCTAAACGCCACCTTGCTTCCAGAAGACACGAACCAATGGCATATCACACCCATGCAATAACTTCATCTTACTGTCTTGGATCTCAACTGACCTTCCTCGAAGGTCGCATTATCATCATCATCAATATAACACCAATAGATGACATGAGAGTCATCATGAAGATAATGATGGAGATGTGACACAAGAAAAACATCATGTATCCTGCTTATCTACAAGGGATGTTATACAAGATATGCCATCACTCCCACACAATCCAACACCTCGAAATTCCCAAAAAACAGGGGACAAAGCCTACTCCCAGGAACAAACCTTCACTGCCTATGATGGGGATCCACCTTTTGAAACCCATGATCCCTAACATCAAACTCCAATGCTATCCTCCTATGATCAGCATAAGATTTTTGACAATACTGTGCTGCCTACATCCTCTCACAAATCACCTAAACCATCTCTATCATGTTTTGTACCTGTTCTGGCCCAATAATAACTAACTCTCCATCTCTATTTCAACACAATGGAGAATAGAATGGTCAGAAACACAAGGCTTCAAACAACACCATACCAATTCTGGAGTAGAAACTATTTTTTTAAGTTGACTCTACCAAGGGTTTGTGCCTCATCCACAAACCTCCAAAATCCCAAACATAAGAGCGCAACATGACTTCAGGTGTATGGATGGTCCACTCTATTAGGCTGCCCATCTACGGATAAAAACTACTGCTAAGGCAAAGCTGAGAACCGAAATCATGCTGGATACCACTCCACACCCTTGAGGTAAAAAATGAACATGATTGGAAATTACTATCCAAGGGACACAACATAGTATCACCACCTACTCATAATACTCGAAATCTATCTGACACTGATCAAAACATATGAAATTCTGATCCTTTCTAGTCGACACTATCGGAGGTTTCACATCTCGAGAGTAGTCAACTAAAAACCTCCTCTAATATCGAATAAGAGAAAAGAAAAGTTTCTCCTCTACCACTATCTTGGGTGTGGCCTATGACACAACTGCTTCAATATTAAATGAATTCACAACTACACCACACTAGGACACCTCATTCCCCATGAAACGGACTTCATGAGCCAAAACCTCACACATCTACATATTCACAAACAAATTTTGTCAATGAAGTACTCCAAAAACAGCATACAGATGCTCGGCAAGATCCTCCTCAAACAGAAAGTTCACAAGAATTTCGGCATTGAAGACCACCGTGAACTTATCCAAAAACTCATAGAACAAATTGTTCATCAACATCATAAACCCAACTGGGGAATTCGTCACACGGAACAACATCACAAAAAAACTCATCATGACCATGATGAAAATCGAATGTAGTCTTCAGGTTATCACCATAATTCACACACATTTAATTATATACTAATTGCATTTTGATCTTCAAGAACCAACGATAACAATTCAATTGATTGAATAAATCATCAATTCATGGAAGATGATAGATATTATTCATGCAAACTCTTTTCAAGAGACCTTAATTGATACACAACCACAAACTCTCATCATCCTTATTAAAGAAAAAAACAGGTGTGCCCAAAGGTGACAGACTTAGTCGAAGAAACCCGCACTATAACATGGGATTGAGCAATATACACATATCCCACAGTTCATAAGGCACCATCTTATATGGATACATCAATATATGAGATTATAATGATTGTAGATCGATACTGAACTCAATCACTCATCGAGTGGGTAACGCTACAACCACATCAAGAAAGACATTGCGGTACTCATCCAAAACCCTAGAAAACACCAACTGGTGAACCTCCAATGAACTTAGAATCATCTCAACCATCACATATGATATATAATGAACAATCCTCAGACCCATATTATAGACTCACTCACCACCAAACACCATTGTCTCTCCATCATCATCGAAAACCACAACCCACTTATTGAAGCAATCCTTAATAGCCTACACCAATTACAATTAATGCATGCAGAGGATGAAATCATATGATTGTATTCATAAACAAGTGAAATCTCACAACGAGCATTTCATCCCCAACACTAGCTCTAAGTCACAACATACTTCAACCAAGTCATGATGACCTCCAACAGGTGTATTAAATGCCAAGGACACTAGAATACTCTCTATCTCATGTCCCAATTCAAGGGAAATGGTAGGTGATATAAAGTAGTGTGTCTCTCCTAAATAAAACATGGCATACACCATATTTATAAAAATAAAAGTGTACCTCAAATGATGTTTGTATTTCCCAATGTTGTAAATGATAAATGATGAAGAAAATCACAACCTCCACCACGACCTCTCTGACCCAGCTAATGATGACCACCACAGATATTCTCTTCTCTATAAGGATGGGGATAATCTTGGTGATTTACACTGCCCACCCCATATACCCATTGGTTATATGAATATGGCACAACCTGTTACTGTTGCCTCAGTTGAAACTACATCAAAAGAGGAACTTGAATCAGAACACCTTACACACACTGACTACTCAGAATGTTCGGTCACTCACATTGCTTATTTCATCATCCTCAATAAGAAAAAAAACATGATCTATTGGAATACATATAAAATCCACTACACTAGTATAAATGAGATACTGATGGTTGGGACCTACCCTCGATCCAATATAAAATCATCCACCCAGAAAACAGAGAACCCCAATGCGCAGCTCTACTTTATAAGGAATCCTAACGACTCCCCTCTCATTATGATCCAGTTCTGGCTAAAATCCTATCAATGAAATATTCCCTTGCGTGCACCTCATGATACATATTCAACATAAATATAGAGACCAGGTGCTATATATCTGGACGCAAAGCCTCTTCAAAATGCCTTGCCCTGGCCTCAATATCTAGAAGTTGTTCTAAATTATATCATAAAATGTTTCTGAAATGGATTACAAAATCTATCATGATATACCTCCCCTATAAAAGGGTAAGAAACTCATGGATATAGGATTCCTTCAGGGTCGGATAATTGAATCTCGACCTTGATCATATCTCAGAACTCCACCCATGAGACTACCAACTCCTTTTGATCCTGAGTAATAAGAATCAACACTAGCTTGTTGCTCTACAAAATATTATCAAAACCTAAGACACCCAATACTCCTTCCAATTGTGTATTAAGCTAAATGTTATATAAACCTCTTTCAATCTGTCTTCCATGACTAAATCTAAAATGGTTCCCTCATACTTCTTCATAATCTCGAGATCAAACTCTGAAAGTGTCCTCCTCCACGTAGTGTCTTCTTCATCAGCCTATACTCTACAATGATCAACTAGAACAGCATTCAGGACATATTCTGTGTGAACCTGACAAGGATTTCAACTAGAATCCATTTATATAATACAATACAAAGATTATAAAATATAAAAAAGAATATCATGTGTACCCCACTACAATTTCCCCACTGGTTTTCCACATTTACCCAACGTCCCACATCCAAAGAATCTTACTCAAAAAAGGATGGCCCAAAGAAAATTGGGTGAACACCAAAACATGTAACTCATGAAACAAAACTAAAACATCCATGTAACTAATAAATCCAGTTATTTTCTAGGAGCAAACATAGAATGTATAATGTGTATCAAACATCGGGTATTATACCGCAAGCTACTACATCCCATCCACTGAGTAAGGATCCCCAATCCATCACAGCCTATACATGTTACAAATATAATAGCACATAAGAAACTATATATAGGATATATATGTGTGTGAAATAACCACATTCCCTTATATCCCCCTAAATATATATATTGGAAAAACTAACGGTCATTCACACCAGCACTAGTAACTACCAAGAGAAGAGAGTAGGGCCAAAGGGGGTAGTCATCCATGCACCGTCCCATCAGGTTGTTAGAGAAAACACCCCATAGGCCTCAAAATCCCTAGGGTGTTAGATTCCATAAATGAGAGGGTGGAGTAGCATACATAAACTGAAAAAGTACATAATATTCTATAACTCACAAAAACACTTTTGGAATAACCTATTCATAGAGTCAACCATAACTAATGTGTCTAAGGCTAGGTATCCTATAATCACACATTAATTGAAAGAGATTAAATAAATCATCTTATCCCTTTTTATAAGTTTGAAATTATGTTAATTAATTATTTAACCATTAAATAACCATTTTCATTTCCACATTACATTTCATTAGCATCACGCCAAAGATACATTCCATCCAAGAAAAACGAAACCATATCCACAGTTCCTTTAAATTGTATCATCATCATTTCATCCCTATCTTCTCTAACCCCATGTTTTAACATCATTATGTCAATAATATACTAAAATAATTATCACCTTTACATAATTTTAGTTATTCTAGAAAAAAACATTCTAGGATTCCAAGCACATGGGGCACAACACGGTGACTAGATGAACTACCCATCGAGTATTTTCTACCTATCCCTAGATTTAAGATTCTTCCACCCTCGAGAATCTAAATACAAAAAGCATGTGTAATACCCCTCATGTTTTCAACTTTTTGGAAGGAGGGTAAGAAAGAAAATCTACCCCAAACAGTGGGGAATGTAAAGTAGATAATCAAACAAAAATATTCAACAGGCATCCAACATTTACATCCATCTCGTTTCATCATCTCTTGTGTCCTCCCTCACACACACATACATAAACTGATTTTCTAGCCACTCTTGGTATTAACAAATTACACCACAAAAAATGGGCCTCAAATCCCCCAAATACCACAACATCTCTCTAGGATCATCCATCCTAGGCTCAGACCCCAACCCAAGCAGCAGGAAACAAACAACCTAACAACAGTGCTCTTGGCCCTAAACATGGAATTTACCATTCACCCACAACGAGCAATCAAAGATCCAAACAATAACTCAATTGGGATTTAAAATAAATATGTTAAATTAGAAACATTGAATGATTTATCTTTATTTCACTACTGATCCTTTATTCCACAATTTAATTAACTGATTCAGTTAAACATGCCTAACTACATCAATTTGATTTATCACCAAGCATAACATCAACAATGAGATTCATTAACATTCATATTTATATTTGGAAAAATAAATTAATAATTAATTATGGATTTACATTATTTACCAATTATAGTCAATAATGAAATGCTAAACAATAAAGGTATATATATCTTTTAATCTATAAAATCAAAAGGCAACCCATTATTGCAGTATAAAGAAATAGAATATGATTGATTCCAATTCTTTACTCTGGATCAATATTCATTTTGTCACTTTTATTATGGTCAAATGGATATATCATATTAACTATAAAACTCTACATAAAAACTAATATATATCCCAAAAATCACCAAACTCAAAATATTTTTGATATTATTTTTACGAGAATGGGCCAACCAATGGATCACAATAACCTCGCCCACAACAACTGCATCCACCTGAGCACACCGTTACTCAATCGCATCAACCAACACCCAAGAATGGTCCATTAGAAACATGAAGATCACATACTATAAAATGGAAAGGATAGTGGGAGGAAATATATTGAGGAACCCAGAATAATGAATGTATAACACAACTTATATCGAAGCTGGATCGACACTTCGGAGTTGCACCATGATAGGGGATGCGCATGCAGCAGGAAGAACTCCAGAGAAAACATGATCCAAGGACCACACCATAATCACATGTATCCTCAAGAAAGAAAGGTTTAGGGTTCCTTGTAACAACAGTATGGATAATAAATGAATGAGGGAAGGCCCATAGTTTAGAAGAATCTAATCTGAGTCTCACGGAATATGAAACTATTCAATTTCCAAAAAAGACACATTTCAATAACCCACATGGTTTGAAAAATTAAAATCGTTGTTACCCTTAGGGATTTAATTATATGAGTTATGTTAATTGGTTTTTCATTAAATCCTTTATAATTAGCCTTGGGAGGAATTTTATATCAAACAAAATTTCAAATAGGGGTAACTATAGGAAGATGGAAGCACTATTAAAATAGTTGATTTTAAAACACTATAGAACCTATCGAAAGATGAATCATCGACAGAAGAATCAGCAGCATTTGACTCAATGATATATGAAGATGAAAAACTAAAAGATGAATCAATGAAAGATGAATAACTGACAGATGAACCATTGATAGATGAAAATTACCCACCGATTGAAGACACACTGACAAATGACTAACCGACAGATGACTCAGTAACAGATAAAGATGACTCACTAACTGATGACTCACTGGTATATTACTCATCAATAGAAGACTCATTGGCATCACCAATAGATGACTCATTGGTAGATGACCCCTCAACAGATAACTCACCGATAGATGACTCCTCAATTGATGACTCACAGATAATTGACTCCCAAATAGATAAATCACACATAGATGACTCACCGATAAATGACTCACTATTAGAAGACTCACCGACAGATGACTAACTGACATATTACTCACCCATAGATGACTCACTAAAAGATGACTCATTGAGATATGACACACTGATAGATGACTCATAGATGGTATTGTTCACAAAACAAGGAACAATGTTCACGAAATGGAAATTTAGAAAAGTGTTAGAAATAAGTCACCATAACCTCCCAGAACACATCAAACACTAAATTTTATGAATTTAATGGACTTGAAAGGTACATGCCATAACATAATACTTGTTTTATTATCCCTTCAATATTCACACTTTTATGTAAACATGGCTGATGGGAACCTTCTCATTAATTATTTGTTGTAACTCTTCACCACCATAAAGTTTTTTGATCATGGTTATCTTAAAAAAATAATTATTATTTAATTAAGAATTATCCTTGTTCAATTATATATTAAAGAGACATAAAAACCCCATTCCTTAAATTACTATTTTCTCATTTTGAAAATCATCACCAATGTGGTTAGTTTTTATTCTTAATTATGCTTAATTGTTATCAATAATTTTGACAAACAATAACTCAATGATTTTCCCCTATATTTAAATAATAAAATAAGGATATCCAACGTTATTTAATTTATTCTTCTTCTTGTAATCCTTATGATATAGCCTTTGGTTTTTATTTGAGATATGATTATCAAACCCACTTCATTTTCATGGGTTTTATCATGCTTTTTCTATAAGTTTGTCTAATCCTCATATAGAAAATCATTTTATTTACATAATATAATTTAAATTATAGGATGTGAGATCATGGAATTATACATCCATCCAATTCATTGGTTAAGGATTTACATCTCATGAGATAAAATGAAATAGAATAGATAGTGAACCTAATTAATAATGGGACTCTATCCTCTATGTTTATGGGAATGGGCAGTGAAATCAATACCACATTGAACATTATTGTATGAACCCGGATCTTCATTTCAGGTATGTTTCTCTTTTTTTGGAGTTTTTGAGAAAAATATTGTTTCTGGAAATTTTTGAAGTACATGTTGTGTAATTTCTGAGTACACGCCATGTACTCTTCTCCGGCTCGAAGCTGTGTGTTGGCCATGTCCGGGACAAACACACGGTGTGTAGGGGTGACATGGAGGCCGATTTTGGCGATGTACAGAAAAACCTAGTACATGCCGTGTACTGTAAAATTACACACCGTTTACTTTCTTTTTTTCATTAAACAGTCCGGGGTCGCGCCTGATGCACAGAAGCAGCATCTTCTAGCTCTTGTTCGTCCGAGAGTACCGAGGATCTGCTAATCTTCGATGAGATACCGCCTATCAATCCATTATCTGATTCGACTTATGTCGATTTCGTTGGAATCGTAGAGGTGGGTTCTCCCTTCTGCTTGAGCCTTGTTATTCAATTCTTCCTCCTTCTCAAGTTATCTAAGGTTGAACATTTTGGGCAGTTTCCTAGATCTACGAAGTTCTAGAGAGAATCAGTCTTTGTGGTTCTAGTATATCGATCTCCTTGGATTGAGGTAGGTGGTTTGTACCTTTCGATAGAATGTCTTTGAGTATTTTTTTCAATTACGCCAATTCCCTTGAACAGGAACTGTCTGTCTTCCTGATTTTCCCATGATTGATTGCCTGCTTACTTAATTGCTATAATAAAGGTTTACCTTTGTGAATATAGTAGTTTTTGTTATACTTTGGATGTTTCCATGCTTGTTTTAATTGTTTGGCGTTTTCCAGTTTCCATGCCTAGTTGTATGATAGTGGAACCGTTGCTTTGTTGTGCTGTTGAGCCTTAGAATGAGATCGATGTAGTTTTGAGGTTTACTTGGACGATGCACACATGCAGAGAATGTTTATTTTCACACATGACAGTAAGAACATAGTGTCGTAGACCATAGGGAGAATGGACGTAAGGGATTCTCCATAGTGTCTTTTAATATGATGCGAGACCATAGAGGAAATTGATGATGAGTGCTTCCTCAGAGAGTCTTTAGTTCCTCAACACGGGCCCCAGGGGGAATGAGGTGTTGAGTGCTTCCCCAAAGAGCCTTTAGCATGATACGAGACTATATGGGGAAATGACGGTGAGTGCTTCCTCAGAGAGTCTACTCTTAGCTGAACCAGAGGGGTGAATCTTTCTGTGCCTCCTAGAGGGTTGCTAGTACTTGTAGGTTAAGCCATAGGGGTTAGGATTTGAGAGCTAACCAGAGGGTTAACTATTTTCCCACTTGTTGTTGGTCATTTACTTATGTACTTTATATGCTAGAACTGTGGATTGTAGTTGTTGTGTTCTTTTCTATTTACTTCATCTTATATTTTTACTTTCCATGTATTCATTGACTGTTAGGCACAGATCCGTGGGTGGTTGCCTACTGGGACTTTGCCTCACACCCTTTTTGGGCCATTCTTTTGGGCCCAAGCAGACTATGTTGTTGCAGGTACAGATAAGGGCAAGTGCCCTTCTACTCCAGCTTGTTGATTGCACTAGAGCTGGAGTGTATGGGACCCAGCCGAGGCTTGCGATGATGAGGAATTACCCATCTATTTTTCTTTTTCTGTTTCTTTATTACTTGGGTTCATTTGTATTTCATCACGTTGTTGTGTTTGCTACTTTCCTTAGAAACTTGTACTTGCTGCATCATGATCATCATTGCTATATATTCATTTCTTCTGCTGTTTGGTTTCAATTTTTGCGTATTTTTTACTGCTTCCACTGTTTATTGATGTTTTACTTACCTTGTATGCCTTACCTAATGAGGGCATAGTTTCCCCATAACATACCAAGTCCCTCGCTGCTAGTCCGCAGCCTCTGGCATTTGGGGAAATGTGCTTGAGGTTATGTGGTGAACTGCGTACGGGGCACTAGTGGAGGGGCTCCGGATTCGGGTCATTACAACGTGGTATCAGAGGGGTTTCTGTTCTCTTGATTTAATGTTTGGAGCCTTTAGCTAGGGGTTGGATGGATTTGGTACTTGGTATTAAGGTGTGCTCGGGATATTCTCACTCATGTACAGGGAAGGGCCATACTACCTCATTAATTGCATTTTGCTGGTTTTGAGATTTTAGGGTTGATATGATTTCACCTAGAGTGATTTACATGCTTTGTGTTCTTATTGCCTTGACTATTTCGGTTTTATTTATGTCGCAAACCGATGAGATGAGGGTATTCCCTCTCATGCATCATATAGGCACTTATATAAATCACATTACATGCATTATTTCCATGCCATCTAGGATGCATTAGCGATTGCATGCTGTTGTGATAGACTTTGTGTAGACTTTGTATATTTTTGTGATAGATGCTTGATAGAATCTCTACTAACTTTTTAGAGGATTGTTTGTATTCTGCTTTGCTTAAATTAATTCCATGTTTTGATTCACGGGGAGTATGGGCCCTTACGAATCGGAATTTGGCACCTCTCTAGCTTGTTTTTTGTGTTTTCTGGGTTCGGTGCACTTTTTGAACTACTGCCTATAAAAACCCAGAATACACGGCATATAATTTTGAATGCATGCCATGTTGTTTTTAGGCAGTGTCACTGACCGTGTGAGCAGGGACACACTGTGGTAGAAGTAACTGCAGGAACACGCCGTGTACGGTTGGTACACGTCGTGTAGTTTGGAGCCTTATACCCTGCCGTGTCACTAACAACATGGGTCGGGGAAGCTCGAGTAGAACACACCATGTTATAATGGAAAACGTTGTGTAGTCCTGTCCAGGTACCCGGCTGTGTCACAAACAACACGGGTCGGCGTTACCTTCTCTTAGACACATTGTGTGTTTTCCGAACAAGCCATGTAGTCCTTTCCAGGTACCCGGCCATGTCATGAACAACATGGGTTGGCGTTACCTTCTCTTAGACACACCGTGTGTTTTCGGCACACGCCGTGTAGTCTTGTTCAGGTACCCGACCGTGTCCCGAACAACAAGGGATGGTGTCACCTTCACTTATACACGCTGTGTTTGTTTAGAACACGTTGTGTAAGGTCCAGTTGTGTAGACAGTCATGTATTTAACAACACGGGCTGCCGAAGCCTTTTCTAGTTCATGTCGTGTTTGTTTAGAACATGACGTGCAGTCTCGGGATATGTCTGACTATGTGGGTTAGCTGTGTAAAAAGACTCGGGCAGGGGAATAGTTTTAAAGTACACGCCGTGTGTTGGGTCAACACGTCGTGTAGTTTGAGGTGTTACATGACCTGTAGGTAAGGGGTAAATGCCCATGTTAGTGGCTTAAGAAGACACGTCGTGTAGTCTTTATACACACCGTGTAGTCTTGTTTTGTAAACTTGTGTGTTTTCCTTCCCCTGTTCCCATCTTGTAATCTTGTGTTTCCAGTCCTTGTTTTTCTAATCTAAGGTTTTCTTTTGAACTTTTAGAGTTATGCCTCCAAGACGTCCTCCGGTTGTACGTCTGTCATCAGGCAGTGATCAGATGCAGGATATGGCTAATCCGGGACTTCCGGCCGATCCTCCAATCGGGCCAGCCTTGGCACTGGTTGTCATACCAGTTGCAGGCACTAATGCGCAGTTTAGGGAAGGTTTTATGATGATGATGTAAACCTTCTAGGTAGCACTGCCTCCAGCCACTACTATGGCAGACTTGACGCGGGTTTTTCAGCAGCAGCATCCTCCCATGTTCTCGGGGGAAGGAGGGCCTCAGGCTCCAGAGTCATGGCTGGAATCCATGATGACTATCGTCGAGCATCTGGAGACACCTCCAGAGAGGTGATTCAAGATCACTACCTACATGCTCCAAGACTCCACCATGAGGTGGTGGGATGTGATCTCACAGGCGGGTCATCAACAGGTTAAGGCTTGGGAGGAGTTTCACCGTGTCTTTTATGACTACTTCTACCCAGAGACCCTGAAGGCTGATCGAGACCGAGAGTTCATAATCTTAGAGCAGGGTACTCTTTTTGTCATGGAGTATTCCTCTCGATTCACCAAGCATCAGCATTTCACACCCCTCCAGGATGGGAGTGGGGTGTTCTTAGCAAGGAAGTTCTAGGATGGTCTCAGGTGGGAGATCCGCCCACAGGTGAATATCTTCTAGTTGACTTCCATAACTTCCATCATCAATCAGGCACTGATTGCATAGCACAATCTGAGAGACACTAGAGCTGCGAGCTAGGGTGGTTTTGCTTCCAGAGCTAGTTTTCCTCCAGATGACAGCACGAAACGCCATAGGGAGTCTACGCGCGGAGACCTGAGGAAGCGAGATGCATCGTCAGGCAGACAGGTTGTATGCTACCAGTGTGGTCTGTCAAGGCACACAAGGCCGCAGGGCCAGAGGGACCTCGTGGTGTGCCGATCTTGCAGCAAAATGGGTCGCCTTCCACATTTCTTCCTGGTAATCTCACCAGAAGCTGGTGACCGAGGTTATTCCATGACTCCTCATTCAGGAGCAGCACCACCAATTTCTCACCAGTCAGGGTACTAGAGTTCTTCTGGCCATTCGGACCGAGTTAGAGGTCGAGGACGTGGCGGTCAGCCACCAGTCCCTTAGCACCAACAAGGTGGATCAGCTCAGAGTGGTTAACCAGGGGCGCAGGGCTGCGGTGCAGGCCAGTCTTTCACCATGGAGAAGACCTATCAGGAGCAGGATCTCAGCCCTTCTACAGTTAAAGGTACGATTCTAGTAGCATCAGTTTTCTCTTCATCTCTTTTCGGTACTGGTGCTACTAATAGCTTTATATCTGTTTTTGTTGTGGAGAGCATTCTGCTCTGCATCTTTTCTTCTGCTGACTCATTAACACTAGACACACCTTTGGGGATAAGGACATCTAGTGTATACCATTTTAGAGAGTTCCCTCTCGAGGTTGTAGGGTATCGTTTCATATGGGATTTCTATGTCCTAGAGATAATAGGCTTTGATTTCAATCTCGGGATGGACTAGTTGGTTCCCTTCCAGGTAGTCATTGACTTTTATCACCACAGAGTGAGTTTCATTTCCCCAGAGGGTGAATCTTTTCTTCATAGAGGCGAATGGGATGTACAGGCGAGTCGAGCAGGAATAGAGCATCATGGGCTCGGAAGGGTGACAGCCTAGATAGATAGCCTTTATCAAGATGATCTGGGGACTTTTCAATTGGACTTTCCTCCAGTGGTGGATTGTTTCAGATACATCTTTCCAGAGGAATTTTTGTGTTATCCTCTGGAGTGTGAAGTAGACTTTTCTTTTGAGCTCATGCCAGGAGAGGAACCGGTTTCCATTCCTCCTTATAGGATGGCTACACTTGAGTTGCAGGAGCTCAAGAAGAAGATGGAGGAGTTGCAGGAAAAGTGTTTTATCCAACTCAATACTTCTCCTTGGGGTTCTCCTATCCTGTTTGCGAAGAAGGCAGATGGTACCCTTCAGCTTTGTGTGAATTATCGGAAGTTGAACCAGTTGACAGTCAAGAACTGATATCCCTTTCCTAGGATCGATGACCCCTTTGATCAGCTTCAAGGAGCCTGGGTATTCTCAAAGATCGACTTGAGGTCTGGTTATCATCAGTTGCGCGTTAGACCATCAGATGTACCTCTGACAGCCTTCCGGAGCAGGTTTGGTCTGTACGAGTATATAGTCATGTCATTCGGTCTCATGAATGCGCCTGCAGTTTTCAGGGCACTAATGAACCGAGAGTTCCATCCTTACATGGATTCCTTTGTCGTGGTCTTCGTGGACGATATCACAGTGTACTCTCACACTTGACACGACCATGCTACCCACCTTGAGATCGTTTTGAGTACACCAAGAGTGCATCGGCTTTATGCTAAACTCTAGAAGTTCCACTTTTGGATGGATCAGATTCACTTTTTGGGTCACTTAATCTCAGAGGCAAGAGTATCTGTGGACCCAGAGAAAGTGAGAGCTGTAGTTTCTTGGGAGAAGCTGAACAAAATTTTTGAGGTACAGAGTTTTAGGGCTGGCTGGATACTATAGACACTTCATTCAAGACTTTTCACGCCTATCAACACCTATGACGGGACTGACCAAGAATGGGGGAAATGTTCTTATGGTCCGATTCTTGTGAGTCAGCCTTTCAAGAGCTGAATGGGAGATTAATGTCAGCACCGTGACAAGTCATGCCAGAGCCAAGCCAGAACTACACTGTTTATTGTGATGATTCAGGTATAGGGCTAGGCGTTTTGCTTATACAGGGAGATGGAGTCGTTGCGTACGTGTCTCGGCAGTTGAGACGACATGAGAGGAACTACCCGACACACGATCTAGTGTTGGCAGCTCTTGTTCATGCCTTACATTGTTGGAAACACTATATTTTGGGAGATCACTTTGTGGTCTTCACCGACCACAAGAGTCTCAAGTATATCTTCACTCAGCATGATATGAATCTGAGGCAGTGCAGGTGGGTTGAGTATCCTCATTCTTTTGATTTCGAGCTTGCCTATACGCCAAGAGAGGGAAACATAGTGGTAGATGCGTTGAGAAGGAGAACATAGATTCAGGCAGTTCAGAAGGCCAGCAGTGAGTGGCAGCGGATGACTCTGTTCTTTTAGATGCATCTATAGGTGCAGGACAGATAGGGACAAAGCTTCTTATCTTCTGTAGCTGTTACCTCGACACTACTTGATTGGGTATGGATGAGGGACCTATCAAACTCAGAAGGCTTAGTCATGCGGGAGAGTGTGTCAGGAGAGGACCCTCTTCCTTGATGGACAGTGGGCAAGGATGAGATCTTGCATTTCCAGGGATGCGTATGGGTGCCAGCAGACATACACGAGGAGCTGATGTAGGATTTGCATTCCTCAGTTTAGGCATTTCATCCCAGCATCACCAAGATGTAGCGAGATCTTCATCACCAGTACTGCTGACCATGTATGAAGAGGGACGTTTCTTGTTTTTTCATGAGATGTTCTACTTGTCAGCAGGTGAAGGCAGAGCATCAACGACTAACAGGCCTTTTACTGCAATTACCCATTCTGGAGTGGACGTGGAATGATGTTGGGATGGAATTCATGATCACGTTTCTGAGGTCGCCTCGGGGGAACGATGTTGTCTGGGTTATCGTCGACAGGCTCATGAAGGTTTCTCACTTCTTTCCGATCAAGGAAACCATTAGTGTTGATGATCTGGGATGATTGTACATTTGAAAGATTGTACGTCTACATGGAGTGCCACACTCCATTGTTTTAGACAGGGATGTGTGTTTCACCTCTCGGTTATGGCAGGGACTTCAGAAGGAGTTGGGTACACAATTGCTTTTGAGTACAACATACCATCCCCAGACAGATGGTTATTCCGAGCATACGATCTAGGTGCTAGAGGATATGCTTCGAGCTTGCATTTTAGACTTTGGCAGTTCTTGGGAGAATCATATCCCTCTTGTGGATTTCACCTACAATAACAGTTTTTAGGCAACAATTTAGATGTAACCATAAGAGGATTTCTACAGTAGGCCATGCTGATCACCCTTATGCTTGCTAGAGGCAAGAGAGGTAGCTTTGTTGGGACCTCGTCTTGTTCAGGAGACTTTAGGGAAGTTAGGATGATTTGGAAGAGGATGGATACAAAACAGTCTCGTATGAAGTCTTATGCTGATCAGTGGAGGCCACCTCTGGAGTTTGAGGTCAGGGATCAGGTTTTCTTGTGTGTCGCACCGAGGTTGGGACACAAGGGGATTCAAAGACAGGGTAAGCTTTCACCGCAGTACATCGGGCCATTTGAGGTTTTGGAGAGAGTTGGTCCTGTCACCTATCAGTTGCATCTACCTCAGAGCTATCGGGCCATTCACGACCTCTACCACATCTATCAACTCTGATATTACTTTTCAGACCCGTCTCATGTCTTTTATCCCGAGGAGGTTGAGCTCGAAGCGGATGCATCGTTTTAGGAGCATACCATTTGGATTGTCGATCGCAGTATGAAGGTTATCTGTGGGCGGTATGTCCCTCTTGTACGGGTGCTATGGCAGCATGGGAGAGTATAGGACGAGACCTGGGAGAGGGAGGCCGGTGTATGATGGCAGTGGCTGGAGCTGTTTGGGGTTTCTTCTTCTACGAATCGCTAGGGAAATTCGGGGACAAATTTCATTAAGGGGGGAAGTTTGTAAGAACCTAGATCTTCGTTTCAAGTATGTTTTTCATTTTTTTTCGAGTTTTTGGGAAAAATAATGTTTGTGGAAATTTTTTAAGTACATCCTATGTACTTTCTGAGTACACGCCATGTACTCTTCTCGGGCTCAAAGTCGTGTGTTGGCTGTGTCCATGCCACACACACGGTGTGTAGGAGTGACGTGGAGGCCGATTTTGGAAAGATTACGAAAAGACCTAGTACATGCCATATGCTCTAAAAGTACTTGTCATGTACTTTTTTCTTTTTCATTAAATGGACTGGGGTCATGCCTGATGCATAGAAGCGTCTTCTTGTAGGTCTCGTTCATCCGAGAGCACCGAGGATCCACAAATCTTCAACGATCTCCCACATCTCCGCCCGTTCTCTGATTTGAGTTCATTCGATTGCGTTGGAAGAACAGCGGTGGGTTCTCTTTTCTGGTTGAACCTTTTTTTTAATTCATCATACTTCTCAAGTTATCTATGTTTGAACGTTTTTTGCATTTTCCTAGATCTACAGCGTTCTATGTAGAATCAGTCATCGTGGTTCAATTATATCGATCTCCCTGGATCGAGGTAGGTGGTTCATGCATTTCTGTAGAAATTCATTGAGTATTGTTTGCAATTGCACCAATTCCCTTAAACAGTAATTGTGCACCTTCCTTTTTTTCCCTTGATTGATTTCCTGCTTGCTTGATTGCTATAGTAGAGGATTTCCTTTGCGAATAGAGTAGTATTTTTATACTCAGGATGTTGCCATGCTTGTTTTGCTTGTTTGGTGTTTTCCAATTTCCATGTCTAGTTGTAGGATAGTGGAACTGTTGATTTGTTGTGCTGTTGAGCCTTATAATGATAGCCAAGTAGTTTTTTAGTTTACTTGGACGATAAATGCGCGCTGATCATGTTTATTTTCACATAGGACTCTGTGAACCTAGTGTAGTATACCATAAGGAAAATGGACATAAGGGCTTCTCCAGAGTGTCTTTTAATACGATGTGAGACCACAGGGGGAATTGATGATGAGTGCTTCCTCAAAGAGTCTGTAGTTCCTCAACATGGGCCATATGGGGAATGAGACATTGAGTGCTTCCCCAAAGATCCTTTAGCATGATATGAGACTACAGGGGGAATTGACGGTGACTGCTTCCTTAAAGAGACTACTCTTAGCTGAACCTGAGTGGTGATACTGTGTGTACCTCCTAAAGGGTTACTAGTACTTATAGGTTGAACCATAGGGGTTAGGCTGTGAGAGCTACCCAGAGGGTTACCTATTTTGATACTTGTTCTTGGTCGTTTACTTGTGTACTTTATATGATAGAACTGTGGATTGTAGCTGCTATGTGCTTTTATATTTACTGCTTTCTGCACTTTTACTTTCCATGTATTCATTGACTGTTAAGCACATATCTTTGGGTGGTTTCCTACTGGGACATTGTCTCACACCCTGTTTGGGACATGCTTTTGGGCCTAAGAAAACAATGTTGTTGTAGGTATAGATGGGGGCAACCTCCCTTCTACTTTAGGTTCTTGATTTCACTAGAGATGGAGAGCATGGGACCGAGCCGAGGCTTGTGATTCCGATGAGTTTCTCATCTATTTTTCTTTTGTTGTTGCTTTAGTACTTGTGTTCAATAGTATTTCAGCACATTGTTGTGTTTGCTTCTTTCCTTATATACTTGTACTTGCTGCATCATGATCATAATTGTTATATATTCATTGCTTCCACTATTTGGTTTCAGTTATTGTGTATTGTTTACTACTTCAGATGTTTATTGATGTTTTCCTTACCTTGTATACCATACCTAATAAGGGCATAGTTTCCTCAATAACTTACCAAGGCCCTCGCTCATAGTCGTCAGCCTCTGGCATTTGGGGAAAAGCACTTGAGGTCATGTGGCAAACCGGGTACGGGGCACCAGTGGAGTGGCTCCGGGTTCGTATCGTTATAATAATCCACTATTATTTCAACACCCTGGATATTTTATGATATATTTATCTTAAAATAAATTTAATTTCTTTGATATCTTGAGATGAATGAAACCATGAGTCTAAATGAACTATAATATATTATACCATTTTAACCTAGTTGTTATGTCATCAGAGTGAATATAAATATTGTAATTTCTATAATTTTTTGTAATATTTTTAGAGAAAACAAAAGTACTGTTAAATAGGTACTCAACTTTCAGTAAAGTCAATATTTTCTTTAAAAAAATATTCTTTTCCGTGAAAATGGATTATATTGAATTTTTGATCAGATAATATAATTAATTTATGACAATTTAGGATTTTGTGTTAATAAAATGAAATTTATTGTATAAATAATAATGTTAAAATCGTATTATAGTTAAATATTGAGAATATTAAGAAAAGTTATATTTTTCAACGAATAGTAAAAATTACTAATATATATTGAAAACAGAATTTTTGTTCCAAGAAAATCAAATGTTTATTTTTTAAAATGATTTAAAAATTTAAATTAGGTCAAAAAAATTATTATTAATAATATTATGGATATTATAATTAATTTTATGTTGAAAACTTTTAAACATTTTATACTAAAGAAAATAAATTTCTTGGAAAACTGTTATTCATCGCTATTTGTGGGTTTAATTTTAAATTAAATTCTACAACTTCTATGAACTAAATTTGATATAATGGATTCCATATTTATATTTATAATTTTTTAATTTTAGAGTGAGTCTACTTTAATTATTGTATATAATTAATATTAAAAATAGATCAAATTTATCACTGTCATTACGGTTAAAAAGGGGTTTACCATGGGGAACCAATAAATAAGGGTATGTGTTCTTATTAGACCAGTATAAATAATATTTTATGGTCATATATAGACCACAACCTTTCCCAAATTCAATTATATGTCCATTTTAAATAATTTTACTTTAGCATGACTTTATTATATTTAAATATTGTAGGAAATTTGAAGTTTACCCTCTCCCTCAAGTATACAAGGACCCTCTCCTTCTTATTATTTACACTACATTGGTCCATATAGAACAACCAATACATTAAAAATCAACATAAAAACAACCCTATACACTAATTAGATGTCATGACATTAAACGACAAATTCAAGAGTCCTTATGAAATGATCTAATGGAGGCCTAATACATATGATATAATGATCCTATACTAACTATATCAAATTATTTATACCAATTCCTTCTTTAAACATATACTATTCATTATAAAATAATAACTTCAATATATTTGTGACACAAACATTTTATTATGATTAGGTCACCACCTTTTTCACCCACTTTTCTATCAAATTTTATGTAAATGTATCGTTTATGCGTTTGTGTGTACTAGCACCACCTCGTAGTGATACAGTTAATTTTCAATTATCATAATTATTTGATGGATATTATGATGTGTTTACTATTTATATATAAATTTTATAGTATAATTATTCTTCTGAAATTATGACATCATATCTTCCTATATACCTTCCCATTCCTTAGAAAATGATAACGTCGCTTGTGTGTATGTCTGGACTATCACATTCATGAAGTGATGTGATTCGCATTTCATTTAAGATTTACATTGATAATAATAGTGATAAAATTTATAAAAATATATGATATATATATATATAAGTAAATATTTAATAAATTTTGATTTTTATTTAACTATCCAACATTTCATTCATTGAAAAGTGTAGACAAAATTCATGTGTATGTGCATCCTTCCATCTCTATGACTAGTGTGATTTATTTTTAAATCTATAAAGTTTATTGTTGAATATATATGATATTTTATCAACGGATTTACATTTTTTAGTTTATATAAACATGATCATAGTACAAGTATCAGAACTACCAAATTTTAATGCTCATGAAAATTAAAAAGGTTAACAAAATGAAACAAACACATTAATAAAGATTTTTTTATAAATGGTTCTTGAAATGATATAATTGGGTCTTATATAATATTATATGTTTTAAATAACACTGATATATAAATATAAAAAATTTAATATTGTTATACCATAGTTTATAGAACATTCGAAGCAAGCCAACCAATATGTAAGGAATTTTTTTCTCGCTTTTAATTATGTGTGACATGAGACTTATTCACCAATTATTTATTTTATATAGTATATAAAATATCAATTAAAATATTTTATGGTGATTATCATAATAATTATGGGTATTTACATATAAATATAATGTTCTTAATTTCACAAGGTTTTGATTGAAAAGTTACCAATGTGGTAAGATATTTTTGTCATAATCTCATTTTTTTATTGATGTTTTCATCATAGATTTTTTATGATGAAATTCTATGATATATATCTCAAGAATCACATGAATATATATAACTTATTGTTATTTCAATAGATTGAATTATATCTATTCAATTTACACTGTTTATAAAGTTAATATAAGAAATTTATATTTTTATAGAAAAAAAAACATTATTTCCCTTTTAGGTTAATAATCCATTTTCGTTCATATCCATGTTTTCTAAAAAGTTTTTCATTATTGTTTCTTAATTTTACCCTATTATTTTAAATGTAATTTTTACCCATCATTTAATTTTGGTTAAAATTGATTTAAAATAATCTTGTTTTCATTCTCCGAATTGTATACTTTTTAATTTTTACTAAAAATGTGAGAAGAATATTTTTTTTATGTAAACAGTATGAATATGGATTCCCTCCACTATGAAAACTTAGAGATTTGAAACCACCTTTAATATTTTTTTTGATTATTTTTAGAGATCATGTTTTCCTTAATATCTTGAAAACCTTAATATTTTAAATAATGAATATCAATATGGATTGGTGTTTATCCTCATGAAATGTCCTGGTGATCTATTAAAGGGATTTTTTATTCAATGATAACATTGTTAGAAGTTAGTTATTCCTTACTACGGATACAGTCCAATGATATTGTACACATTAATTATTTGGATAGATTAAGAAGATGATGATTTAAGGATGAATCTATGAAAACCATTTCTTTCTCATGTGTTAATTTGGATATGATAAAACCTTTATAAAACTCATTTATTTTAAACTAGTTATGTTATGATAATTGATTAAATTTTTATAAACTAATTTTCTTTTCATTATCTGTGATATTATAAATATTTTATGATCATCTAGAACTTATATGTTTTATTTTAATTATGTTATCGGTGTTTCTATAATTATATAGTTTTTTAATGCATCGAGTAATGATGGATATCTCAGTAGATAATAAGGATTGAAATGTTGGGTGAACATAGTTTAGTATGGGATAATGTCAAATATCATAGATATAGTAGTGAGCCATGATTTTGGATATGATAGAATGGACAGTGAACCCAATCCTATTAATTAATATTGGATGTGGGACTTGAATAAGGCAATTATTTTTTATTTTTATTTTTATGAAATATAAATATATTGTATGCTAATGTTTCTCTCTCAAAGATCATATTAATTTTCTCCTTTCTGATTCATGCCTTATAAAAAGTCATGATTTTTTACATGACTCGAGATTATGACATATGATATTTGTGGTATGGGTTTCCAATGTTAATCACATTTTATCATACCGTTATGACAATTTTAAATTTATTTTATCACTGATATCTCAAATTTTTGTCTTTATAGAGCTTATGATCTCACCCTTTCTTCGGTTTCCATTCCTCATGTCATGATTAAAGTATTTATGTCTGATATGTTTAATAATGTTTATAGTTATGCAAAACACAGTGAAAGATGATTTAGATCTCTTATGAAAATATTTTTTTATGTATCCAAGTTTTCAAAGACACTTAAAAAATATGATTCATTCTTGGATAATGATGTAAAATATTGATTATCAATCAAATAACATGTATTAATTATTATTGAAAATGTATGAGTCACTATAGTTAGTATCAAATCATGGTTTTGTTACTGTAGAAACTATCATGACAAAAAATTAGTGATAATCTTTAGGAAAATTCATTATATAGGAGGACATATTATGTTATGATAATGAAAGGAGTGTTCTTTTCTTAGAAACAAATCCCTTTATTGATACTAAAAGTGGATGTGTTTTGGTAAAAATACATCTAAGGGTAATATAAAAAACAAGAGTAGGTTGAGACTATCTATATAATATTTCTAGAATAAGGTGAATTGACCGTATTGTACACCTATTTTTTCAATCCTATGGGATATAAATCAGTTAGATCACATTTTATTTATAAATCCTTGTGATGTATTTGAGTAGATAATGACCATGAATGACCTAGTTTAATCCTAAGGAGTCATATATTGAAAATAAGGTGTCATTATTTTGACATCTAATAAATGATTTTTCATGATTATAAGATTTACCACTATGATTATTATTTCCCATATTTTGATTTTTCATTTCCATCAATGGTCATAACTGAAAATAACAATGATAACATTGAATTTGATAGACAACATGGTGTTTATGAGAAACCAATTCGGAAAATGGTGATAGTGAAAGACGTTACGATTAGTCCTACTCTATTGTCATGATATATAACTAAAAACATGTTCATCATATAACTCTAAAAATCCCGAAGATAAGAAAGATATAGCTTAATGAGCTCTTAGGTAGTGGAGACCATGGATGAAATAATGATCAATTTCCTTCATGTCAGAAATGTGGAAAGGGACACATCAAAAAATTTATCAATGGAACTGGAAAATGTTTTATGTGTTGAAAATAAGGGAATAGTTCAATGAATTGTTGAGAAAAAAATAAGAGTACAATATAATGAAAATATATTTCATTCTACGATGATATTTATAGTTGATTGTATTCAATTTTGAGAACTGGGTAATTAACTGAGTAAATTACCTTGTTTAGAGGCTAACTCCTATACCAAGGATGGTCTTATTTCATTTTTTAGTTTATAAGATTGTTCCCTATGAAAATATTATATAAGATTAATATGTTGATATTTTAATCATGTATATGTTTTCATTATATTAATCCCATAGTAATTGATAAGTATGTGATGTGAAATTTGAAATTCATAACCAACAAATGATAATCTATCAATGAAGCCTTGAATTTTAACTTCCAGTGGTATTACATAAATTTTATAATTTCTTATTAACATACCAAATTCATCTTTTTATCATATGGTTGTGGAGAAACTCAATATCAGGGATATGACTGTTGTATGATATTTTGTTGATTTTTTTCAGAAGAGTGATCTATTCTGCCTACAAATCGTGAATTTGAGTTTTAAATATAACTCATTACTAGTGTAACCCTTATTTAAATTAATAATAATATAATTGAACCTATTGAGTTTTATTAATTAGAGAAAAAACTCCATGAGAATCTTGATAAGGGGTTCATTTCGCTACACGAATCATAATGGGTTTGACCTGTAGTTTTTGTAAGAATATTTATAGATTATTGAGACTCTTAATTTATTTTGAATAACTTAATAATATCACTTTTAAGAATAAGTATCCTCTTCCACATATAGAGGTTCTTTGAATCAAATATTAGGAGCTGAGTATTTTCCTTTGAATTTTTTTTATCTAAATATTATCAATTTTGGATCAAATGTGAATACATACACATGAAAAACAAAAAAAAGTTGTTGACTTTATAATATTTTATTGATTCCATTTGGTCATACTAATTACCCCACTACCACCACATATTTAATAAACCATGTCTTTATATATTACCTTAATAAAATTCTATTAATCTATATTAACACCATTTTTATATATTCTATGGGTAAGAAAATTCATGAATACCACCTGAGTATTATACTAGAGGCCATAAGGAAGGAATTATTTTATGGAAAACTTACCACAAGTCAATTTGGGATACAAAATGTTTCATTTTGTTGGTTTTATATTCTAAATTGAGGTTATATTAGCCGATCAATCCAAGATGGATTTTATTGAATGGTTTCCCAGACTAAGCATTATGACTACGATTAATAGTTTTCTTGATTTTGATTGATATTATCTAATGTTATTAAACAATTCTCACATATCTCTAATCCACACACCATGTTAATTAATATGAGATAAATGTTCCTTGAACAGATGAATGTATGTAAAATTCCAAGAAACTATAGAGAAGTTATTTAGTTCCCCTATTCTTGCACTACCTTTTAGCAGATAATGGTTTTTGATCTATAGTGATTCATTGAAGTAAGGAAAATTATGATTCCACATATAGTATGATATGGTAATGGAACATGCCTTATGATTATTTATGTTTCCGGATAAAAATTCCCCAACCCATGATTTATATGTCACTGGTGTAATTTTTCTAATAATTATATGAAGTCGTTAACATTACAGAGAAAGTTGTGACACATATAAAGATGATAAAATTTTAAAGTAAATATTCGTTCCTATATTTTATAATATGGGCTAAACAATTTTTTTTACTTGATTAATGATTATAACTACTCAATCCATTACTTTCCTTGTAATCTGAACAAGGTGGAAAATACATTGAGTTACAAGGATCATGCATGTATATATATTATGAGGATCATAAAATACCGATAATTTTGTATTTAAAAAATATTTTCATTGAATTCATCAACGAACCGGAAAAATATAAACTTTATAAAATTATTTTTCAACCCTAAATCCATGTGAATATTATATAGACAAAAAAGGAAAATGTAATGATATAAAAGTAGGTGATAAGTGTTCCTAATTTCAAAAATAATTATAATGGAATTATTATTCTTGTAAAACATATATGTGTTCAATCCATACCGGATTTAAAGGTGGAGTTGTTTGATGAAGCTCATAGTTCATCATTCTCCATTCCTCCAAGAAATATAAATATTTATGGAGATCTAAAATTGTATTTATGGTGGGACAAAATCTAGAGTGATATTTCAGAGTATGTATCATAGTGCATGGTATGAAATTATTTTAAGGCTAAGATATAGAAGTCTAAGGTGATTATAAAATCACCTTACACAACATAAAGTAAATGTTATAACATCATTATATATTTTTTCATTGGACTCTGCAAAACATATAAAGGTCGTAATCATATTAGGGTTCAAGTTTACCTCATTATAAATCCACCAGGATTTATTTATATTATAGATTATTTCTCTCTTGATTAAATTAATGGATTATGAATTAATAAAGATGTAAGTTTCTATTGAGTACCACATTCTATTGTGAGTAATTTTAATCTATGGTTTACCATGGTGTTTTGATGAACTCTTCATTATTCTATGTATTTAATGGTGTGATTAATATACATTATCACCATCAGATAGATAATCATTACAGGAGAACCAATATAAACATAGAGGATATATTCATGTTTTTTTCTATGTATTTAAAATTTTGTTTGGATCAAAACCATAATATGGTCAAGTATTAATGGAATAATATCTTTAACATTAGCATTTAGATGAATCCATATGAATTACTTTATGGAAAGAAGTGTAGAACTCAAATATTTTCGATTGATAATGTAGAATGAAAGATATTAGGACATAACATATATATGTAAATGAAAATTAAGGTTAGATCTATTTAGAAACGCATTAGGGTATCTCAAAATTGACAGATAAGTTATGCTGAAAATACTCATTAATATCTCGAAATAGAAGTTGGTTAGAAGGTATTCTTAAGAATTTCTCAATGGAAGAAGATTATATGGTTTGGAAATAATGGAAGTTAGATCCCAAGATATATAATCCCATTATATAATCTTTATCATGTAGTGATTATAGAATATTACTTATCACTTTCACTAAATCTCTCTGAAGTTCACAATGTGTTCTATCTATCTCTCCAATGGAAGTGAATAACCAATCCATCATGTGTTGAACATTTAGTTGATACCAATATAACATGTCCTACCCTATAAATAAAAATGAATATAAATATTTTACCATATAGATAAAGAGTTATGGACCAAGACTAATAAAATGTGTAATTTTCACTATTGGAATCTAAAATTCAATATAGCTACAATGGAGTCGATTATATGATGGAACATAGATATCCTCATTTTTTCATTTGAGTGATAGAATTTTATACTTGAAATTAATTCTAATGGTGGTAGAATATAACACCTTGAGATTTTATAATATATTTCTCTTCAAAAAAAAATAATTTCATTTATATAATTCAATAAAAGAAACCATGAGTCCATTTTAATTGTTAAATTTTATGCAATTATAAACTAAATATTAAACTGGTGGAGTGTATATGAATAACAAAATTTTCAAAATTTTGTATAAAATTTTTATATAATGAAAATATCCTTATTATTATGTTCTCAATATTTAGTAATGTTATTATATTCTATAACAATACATTTTTTCAACAAAAAGGTTTTTATTTATTTTTCACAACATAATATAATTAATATCTAAAACAATTTGAAAATTTATTTTAAATGATTAAATTTATTTTTAAATCATCATTTCTAAAATAATATAGCATTGATTTTTTTCATTGTTATAATATTATTTATTTTGAAATTTGTAAAATAAGATATGTTTATTTATTTCATAATGAATAATAAAAATTGTAAAACATAATCATCAAGATTTTGGTTAAAAATAATTTATTGGGGGTTAAACAAAGAGATAAGGCTACATATTTCAATGAAACATGTTAGAATAAAACATTTTGGACATATATCCACCTGATAATATCCTAAATTTGAATATATGTCCATTTGGAATAAAACATTAGTATTATTTTGTTGTATTTAAATATATTAAAAAATTCCATGTGAGTTCTCTCACTCACTTATAAAAACAGAACCACCTCATTGTACCTTTTTACACCAATTTGAGCCATATATATCGTCAAAACACTAAAAAAATATATTAAACATCCTTATACATGGAATACAGCATCTTGTATTCTCAAAATTTCATTCCAATGGTCCTTAAAAATGATACAATAGAGGCCTGCTGAAGAATAGATAACCATCCTACATGATCTCTTTAAAAATTATTTATTCTTCTACCTCCATATAATATATGGCTTCTAAAATAAAATAGTGAATTCAGTATTTATAATATACATAAATTTTTTTATGATTATATATCCACCACTATTCACCATATTTTCCATCATGTGTAAAGTGAAAGTATCATTCATGGGTATGTGCGGACCCTCACCTCTACATTGTGATATAAATAATTTTTCATTACAATATTTCATGGATGGTTATTATGTTTGTTTTAATTTTTTTTATGATATTTATGAAATAATTATTCTACTTTAATTATAATATCATATTTATTTTCTTACCTTCCCATTCATTATAAAATGATAACATCACTCATGCATACATGTGAGCTACCTCCTCCACGAACGGATGTGGTTACTTCCTCATTTAAAATTTAAATTAATTGTAATAAGGATATATTTTGTAAATATATGTCATATAATAATAACTATGTGATGTTTAATTAAAATTTTCCTTTCATTCAATCTGTTTTAGAAAAGTGAAAACATCATTCATGCATTAGTATGACCTACTATCTCCATGAATAGTGCAATTTATTTTTCTCTATCTACCTTTTATGGATGAATATAAATAAATATATAATTAATTTATTTTATAATTATATAATGATTTTAATTATTGATAATATTTAACCATCATTTAAGTAAAAGGATTAGAACAAACAAACCAAGAATCTCATGAAAAATGAAACAATAAACACTTAGATACTGTAATTTTAAAATTAATTCTTTATTAATGGGTGTTGAAATTTTATAATTATTTAATATATAATATTATAATATATAAATTATTATGTTATATAATTATTATTAATAAATAAAATTTATATAAGATTTTATAAAACTTTTGAAGCATGACTAACTTACGGTAAAAGAAATTTGTCTCACTTTTGTTTCTATTAGAGCCATGCCATAGTCACCACCGATTTATTTTCTCTAGTATATATACTATCCGTGAATATCATTTATGAATATACTCATGAAAATTATGGATATTTAAAAATCTATATAAGTTTCTCTATTTCATGAGGTTTTGATTTGAATGTCACCAATGTTGTAAGGGATTTATGATTCAATCACATTGATTATCGGGATTTTTACGATTAAGTTATCGATGATACAATTTTATGACTTATTTCAAAATAATCCCATTAATATTATTCTAATATTTTTATTTATACTTATTACATGTTTTCCATTCATTTTACTCTCTTTACCAACTCATTATTATGAATGAATTTGTTTATGGAAAAATGAATTTATTTCACATCTTAGTCCAAAATCCTTTTTCATCTATATCCATGTTTTCTAAAAATTCCTTCATGAGTATTTCCCATTTTCTCCTATTATTTTTTAAACAAATTTTTTCCAATGATAGGATATTTTAAAATATTTTTTAAGGGGATCTTTTTAACATTCTTCAATAGAGGTACTTTTGGATTTTTAACAAAAATTTGAATGGATTTTTTGTTCTAAGATACAAAAAAGGATTGCAGATTCTTTCCATCATGACTAATAAATCAATTGAAACTTACATTATAATTTTCCAGGATTCTTTTTATATAAAATCTATCCTTTAATATTTGGTAAATTTTTATATTTTAAATCATTTATTTCAAATTGGAAATGGTATTTTCCTTAAGAAGATTTATAGTAAAATATTAAAGGATGTTTTATCTATGATATAAACCTTTGGTGTTACATATTCTTTATTGGAGATATGATTAAATGATACCCTCGACATTCATTCTTTGTATGAATTTTGATGATGATGATTTTTGTACAATTCTATGAACTCATTTCTTTCCTACCTGTTAATTATGTTATGATGAATCCTTTAGGAAACGTGCTTTTTTTCCTTGCAGTATGCTATAATGAAATTATTATCCATGGGTAATGCCCAGGTTAAATTTTTATGATCATTTATTAATCATATATATTATATTCATAATGTGATGGGTTTGATCAAAATTCTATATCCCTTCGATTCTTTAGGTAAAGATAGTATCTCAGGATATAATAAGTAGTAGAATGGGGACTGTACCCACCTCAGTAAAGGGATTTTACACTATAATAGTTGTAGTATTTAACCGGGACTACAGATATGATGGAACAAGAAGTAAACCAAATCCACAATCATTTTCTTGGTAGCGAACCTATACTAATAAATTGGTTTTCTCTATTTATGTTTATGTATTAAAATTATGTATTATTCCAGTATTATTCTATAATGGCTCATGTTATTTAATACAATTTTTCTCCATTTATTATGTACATCCATGATTTATGCCATGACCCAATATTATGACCTATTGCTTATTTTTTATGGTTTTAAAATGGTAATCTCATGTTATTATGCACTTATGTTCATGATATGTTTAAGTAATCATTAATATATACCTTGTTTACCCTTACTAATCATCTGAACTAACCCTTTCTTATGGATCCATTCATCTGGTTATGAAGATTATTTTAGGTATGATATGTCATAGAATGGTACTAGTTACAATTAAATATATGGGATATAATGTATATATTTTAAGAAAAAATAATTATGTATTCATGTTTACAAAGAAACTAAACATATATGATTCTAGAATGTATTTTAGTGTTATTTATTGAATACTTATCTAATAGGATTTAATATTTATGTATAAAAATTATGGTTTAATATAATGATAGTCTTTGAATTGATACTTGACTTATGATTCTGATTTCCTGTTTAATATTTCATCAACATCTTTATAATTCTATGTTATTATGATAAAATTTCTTTATGTTGTGTTTACATGATTATATAACACACTTATAACATGGTAAAAGTCTATTATTTTATGTTTATATCATTTGTTATCATGTATTATAAAAAAGTATTGTTGTTCCATCTTATTCCTATGATAAATTTATCCCTTAATCATGATTTCTTATATGATTATGATATTACCCTTGAAGACATATGGAGGAGTTTTTCCCTTAATTTTGTTTTAAGATCACCCTTCTTCTGTTTTCACTCCTATAATTTTGATTAAGATGATAATTTATGAGAAGTATATAATGGATTCTATAGAACCTAAATTATTGAGAAATGTCCATATGTATTTGAAAATAGGATAATGATAGAGCTAATATTTTCATCATTTTTTTATATTATTTTAAAATATTTATAGTCATACACTTTGTCAATTTGATATGATTTTCATTATTTTAATATTTTTGGTGTGTTGGGATAAAATAAAATGTTTTTTAAATCTGGATTTTTGAAAAATTATCACATCAAGGGAATTTTGGTCGCTTTACTAAAAATATAACTCTAAATTGAATTATTATTTTTATAAAATTCGTGATTTATTTCCCCCATTATTCCCTTCAAAAACAGGGGCTGATTCGAGCATCTAGATGCTTAAAAAATCAATGAAATAATTGATTTTTTGATTGTACAGCATGGACCCCACAACAGTAACAGAAACACATCTCGGTCCAAAAAAATCCGGTTGAAAAAATTAAACATGGATATCAAATAGGACTCAATGGAGCATTCAATAATTAAATATAATGGAGTTTGGAATGGATTATGGTGGCTTTTGAACGAACCCAATTGATGGAAGTTTCCTATAAATTTCATCCAGCAAAAAAACAGTCAATAGAGAAATCATAACTCTTGCATTATGTGGCCAATCTAACTGAAATTTTGAGGGTGTCCATGATGGAATATGATATATATATTTCATGAAAGATCCAAAGCATGAAGAGAAAATTTTCCTGGTCATTAATATGTGATATATAAAATGCGGAGATTCTTCCTGGACATAATAAATACTGGGAGTAAAAAGTCCATAACTCCCTCACCAAGCTTCAGAATACACTAACTTTTGAGAATGTACAGACAAGGAAATATTAATGATTGTTCACGAAAGTATCATGGAATTATTCAATCATTAATTGGGGGAAAACATGCCAGTGTATGAAGGATATAATCTTCCGATAAAAGGAGAGGTGCTCCCACCTCTAAAGACATTCCATTCCATCCACAATTCCTCCAATCAACTAGGGAGGGAAGCAAAGGACGACGACCTTATTTTTATTTATTTTTTTTTATTTTATTATTGTATCTCTCCAATATCGCATCATCTCAAATTCCCCATCCTTGGAGGGATAGTATCAGTGATTGATCGGGAAAGGGGAGGCTGGACCGAGGTGCTTGATTGAGTTATGGTGATTTAATAAGATCTCTTCTTCATTCATAATTTATTTTCAATTATAAATTCAGTTTTCAATTCCAAATGGGGATGTGTTTGGTTTTAATTATTTAATTTTATATTGCTTCGATTGATTATCTCCTCTCCCTCCACTCAATTCTACTCTGAATATGGTGGAACAAATTAGGGTCGGGTGGTGTGTGCTCAACGATAGTCAGCACATGTTTTTGATTTCATGTGGAATCTTTGTTTATTAGAGAACAATAAATCCTAGTTAGGGATGGTTCTAATTAATTGAGAAAACCATTTACAATCCTACATACATTGGAATAAGGATAGATTAATATAATTTTGAGGATAAGGAATATTCTCTTTAGAGCCATTTTTCCAAGAGGGAGAGAGGACTCAGTAGAAAAATCTCTCTCTAACTATATAAAGAAAGAAAAGGGGGACAAAGTTGGAATCCATGGTAGAAAATCACTGGGTCTAGCCAAACCCACTGTGATCACCATCTTTACCATTTTTTAAAACTTATAAATCAATCTTCTTATTTCTCACACATCATTCAAAATTAAATAAAAACAATTGTTTTCATAAAACCATTTAAAAGTGACAACTCTGTTTTGGGTCCACTCCTTTTCAGTTTACTACATTGGATCAACTACTATACTATACTTAGGAAATAGACATATTGTTTTTAAATTCCCTACAACAAGCGTGTGTAAAAATTGGCACCGTTGTCTGGGATACAGAGCCTCAAAACCCTTAAAAAATTATTTTGAATGACTCGTAGTTCAATCAACAATTTAATTGAATTTGATCCAATAATTGAGCAAACAATAACCCAATTGAGATAGAAAAATATTCAAATAGGGTTTGAATAAATTAATCTAACAGATTCAATTGACACATCTAGTGATAACTCTAAAACTCCAATGGCTAGAAATCCCAACCAAACATTGTTTGATATTTGCGCACCACAATTTTCTACCAAACAAAATAAAATAGCTATTCCAGCCATAAAAAATGATTTTGAATTGTGAATTAACATTATTCAAATAATTCCTAAATTCCATAGTCTTTCAGGTAAATACCCCAACATGGATTTCCAAAAATTTACAAATGCGTGCTCCAGCTGAAGACCCCGAGATGTTGCAGAGTAACAGTGAAAGTGTAGGGAATTCCCCTTCTCACTGGAGGGAGAAACAAAGGAATGGTTGAACTGTATACAACCATAGAAATTCAAAGACTGGGATGATCTTCAAAGATTATTCTTTCAATGGTTTTTTTCAGCATACATGATCACAACTATTTGAAAAGTGATCTATACCCTTCGTCAATCAACCGGTGGAACACTTTATGAGTATTGGGAGTGATTCAAGAAGTTATGTGCTATCTGTCCGCCTCAAAATGTTGAAGAATTCCATTTCATTGTTTTCCACTATCATGGATTTCTCTACAATGATCGAAACCTTCTAGATGCATAATCTAGAGGAGCCTTCATTGACAGGTAATCTATGGATGCGAGAGGACTGACTTAAAATACTGCACAAAACTCGTAGTTGTTCGGCACCAGAGGTAAGAGCACCAGAGGCATCTTTGAGGTAAAGACTTTTGATTCTACTTCACCCTTACTTGAAGAAACACTAATGGAAAGGACTAGTGTTATGAGACAGATTTCTGTGAATTAAGTGATGGATCAACAATTCCTGAGTCAGGTATGTGGTTTGTGCCCTCCTACTAATCATTACATCGATCAATGTCCAGAAGTGAAGGAGGAATAATTTTGTGCTAATGCCCTTCAGAAAAGGAAATTCTAGCCTCAGAACCATCAAGGGTATGGATTTCAACAAAATAAATCTAGACTACCTTTTCAACAATAATATCATAACCCGAAACCATTCCAACAACCTTACAAGAAGTCCTACCAGTAATAACAATCATTCAAACTGCCTCCATTCCAGTGGAATAATTAGGATCCACTATCCATGAGTTTACCTACACATGAAGATAATAAATTAAAGATGAATATTTCCGGAATAGAAGATAAAATTACCAAGCTAACTAATCAATTTGTAATCCAAATGGATATTCTACCCAAGAACCAAGGTAATCTTTTAGTACAAACAATTCCATATCCAAAGGAAAATGTTATAGAAGTCACAACCTAAATCGAGAATAAGCTCAAACCACCAAAACAATCTAAACACAATGTCACCAAGAATCCTCCTAATTCTCAACCTGTCCACCCAAAAGAAGGAATCCATAGAAGCAAGGTAGAAAGAAAAAAATTTAGGAAATAAAGACCAGAAACGACTTTAAAAAACAATAAAGGGAGAAAAAGGATATCCCAAAACCATTTCCATCTACATCAGTTGAATCCCATAAGGGCGAAGAAGAAATAATTAAACATGAAGTATAAGAAACATTCCAGAAAGTGAAGATTAACATCCCGCTACTTGAGTCAATATGAAAAATTCCAACCTATGAAAAATATCTGAAGGAGTTCTGCATTATATGAAGGAGGCTGGATGGGAATGAAAGGATGAACTTGGGAAGAAGTGTTTTAGGCCTGATCACACCACTGATACCACAAAAAATTTCATGATCCATGGACATTATCTATTCCTTACAACATTGGTTATTTAAAATTTTCTGATACAGTACGTTATCTTGGAGCTTCAATAAATGTTATTTTTCAATCATTATTTACATCTTTCCATATTGGGAAATTTAATCCTTCTATAGCGGTGGTCCAACTCTCAAATAGATCCATAGTTTTCCTAGATGGTGTTCTAGAATATGTTCTTATAAATATCAAACAACTATTATTCGCAGTAGACTTTTATGTGCTGACAATGGAAGAAAATATGAGTTCATTACACTCACCAATCATCATGGGGATACCATACTAAAATACAGAAAATATAATCATCAATGTGCATGATGGAACACTCTGAATGGAGCTCAGAGATAGTCGAGTGTATTTTAATATACTCAAATCCATGAAGAATTTATCAGACATTCAGTCACTTAATTTAATAAACTACAATGAAGGAACAAAACCACAAAAAATTTAGAAGATACAACCCTATAATTCATGGATAGTTTGTTAGAAGATGCTCGAGAATCAAAATTAGGGAAAGAAGTTGAGATCAGGAAGTATAAACTCAATGAGGCTGAACATGAAAAGATTATCACAGATCTCTATAAGGAGCTTTCGGTGAAGGAGGAATAACTAGGTGAGAATAATTATATATGCATTACAATAAAACATGAGTTGAGCAAGGTTAGGGAAACCCCATTAACAGTAAAGAAGAATTAAATGGATACTCTCAAACAAATTTCATGAGTGGATCATAAGAAAAAGTTAAATTTGTACTCAATAAATTTCAAAAGACACCGGTTTTATTTAAATGTGGAGATGAAAAAACCAAAACCATGTTCATGTGGGTAAAGAAAGTTGAGGATCAATCTACCACATCATAAGAAGAGAGGAATTTTAAAATTACACCACAACCCCTTAAAAATATTTATTTTCACAATGAAACTTGTAAACAAAAAATATCAAGAATGATTGAAAATTATTCTAGAAGAACAAGATTTCAAGGGTATTTCTGGTGTTTTGGAATCCATGGACACAAATCATACTCTTGTTGGTACAACATGTCTTTAATAGGAAAAATAAAAGAGCCATTGTAGGAGATCAGTCTCCTCTTACCTATTTATCAATAAAATCCATCAGGCCATACCTATCCATTACATTTGTTTCTTTCTATGATTAATTTTAAAATTTTCTTAAATGTTAAATTAATTTAAATGCATTGAGGTAACTACATCAATTTTGTGTGTGGGTCGGAATATTTTAGTCTCAGATTTTTCAATTTCATTAATATTTTGAGTTGAAACAATGAAATAAAAAAAACTGCATTCGGGAGGTAACCCATGTTTTGTTTTCCTTTGTCCACCATTACCCTTAGTCATATTCTGGCATGATTGAATAGGCCTACATTATCATTTTTTTACATTCTTCTTTTTTCAGGTCCAGGATGCATGCTAGAAAAATGGAACGTTTAAAAGTGAACACACATAATGAAGGTTCTTTAGAACATAATTGAAGAATCGTGAAAAGAACCACCCGACTGAAGCATCATTGATAAAGGGAGTTTACATTTACACTCAATAACATTTCAATTCCCTATATTTTTTCCCACATATTGTAATTTGGAAATTAAAAAAATTGAATTCCCACACTTTAATTCTTATTATCCTAGAATTATATATGAGACATGAGTTTCTTAGGATTCCAGTTATTCCACGTTTTAGATTTCAATGTTAAGAAGATCAAATGATTAAAAAGGGGAATTGAATTTTTAAAATGAAACATGGATTTCTGAATTAATGACTCATGATGTGAATTAATTATTTAATTTTGGAAGGTGGAACTTCCCTACTATATTTCATTCTTTTAATTTCTAAAATTCATGTGAATTAATTTTTTATTATTAATCATTCCATGAGTTATTGTACAATATCATATTTTTCCATTCTCGATAAGATTTTTAGACCAAATAATTCCTAATTTATCTTCAGTATATTTCATGACTGATCTTGGGACATGTCTCCTGCCAGAACATGTATTGAAAATTTTCAAAGCTATGATTGGGAAAAACAATTTAAATGATTAACACACTACTTTGGCTAGCCACATATTTACCTAAGACCCAACCTTACATTTATCTTTCAATATCCCATAGAATCCCTGAATTTCCTCATATGTTTAAGTCACATTATAAGCTGATATTTCCTTACCTACCTGAACTTTTATTATTATTGACTAGATATTTCTTGCATGGGTGTGGGGGAATGGCCTTTCATGGGCATTCATGGGGACGTGTATCATATGTGGGTGGTTTAATGTGTGTTTCATCATTTTGGGAAATATATTATTATAAAATTAGGCATGAGTCTTTATTTTATAATGATTACTTCATTTCATCTGGTTCACCTTAAAAAATAGAAAACAATTGAAAATAAATTTGTGCCTTTCTGGAGTGTTAAAAAAATGGAAAAAATAAAGTTGTTACATACTGTAGTTTAACAAAAAAATATAAAAATAGAGACAAATGTGATGATATCATTCTTTGTAATCATTTATTGACTCATTTCCATTGTCATAAAAAGGGGGTGTTTTGTTTTACATTCTCAAGGGAATTTTAGTGAGATTCATCCTGTGCTTTCACTTGATTAATCATGAATTATACTTAAGAGTAAAACCTCTAACTTCAAGCCCTAAATTATTGCAATCATTTACCCACCAACCCTAAGACATAGATTAATTTGAACCATTATTGCAAGTACACCAAGTTTTATGAGCGTTTTGTCTCTACAAAAATGAGAATGTGGTTTCATTACAGCCTATGGATAAGGAACATGTTCTTATGATATGTGAATTACTCCACATGAATTGTATCATTAGATATTATATAAATGATTCACGTGAGGTAAATCATTGTATGGAATGTTTAATAATAATGATTTTAGAAGAATTAATGAATGAAAAGAGTAGTCCCATCATTAATAAAAAGGGAAAAGTAAAATTCATGAGTTGATAATTTTTTTGAAAATTGGGATATTAAATAGATAATTTATGAGGAATTTAAAATTTTAATTTCAAATTGAAAATTTGTTGATTTTAATTATTTTTATTTGTGTATTGGTAACTTTGGTGCTCTTAGATTTTCTATGTTGAGATTTCATGCCTAACGACAATCATGGTTTTAGTGTGGTGGAATTGATATAGCTAATATTTTTCATCAATTTTGTGATATTATTTTAAAAGATTTAATCTCATAAACATTGTCAATTTGAGATGATTTTCATGATTTTATTAATCTTGGTGTGTGTTGGGATAGAAATGGAATGTTTCTTAAATCTGGATTTCTGACAGATTATCACATCAAGGGTATTTTGGGAACTTCATTAAAAATTTAACTTCAAATTGAATGATTCTTTTTTTTAATCCATGATTTATTTCTTTAATTTTTATCTTCTAGACCAGGGTATGATTCGAGCATCTAGAGGCTAAAAATTCAATTATTTTAATGATATTTCTAGGCAGACAGAATGGAAACCACTATAGTAATGGAATCACAACATTGTCTACACTCATCCAATTGAACTGATTCCAATTGGAAATGAAATAGGTCTAAATGTTTCATTAGAAAGTTAAATTTCATGGAGTTTGGAATGCATTATGGTGGATTTTGAATGAACTCAACTGAAGGAAGCTTCCATGAATTTTCAACCAGGAAAAGAAACCCCCAATAGAAAATTCATAACTCATGGATGAGGGGTCCAAATGAACTTTAATTTGGATGGTGTCCCAAAAAGAAGATGATTTAATTTTTTCCTAAATGAAACAATGTGTAAAGATACCATCTTAATGGTCATTAATACATGATATGTTAAATGTAGAGTGTTTTCCTAGAAAAAATAAACGCTTGGAGTAATAAGGCCATAAATCTATCACCAAGCATTAGAAGTCACTGAACTTTTGAGGGTGGATGGAAAAAGAAAATATTTTTTATATTTAATGAAGAGAGAAAGGAGTTATTTGATCATTGATTGGGGATAAAATTCAGCAACATATGAAGGATATGATCTTCATATAAAATGAGAGGATCTCTCATCTCTCGAGGCATTCCATTCCATCCACAATTCCTCCAATCGACCGGTGTGGGAATCATTGGATGAAGACCTTATTTAGATTTATTTTTATTATTTTATTGTAATGTCTCCCCTATCCCACATCATCTCGAATTCTCCATCCATGGAGGGGTAGTATAATTGAGTGATAGAGATGGGGGAGGCTAGACCGATGTGCTTTCTTGACATCTTGTGCTTTAATAAGATCGCTTTTTTCTTTCGTAATAGGGTTTCAATTCTAAATATAGTTTTAAATTACTAATGTGGTTGTGTTAGGTTTTAATTCTGTAATTTTATATTTCTTTGTCGATTATCAGACCTTTGTCCCCCCATTTCTAATATGTATACGGTGGAACAAATTAGGGTCGGGTCGTAAGTTCTCGATGGGAGTCGACACATGTGTATGCATGCATTTGGAATATTGTTTTATTAGGGAGCAATAATTCCTAGTTATGGATTTATCTAATTAATCGAGAAAACATATATAATCATACACCCATTGGAAGAAGGATTTACCAATAAAAATTTTAGATAATGAATATTCTCATCACAACTATTTGGCCATGGGGGCGAGAGGACTTTGTAGAAAAATCCCTCTCTAATTAGATGAAGAAAGAGAAGGGGGAAAAATTTGGAAACCAGGATAGATATGAATAGGGTCTAGCCAGAACCACTCAGGTCCCTATCTTTAGCAGTTGTTTAAAACTATCAAATTAATCTTTGTATTTCTCACACATAATTCAAAATTAATTAAAACCAATTATTTTCATAAACCATTAAAAAGTGACAACCTTGTTTTGTGTGCACTCCTCTTTAAGAGACTTCCTAAGATCAACTATTATACTATACTTAGGTAAGTAAAATATTTCATTTCCATGCCTCAGGACTGGAATGCGTTAGTTACCATTGTAACTAGCCATCAAATACACTAAAAGAAATGTTAGTTGATCATATTGATATTATTGTGGGATGTGATATTTAACAAATGGTAATGATGTAAAATTAATATATGTTGAGAATAGGTTTCAATAGATATAAACATATTTATGAATAATAGATTCTCTATTTATTGTTATATATTTATGTATATAAAGTTCTATATCTAGTTTTTATCACATAATGATGCTTCCTCTAATGCCGTAATTTTAGGAAATTGGGTGTTTATCGAACACTAGGGCGGTGGTTTGTATTTATGGTGTAGAGATCATGGAAATGATAATGTATACCATTATTTTCTCATAAAATGAATCATAACCCATATATTTATGATTCACATATTATGACACATATTACCTTTTAATGTCATGTGAAGAAGACCGAATACATGAATTTAAGAATAATGTGAGATGGATGATTATGCAGAAGGTGTATACCATTAGAAAATATGGGGATTCCACAGGAGAGATATTTTTTATTAGCCTAATAGGTAATATGACCAAATGGGTATGTGTTAAATAGGGAACATTTCCTAGTGGAATAAAATATTTTGGCCTGCAGTAATAGGGCCCACTGTGTCTAATGTTGCTTCATGGAGAATGTGGCCTCATGAATTAATATAGTAAAATATAGGGAGAATATGTCCCTCTAGGTGGGTATGAAAGTATTATAAATTCCACTCAATGAGGATATCTCCCACTTAATATGGACTTGGTGAATGGGATATTAGTCTTCAAAGGGAATATTTCTTATTAAGGAAGGACACAAACAGATTAATGAAAAATATAGACCCTAGGAAGGTATATATAGAATATTTATGGTTCTGGGTTTGTACCCCAAATATGTATCATAAATAACATATTTTACAGAATTAAAATCCAACATATTTTGAGTTTCCTAGTATTAGTTCATGTGCAATGACTATACATTTATGTTCAACCTCATGTGGTATGGGGGTTTTCATGCAGTTTTGCATATTCAGACTTGGGTTTTTTTCCTTATAGTTTTAAATATTTTTGTCATACTATTTGTGTCATGAAGTATTTTAAAACATATAATTCAATGGGTATTATACTAATGAGACTTCCCCCAATGATTATGGTCCTTTTAGATAATATTTTTTTTCATGAAATATATCCTCTTAAAGATGATATTTTGGGGCATATGCATTGGGTAATCCTATTTTGGAATTCCAAGGATTGTTGTGTGGAGAATAAATCCTACATCAAGATAAATTAAATACTTTCTTCTATAAGGAGTCCCATAGTTACATGTATTCTTGATTGTAATTGGGATCCAGGATGAGTTTCCTAGGCTTGAAAAACTAGTCTAGTATTTTCTAGTTTCAGACACACTTTATTAAGGTAATTTGATATTGTGATTCCCCTTATGGTCCTCCATATCTATGAAATCAATTCATGATACTCATCTCTTATGGTAAATTTATAATGAAATGGGTTCATACTAGTGTGCATGTTATGATCATGTATATACGATGGACTTAGAGGAGGCCTTGACAGTTAGATTCCCAAATAATGGACTTGTGTGAAGGGGACCTCTATCATTGGAAATAGGATGTACATGATACACTACTAAGGGTAAAAAATATTTTCCTTCACTTTATTGAGGGATTAGATATGAATTAAACTAGTTAAAGTACTGGCCATGGATATTTCACCCTCATGGAGGGCCTAGGGAGTGATTCTCCCAAGTGAAGGTCCATGGCTAATGGGCCTCCGATGTGGGATGCCTTTGGTGATGGGTTACCTAAGTGAGATTCCCTGGGTGGTTGGCCACCAATATAAAATGTCTTGGGTGATGGTTCACCCTAGTGTATGACCTCAAGAGATGGGTCACCATTGTTGTACTCCTTGTGTGGAGTGTCTCCCAAGTGGATGACTTAGGGAATTGTGATGCCCAATTAGACAACCTAGGGTGATGGGTCACCCTTATGGAATACCATGTGTGGAGGGACGCCAAGGTAGATTTGTTTGGAATATATACTACCCAATTGGATAGACTCTATGGATGGGTTTACCTTTTCAAATTCCTTGGGTGGAGTGGCCCCCTTAAGGAAGGGTGTGGCCGCTCGATTTCCCAAATGGTGATGTACGCATTTTTCCTTTGTCACAAACCAACCTCAGTAGACCCTGAACCGGACACCCAAAAAGATCAATGGCATAGACTGAAAGGTGTTCCTAATCCCCATGGGATGGAAAGTAGTGTTGGGAATAATTATAGTAGACAAGGGATTTATTTTTCCCAAATATAATCAATAAAACTAACAATTGAACGAAATAGTCTACCCAATTCTCATTTATAAAAAATTAAACTGATCATCATGTGTACAAAATAACATGAAGTACAGATGAACGATTCATCTAAATTTACCAAACCTAATGACCCACTAAATTCATATTACCCTAATGGTCACACTCCAACAAAACGATCACAAATTTATCATGGAGATTGAAATCAAGCTGAAACCTGTACATGGGATAAAAACAAGAATAACTATAGGCATGAGTATTAAAACTTAGTAGGCTAGCCCGATAATCTATTCCCAATGAAAATTATATAAAATAAGAGAATCATAAATTTAAGGTTTGATCTAAAATATATAAAATTATGATTTTCTACATGATTACACAAAACAAAGTACAAACCATTTCCCTTATTCATTTCAAAAACTAGATTCATTCAACTAGTGTTCCAATAGCATTTTTCCGGGGAATGTGATGCTTAAATTTTTTTATTTGTAAAAGAGTAATAAACACTTTCACTTGAAGAAAATTTCATAATACTTTTCAAAACCATCGCACCATTTTCCAAGAAAAATAGTACATATAAATGCATGATAGTAATCACACAACTAAAGAATTGTAAATGTACATAAAAGCATCCTATTCATCACTTCAAGCAACTGAAATCCAAATATACGTGGGTGAAACATTGAGCTCAAGAATAATCCAAAATACACAAATAAATGATATATCATCCCCACTGACATGTCACAGATGATGAATCCAAAAATATCAATATGCTCAGCCATCATTTCTCGAGCTGGCCAATGGAAAATCCCATAGAAATAAAGACAATATATCCACCTACTATGGGCCACTAATCAGTACCATATCCTATTGGTGTAGAAATCATTCATAAAATATTCTCCCAAAAATCCAAGATCGTATGTATAAAGTATCTAATTGAATTTATCCAACTGATACCATCCAATCATCCAATCACAACATATATATAATAATAATTCACAATACACATCACCCCGTGTCACTCCAAAGAACGATCTCATGCCATTAATCAAAAGGAAAATATAGAGTCCAACCTGAGGAACATTCAGTAAGGATCACAATGAATCCTTAGTAAAGAAAATTCCACCAATTATATATTTACAATCATGGAAAGATAAACATCTATATTTGGGTTTTATAAAAAACCATTTCACCATTTTTACAAGGTTTCGTAAGAGGCCGTTAAGTGTATATCAAAACTAACATTTTCCAAAAGTAAAAATTTTACTTTTAATTAAGTTTTGTATAAAAAACATTTAAATAAAGAAACCACTTACAAAAATCCATTAAATCATTTAGGTTACACATCCAATGAATAATCATTTTTATAAGGATGCCAAATGGGACATTTTTATGAAAGTCGGAAAAAAACATGTTATAAACCAAAAAATATTTGTTTGTACAACCAAAACCACATTGGATGGACATTGAAGGAACCTAAAATACTATTTTTTATTCTTCCCATGATTTTATAAATCCAAAAAAATTATTTTAAATCACACTTAATGCATAAAATCCAACCATGTAATTTACAGAACGAATAGTATGCACTCTGTATCAACACTTATCATTTTCAGCACTTGAAAAGGAATAAAAACACCAACTAAATAAAATAAAATAATTCAAGCTACTAAAACATGTTCAAAATAAAAAACAGGTTCGAAACATCACAAACTAGTTGTGAAAGATAACAAAACCTTTATACAAACACTTGGTGTACATTTTTATAAAAAACCAACACTACTTTTCACAAAACAAGGCATAAACATCACTTCTCACACCAAATATATTTATAGAAGTCTTATAAAATAGTACTCATAATTTTTATAGGGTGAAAATACCATGGAAAATATTAATATTAAATAAAATGTATATGTGCAATGGGAAACCAACCTCTAATCCATGGAAGAATGGAAACGCACACTCAAAATCACCCTCCACATTTCCCAACACTTTAGATCTATGAAGAATAGACATAAATGAACAAAACCCCCATACATTATCATTCCAAAACATTACCCTAGGTTTCTCTTGACCATAAGAGAATAAAAATCCATGAAATAATGGAAGGAGGATGAAGTGGGAGGAGAAAGAAGAATAAATCTCACCTTGGAAACTAGAAATCTCTTCATCTTCCCTTATATCAACAACCACATAAAAATGTTAATGTCTTGGAAAGAATTTTGTAGGTGACATAGTTCTATATGAACTAGGGAAGGTATATTTTGAGGAAATAGATTAAAAAAGAATTAATTATGTAAGAAATAAATTACCTCCTTAAATCTGGATGATTTGAGAAACCATGAAGTTGTTCTCCCTAATACATGATGAATATGAGATCAAAATTGGGTAAATGGAACATGGGGGGGTTATAATATGGATCATTGGATCTACTGAGAGGGTAAATCACCAAAAATAAATAATATATTAATATGTTATAAAAGAAACAAATTATTTTTTTTAAATTGGAAATGGGATCACGGGCTGGACAAATACGAGAATAAATAACAGAAATAAGCTATGATTATAAATTTTTAAGGGCGTCCAAAATCATGTGGTGGATTAAATAAATTAGGGTATTCCATTTGAAAAGTTTAAGGAGTGAAAAATGTTGAAAAAATTAAGGATTTATAAAAAAAATTGTTTTTAAATTTGGAAATGGCCACACAGTTTGCACAAATCTTGAAGTAACCACCCTTTTCTCCAAAAACACCCAAACAGGCTATCAGGCACCCACGGTAGGATGATTAGACATAGATGAAAATTAAAAAAAACATTAATCTCACCAAAGTTTTAAGAAAATTATTTATTGTTTCCAATTAACTTGGTGAAAACCAAGACATGAAAAGATGGGTGTGACAATTCTCCCCACCATGAATGCTTTTCGCACCCGAAATGCCAAAACACATTCCAGGTGAAATAAAAACATCTATGGATTACATATCAACATGGTAAAGCCTCTCAAGCCAAGGAAATATCATCCCCCCTATTATAACATAGGACTCTTTCCCAAAAAAAACACCAACTCAGAACCACATCTAGATAAACAATGGAATGATCTAATCACTACCTACAAGACAAAGACAAGAACCAGATCGATGGGCCTTCAGCCCGTGAACCCAACGATCACACAAAAAAATGAACTCTCACTAAAACCAAATATTGCATTGGAGTTTATAACGGACTCCCCACAATTATGAAACAACTATCACTTTACAAACTCTTAGGATGAAACTCTACAAGACCCTTCTTGGTTCTACCCCCATTAAGAACATATGATCAATGAACAAACAAGAATTCAACATGAACTAGGAACATGTCTCTCTTCCACAGGCCCATTGATACTATCCCACAATAACCTACTATCCCAAGGTATGAGTAAAATAACATGTTCATTCAAACTTACGCATTGATAGGAAAGGATCTGGGCCAACACTTTCTACATGGATTAAAACTCCCCACCCCAAGGGTGGAGGCACAAGCCTAGACAAAATCTTTAAACCCATGAGATTCATCACTACCTGTCAGCTTAACTCTGTGACCTATGTTTAAAGAAATAAATGATGAGGCATCTACATCCTCACAGTCAAGAACTAAAAATCTCAAACCAAAACAGACATCATATGGTTATATAAAACAGAATGATCGGAAACATATGGCATAGAAACCACGCTTCCATTGAAAATCGGAGTTCATGGAAGACCTATAAGATCTGTTACATCACAAAAACAAAAATAGAATTAGCACAAATACCATGAAAAAATATCCCTTACACTAGATGGAAGCTTTGAAAAATAAACATTAAACTACTCTCCATTAACAAATCAATTTGGGGACTTGCCTCTGTGCTTCATTCTAGAAATGCCTCAACAGAATAATTGAAATTGAAGTAAGTGTCCACAAGAAAGGTAGGGATTACTAATACATGGAAACGATGACCTCCTATGACCCATCATTCCACACTACTAATAATGAAAGACTTCACACCCATAGGAGGATGATGAAGGATCAAGAGACCTTTTGATTACAGAACCCTCTCCATCAATATTCATTCTCTTTGTCATATCCTTATAAGTATCATCCTTATATCTCCTAGGTATTGAAGGAGGTAGAGAATCTGTGAACACACCAACCATAGTGACTTCAACATGGATAGCTCACCTCACCACATCAGCAAATGAAGTTAAATTGAAATATGACACCATTAAATGAAAATTGGTATGAAGCCCAATATCGAAACATTTATCCTTCATGGAATCATTTTCATAACACACTAAATAATATAGAACTAGGTCTATAAAATGTTGGAAATTATATGACACTAATCGATCATCATCCTCAAAACAACCCATCCATATCACCTTTCTGACCCTTTCTCTATCCGAGAAATATTTATGAATGAATAAAGACTTGAATAAACCCCATGTAATATCTTCTCAGGGCTTGTCCCAAGACACCAACTTCCACCACTTCCATGGAGAAACATCAAGAATGAATGTTTCAAACTTAACCATCAACAACTCGGGGAATATGATGAGGCTAAATTTCCTCCCAATCTTTTTCATCACTCCCCTGCCTTGAGAGGATCAACTATTCCATAAAATATAGGTTCATGAAGTCTACAGAACCCATGAATGAAATATTTAGGTTGATCAGCTTGAAATTCCAATAATGGGGAATCACCCACAACTTCACTATGATTACCCATCGATGCTTCACAGGGACTATTATTGGACATTGAAAAACCAAGAACCAAATCAAGACAATTTCAGTAAAAAATACTTATGAAAAAAAAACACACATGTGACAAGATTTGAAAATTAGAAAACAAGTCACTATTACATCAAAACATTCCTTTTCAAAACATCATTAATTGAAAACAATGTTGGCTGGTTAAAAAATCACCATTGGTATTATTTAGAGTCTCACTCACATTCTTGATTCCTTCCACCATGAGCACACATCCGCCATTCCATAATGGGCATTTATTCACATTCCCACATAAAACCATTCATGTGAGAACCCATGAAAACACCAAAGGATAAAACAAACTACCTCACTTTTTAAACCAAAACATTCAAACGACTTTGAAAAAGATATACCATAGACAAGAACACAAACAACCATGTAAATATTCATTTTTAAAAATTTAGAAAGGTATTTTTCAAAATTTGATAGCCACGGAGACTAAAACACTTTTTAGAAAATCACCAACCACTAAAAACCATTATCTAAAAACAATTAATCATACTAAAAATCAATTCAACATCCCAACATATCTTATTTAAGAAAAAATATATAATCTCAATAAATTAATCCATCCTTTTAAAACATTTATTTTCAACAACTTGTGTCTTTCGATTAAGGTAAATGAATCTTGTTAAATCATTTCAACTTTATACCCAAATTGTTTTCACAAAATCCCCACATTCCAAAACCACTTTTATATTAATTTTTGAAAACCAATTTTAAGTTTTTGAAATCTAACCATTCCATTATAACACATTTCATCAATTTCCTCAGAAATAGTTTAAAAAAATTTGAATCCAATAAAGGTCCAAAATACACACAAAAAGGGAACTAGTGTTAGTGGGTGACTTGACCATATGGTTGGAGGCCATATGTTAAACACACCACCAACACATATAGTCTTCTTAGAACCATGACCTAGTTATACATTGCATGCTCGGCCCTTTGAGCTCACAGAGACCATTAGTCTTACTCATTTATCATGTTCCAACACAAATCAGTCAACATGAACCAATGACACAAAAGAAAATAATATTCCCATGGACACCTAAGGATTAGAATGAGAAAGAGTATATGATTATCTCCCCAAACCTACAACTCAAGTCCCAACAATCCTACTACATCTACCTAGGCATCCCCAAATAATAAAGGCCACCCTAAAAAGAAAGGTCATCTTGTAGATGACCTGCTCTAATTCAATATTGTCAGGAACCAGCCTGAGTTGACCCAGAACCAGGCACCCAAACCGATATGTGGCATGAAAATAGAGAATTCTTTATCCCCATGGTCTATAAACTAATTCCATGCATCATTATAGTTGAAAATGGAATAATTTCTCCCAAATATAAACAACAACAAAAAACAATGTAAAAAATGGACAGCCCAATGCCAATTTATAAAAGTTGAACTAATCACCATGTATAAAACAAAACATGAAGTACAACTAAATTGACCACACCAGATGACCAACTATCTCCAAGTGACCCTTCTGGTCACTCTTCAACACAATGATTAGAAGTCTTTTAAGGCAATTGATCTCAAGCTGAATCATGCACAAGGGATAAAACAAAAACAACTATAGGGATGGGTTTTAAAACTCAGTAGGCTAGTTCGATAATCTATTCCCAATGAACATTATTTAAAATAACATAAAAATCAATTTCATGTTTGAAATATAATATATAAAAGTAATTTTCTCAACATGATTACTCAAAACAACGTACAACCCATTTTTTCTTATTCATTTCCAAAACTAAATTCGTTTAATTAGTGTGCCAAAAACAATTTTATGGGGAAGGAGATGTTTAAATTTTCATATTTGTACAAAGAGAATAAAACATATTAATTTGAAAACCATTTTCATAATCCTTATCTAAACCAGCCCACTAGTTTCCAAGAAAAAGAATACATAATAAAGAACTTTAATAATCACACAACAAGGAAAATGTAAATATATATACAAGAATCTTATTCATGACTTCAAGAAACTGAAATCCAAATATACATGGGTGAAAATTGGAGATCAATAATAATTAAGAATACACCAATACATGAGATTGCATCCTCTTTGACATGCCACACATGATGAAATCAAAACGTTCAATACACTCGTCCATCCTATCTCATGTAGGCCAAGGGAAAATCCTATAGTAATAAAACCAATATATCAACCTACTAAGGGACACTGGTCAGTATCATAACCTACCAGTGTAGAAATCATTAATGGAATATTCACTCAATAATCCAGGTTCCCATATATGAAGTATCTAATGGGGTGAGCCAAAAAAATCCATCTGAGCATCCAATTGCAATATATATATAATAATAATTTACAATAGACATCACCCTAAGTCTCTCTATGGACCGAGCTCATGACATTAATCAAAAGGTACATAAAAAGTCCCACTTGAGGCACTATTTTAATGTATCACAAGGAATCCTCAGTAATTACATCACATACATTATACCCGTACAAGAATGGAATGAGAATCATCCTTATGAGGTTTTCATAGTAAACAATTTCACTATTTTTCATAAGGATGCCAAATGAACCTTTAAGCGTATCTCAAACAAACTTTTTCAAAATGTAAAAATTTCAATTTTAATAAAGAGGTGTGTAGACTGCATCTACTTACAATTGTTACAAGCTCGAGGTTGTGTGAAGCAGTCCCACTTGATGTGTGCCGTAGAGCTATAGTGAAAACATCCTAGCTTGTTATGTGGATTCAGAGGAAGATTTACTGATCCTGCCGTTAGATTATGTGCCATACTACTGCCCTGGGAATAAGTTTCCCTCCTCCACTTGAACCTAGCATTAGAGTTCCCACTATTCCCCATGGGTACAACCATGCTTCCTCCGCCCGGAGCTCCCGACATATCCCACTCATCCATCGATGCTCGATTCACCATCTCTGTGTAATCACCAATACACAGCACTGCTATTTTTGAACGGATCTCTTACCTTAAACCCAATTTGAAGATCCTTTCCTTCAATGATAGGCTACCCACCACATCTAGTGCAAACCTCACTAAGAACATAAACATAGCTGCACTTTCTGTCACAGACATACTCTCTTTCTTTAGACTGAAGAAATCAGTTGTGCACTAAATTCTGAATGTATGTTGGTAGAATTGTTTATTAAACAATTTTTCAAAGCATTCCCATATCATACACTAGTCTATCCCGACTTTGACTACCAAGTCCCACCACTGAAGATCAAGATACACTATCTTATACATTGTTAGCCTTACATTCAGCTCAACCGGCATCCCCAAGAATTCAAAAAATATGTTCATTCTAAATAGCCATGCCTCTGCCCCTTCCAGGTCCGAATCACCCCTAAAGACAGGTGGATACTTCCTTTGAAATTGAGCCACATAATCAACATGCTTTGGATCTCCTCTCTATTCATACTTCCCACAGCTTGGAAATCTTGCACAATGCTTTGGACTTACTGATGGTTCACCTGGGGCTCAGGTGCAACCATGTTCTGATCAGCCACTTCTAATTGGTCTCTACGACGCCTACCTGCTGCCATTTCTATAAACACAAAACAAACAAACATCAATCTCACTTTTGTAGAAATCAAAAATTCCCATTTCAAATCACACTACACAACACTATCACAATGAGGCTTTCTACCTTTTCCACATTTTACATGTTTCAACATTTATGAAAACCAAACCATTTTCAAAATACAAAATTTATTCACATTACAATTTCACACATTTGAAAACCCATTTCTCAATTCATCCAATAAATCATTATGCCCAATAAAATATGAATCCTAGAGAGAAGCCATTTTTAGCATGCTTTACATGCTCATCTCATTGGATACACCCACGACAATGAGATATCCAATGCCTATAAGTGTCTCCAACCACTTATGTACCGAAATCCTTGGTAACTTGAAGTTCACCATAAAATGGTTAGCTATGTCCTTTTATGTTATAAATTCCATGTTCTGACATTCCTATGCCTTGATACCATCCTGACTAGAGGAATTGGCCAAGAATGAATGCCAACACCAAGACCGATGATCAACACCAGGGATTGAACAACTGCTCTCACATGAAATCTGAGGACCGAACAAACAGTTACCACTTGTAACACCCCACCCCTACCTCATTGGCTTGATGTGGTGGTGAGGGTTACTTGTACTTAAGCGACGTTCCCAAGGTGCCAAAGGCTGGAAATTAATGTTGAGGGCTTCAAGGAATAGTGCGGAATGATTTTCCCTTAAGGAGATCACCCAACTGAACCATCCAACAATGAAATATGCAGCACTATCAAACCCAACCATATGATACTAACAATGCCATCACATTCCCCAAAACCATTCAACTAGACATGTCCACCAAACATTAGAGTACAGAACGAAAACTAAATATCAAAGCACCATGATCCATGACACCACCACATCTCCACACCAATCTCCAAGCTCTAAGCTCCACAAACACATCACAAGCATCACCGTGAACCACTAGCAATGAGATGCCTTATCTTTACCTGTATCTTGGTACATGACAACTATAAAGACACCAAATGACCAATGGAGGGGGTGAGTACAACATCCCAATAGGTTTTCCCCAAATGACTTCCCTACACAAGACACTAGTACAAAAACCATTAGCACATTTATATAAAATAGTTTATATAAAATAATCACATGTTCATCCATTACTATAAGCCATACATACCCTTTCCAATCCATTTCACCCAAACCAAGTAAACCCAGGGAAAGAAAAATAATAATGCCATGAGCCAATCATGCCACACAAGGAATCCCAATTAACCATGCCATGAAAGGAAGCCAATTCAACCATTTCACATTTTTGCAACAAATTCCACTTATGAAAAGCAACACACAACAAATAAAACATAACAGTTGGACTTACCACCCAACTTGTTCACCCCATCTTCAGCTAGCAGGAATTCCTGCCCACTACCTGATGACCCTAAATGGGTGGACTTCCTACCCATCCCATTCACCTTTTATAGTGAGACTTCCCACCCACTTCCACACTACCAACACAAGCAATAACCAAACATGTAACACTCCAATGCCACAACAATATGCAATTCACCATTTCCTTTACATGTCAATCCACTTCAATAAATCAAACATTTATTGATAACACCCTTTAATAATTTTCCATACTAAATCACATTTCAATAAAACAACCCTGTTCATTGGAAACCATTTTATCAAATCATCTTAATCAAACCAACAAAAAAACTAATTTTAAAATCCGATTTTAAAATCACATCAAGAGAATTTCACCACAAGCTATTTTTCCCAAAAATCCTCAAACCGTCCCCAAAGGGATTTCCAAAACACTAATTCTAACCAAGTGGTGTAGATAGAGAAGCAACCTACCTTGTGGGTTCCGACGAAATCGACACACACGAAATTACTCTTCAAAACCAGCGAACACACCACCGATACATCTCATGATCCCCTTCCCTAACATCTATAATCCTTAAAATTAACATCTAAGGAAACCAAAACCCTAGATCTGCACACAACAGGTGTAGATTTTGAAAACCGAGAGAGGGGAAGATGTAGATATAGAAGAAAACACAAAAAACCCAAGATGAGAGACTTACCTGGGACAAACCAACTTCAATATACCAAGAAACATCTTCAAAATTCTCCAAAAACAAGTGGCAGATCACCTTCAACCTCTGAGAACCCAAAATCCTGAGTGAGGCTCGAGTGGGATGGGGTTTGGAGAGTAATGCGGCAAGCCCGAGGGAACTTGTGTTTTAAAACCCTATTTATAAGTGGCCACATGGTTAGCCTGCATGGTTTTACAAACCGTTCGCTAACTGTGCGCATGCTACTGCCTTGAGATGCGGGGTCTTCATGGTTGCCTTGCCCGGTTTGGCAAACCGTGCGCAGGCTGTGCGAAGCCTACTGTCTCCATCTGCACTGTTTCCTGGAGAACCCACATGGTTTCCTCTAGCCATGATCAAATCGTGATCCCTAAAAAATGGGTCCAGACTTATTTGAAACCATTCCAAACTCACTCAACCACTTCTAAACTCATCCCATGCACTTTAAACACATAAAGTAGCATAAACAATGGCTACATTCCTCAAACTTGAGGTGCTACAATTTTCATCTTATTGAACCACATTTTACATAATAATAACAACCATGAATGTCAGATTTTTGAAATTCAATTCAGAGAAGTTTTAAAATTTCATTTAAATGAAAAATTCAGTTTTTTTAACTACTACTCAGTGGTTTCACTATTCATTAAAAATTGACGTTTTTCAGAAAACTACAAAAAATTGAGCATAAGCTATATTTGATATTCCAAATTCAAAAATGATGTATATTTTACGAAATTCTAAACATTGAAGTTGCATTAATAAATTTAAAATTAATTACCTTTGTTAAAACAAATAGAGTGTTTTTAAAAAACAGTAACTATCAAAAGATTGACACTTGTTTATGTCCAATTTCAAAATAGAATTTATTCCAATGAAGAAAAGTTTATTAAATTGTAAAAATATATTCTAATTACACTTTAAACCAATTTAAAATATAGTATAACCTTATAAATAAATTATATTAAAATGCATATTTGAATTAAAATACAATATTTTCCACTATTCATTAGAAAATGAACTTTATCAGAAAAATTAAAAAATTTACAAAAAGTAAATTTTGATGGCCCCATTCTGAAGAAGAAATTTATTTTGTCAAATATAATGTCTCAATGTGAACAAAATTTGATTTAAAGAGGGTTCACCATTAAAAAGAGGTAAATCGACCTCTTAATGTAAATTATGCTTAAAATTAAATTCATTCATATTTTAAGCCACTAAATTTTATTGGATAAAAGTAAAAACATTTAAAAAAATGTATAATCATATTGTAGTTAGTTATATTCATTCCTGATAATACAACGGCAGGGCGTTAACTACCATTTAAAATAATAATATTATATTATTAGTTTGCAACGTAAGATTTAAAAGAAACCTGTTATTACATATTAGGTAAGCCATAGAACATATCATCCCCTTTAAACTAAAATTAATAATTAATTTACAAATATTTGTAAATATAAAAATAACATATTCTTTATTTACTTGAGATGTTACATCCTTCCCCCCTTTTTGGAATTTCATTCTCGCAATTTTAAAATTGGGCTCGGAAGCATCATTGAAAGTCCCACATTAGAAAAAGTGTCAATAAAACTATCACTTTAAAATAAAGGAAGAGAAGTAAAAAAGGTAACCCATGACAAAAGATACTAGGATTCCATGAAAACAAGGATATAGAGGAGAAAACAACCCATCACGTTTTGATGGAGAGTGATATAAAATATGACTAGGATAAAGTTAACCACCAGAAAATCACAAACTTGTGATGGGTTAAACAGTCTTTGATTCCCAAGTAGGAAAAGTTAACAGACAACATTATTGTTTTAAGTTACATTTCATAATGTTGAGGAATTTATTAATGATATTAAATAAAATTGAAAGGAAACATACATACTTGTCATGTAGACTTTCATCTGTTACTAAATTCCTACCACAAACTCATTTTTTAGATGATGAGTATTTAATGATACTTGTTCACTTTGAAATAGCTATAATGAACTTATAGATAATAAAATAATCCTAAAAATATGAACTATATTTTTTCCATGTCTTTATACATTAACTGAAACCAAGGTGGTTTGTGCGAGATCAGAAAATACCCAAAAGGATAATCTTTTACAAAAAGAAAAACTACTATTAATCTCCAAAATTTGTCAAGCAAAACCCAATGATCAAAAAAGACCATATGATATGGAAAGATGTGTAATAAAACAACAACCATTTAAACATAAAAATGAACATAATATGGAAAAAATAAATCCAACATTACTATATAAACATGAACATGGATATTAATCTAGTTAAATAATCACATGTAATAACTAATTTTAAAATGAGGGAATGTATAGTACCAGACATTCATATTTGTGTTAAGGGCTTGTGCTAGTACCTATGGGATAATTGTAACCGGAACCAAACCCAGAGAGCCTCTGTAACTAAACTCCATCCTGGAGAGCCTCTATAACCGGAATCCAACCTGGAGTGCCTCTATAACTAGTCTCTAACCTGGAGGGCTTACTTTTATCGGTCCCCAACCCGGAACATATTAGTCTAATACATTCATCATAAGAAAAGGTTGAAATATAACATAAACATTATTATTAAAACTAGCATTCGAAATGTCAATACATTATTCATAAACCATGAATGGTATAAAAATAACACATCCATTGTCAAACATTTCACAAAACATTCAATACAATATGGATGATTTGTATCATAACAAATAAACTTCAAACAAGTTTAAAATCCAATAATGGATTTTGACATAGATGAAAATGATCAATAAAATGCTTTGTGATAAATACCCCTTATTCATGAAATCGTTTAAAATTATCACAATTTATAAAGGTATTCATTTAAAAAGAATTTTTGAATCAAATTGTCCCATAAGAATTTGAAACTTTTTAAAAGAATTATCATTTCAGAACATTCATGTCCATATAAATAAATCTTTAAAATCAATTTGAAAACAAGGACATTAATTAAAAGGGTTTATAAAGATAAATCTTTAAATAATTTAAATTGATGATCTAGTTAAATAGACCCTCCCAAAAAACCTTAAAATATTTATTTTGAAATCATTTTTATAAAATATAGTTATCTATGATAAGTATGTCCTGGAAAATACTTACACATGAACAATCTCAGATAATAATGAGATTGAGGAAATAACCATTACCTCATTGCAATCAATCATGTCATATGAAAAATATTCAATAAACTCCAAATGAATCCCATAATATCAATAATATAAAGAGAATCATGATAATATATATAAAATGGGTGTAAAAAATACACCACATACAATAAATAAGTGGTTAACAATGGAAATCTGATGGAATTAAAAGTGACATGAGAAACCCCTTACCACGTGTCTGACTTGACCCACTCGTATGTTACTTGTTCTTCTTTAATAATAAACTTACATTAATTTATAATTGCTTAAAAACATTTTTCAAGTTTATTATTCCTTTTATATCACTAATTACCATGATATAACAATTTGTTAATTATTTGAGTTCATATTGGGAATTTTGTGGATTTTCGGAACTTGAGTAAAAAATGAACTTGTTATAATTATAAATTTTCCATGTGGTTAGAAGTCCATTATCTATAGAATGATATTACTCATTTAGATTTCATATATTTTGTAAAGAACCAGAAATTTCAAGGAAATTTTTTTCTTATTTTCTTTGGAATTTTACAAGTCTGTGGCTTCTGACAGCACTTGATTCTGAGGCCCGGTGTGCCCGTAATCAATTTCCCTAGTTTAGCTTGGGTACGTTAAGTAAAAAAACGAGCTAGTTTTTCTATCTTTTGAACCGGTGCTCAGAATTGAAATCTGAGGGAACCTATGAACTTGAAACACTGACATTCTCTTAGGCGAATATTAACTTCAGTTGTCATGAGTCTGCAGAAAATGTTAAATTTTGGACTTTTCCGAAAAATAATAAAATAACTAAATGAGTTATTTTATTCTTCCATAGATTTTTGAGCAACAGTTCGCAGCACCATAGTGAAAAATGGTCATTAAATAAGGAATTTAATGATCTGTTACTTTTTTTGTGAAACCACAACACATGTTATTTTTAATGGTGTTTCAATTAGGGTTCGTTAATGAACCATATTAATGAGATAAATGTGGAGATTGATTCTTTTTATTTAATCAATCAGTTAGCAAAAGGAATGGAGATCACGGGGAAATCTATGGAAAAGCGCCGACAAGGTCATCCTTCAATGAAGAAAAGAGAATGTGACAACTGTTGAAGGAACCAATCTGAGGATCAACAATGCACTTTCTTTTCTTCTCTCCGTGACATGTGAGGAAACTCCCTTCAACGAATAATGACTTGGAGAAGAATGCTCTACGTTCCCTCAATATTCTAATTCCTTTACATCAAGGGAGGAAATACAACCGTGAGGAACTCGCCAATGAGGACGTTCTTTTTCCCGGCATTGACGGAGCGACAACGCTTTCCGTGTCTTCGACGAATGAACCATAATCAAGGTAGTTGGATTTTTTATATTTATGTTTATGTGATTTGTACCCTCGAGCATTGAAGAATATTTTGTTGGGTGATTATTCGAACTACTAATGTGGTTGGTACAGACTACTGAACAAGTTCAGATCCACTGCCAACTTGTTATTTATGCGCGGATTGTGTGGAAACGTGTGAACGGAAGCGAAATGGCATTTAAGATTCATCGTAGTAATGTTTGGGACCCAAGATGACAGTCGGCGTAGACGGAAGCTAAATCGGACCACCGAAGCAACTCTGGTGGCCCGTGGAACCTCAAGGCGGTACGGGTCACCGGCGCTTACATTCCGGCGACCGGAGGCCATGGCCGGCGGCCGGCCGGCTGCCTGGAGGCGGCATCACCCCAGCACACCATCGGAGAAGACCCGCTGTGACAACAACCATGGTGGTGACGCGGAGGATCCCGCGGCCATGCGGGATCTGAGACGCTCGGGGGGTGGTGCCAGTTGGCGCCGCCGGTGTCGATCAGCGGGGAGGCCGCACCTTCCCCGCTCCGTGTAACGCGCGGACCGGCTGTCCGAGCCGTGACTGTCCACGGTCCGGGCCGTGCGCTATCAGTCCGGGCTGTGCCTAGCCGGGCTGGGGCAACCGACCCAGGGGGTGTTGGGCCTGGTCGGACTGGTCCCAGACCCCCTATTTTCGGACCGTTTTTTGTTAAATGGTCATATCTTGAGCTATGGACCTTCGATCGATGCATTGTCAGTTGTGTCAGATTGGTTTGATCTATATGGTCATTTTGGTATATTACAATCAATGTTTTGGTAAAGTTTTTGTGCAGTTGGGTTAGTTCGAACCCGAAACCAACCGGGCCAATGGAGCGGAAACACTTATTGCTTGAGGACCGGACGTCTAATTGACGTGCCGTTGACTATGTTGGATTCCTCATGATGAGACAGTTCTTTTAGAAGACTATAATTGGGATTCTATTGACTTTGGAGAATGGTCGGGTTGGTTTTAGATTAAAAACCATTTAGCCCCCTGGAACATAAAAGCTAATAACTCACAGACCGGGCATCCGATTGACACGCCGTCTGTTGCGTTGAGACCCATATGACGAGGCGGTCCATTGTGTTACTTAGACATGAGACTTCATTACACATGGAAGTAACTACCAATAGCTCGTGGAGAATACCCTTCTAAAGACGAGCATATGGTGTGCGAGACCTAGTAGCCGCAGACTTGACGACTACTTGACCGATTCGACTCGGAGTGATTCGATTAGCCCAATGGATGGAGCTCCTGGTATTTTCCAGCAGAACCATGGTGGAAGGAGCACCTGTTAGTTGGCAACAGAACTACGTTACTCGATAGGACGAGTACCTCTGTAGGCTATTAGGGGGAGCACCTGGAATTTGGCGGCAGACCCATAGCGGACGGAGCTCCCGATATTTGGCAGCAGCCCCGTGGTACCTAACAGGAGGAGTACCTTAGGAGTCAAAGGTTAGTGAGTAGTGCCTCAGAGTCGTGACAGGGCCACTGTACTTGACAGAGGAGGATTTCTCCAGTAGTTGTGGTTTCAATAATAAAAATTCTGGTTTGATCTAAGTCAATGACCTTTGGGTTTTCTTCATGATTGAGATGGGTTATTTGATAACATAGGTATATGTGTGGGAATATACCTACGTAAAGGTTATCTATTGAGATATTTCTTTTTGGTTTATCCTTGTTGGTTTTAGTGAGACCTTGAGGGTCTCGGGGTCCCTACTAAGTATCGTTATACTCACCCCTACATGGGGTATGCCCACAACTCACTGTGTTGGATGTAGATGACGGACAGTGCTGACGGAGGCCAAGTTTACGAGGACTGGATGACACCTGGAGGTGGACCTTAGGATGAGTCGGTACCCGGAGGAGGTTGACGAATGAGGGCATTGAGGAGGCTATCTGTACCTACCCTTCAGGTAGAATCCTTGGTGGACGATCCAGGAGCTGCTAGTCACCTTCCAGCAGCTTTATCTTTTACCTTGTACATTATAGTTGGTCTTGTATTTTCGGCCCCTTACTTTCAGCACTACTTTTGTTTTCAGTTTTACTTAGTGTTTCCTTCTACTTATACTCCGTTTGTGTGTGTGTTTACGTTTCATAAAGGCAATGCCTTCTATTTTTATTGGGATTTACTCCTTTTGTGCTAGTCGCCAACCCCTGGTCTATGGAAGGCGGGATCGGGGTAGTCACGGCACGGGCCCCGAGGACGGGTCATAACAAATTGGTATCAGAGGAGTTGGTTCTACCACAGAACTTAGGACTCTGATATTTTCATTCTACGAAGAAATAGTGTTAAGGGTACTAAGTGTGGACTTTGGTTTAGGGAGTCCAGTGTTGGTGCAGGCGGCCAACGTATCCATACACCAGGACCCTGACTTCTGATTTCCGACAAAGTGCATGAAAACTCTGATTGCGTGTGTGTTTTTAAAATTTTCTATTAAATCAGCTCAAACTTGGTCAGCTTACCAGGTATAGTTTTTGACAGTGTTGCATCTGTTTCTTTCAGGATGCCACCCCGCAGATGACCAGCTAGGGCCCTGAGAGTTGTACATACTGACAGCCCACTAAGGGATGAGGCCTCAGTATAGGGCCCTCATCCAGTTGAGGCACCAGCAGAGGCACCAGCGGTACTACCACCCATTGGGCCACTGATGCCACCAGCCCCAGTAGCAGGCGATGCACGCCGCTTGAGCATGCTGTACGATTTCCAACACCAGAGGCCACACGGGTTCCGAGGAGAGATGGACCCACAAGCGGCTGAGGATTGGATAGAGGATGTGGTGAGAGTCTTCAACCTAGTAGGGACACCAGCTAACTTCATGGTGATCCTTGCGGCTATCCTCCTACAGGTAGGAGCAGGTAGGTGGTAGAGCCTGATGCTCCAGATGCATGATGAGGCGACACTTATATAGGCAGACTTCGAGAGCATGTTTCAGGTGGAGTTTGTACCAACCACCCTTTGAGCAGTGCGGATACATGAGCTACTACATCTGTAGCAGGGCAACATGACAGTAGCATAGTACTCGGCGAGGTTCACAGACCTCTCGCGTTACTCTACTGATATAGTACGAGACCCATTCTTCAAGGCCTAGACCTTCGAGCACGGGATCAGGTGAGAGATTAGAGCTTCAAGTGTTTCTCAAAGCATCCTGACACAGACATGGGTGTTGGAGAGATCTCTCCTAGTGGAGAGTATCCTTGCTGAGAAGTCTCTATCAGTGGGACCCACCACTAGTCGACATGAAGCGGAGTCTTCTGAAGCTGGTAGTAGACAGATGACACAGGGGTCCCAGAGGACTAGACCCACCAGTGCCCGACTGCACGACTCATGATCAGTTGTGCTGAGAAACTAGAGTGGAGACAGAGCCAGTCATTCCAGGAGTGGGCAGTGTTACTCCTGCGGTGGGCTTGGTCACATGGAACATGACTGTATGGCCCACTGTACAGAAGACCAGGAGATAGAAGAAGTACCTCCCCTGTAGAGGTAGAGGTTCGATCGAGGAGGAACGCAAGGATCAGGAGACCGAGGCAGGGGAGCTGGTTGTGGAGCTGGAGGTGGACGACACTTCAAGGTCTTGCCACCAACACCACCATGAGGTCCGCCCCGACCACAGGGAATAGGTGGAAATGGGAGAGGACATCTTCAGGCAGCTAAAACATACGACTATGGAGCTTCGGGAGCATGTGGATAGGGGTGAGACTAATTCGTGGCATGGAGGCCTTTGTTCTTGGTGCTTCTAATTTCCATGTTATTGTTTTTTGTGGTTGTTTTTTGTCTTTGTACTTTGAGCTGCAGTAATAAAAGACACTTATCCTTGTGACATTTACTTTCCTGTCGTTTTTGTATGGTTGATACTAAGAGGTTCTGGTTAAAACTATTGACTTGACCCTCACTTATGAGATTCCTACTAGAGGATACCCAGTAACCACGCACAGATACCGACAGTGTGACTCAACCCTTGGAGGCAAGAGTAATTGTTGGATCTCTTAGTAGTAGTGTCGAGGCCTTAAGACATCATTCATAACATGAATTGTACCGTTCATGTTAGGATTGACTGTATTTGGAGAATAACGTGGTTCATCCAGGGGATAAGACCAGATTTCTCTTTTTGGAAGAAGAGAAATCTCAGTAGCTCCTGTAGAACATAGACGAATATGGGTGGATATGAGTTCTTATATTTGGATAGTCTCACGCATTGTTCATTGAGCGAATAGTTTACTGTTCTCTCCAACTCAATAGTCTCAAGTGTATCATCTCTTAGAAACACATGAACCTGAGACAATAGTGATGGCTTTAATTCTTCCAGGACTATGAATTCGAGATATTTTATACTCATGGGGAGGGGAACATTGTAGTAGATTCTCTTCGTAGGATATCGGGCATTCAGCTGTTAGCAGTGGCGAGACAGCAGCTGGACGTGTTTCATATTTCATTTTTGGATAGTGATGGAGTCAGTATGTGTAAAACCAGAGATGGATCAGGATACGACAGAGAACATGCAGATCATCCCAAAGTGGATGAAAACTTCACAGAGCAGACAGATTTCCTATGCTAATAAGAGATGGAGACCACTAGAGTTCGAGGATGGTGACCACTTCTTCCTACGGGTCTCACCTTGATGAGGTCTTTGGAGATTTGGCCAAGGAGGAAAGTTATCTCCACGTTTCATCTAACCATTCCAATTTCTTAGTAGTGTAGGTGAGGTGGCTTAATGCTAGCCTTTCCACCTTAGTTGCACCGGGTGCACAACGTCATCCATGTATCTCAACTAAGGAGATGTGTTCATGACCTATCCATCATCATCGACCACTGAGAGTTGTACATCGATGTCGGGGAGACTTTCACGGGGTTCCAATAGAGGTTGAGGATTGAAAGGAGAGGGTCCTATGTGCATGGTCGATTCCTCTTGTGCACTTTCACTGGCAGCATCGGAAACCTCTAGGATAGCACATGGTAGCGGGAGGCTCCGATGCGTGCTCAGTACCTTCTTTTGTTTTCCTAGATTATGTTGTAGCTTTATGGGGACATAAAGCCCTGAGGTGGGAGTAATGTAAAGACCCAGAAATTTGACGGAAATTTTTTTCTAACTTTCTTTGTAATTTATGAATATGTGGCTTCTGATGGAACTTGATTCCGAGGTCTGGTGTGCCCAGAATCAATTTCTGAAGTTTACCTCATGTACGTTTATTAAACGTACGAGCGAGTTTTTCTATATTTTGAACTGGTGTTCGGAATTGAAATCTGAGGGCACCGATGAACTCGTAGTGCTGAGATTCGTTTAGGCGAACCATAGCTTTAGTTGGCAAGAGTTTGATGAAAAAGATAAATTTTGGACTTTTCAGAAAAATAATAAAATAAATAAATGATTTATTTTATTCTTCCTTCGACCGTTGTTCAATGGTTGGTAGAACTGTAGTGTAACGACGATCATTAAATAAGGCATTTAATGATCTGTTAATTTTGTTGTGAAACAACAACACATGTTTTTTTAATGGTGATTTAATTAAGGTTCATTAATGAACCATATTAATGAGCTAAACATGGATATTGTTTCTTTTTATTTAATCAATCCGTTGGAAAAAGGATTGGCGATCGCGGGGAAATCTCTAGAAAAGCGCCGACAACATCATACTTCAACGAAGAATAGAGAACGCGACAACCATTGATGGAACCGATCTGAGGATCGACGACGAGATTTCATTTCATCTCTCTACGAAAAGTGAGGTGACACCCTTCAACGAAGAACGACTCGGTGAAGAATGCTACACGTTCCTTCAATCGTCATCTCCCTCTGCATCAATGGAGGAAATACAACAGCGGTGAACTCGCCAACGACGATGTTCTTTTTCCCGACGTTGACGGAGTGACAACGCTTTCCGTGTCTTCGAAAAATGAACCATAATCAAGGTAGGGGGATTTTGTATATTTACGTTTACGTGATTTATACCCTCGAGCATGGAAGAATATTTTGTTGGGTGAATATTCAAACTACTATCTCTGTGGGTACGACTACCGAACAAGTCCGGATCCACCACCAACTTTCTCTTGATGAACGGATTGCATGGAAATGGGTGAATGGATGCACACGGAATTTAGGAACCATCGAAATACAGTTTGGGACCCGATAAGACCGCCGGTGTAGACAGAAGCTAAATTGGACCATCGAAGCAACTCCGGTGGCCCAGAGAACCTCAAGGCAGCACGGGTCACCGGCGCGGCACCACCGGCGACAAGAGGTGGTGGCCGGCATCCGGTCGGGTTCTTGGAGGCGGTGGCTCCCTAGCGCGCCAGCAGAGAAGACCCGTCGCGGCAATAGCCACAGCGGTGACACAGAGGATACCGCGACCGTGCGGGATCCTGGATGCCCGGGGGGCAGCGCCATCTAGCGCCGCCGGTGTCAATCTGCAGGGAGGTCGTGCCTCCCCCGCTCAGCATAATGCTCAGCCGTGCTGGTTGAGCCGTGGCCAGCTGCGGGCCAGGCCTCACCGGTCGAGCCAAGCCGCGCCCTACTGGGCCGACCTAGGGGGTGTTGGGCCGGGTCGGACCAGGCCCAAACCCCTTATTTTCATACCATTTTTGTTAAACAACCATATATTGAGATACGGACCTCCGATCGACACACAGTCAGTTGAGTAGTATTCCTTGGATCGAGATGGTCGTTTCTGTATATTACACTCAAGGTTTTAGTGAAGTTTAGTTATGGCCGGGTTGGTTCGAACCCGAAACCAACCGGGCCCACAGAGCGGAAACGCTTATAACTTGAGGACCGGACATCTGATTGACGTGTCGTCGACAATGTTGGATTCCACATGATGAGACGGTTTTTTTAGAATAATCTACATGGTATTTGGATGAATTTTTAGTATGGTTATCATGGTTTTAGATTACAAACCAACTGGGCCCCTGGAACAGAAAAGCTAATAACTCACAGACCAGGCGTCCGATTGACACGTCATTTGTTGCGTTGAGACCCCTATGACGAGGTGGTCTTTTGTGTTACTTCTACGTGAGACTTTGTTAAACATGGAAGTAACAACCAGTAGCTCATGGAGCAGACCCCTCCTAAGACGAGCATATGGAGTGCGGAGACATAATAGCTATAGACCTGACGACTACTTGACCGACTCGACTCAGAGTCATTCGATTAGCCCAGTGGACGGAGCGCCCGATATTTGGTAGCAGACCCATGGCGGAAGGAGCTCCAGGTAGTTGGCAGCAGACTAGCAGTACTCGACAGGATGAGTACCTCTGTAGGCTATTAGGGGGAGCGCCCGGTATTTGGTGGCAGACCCACAATGGACAGAGCGCCTTGTATTCGGTAGCAGACCTGCAGTGCTCGACAGGAGGAGTACCTCAGCAGTCAAAGCTTAGTGAGTAGAGCCTCAGAGTCGTGATAGGGCCACCGTATTCGATAGAGTAAGTGTTCTCCAGCAATTGTGGTTTCAATAATGAAAATCCTGGTTTGAGCTGAGTCAAAGACCTTTGTGTTTTCCTAATGATTGAGAAGGGTTACTTGATAACATAGGTATATGTATGGGAATATACCAAAGTAAAGGTTATCAGTTGAGATCTTTATTTGTGGTTTATATTTGTTGGATTTAGTGAGTCCTTGAGGGTCTCGGGGTCCCTAATGAGTATCGTTATACTCACCCCTACACAGGCTATGCTCGCACCTCATTGTGTTGGATGCAGACTACGAACAATGCGGGCGGAGGTCGAGTGTATGAGGACTGGACGACTCCTGGAGGTGGACATGACGACGAGTCGGTACCCGGAGGAGGTTAACGGATTAGGGCGCTGAGGAGTCTATCTGTAACTACCCTTCAGGTAGGATCCATGGTGGATGATCCAGGAGCTGCTTGTCACCTTCCAGTTGTTTTGTCTTCTACCTTGTACTCTACAGTTGGGCTTGTATTTCCGGCCCCTTACATTCAGCACTACTTTTGTTTTCAGTCTTACTTATTTTTTCCTTCCTCTTGAACTCTGGTTGTGTGTGTGTTTAGGTTTCATAAGGGCTATTCCTTCCCTTTTTATCAGTATTTACGCCTTTGTTGCTAGTCACCTGCCCCTGGTCTATGGAAGGCGGGCTTGGGTTAGTCACGGCACGGGCCCTGAGTACGGGTCATGACATATATCATATATGTACAGTATATATGTATTTATAAATGTACATAACATTTGGAGATGAGAAATTAAATGCACCATTCATGGAGACTGTAAGTCGTATGTACGCATTAATGCTACTTTCATTTCTAATTTGTAATTTAATGGAATTAAAACATAAACATACATAGGTATATTATAAATCCAGTATAATATCACATATAATATCATTTACTCAATACTTTATGCGTCCCACATAATTCATTAACGATTCATATCACTGTGAGTGGGCGGTAGTCGGCACTTCCTCAAATGAAATTATCTTGTTTTACCCCTAATGGAAACTGTAAAGGTATGATAAAAATAGAAAATATAGAAGCTCAACGAAAACATAAACATAATATACATATATATATCATATATAAAAATAGTTCCATCTAAATGGCTACCATGAGAGGTGGTAGGAGTTTATCGAACAATCATCATTTCGTGAGGCATTAGTTTTCCAACAACAAAAAATAGTATGTTCCTCGCCCATTTGATGGAGGTGTGTGAAAGTGTAGTTAGAATCCTTTTCATAACATAATTCTAGAATATTGAGGATACTATTGTTTTCAAAAAAGAAAAGAATAAAAAGAGTTTAGGGGGGTTGGAGAAGTAAAATAAAAAAAAATAAATGAAACGAATTTATTGGAAACTATTACCTTTAATTTGGGTAACTTCCTTTTGATTGAACCAAAATGACCTCTTTAAGTGACTTCTGCCTAAGTTATGGCTTATAAGTGTAAGATATGGATCTTGAGAGATTATTTGGGTAGGATTTGGACAATCCAAGGGGCATTATAGGTGTGTGGAATGGGTTAGAAGTGGTGTCCTTTTATAAGGGGGAGGAGGGGCTCTTTAGGAAAGTGTAAAAATTTTATTTTATTATATGGTGATATTCGGTTTCTAAAGGTCCCTAAAAAATTAAAGTCAAAGATAAGAAGGCTCATGGTCGTAATAAAATCATACAATAAGAATTAAACAGGTTTTGGATATAGTTCTAATATTAATAATCATATTTATTTAAATAAGATATTAATGAGGTAAATACTACATCATTATTGTGTTATAAATAATTTAATTTCATTTTTGTCTAAAAATTATTAAAAAAATACCATAATTTAGGAAATATTTTTAAATTTCCAATAAATATTTATATTTGAAATCTTGACTTATATTACCCCATGTAAAAATTGATTTACTAAAATATATTTGTTTGTGTCATTTTTACCTTTACATTAAGTTAATTAAAGTTAAGTGCCATTATCATTCATAAGTGGCTCAATGGGGTCCCAAAATCGACCCAAGGATGAATATGGTTGACCATGACTCATTCAATATGGTTAAGACAAGTGTTAAGGTAATTTTGTATTATTATAATATTCTTTTTACCTAGAATTGCCTTATTTACCTTTAATAGTTGTAAATAAAAGTCAAAAGTTACTATTCACAAAAAAAATATTTTCATCTTATTGAACCACATTTCACTTACTGAGTTTAACCGTGTCTCTTGGATTTTTGAAATTCAACTCACAGAAGCGGTAAAATTATGTTTTATGCAAATTAGCAAATGCTAATAGGAGATGGATAAAAGACGGTAAAAAGTTCAATAAAATCTGTATATATCGAATCTTATTATAATATGACTCCAATGAATTATATTGAACATATGTAGGTATTATGTAACCATTATTACCTAAAATAAATTTAAATAAAATGAATAATTATTTAAATAAAAATTTGGTTTTAACCAATAACTCAGTGTTTTTCACTTTTCCTCAAAAATTGAATGTTTTCATAAAAATACCAAAATTTTACCCTAAGCTAATTTTGATACTCTGAATTCAGAAATGAAGCCTATTTTACCAATTTGAAAATATATAAGTTTCATTTATTAATTTAAAATTAATTCCCATTGTCAAAACCAAAAAGTGTGTTTTAATGAAATAATAACTAACAAAAGATTGATACTTGTTTATGTTCGATTTCAAAGTGATATTTTTTTCTACTAAATAACATTGGATTAAATGGTAAAAATATAATATATTTATACATCCAAACAATTAAAATTTATAATTTAACACTACAAATAATTTTGATTAAAAAGAAGTTTTAAGTTAAAATATAGTATTTTTTACTATTCACCCAAATATGAAAGTTATCAGAATAACACCAAAAATTTATTGAAACTAAATTCTTATGTACCGATTCGAATGAAGAATTTTATTTTTTCAAATTGAATATATTAAAGTTTCAAATATTAGATTGAATAAGGGTTCACCAATAAAGGTGGTAAAATTGCATTTTAAAAAAAATACTTCTTTTAACTGAAAAAAATGAATTTGTTTTCTGTTATGTCTAAGAAAATCATAATATAGATTCTAAAATTATAAGGATTATATAATGTTCAAAATTTATTTAATACTATTTATAACCTCTTTTGAATGGCTAGTTTGTTAAGTCGTGGTGCGCTTGAACTCTATGTTGCATGTAGTGAAAGTTATTAAATTAATTTAAAAAATAACGTACTATAAAATCTTGGGGTGTTACATTCTTCCATACTTCAATAAGCTGCATCCTTACAATTTGAAATTATTCTTCGAAAATAAATTGTTGAAAATAGAAAATACTTTTGTCGGAAAAACCACATCGGAAATTGGGTTAATAAAATTTAGTCTTAATAAGAGGAAATGGGGAATGAAAAAGTCAAAAACAAATTATGATCTCGATTAAGAGAAAATTGGTGAAAACAAGAGACACATAATTGGAGGAAAAATGTAAATATTTATAGGGAGTGATTGAGTTTATCGGTCAAAAACAATTGTAGAATTGAGGGCCTCAAAGCCATCAATCTATGATGACTTTAAATATCATCGGTTCAACAAAACATAAGGTATTAGGATAACACATTTTTAGTTTTAAGATAAATTACCTAATGTTTAATTTCTTCATAGAATTAGATAATAAATATATATATACTTGAGAAGTAGAGTTCCATCCTTTAACTAATTCCTACCAGAAACTCATCATTCACTCTAAAAGATAATTGAACTTAAAAATATATTCTATTTATCCTATTCATAAAGGGTTCCAAAAAAATGATTTTAAAATTCTTCTACAATACCTTTTAAAAAACTACATTATTCAATCCAGGATATCACATGGGCCAGTGGTAGGTGATACACCCTTATCACCCTTCGGTTGCGGGTCCATGTCTCACAGCCTTGCCGGACATGATGGGTTATCCCCTGACCTCCAGGTTGTCCTTTTTATGACAATTCAAAAATAATATCAAACAAAATTTATCCAAAATACTTCTGTCTAAACACATGGTACAAAATTTATAAGAAAGTTAAATACATTGAACATCCTTTTTTCCACGTAATAACATGTGAAAGCTTTCATCAAGTATTCTTTTAAAACACTGCAACATCCTGAATTACAATAAATCCTTATTGATTCCATTCATTCTCCCTTATACGTTATAGAATACTGGGTATACATCTTCTATTAAAAAAAATTTTAAACCCCAACAATGATGGAATATTCAAATCATTAATCAGTTTCAAGGTAGTCAAGAATATCAAATATAATTTATCCAAATCAATCATGTATTATTCAAAAATCACTACCTCAGTATCAGAACTATATTATGGGTTATATTTCTCTCAACCATATATTTTCCAAAAATTTAACCTTCTATTGAGTCACTTTTCTTGGTTCCACCCAATCTTAAGTCCTTAGTGAAATAGTACTGCAGTACAATCCTTATATACTCTGTAATTCTTATAAAATGTACATCATTAATACAATAATCAAATGACACAATACATTAATAACAACATAAGTAATATAATCATTCCTCTTCATCTTCGGTAGTATCATAACTTTATTATTATCTAATAGTAGCCTTTGGGGTATACTGTAATGATTTGTACATTGATTCAGGTAGTGTCCCAACTCCATTTAGATTTAGCATTGTACATTTGTAACTTTTTTTTCTTACCCATGCAATCACGTACCTGGTGTCCTATTTTGCTACACTTATAACTAACTCCCATTCCCTTCAATCATTTACCAAGGTGATTATTTCTAGATTCATCACATATGGGAAAATCCTTCTTTTCCATATTCCCTTAATCCATCTTTCTCTCTTCCATCCTTTTCTTCTCTTACTTCCCTTCAAAGTCAAAGGACTCAATGAATTATTTACTTGTCTTATTAACACATGATACTATTTCTTCATTTGTTGAGAATACATGGGAGAGTATTTTCCTTCTAAATGTTATCTTAATACAGTGAAATATATGATCCTTTTTACCCTTTAGATCATATGTATTGTTGGAGTGCACATTCCTTCTACCGGGTACCATTTCTATATAATGGCATTCACTAGGTCAGTTTATGAATTGCAATGAATAATTTGAAACATGTAAATCACCTAATGTAAATTTTATAGTTTATGGATATAATCCATATTCATAAAAATATATTATTTGACGAGGTATATACTCGTAAATCCTTCATAATGATTTGTAATGAAAATGAGAATTATCCTAAACTTATCACTCGGGAGTGTCATAACCAAGAGTGTAGTAAGGTCCGTTGTCGTGAATCAATTCCCGTTCGAGTCTAGCTCCAAGCGGTGTTTTTAGGTTTTACCCCTAGGTACATATTTGCCAGAGTCGCCTCTACCTACTAGTATCTAGATAGGGATATTGTTTCTTGGAAATCTCACAAAATCTCTACATTACCAAAATTCTAGGAAGTTCTTCTATCCTAATCCTCAAAGTTCATCTTAGGGTAATGTGCTATAATCAGAGTGTATCTAAATGTAGTTTCCAAAGTTATTGCTAAACATACTCTAATACCAACTGTAATGCCCCGACCCCAGATGTCCAGAGTCAGTGCATTATTACGTAACATCAGCATGATCAAAAAAGATAATGTCTTGAAAGACCGATCATTTTAGTAGTCTTGGAAAATATATTATATACATGAATTTCAACATTACAATATGAAAATAAAAATAATAGTAATTTATTCCATTAGAAACCACCAAGCCTCCAGGATTATGCCTACATGTCACTCATAACTAACATCTTCATATCCTGGGCAAATAAAACAGAAGAAAGGGGTGGGATCAGATGCACAGTAATATGGAAAAAATAAATCAAACATGACAATATAAACATACACTTGGATATTCTTCTAGTAGAATAATCACATGTAATAACTAATTTCATCATAAGGGAATGTATATTACCAGACATTAATTATTATGTCAAGGCCTCATGCTAGGACCTATGGGCTAACTGTAACCGGACCCAAACCTGGAGAGCCTCTATAACTGGACTCTATCCCAAAAATCCTCTATAACCAGACTACAACCCGGAGAGCCTCTATAACTGGACTCCAACCAGGAGGGATTACTGTTACCGATCCTCAACCTGGAATATACTAGTCCAATACATTCATCATATGAAAAGGTTGAAATATATCATAAACATTCATATTTTAACTAGCATAGTAAATGTCAATATTTTATCCATAAACCATGAATGGTATAAAAACAACACATCCACAGTCAAACATATCACAAAACATTCAATAAAATATGGAATTAAATATCATAATAAATCAACTTCAAAAAAGATTAAATTCCATTAAAGGATATTGACGTAGTTGAAAATGATCAGTTAAATGTTTTGAGAGAAATACTCATTGTTTATGAAATCGTTTAAAATTATCACAATTTATAAAGGTAGTCATTTAAAATGGATTTTTGAATCAAAGTGTTTCCTACCACTTTGAATATTTTTAAAATAATTATCATTTCAAAACATTCATGTCCATATATATAAATCCTTAAAAACATTTTGAATACATGGACATTAATTAAAAGGGTTTAGAAAGATAAATCTTTAAAACATTTAAAATGACGATCTAGTTAAATATAACCTCCCAAAAAACCTTATAATATTCCTTTTGAAATCATTTTTATAAAATATGGGTATCTATGATAAGTACGACCGAGAAAATACTTACACATGGACAATCTCATATAATAATGAGATTGGGGAAATAACCCTTACCTCATTGTAATCAATCGAGTCGTATGATCAATAGTAAATAACCACCAAATGAATCACTGAATATCATGAATATAAAGATAATAATGATAATATATATCAAATGGATGTACACAATACACCACATGTAATCAATAAGTGGTGAACAATGGAAATCTCACTGAATTAAAAGTGAGATAAGAAACCCCTTACCACGTGTCCGACTTGACTCGCTCGTATGTTCCTTGTCCTTCCTAAATAATAGACGTAAGTTAATTTATACCTATTTAAGAATATTTTAAAATTTATTATTCTTTTTATATCACTAATTTCCTTTATATAACAATTAGTTAATTATTTGAGTTCATATCGAACATTTTGTCGATGTTCGGAAATTGAGTCAAAAATGAAATTGTTATAATTACAAATTGTCCATGTGGTCAAAATTCTATTATCTATAGAATGATATTACTCATTTATATTTCATATATGTCATATATGTATATTATATATCTGTATTTATAATAGTACATAACATTTAGAGATGAGAAATGAAATGCACCGTTCATGGAGACGGTAAGCCGTACGTACGCATGAACGCTACTTTCATTTCTATTTTGTATTTTAATTGAATTAAAAATAATGATACATAGATATATTATAATTATAGAATAATATAATATATAATATCATTAAATCCATACTTTATACATCCCACAAAAGTCATTAACGAGTCACGTCACTTTGAGGAGGTGGTAGTCTACACTTCCTCAAATGAAATTATCGTGTATTACCCATAATGGAAACCATAATGGTATGATATAAATAGAAAATACAGAAGCTCAAAGAAAAAATAAACATAATATATATATCATATATAAATACAGTGCCCTCTTAATGGCCACCATCAGAGGTGGTATGAGATAATCGAACAATCATCATTTCGTTAGGCATTAGTTTGGAAACCAGAGAAACAGTATGTTTTTCACCCATTAGATGGAGGTGTGTATAAGTGTAGTTTCAATACATCTCAGAATAACATCATAATATATCTAGTATACTGCTTTTGTAATAAAATAAAGGAATAAAAAGTGTTTAGGGGGTTGGAGAAGTAAAATAAAACCATATAAAAGAAACGAATTTAAGAGAAATCGTTACCTTTAATTTGGGTAACTTCTTTGCATTGAATCAAAAGGACTTTTTAAAGTCAATAATGCCTAAGGTAAGATTTATAGGTATAAGATATGGAACTTGAGAGCTTATTTGGGAAGCCTTTGGATGATCCAATGGGCTTGAGAGGTGTGTGGAATGGATTAAAAGTTGTGTCCTTTTATAAGGGGGAGGAGGGGCTAATTAGGAAGGTGTAAAAATATTAATTTAATATATCGTGATATTTGTTTCATAAAGTTCAAAAACTGTTAAAAGTCTACGATAAGATGACTCGTGGTCAAAATAAAATCATCGAATAAGAATTGGACAGGTTTTGGATATAGTTTTATTATTTATAATAATATTTATTTAAATCATTTATTAATGAGGTAAATACTACTTCATTATTGTGTCATAAATAATTTAATTTATTTCATTTCTAAAAATTATCAAAAAATACCATGATGTAGGAAATATTTTTAGCTTTCCAATAATGATTTAGTATTTACCTCATTAATAAATGATTTAAATAAATAAAATTATAAATATTAAAACTAAATGAAAAACCTTTACAATTCTAATTGGATGATTTTATTTTGACAATGAGTCATCTTATCTATGAATTTAAATAGTTTTTGACCTTTAGAACCCTAATATCACTATATAATAAAATAAAATTTTTACACTTTCCTAAAGATCCCCTCCACCCCCTTATAAAAGGAAACCACTTCTAACCCATTCCACACACCTCTCAAGAACCTTGGCTCATCCACCCTCTACCCAAATAAACTCTCAAGATCCCTATATTACACCTAGAAGCCTTACCATAGGCAGAGTCACTTCAAAAAGCCTTTTTGGTTCAAACCAAATGATGTTACCCAAATTAAATGTAACGATTTCTCTTAAATTCTTTTCTTGTATTTTGTTTTATTTTATATCTCCAACCCACCTAAACACTTTTTATTCCTTTATTTTATTATAACACTAGTATCCTCAATATAACAAGATTTTTTATGAGAAGGAATCTAACTACACTTACACACACCTCCATCTAATGGGTGAAGAACATACTGTTTATGTGGTTTGGAAAACTAACGCCTCACAAAACGTTGATTGTTCGATTATCTCCTACCACCTCTCATGATGGCCATTAAAATGGAACTGTATTTATATATGATATATATATTATGTGTATGTTTTCTTTCTTTCTTTGGTTTTTTCCACTTATACCATAAATTTATGGGTAAAATGTGATAATTTCGTTTGAGGAAGTGTGGCCTCCCACCCCCGCAAAGTGATATAACTCATTAATTAATTATGTGGGATGTATAAGGTATAGAGTTAATGATATTATATATTATATTATAATAGAATTATAATATACCTATGTATCATTATGTTTTAATTCCATTAAAATACAAAATATAAATGAAAGTAGCATTCATGCATACATACGGCTTACCGTCTCCATGAACGGTGCATTTCATTTATTATCTCCAAATGTTATGTACTGTTATAAATACATATATATATACAATAAATAAATGATATATATGACATCTAAATGAGTAATATCATTCTACAGATAATGGACTTTTTACCACATGGACAATTTATAATTATAAAAAGTTCATTTTTTACTCAAGTTCCGAACATCAACAAAATGTCTGATATGAACTCAAATAAATAACTAATTGTTAAATCAAGGTAATAAGTGATATAAAAGGAATACAAAAATTGAAAAAAATATTATGAAAGTAGAAATTAACATAATTTTATTATTCAGAAACAAGAAGGAACATACGAGCGAGTCCAGTCGGACACATGGTAAGGGGTTTCTTATCTCAGTTTTAATTCCGTGTGATTTCCATTGTTCACCACTTATTTATTGCATGTAGTGTATTGTGTAATGCCATAGGATAAATATTATCATGATTCTATCTATATTCATGATATTATGTGATTTATTTGGTGGTTATTGACTATTTTTTATAAGACTCAATTTATTACAATGAGGTAAGGGTTATTTCACAATCTCTTCATTATCTGAGGTTGTTTATACGTAATTATCCACTGGGACCTCTTTATCATCCACATCCATGTTTCATAATAATGTATTTCAAAAAAAATTTACTATTTACTAGGAAATGGGTTAAAGACATTTATACCCTTATTTTACCTTATATGTTTTTAAAATAATCACTTAAGGTTTTATGGGAGGGACTATTTAAATAGATCATCTTTTTAAATGTTTTAAAGATTTATCTATCTAAAACCATTTAATTAATGTCCATGTTTTCAAAATTATTTTAATGATTTATTTATATGGACATGAATGTTTTGAATAGAAAATTATTTTAAAAAGATTCAATGTGGTATGAGACGCTTTGATTCAACAATCCCTTTTAAATAACTACCTTTATAAATTGTGATAATTTTAAACGATTTCATGAAAAAGGGGTATTTATCTCAAATGATTTTTCTGATCATTTTCATCAATGTCAACATCCATTTATGGATTTTAAACATGTTTGAATTTTATTTATTATTATACAAATCTTCCATATTGTATTGAACGTTTTGTGATATGTTTGACTATGGATGTATTGCTTTTTATACCATTCATGGTTAATGGATTTAGTATTGAAATTTCGTATTCTAGTTTTAATACGAATGTTTATGTTATATTTCAACATTTTATTATGTTGAATGTATTAGACTAGTTTTTTGGGTTAGGGACCGGTAAATGTAAGCCTTCCGAGGATGGGGTCCGGTTACAGCAGACCCTCCGGGTTGGAGTCCGGTTACAGAGACTCTCCATGTTAGAGTCCGGTTACAGAGGATCTCCGGGATGGAGTCCAGTTACAGAGGCTCTCCAGGTTTGGGTCTTGTTACTGTTATCCCATAGGTCATAGAATGAGCCTTTTATATAGAAATTAAAGTAAGGTACTATACATTCCCTCATTATGAAATTAGTTATTACATGTGATTATTCGACTAGTATAATATCCATGTGTACGTTTATATAGTAATGTTTGATTTATTTTTTCCATATTATGTTCAGGTTTATGTTGAAAATCCTGTTGTTTTATTAAAGATCTTGCCTTAAAAGTTTATAGCTTTCACTAACTTATTTACCCATACTGAGCATCTAAGCTCACCCCTTTCTTATGTTTTATTTTCCCAAAATATGAAAAATTTGGTTATGAGTGACTTGTAGTTATAATCTAGGAGGCTTGAATGTTTCTAATGTAATAAAGTAATGTTGCTTTTCTTTTCAATTTGTAATGTTGAACTTCATGTACGTAATTTATTTTACAAGACTATTAAACTGATCGGTCCTTCGGGACATGATTCCTTATAATCATGCCAATCTTATGTAATTATGCACTGACTCTGGGTAACTGGGGTCGGGATATTACAGTTTGTATCACAGGAATATTAGCAATAACCTTGGAAACTGGATTTAGATAAACTATGATTATAGCACATTACCCTAAGATGTACCTTGAGGATTAGTAAAAAAGAACCTCCTAGAATTTTGTTAATGTAGTGATTTTGTGATTTTTCCAAACAAATACATCCATGTATGGATATGAGTAGGTAGAGGCGGCTCTGGAACAGATGTACCTAGGGGTAAAACTCAAAAACACCGCTTTGAGTTAGACTCGAATGGGAACTAGTGTATGACAACCGACCTTATTTAACTCTTGGTTACTAAACGTCCAAGAGATATGCATAGGATAACTCTTATTTTCTTTACAAATCATTATGAATTGTTTATGAGTATATATCACCTCAAAGAAAATATTTCTATGATTATGGATTATATCCATAAATTGTTCAATTTATGTTAGGTATTTCTAAATTTTGGAATTATTCCTTGTAATTCATAAATTAACCTAGTATATTCCATTGTATAGAAATGGTGCCCAATATAAGGAATGTGAACTCCAACAATACGTATGATCCAAAGAGTAAGATGGGTCATATCTTTCATGGTATTAAGCCAACATTTAGAAATGAAATAGTCTCCCAGGTGTTCTCAACATACGAAGCAATAGTATCATGTGATAATAAGATAAATAAATAATTCTTTAAGTCATATGGATTTGAAGGGAAGTAAGAGAGGAAAAGGATGGAAGAGAGAAAGATGGATAAAGGGAAGAGGGAAAAGAAGGATATTCCCATATGTGATAATTGTGGAAATAATCACCTTGGAAAATTCTTGAAGGGAATGGGAGTTTGTTATATGTGTGGGGAAAAAGGAAACCAAGTACATGATTACAAGGGTAAGAAAAAAGTTTCAAATGTACAATGATTCATCTGAAAGAAGTTGGGACACTATGCGAATCAATGCCCAAATAATCTGAGTATACACCAAATGCTGCTATTGGATAATAATAAAGTTATGATACTATCGAAGATGAAGAGGAATGATTAGATTTCTTACGTTTTTATTAAAGTATTGTTTCATTTGAGTATTGTATTAATGATTTACATGTTATAAGAATTATAGAGTATATAAGGAATGTACTGTAGTACTATTTCATTAAGGACTTTAGATTTTGTGGAACCCAGTAAAGTGACTCAATAGAAGGTTATATTTTTGGAAAATATATGATTTAGAGAAAGATAAACCATAATATGGTTTTGAAACAGAGGTAGTGATTTTCGAATAATACATGATTTATTTGGATAAATTATATTGGATATGCTTGACTACCTTGACACTGATTAATGATTTTTATATTCCATCATTGTTGGAGTTTACCACATTTTGGGATATAAAGACTACATCCAGTATTCTATAAGGAAAAAAAGCATGAATTTAATCAATAAGTTTTTATGGTAATTCAGGATGTTGCATTTTTTTAAAAGAATAATTAATGAAGGTGTCCACATGTTATTACATGGAAAAAAGGATCTTCTTTGTGTTTACCTTCCTTATAAATTTTGGACTATGAGTTTGGACAGAAGTATTTTGGAAAAGTCTAGCATGAGATTATTTATGGATTTCCATAAAAAGGACAACCCAGAGGTTTGTCGGCAACCCTTCGCGTCCGGATAGGCGGCGAGACGTGAACTCGCAACCGAAGGGTGTCAAAGGTGTATTCCCTACCACTGGCCCATGTGACGTACTGGATTTAATAATGTAGTTTTTTTAAAAGGTCTGGTAGATGAATTATAAATTAATTTTTTGAGACCCTATACGAATAGGATAAATATAATAAATTATTTATGTTCTCTTATCTTTTGGAGTGGAAGATGAGTTTTTTGTAGAATTTAGTTAAAGGATGGAACTCTACCTGCCAAGTATATATTTTTTCTTCTATTATTCTATGAAGAAATTAATTATTAAACCTTTGTTAAGGGATCTTAAAACTTAAAATGTGTTATCCTAATACGTCTTGTTTTGTTGAACTGATGATATTTTAAACCATCATAGATTGATGGCTTTGAGGCCCTGAATTTTACAATTGTTTTTGACTAATGACCTCAATCACTCCCTATAAATATTTACATTTTTCCTCCAATTATATGTCTCTAATTTCCACCAATGTTCTCTTAATTGATATCATAATTTGGTGGTGAATTTTTCATTCCCCTTTTCCTCTTATTAAGACTAAAAAATGCTAACCCAATTTCTGATGTTGGTTTTCCATCCAAGGTATTTTCTATTTTCAATATTTTATTTTAGGAGACCAATTTCAAATTGACGGGATGCAATTTATTAAAGGAGGGATGAATGTAGAACACCTAAGATTTCATAGTACGTTATTTCTTCAATGTAATTCAATAACTTCCACTACACGCAACACCGAGTTCAAGCGCACTATGACTTACCAAACTAGTTGTTCAAAAGAGGTTATGAATAGTATTAAATAAAATTTGAACATTATATAATACTTATAATTTTAGAATCCGTATTATGACTTTCTTATACATAATGAAAAAAAATCATTTTTTTTCAGATAAAATAAGTATTTTTTTTAAAAAAATGAAATTTTACCGCCTTTAAATAGAGAACACTTTTTAAATCCAATATTTGAAACATTTATATATTCAATTTGAAAAAATAAACTTCTTATTTAGAATTGGGACAAAATAATTTAGTTTCAATAATTTTATTATGTTTTTCTGATAACTTTCTTATTTGGGTGAATAGTGAAAAATACTATATTTTAACTGAAAACAACTTCTTTAATCAAAATAATTTTTAGTGTAAAATTATAAATTTTAATGGTTTGGAAGTATAAATATATTATAAATTTACCATTTAATCCAATGTTATTCATTGGAAATGATTTCACTTTGTAATGGAACATAAACATGTATCAATCTTTTGTTAGTTATTATTTCTTGAAAACACGCTTTTTTGGTTTTGACAACTGGAATTGATTGTAATTTAATAAATGAAACTTATATATTTTGAATTTTGTAAAATAGACATAATTTTTTAATAAAAAATATAAAAACTATCTTAGCTGATATTTTGGCATTTTTCTGAAAACTTTCATTTTTTGATAAATAGTGAATAACACTGGGTTATTAGTTAAAACCAAATTTTTATTTAAATAATTATTTATTTTATTTAAAATTATTTTATGTTAAAATAGATACATAATACCTATATAATTTCAATATAATTCATTCGAGTAATTTAATAATAAGTTTAGATATATAAATATTTTATTGAACTTTTTACCGTCTTTTATCCATCTACCAGTAGAATTTGAAAATTTGCATAGAACATAATTTTACCTCTTATGTGAGTTGAATTTCAAAAATCCGAGAGTCACGGTTAACCTCAGTAAGTAAAATGTTGTTCAATAAGATGAATTTTTTATTGGTGAATAATACCTTTTGACTTTTATTTACTGTGGTTATAGTTAACAGGGTAATTCAAGGTAAAAAGAATATTATAATAATAAAACATTACCTCAACACATGTCCTACCCTTATTGGATGAGTCATGAACGATCATGGGAATCCTTGGATCGATTTTGAGACCCCATAGAGCAACATATGAATCTTAATGACTCTTTATTTTTATTAATTTAAAGTAAAGGCCAAAATGAAAAAAAACAAATATCTTTTAGTAAATCAATTTTTACATTGGGTTATATAATTAATATTTTTGACAATAAATATTAATTCATTAGATAAAATTATTTCCTATATTATGGTATTTCTTTACAATATTTTGACATTAATTAAAATAAATTATTTATGACCCAATAATGATGTAGTATTTACCTCATTAATAAATGATTTAAATAAATAAGATTATAAATATTATAACTATATACAAAACCTATCCCATTATTATTATTTTATTTTATATAGACCATTAGTCATATTATATTATACGTTAATTAGTTTTGGACCTTATTAAATCCAATATCACTATATAATAAAATAATATTTTCACACGTTCCTAAATAGCCCCTCCTCCCCCTTATAAAAGGACACCACTTCTAACCTATTCCACAAACCTCTCAAGCCCCTTGGCTAATCCAACCCCAGACCAAATAAGCTCTCAAATCCCTATATTACACCTAGAAGCCTTACCTTATCCAAAAGACACTTAAAAATTTATTTTGGTTCAAATCAGAGGAAGTTACCCAGATTAAAGGTAACAGTTTCCCTTAAATTCTTTTTCTTTTATTTAGTTTTATTTTACTTCTCCATACCCACTAAACTCTTTTTATTCTGTTATTTTATGACACCACCAGTGTAATAAATATACTAGGATGTTTTTAGGAGATGTATTTTAACTACACTTACACACACCTCCATCTAATTGGTGAAGAACATACTGTTTTTGTGGTTGGAAAACTAACGCATCACGAAACAATGATTGTTTGATTATCTTATACTGCCTCTCATGGTGGCCATTAAGATGGAACTGTATTTATATATGATATATATATTAGGTTTATGTTTTATTTTTGATTCTATATTTTCCATTTATATCATACCTTTATAGTTTCCATTATGGGTAAAACACGATAATTTAATTTGAGGAAGTGCAGACAACCGCCCCCTCAAAGTGATATGGCTCGTTAATGAATTATGTGGGACGTATAAAGTATGGATTTAATGATATTATATATGATATTATAATAGAATTATAATATACCTATGTATCTATATGCTTTAATTTCATTAAAATAAAAAATAAAAATGAAAGTAGCGTTCATGCGTATGTACGACTTATTGTCTCCATGAACGATGCATTTAATTTCTTATCTCCAAATGTTATGTACTATTATAAATAAATATATATACTGGTAATATATGATATATATATATATGAAATATAAATAAGTAATATCATTCTATAGATACTATACTTTTGACTATATGGACAATTTATAATTATAACATGTTCATTTTTTAATAAAGTTCCGAACATCGACAAAATGTCTGATATGAACTCAAATAATTAACTAATTGTTATAGCAAGGTAATAAGTGATATTAATAGAATAATAAATTTGAAAAAAAATATTAATAAAGTTTAAATTAACTTAATTTTATTATTTATGAAGAACAAGGATCATACAAGCGAGTGAAGTCGGACACGTGGTAATGGGTTTCTTATCTCACTTTTAATTCCCTGAGATTTCCATTGTTCACCGCTTACTTATTGAATATTGTGTATTGTGTACTACCATTTGATATATATTATCATGATTATCTTTATATTCATGATATTCTGTGATTCATTTGGTGTTTATTGACTATTTTTCATAAGACTCGATTATTATAATGAGGTAAGGTTTATTTCACAATCTCTTCATTATTCAAGGTTGTTTATATGTAATTACCCACTAGGACCTCTTTATCATCCACATCCATGCTTCAAAAAAATATTTCAAAACATTTTTACTATTTTCTAGACAATGGTTTAAAGTCATTTATACCTTTATTTGACCTTATATTTTTTTAAGTAATCTTTTATGGTTTTATGGGAGGGTATATTTAACTAGATCATCATATTAAATGTGTTAAATATTTATCTTTATAAACCCTTTTGAATGATGTCCATGTTTTCCAAATCATTTTAAAGATTTATTTATATGTACATGAATGTTTTGAAATGATAATTCTTTTATAATGTTTCAAATTCATATGAGACACTTTGATTCAAGAATCCCTTTTAAATGACAACCTTTATAAATTGTGAGAATTTTATACAATTCCATGAAAAAGGGGTATTTATCTCAACGCATTTTTACTGGTCATTTTCATCGATGTCAAAATCCTGTAATGGAATTTAAACTTGTTTGAAGTTGATTTATTATGATACAAATCTTCAATATTTTATTGAATGTTTTCTGATATGTTTGACTGTGGATGTGTTATTTTTATACCATTAATTGTTTATGGATAAAGTATTGACATTTTGTATTCTAGTTAATATATGAATGTTTATTTTATATTTCAATATCTTCTTTTGATGGATGTTTTTGACTTGTATGTTCCAGTTTGGGGACCGATAAAAGTAAGCCCACTGGTTAGGGTCCAGTTACAACATACCCTCTGGGATGGAGTCCGGATATAGATGCTCGTCGGGGTGGAGTACAGTTACAGAGGCTCTCTGGGACGGAGTCTGGTTACAGAGGCTCTCTTGGTTTGGGTTCGGTTACAGTTAGGCCATAGGTCATATCATGAGGCATTGACACAAAAATTAAAACAATATAGTTTTATTACACATCATGCCTTGATATTTTATAGCATCTGTTAAATTATTTACCCTTACTGAGCATCTGAGATCACCCCTTTCTTATGATTTATTTTCCCAAGATATGAAGAAGTTTATTATGAGTGACTTGCATGCATAATCTAGGAAGCTTGGACGCTTCTAATAGAATAAATTACTATTCTTTTTTTCAACTTTTAATATTGATCTTCATGTATGTAATCTATTTTCTAAGACTGCTAATCTGGTTGGTCCTTTGGGACTTGATTCCTTATAATATTACCAATGTTATGTGATAATGCACCGACTCTGGTAAAATATATTTTTTTATTCTTTCCAATGTTATGTAATAATTCACCGAATCATTCAATCATATATATATATATATATCTTATTCTATGAAGAAATTAATTCTTAAACTTTAGGTATGGGATATTAAAACAAAAAATGTGTTATTCTAATACCATATATTGAACTGATGATATTTTAAATCACTATAAACTGATGGCTTTGAGGCCCTCAATTTTATACTTGTTTGTGAATGATGACCCGAATCACTCCCTATAAATATTTACATTTTTCATCAAATTATGTGTCTTTAATTTCAACCAATGTTCTCCTAATCGAGATCCTAATTTGGTGGTAACTTTTTCCTTCCATTTCCCTCTTATTATGAATAAATTTTGTTAAACCAATTCCGATGTGGGTTTTCCCCAAAGGTAATTTTCTATTTTTAACAATTTATTTTTGAAAAAAAATTCATATTGCGAGGATGTAATTTATTGAAGGATTGGAGAATGTAACACCCCAATATTTCATAGTACGTTATTTATTAAATAAGTTCAATAGCCTGTGCTACACAAAACACCGAGTTCGAGCACACAACAACATACCAAACTAACCGTTCAAAAAGTGGTTATGAATAGTATTAACAGAATTTTGAAACTTATATACTTAATATAATTTAAACATTCATATTATGCATTTCTTAGACATAGTGTAAGAACAAATTCATTTTTTCAAATAAAAGAAGTATTTTTAAAAAATGCATTTTTACGACCTTTTCATGGAGAACCATTCTTACAACAAATATTTGACACTTTTATATATTTAATTTAATGAAATTAAATTATTCTTTATACGTGTGACATAAAATTTTAGTTTGGATATATTTTTGGTACTTTTCTGATAACTTTCATATTTTGATGAATAGTGAAAAATACTATGTTTTAATTGAAAACAACTTATTTAATCAGAATAATTTATATTGTTCAATTATAAATTTTAAGGGTTTGGAAGTTTTATTAGATTATATTTTTACCATTTTATCCAATGTTGGTCATTGGAATCAATCTCACTTTGAAATTATACATAAACAAGTGTCAATATTTTCATAGTTATTGTTTCTCAAAAACACGCTATTTCTTTTGACAACGGAAATTAATTTTAAATTAATTAATATAACTTCTATGTTTTGAATTTGGTATAATAGAAATCATTTTTTAATTTGGAATATCAAATATAGCTTCAGCTTAATATTTGGTTTTTTTCTGAAAAACATCAATTTTGATGAATAGTAAAACCACTTGGTAATAGTTAAAAAACTAACTTTTTCATTTAAATGAAATTTTACTGCATCTATGAATTGAATTTACAAAATCCTACATAAATGTTTGTTATTATAATGTAAAATGTGATCAAATAAGTTATAAATAATTTTTTTTGTGAGTAGTAACTTTTGACTTTTATTTACTGCGGTTAAAGGTAAATAGGGTAATTTAAGGTAAAAAGAATATTATAATAATACATATTTTCCTTAACACTTGTCCTAACCTTATTGGGTGAGTCATTTCTGACCATGGAAATACTTGGGTCGATTTTGGGACCCCATGGAGCCACTTAAGAGTGATAATGGCACTTTATTTTAATTGACATAACGTAAAGACAAAATGACATTAACAAATATATTTTAGTATATCAATTTGTTCATGGGGTTATGAAAGTCATATTTTCAACTATAAATATTCATTGGACAGATAACAATATTTCCTACATTATGGTTATTTTTTTATTATTTTTAGACCTCAAATAAATTATAGTAGTTATGACACAATAATGATGTAGTATTCACCTTATTAATAAATGATTTAAAGGAATAAGATTATTAATATTAAAAAAATATCCAAAACCTATCCAATTATTATTGAATGATTTTATTTCTATCATGAGTCATCGTATCTTCAAATTTAATGAGTTTTGGACCTTTTGAAACCAAATCTAAGTTCATAATAAAATAATATTTTCAAACATTCCAAAAGAGCCTCTCCTCTCCCTTATAAAAGGACACCACTTCTAACTCATTCCTCACACCTCTGAGCCCCTTAGATCGTCCAAACCCTTCCAAACTAGTCTCTAAATACCCCAATATTCCACTTAGAAGCCTTAAATTAGGAATAAGTCACTTCAAGTAGTCTGTTTGGTTTAAACCAAAGGGAGTTACCCAAATTAAAGGTAATGATTTCTCTTAACTTCTTTTATTTTATTTTACTTCTCCAACCCCTAAACTCTTTTTATTAATTTATTTTATAACAAAACCAGTATCCTAAATATACTAGGATATAGTTATGATAAGTATTTGATCTACACATACACACACCATCATCTAATGTGTAAAGAACATATTGTTTCTGTGGATGGAAAACTAACACCATAGGAAACAAGGATTGTTCAATTATATCCTACCCCCTCTCATGGTGGACATTAAGATAGAAGTGTATTTATATATGATAGATATTATGTTTATGTTTTATTTATGTTTATGTGTTTTCCATTTATATCATTCCTTTATGGTTTACATTATGGGTAAAACATTATAATTTAATTTGAGGAAGTGCAGACTACCGCCCCCTCAAAGTGATATGACTCACTAATGCATTATGTGGGACACATAATGAATGTATTTAATGAAATATAATATGATATTATACTGTAATTATAATATACCTAGGTATAATTATGTTTTAATTCCATTAAAATACAAAATAGAAATGAAATTAGCGTTCATTCCTATGTACGGCTTACCGTCTCCATGAACGGTGCATTTAATTTCTTATCTTCAAATGTTATGTGTTGTTATAAATGAATATATATATATATATATATACTGAATATATAATATATATATATGATATCTAAATCATTAATATAAATCTATAGATAATTTAATTTTTACCACATGGAAAATTGTAATTATATCTAGTTTATTTTTAACTCAAGTTCCGAACATTGATAAAATATCCAATATGAACTCAAATAATTATCTAATTATTATAGCACTGTAATAAGTGATATTAAAGGAATAATAAACATTTCAAATGTTATTAATCAATTGTAAATTATCTAAAATTTATTATTCAAGATGAACATGGAACATACAATACAAGTCGGACTTTAGGTAAGGGGTTTCTTTTCTCACTTTTAATTCTGTGAGATTTCCATTGTTTTTCACTTATTGCATGTGGTGTATTGTGTACTGCCTTTTGATATATATTATCATGATTCTATATATTTTCATGATATTATGTAAATGATTTTGTGGTTATTAACTTTTGGTCATATGACTCGATTGATTACAACGTGGTAAGGGTTAATTTCACAATCTCTTTATTATCCGAAGTTTTTTTTACGTAAGTATCTAATGGGACCTCTTTATCAACCACATCCATGTTTCATAAAAATATTCTCAAAAGGAATATTTTAAGGTTTTATGGAAGGGATTATTTAACTAGATCATCATTTTAAATGGTTTTAATATTTATTCTTCTAAATCATTCTCATTAATTTCCACGTTTTCAAAATTGGTTTTTAAGGATTTATTCATATGGACATGAATGTTTTTAAAATGTTAATTACTTTAAAAAGTTTCAAAGTGGTATGGGACACTTTGATTCAAAAATGTCTTTAAATGTATTATTTTTTAAATTATGTGACTCTTAAGTTATTTCAAAATAGAAAGAGATATTTCTATCAAATATTTTCGATTTCATCTATGTCAACATCCTTTGATAAATTTTACACTTGATTAAAGTTGCTCTATTATAATACAAATCATCCATATTGTATTAAAGTCTTTGTGTTATGTTTGAATATGGATGAGTTATTTTTATGCCATTCATGGTTTATGGTTAATGTATTGACATTTCGTGTCCTACTTTTAATACAAATGTTTATGTTATATTTCACCCTCTTCATAAGATGAATGTGTTGGACAAGTATGTTCTGGGTTGGGGACCGGTAAAAGTAAGCCCTTTGGGTTGGGGTATGGTTACAGTAGACCCTCCGGGTTGGATTCTAGTTTGAAAGGCTCTCCGGGTTGGAGTCTGGTTATAGAGACTCTTCGGGTTGGGGTCTAGTTATAGAGGCTCTCCGGGTAGGTGTCCAGATTTAGAGGCTCTATGGGTTGGGGTCCGGTTACAGACAGTCCCTAGGTCCTATCACAAGTCCTTGATACATAAATTAAGGTCTGGCATTATGCATTCCATCTTTATGAAAGTGTCTATTGATATTGCATGTGATTATTAGACTAGTAGAATCTTCATGTGAATAAGTAAATGGAATTATTTTATTTTATCTTTTCCATGTTATACTGAAATTAATGTTTAAAAGGCTTTTCTTTTAGTCATAAACATTGCCTTAAATGTTTATGCTTATTTATGAAGTTTTCCGCTATATTGTTATGCTTACTGAGCATCTGAGCTTAACCCTTTCAATTTTTATTTTTCACAGGATGCAAAAAAGTGTATTATGACTGACCTGTAGGGATAGTCTAAGGGATATGAGTGTGGCCTATAGAGACAATGTTGTTGTAGTTTATCATTTTATAATGTAATGTAAAACTTATGAATGTATTTTTTATTTCTAGGGCTACTAAACTAATCGGTCTTTCAAGACTTGATGTTTTGTGATCATATCAATGTTATGTAATAATGAACCGACTCTAGGTAACTAGGGTTGGGGTATTACAAATGTAACCCCCCAAGAATTTTTAGTATGTTATTTCTTCAATATAATTCAGTAACGTGAACTACATGCAACACTGAGTTCAAGCGCACCACGACTTACCAAACTTGCCATTCAAAAGCGCTTATGAATAGTAGTACCCAATATTTAGTAATTTATAAATAATATATTTCAAAATGGACTTCATTTTTTGATTCAGAATATAAAAATTAGATTATGGTGAATTCTTAGTATTTTTCTCAGAAGTTTTAATTTTTGATGAATAGTGAAAATACTATATTTTAATTAAAAAGAAATTTTTTAATCGAAATAATTTATAGTGTTAAATTATATATTAGAATGGTTTTTAAGTATCATTATATTATATTTTTATCATTTAATATAAATTAAGTCATTGGATGTAAGCTCACTATTAAACTGGACATAAACAAGTGTCAATCTTTTGATAGTATTATTTCCTAGAAATACATTTTTTTGACAACAGGAATTAATTTTAAATTGATTTCTACCACTTATGTTTTTTTAATTTGAAATAATAGATTTCATATTGGGTATAAGGATTTACAAATTTTATAAATAGTTAACTTTTATTTTTAGATATTAAGAATATTTACTTCAGTAAATATTTTATTAACCAAGGTTAAAGGCACAAATCCAGTAAATAAGGTTAAAAAATAATATTATAATAATATTAAATTACCATAACAAGTGTCCTAACCCTATTGGATGATACATTTCTGACCATTGGCTTCCTCGGATCGATTTTGGGATCCCATGAAGCCACTTGGTAGTGATAATGACATTTTATATTAAATAATCTAATGTAAAGACAAAAATAACAATAGCATATATCTTTTCATAAAAAATTTTTATATGAGGTTATATAACTGATATATTCAACTATAAATATTCATTATAAATATAATAATATTTCCTACATTATTATATTTTATTTATAATTTTTAGACATAATATAAATATATTTATATATGACACAATAATGATGCAGTATTTTCCTTATTAATGAAACAATCTAACAAATGATATTATCAATACTAAAATAAATATAATTTGAAAGTTTTGATTCCATCCACAAATTCTATTAGTTAATATGAAATTTTAGGGATGAATAAATTTATTTAGTTCTATGTAATAAACTTTTTAGGACTTTAACAAAAACCAATTATTAAATAATGTCAAAATTGACATAATTGAGTTTTTAAAACAAATACAATATTATTTGTTGATATTATAATCTTAAAAATATATGGATTAGAAAAAAGACTTATATAATGATAAATGTATCATTAATGAACTATTTGGAGTTCTCTTGGATGTTTATATTATTTTTGTTTACCATATAATATAAAAATTCAAAGAGACATGGTAAATGTCAAATAATTTAACTTATAGTTAAATCTAAACGATATGGTTAATATAGTGACTCAGACATGTGTAAAACAGATTTATTGAGAGTTTTTTTACCCATAACCACCTTATCCTTTAAATAATTTATTTTTAAGCCATTAGAAACCGAAAATTATTTTATTATAAAATAATATTTCTATCTTTTCCTATGGTGCCCCTCACCCCTCTTATAAATGGGTACTTCCCCTTCTCTGAAATTCACACCATAAAAGCCATTTGGATCGGCCAAAAGCTGCCAAAATATCCTCCCAACTGTCCTTTATTCATCCTAGAGTCCTTCCATTAGTATGAAATCCATCTTATAGAGCCCTTTTGATCAAATTAATTGGGAGAACCCGAAAAAGAGGTAAATATTTAATCACCTCTTACAAGTTCTTTTCTTCTTACACTTCCTCTTTCTTTATTGTTTCCATTATAAAATAATAACTCTATTATATTATATATACTGTGATGTTATTATAAAAATGGTACAACCAAATTCATTATTCTTTTCATTCTATGAATGACAAAGTCACCATACGTGTGTACGTACGGATTACCGTCTCCACAACGTGGTGTAGTTTGTCATTCAAACACTTCATCATTTGGATGGGTATAATAATGAGTATAAATGATTTAAATAATAAATATAACAAGACAATGATTCTTTATATATGATATACCATCCAATTTTATAGGATTTTAAGATAAAAAAAATGATATTGTCTCTCGTGCGTACGTAGGGATTACCATCTCCACGGACGTGATTAGATTCATTCTTTTTCGTATCCATTCAAGAATAATTTTCATTTTTTGATAAAAAATAATGTTTTACAGACTTAATATAATTATGAATATGAATAAGATATATCCTATCCATAACGAACATTACTTATTTAAGAAATCATATATTGGAAATTGAATCAGTTAACAACCGAAACGATGATACAACTGTAATATCATAATCGAAGAAAAATTGGAAGATCATATATGATATCATATTTATGTATATAGTTATATTATAATTTAATAAAAATGATTTAACTATTATACAAGAGTTTATCCAACCCTCAACCAAGTAAAGTACAAGGTAAGGGGTTTCTTATCTCACTTTTAATTCTGTGAGATTTACATTGTTCGCCACTTATTTATTACATGTGGTGTATTGCGTACTGCCATTTGATATATATATATATATATTATCATGATTCTCTTTATATTCATTTTATTCAATGAATGACTTTGTGGTTATTATCTTTTGGTCAGATGACTCGATTTATTACAACGTGGTAAGTGGATTTCTTCTCACATCTTATTCCTGTGAGATTCACGATGTATTGACACTATTTCCTATTGTGTGGTTTATGTACTAGAAATGATTGTATTTTTTGTGTAATATAACTGAATCTATAGGTATTTACTATTTCATTGAATAATACTTCTTTCCTTGGGTGTATGTTTTATGATTTAACAAATTGATACGGGTATATTTCAGAATCTCTTTATTATCTGAGGTTGTTATTACATAAGTATCAACTGGGACAAATTTATTATCCATGTCACTATTTCTTAAAAGTTTCTTAAAATGGATTATTTTTAAGGGATATTTTTACTAAAACATCATTTTAAATGTTTTAAATATTTAATCTTCTACATCATTCTCATTAATGTCCATGTTTTCAAAAAAATTATGGATTTAGTTATATGTACATGAACGTTTTTGAAATGTTAATTACATTCAAAAGTTTCAATGTGGTATGAGACATTTTGATTCAATAATGTCTTTAAATGTCTTTATTTCTAAATTGTGTGACTTTTAAATGTTTTTATGAAAAAATTCAATTTCCCAGAAAGAGTTTTATTAAACATTTTCATCTATATCAACATCCATTGATAGATTTTAAACTTTTTTGATGTTAATTTATTATGATACAAATCTTCCATATTGTATTGAAGGTTTTGTGATATGATTGAATATGGATGTATTATTTTTATACCATTTATTGTTTATGGATAAATTATTGAAATTTTGTATGCTAGTTTTAATATGAATTTTATGTTATATTTCAACCTCTTCTTAAGATGAATGTATTGGACTGGTATGTTCCTGGTTGGAGACCGGTAAAAGTATGCCCTCTGGGTTGGGGTCCGGTTACAACAGAACCTTCAGGTTGGAGTCCATCTATAGAGGCTCTCTGGGTTGATGTCCGGTTACAGAGGCTCTCCGGGTTGGAGTCCAATTACAGAGGTTCTCCAGGTTGGAGTCCAGTTACAGAGGCTCTCCGGGTTGGGGTCTATATATAGTTAGCCCCTAGGTCTTGGCATAAGGCCTTGATATTTAAATTAAAGTATGGAATTATGCATTCCATCATTTTGAAAGTGGCTATTGATATTTCATCTGATTATTAGACTAGTATAATATATAGGTTAATAAATAAATTTAATTATCTGATTTTATTTTTTCCATATTATGATGAATTTCTTGTTTAAAAAGATTTTGTTTTTATTCTATACATTACCTTAGAAGTTTATGCTTATTTATGAAAGTCTTCACTATATTTTAATCCTTACTGAGCCTTTATTCTCACTCCTTTATATGTTTTATTTTTCCCAGGATGCAAAGAATTACATTATAAATGACCTACAGGGACAGTCTTTGGGATCTCAGTGTTGTCTATGGAAACAATGTTGTTGTAGTTTTTTATTTTATGATGTAATGTAATCCTTATGAATGTATCTAGTACTTACAAGGCTACTAAACTAATCGGTCTTCCGAGACTTGATCTTTTGTGAGTATTCCATGAAATACCTCCCTGTCTGGATACGAGCTGGTAGAAGTGGCTCTGGCATAGATGTACCTAGGGGTAAAACCCGAAAACAACGCTTTGAGCTAGACTCGAACGGGAACGAGTGCACGACAATGGGCCTTGTTGCACTCTTGGTTATGACACTCCATGGAGATATTCTTAAGACAATCCTCATTTTATTTATAAAACATTTTGATGGATTTATGAGTATATACCTTTTCAAAGAAAACATATTTTTATGATTATGTATTATATCCATGAACTATTTAATTTATGTAATGTATGTTATAAGTTTGAAATTATGTATTGTGATTCATAAACTAATCTAGTGTATTCTATTGTTTAGATATGTCGCCTAGTGGAAGGAATGGAAACTGTATCAATACCAGCACTCCATGAAGGGATTTCCCTCCTACTCAAGATAATTATAGTGAATATGGTGATACAACTATTACTGACCCGCTTATCACTATATTGGGACAAATCACTCTGGTTATGAATAATAACTATACCCATATAGAGCACCCTGATCCACAATGCGGAGAATCAATGTTAGATCACTTCATGAGGCAACAACCTCCAACATTCAATGGGAGTAAAAATTCATTAGTGGCTGAGAAATGGATAAATTATTTAGAAAAAATATTTCACCCTTTGGGGAGTATTGAAAGGGATAAAGTTGTCATGGTAGTTTATCACCTCACTAGAGATGTTGGTCAATGGTGGTCATTGATTTAAAATACAAACAAAGATAATGAAGTATCAAATATGGAATTGAGGGAGTTTGTGGATCTTTTCATAGAAAAATACTTTCCTCATGACAATCAAGGGGATATAGAAAGGCATTTTCTGAGTCTGAGGAAAATGGAGGATGAGAATGTCTCAATATTTGAGGCTAACTAGACAAAGTTAGCAGAGAATGCAACAGATTATATACGTAACCCAAAGAGTAATATTGATCAATTCTATTATGTGTTAAAACCATTTCTCTGGCGAGAATTAGTCTCACAATCCTTCTTATCATACGAATATATTGTCTTATGCTCTATCCAGACCAAAAAAGAATTTTCTACATCTTATGACAATAAAGTAAAGAAAGATAGGAATAGAATGGTTGACCAAGAGACAAATAAAGGGAAAATGGAAAGAGGGGTTTTCCACAATGTGATAATTGTGGGAAGAAACACCCTGATACTTGCCTAAAAGGAATGGGAGTCTGTTATAAGTGTGGGGAAAAGGCCATTAATCTTGTGATTGCATGGGAAAGAATGTTGCTATAAATATTGAATTCGGCAATTGTATAGAAATGGGCCATTATGAAAATTAACGTCCTAATCGCCTTGAAAAATTACCTCAGTAGAGGACAAGGGAGCAAATCCAAGATTATGCTGTTACTATAGTTGAATTGGAATAATTAATGTATTTTTGTTTTTCAACTCAATAATTTTATTATGGTTATAAGAATAATGTGATATATATAAGTATTATACTGCAATACATGTTTTTTAGCTAATATTTTAATATGATAAATGTAATCATATTTCCCGTATGTGAAAATAAGTGAAACATTACATTTTTGGGGGAATCTGATGTTACAATTGATTTTGGAATTTAGAGACCTTTTAGAGAGAGTCTGGACAGAGGTATTTTGTATAACTATAAAGGATGGAATTGATTAAGTTGAATTTTGGATAGTATTGTTAAAGGTTAAAACATTTCTTAATTTTATTTTTGGAATATTATAATACTGTAGTTTTTGGAAAAGGATAACCAACAAGTCAGGCGATGACCCATTGCGTCAGACAAAGCTATAGGAATTGAACCCACAACCAAAGTGTGACAAAGATTTAATACCTACCAGTATCCTACAGGAAGTCCCTGGTTATTAAAATATAGTTTTCTTCATTAAAATGGTATATTTTAATATTTGTAACCTTATACGATTAGGTTATATAGAATATTTTTGAGTTTTATTATCTTTTGGAGTGAGAGATGAGTATGTGGTAGAAATTAGTTGAAGAATGAAAGTCTACTTATCCAGTACATATATATATATATATATTCTCTTTTTCTTATAAAGAAATTGATTAATAATCATTTGGGAAGGGTTATTAAAAACAAAAATTTGTTATCCTAATACCTTATGTTTTGTTGAACTGATGATATTTTAAATCATCATAGATTGATGGCTTTGAGGCCCTCAATTTTACACTTGTTTGTGGTTGATGACCACATTCCCTCCCTATAAATATTTAGTTTTTTCCTACAATTATGGGTCTCTAATTTGCACCAATGTTCTCTTAATCGAGATCATAATTTTGTGGTTACTTTTTCATTTCCTTTTCCCTCTTATTAAGACTAAATTTTATCAACCCAATTTCTGATGTGGGTTCTCCACAAAGGTATTTTTCTATTTTAAACCATTTATTTTTTAAGAAAATTTTCAAATTATGAGGAAGAAATTTATTGAAGGATGGTATAATTTAAAACCCCAAGATTTCGTAGTACGTTATTTCTTCAATGTAATTCAATAACATACACTACATGCAACACTCAGTTCAAGCGCCCCACGACTTACGAAGTTAGCATTTCAAAAGCGGTTATGAATAGTAATACACACTTTTCAGAATTTTATAAATTTTATATTTCAAAATGGAATTCATTTTTGGATTTAGAATATCAAAATTATCTTAAGGGAAAATTTTGGTATTTTTCTAAAGACATTTAATTTTTGATGAATAGTGAAAATACTAAATTTCAATTAAAAACAATTTTTTTAATCGAAATAATTTATATTGTTAAATTATATATTTAAATAGTTTTTAAGTATAATTATATTATATTTTTATCATTTAATATAATTAATGTCATTGGATGTAATGTAACGATTAAACTGAACATAAACAAGTGTCAATCTTTTGATAGTTATTATTTCATAAAAACACGTTTTTTGTTTTGACAATAAGAATTAATTTTAAATTAATTTCTGTCACTACAGTGTTTTGAATTTTGAAAATTTGTTTCCATATTTGGAATTAAGAGGTCCAAATTTTGTAATTAGGTAACAATTATTTTAAAACATTAGGAATATTTACTTCAGTAAATATTTTATTTATCGTGGTTAAAGAGGTAAATCCAGTAAATTAGGTTACAAAATAATATTATAATAATACTAAATTAACCCGACACATGTCCTAACCCTATTTGATGATACATGTCTAACCATGGGCATCCTTGGGTTGATTTTTTGACTCCATAGAGCCACTTGGGAGTGATAATGGCATTTTATATTAAATAATCAAAAGTAAAGACAAAAAACAAAAGAAAATATCTTTTAATAAAAAAAATTATATGAGGTTATATAATTCTTCTATTCAACTATAAATAATCCATAAAAATAAAAAAAATTCTTACCTCAGGGTATTTAATTTATAATTTTTATACATAAAATAAATATATTTATATATGACACAATAATGATGGGATATTTTCCTTATTAATTAAACAATCAAATAAATGAAATTACAAATATTAAAATATATATAATTTGAAAGTTTTGATGTCATCCACAAATTTTATAGGTGACTATGAAATGTTATGTTTAATTAAATGTATTTAGTTCAAAGTAATAATGTTTTCAGGAATTTAACATAAATCAATTATTAAATAATGTCAAAATTCACATAAATAAGTTTTTAAAATAAATACAATATTATTGGTTGATTTATAATCTGAAAAATATGTGGTTTGGCCAAATGACTTATATAATGATATTTGTGTCATTATTGGAGCACTTGGGATTACCTTGGTATTTTATCATATGTTTATTGACCATATAATATAAAAATACAAAGAGACATTGTAAATGTCAAACTATTTAACTAAGAGTTAAATCTAAAAGATAAGATTAATATTATGTCGTAAAGCACTATAAAATTTTTTGGTTGAGAGGTTTTCAGACCATACCATCTTTAGATTTTAAATAATTTATTTTGGAGATATTAGACACCGAAAAATATTTTATTATAATATAATATTTCTAGCTTTTCCTGTGGTTCCCCTCACCCCTCTTATAAATGGTCAGTTCCCCTTCTCTCAAATTCACACCGTCAAAGCCATTTAACTCGGAGAAACCCTACCCAAATATCCTCCCAACTGTCCTACCTATATCTTAGAGGCCTTTCATTATTCATAAAGGCATCCTATGGAGCCCTTTTTATCAAATCACAAGGAAGAACCCGAAGAAGAGGTTAATATTTCATCACCTCTTTCAAGTTCTTTTCTTCTTCCAATTCCTATTTCATTATTGTTTCAATTCTAAAATAATACCCCCAATATATTCTATATACTGTGATGTTATTATAAAAATGGTACAACCATATTCATTATTCAATCCATCCTATAAATGTCAAAGTCAACATACGTGTGTACGTACGGATTACCGTCTCCGCGTCTTGGTGTAGTTGGTTATTCGAACACATCATCTTTTGAAAGGGTATAATAATGAGTGTAAATGATGTAAATAAAAAATATAACAAGATAATAAATCTGTATATATGATATAACATCCAATTATATACGATTTTAAGATCGGAATAATGATATTGTCGCGCATGTGTACGTGCGGATTACCGTCTCCACGAACGCGATGAGATTCATTCCCTGTTGTACCCATTGAAGACTAATTTTCATTTGTTGATTAAAAATAATGTTTAAAGAATTAATATAATTATGAATATTAATAAAATAGATCCTATCCATAACAAAAATTACTTACGTAAAAATGCATATAAAAGAAAAACGAATGAGTTAACACCTGAAACGATGATACTACTCAAATATCATTAACAAAGAAATATTGGAAGATCATATATGATATCATATTTATGTATATAGTTCTTATATATTTTAATAACAATGATTTAAATATTATACTGTAGGTTAAGTACTGTTGACCAAGGAAAAGTACAATGTAAGGGGTTTCTTATCTCACTATTAATTCTGTAAGATTTCTATTGTTCGCCACTTATTTATTGCATGTAGTGTATTGTGTACTACCATTTGATATATATATATATATATATATTATCATGATTATCATTATATTCGTGATATTCTGTGAATGAATTGGTGGTTATTAACTTTTGGTCATACGACTCGATTGATTACAACATGGTAAGGGGAGTTCATCTCACTTCTTATTCCCCTGGGATTCACGCAGTATTGCCACTATTTCTTTTTGTGTGGTGTATGTACTGGAAATTATTGTATTTTTTTGTGTAATATAATTTAATCTATGGGTATTTACAACTTCATTGAGTACTTTTTCTTTCTTGGGGAGTATGTTTTGTGAGTTTCCAAATCGTTAAGGGTTAATTTCACAATATTTTTATTATCTGAGTTTGTTTATACGTATGTATCTATTGGGATATATTTATTATCGAAGTCCCTGTTTCATAAAAGTTTTTTCAAAGGGATAATTTTTAAGGGGCCTTTTTACTAAAACATCATTATAAATGTTTTAAATATTTATTCTTCTAAATAATTTTCATTAATGTCCAAGTTTTCAAAATGGTTTTTAAGGATTTATTTATACGTCCATGATGTTTTTAAAATATTATTCCTTTCAAAAGTTTCAATGTGGTACGAGACACATTGATTAAAAAATGTCTTTAAATCTCTTCCTTTCTTAATTGTGTGACTTTTAAATGTTTTTATGAAAAAGGGATATTTTTGACAAGGAGTTTTACAAATCATTTTCATCTATATCGACATCTATTGATGGATTTTCATCATGTTTGAAGTTAATTTATTATGATACAAATATTTTGAATTGTATTAAAGGTTTTGTGATATGCTATACTATTGATGTGTTATTTTTATACCATTCATGGATTCATGGATAAAGTGTTGACATTTCATAAGATAGTGTTACTATGAGTTTTTATGTTATATTTCAACCTTTTCTTAAGAAGAATGTGTTGGACTTGTATGTTCTGGGTTGGGGACCGGTAAAAGTAAACCCTCCGGTTTGGGGTCCGGTTATAGAAGACCCTCCAGGATGGAGTCCGGTTATAGAGGATCTTTGGGTTGGAGTCCGGTTACATAGGCTCTTTGGGTTGGAGTCCAGTTAGAGAGGCTCTCCAGGGTGGAGTCTGGTTATAGAGGCTCTCCGGGTTGGGGTACAGTTACAGTTAGCACCTAGGTCCTGGTACGAGTCCTTGACACAGAAATTAAAGTCCATCATTATGCATTCTATCATTAGGAAAGTGGATATTGATATTTTATGTGTTTACTCTACTATTATAATATTCATTTGAATAAATAAATTACATTATTTGATTTTATCGTTACCATATTAAGCAGAATTTCAAGTTTAGAAGACTTTTGGTTTAGTTCTATACATTGCCTTAAATGTTTATGCTTATTTATGAATGTTTACGCTATATATTAATCCTTACTGAGCATCTGAGATCACCCCTTTCTATGTTTTATTTTTTCCAGTATGTGAAGAAGTATATTATGAATGACCCATATGGATAGTCTATGGGATCTTAGTCTTGTCTATGGAAACAATGTTATTGTAGTTTTCCATTTTATGATGTAATGTAAACCTTAAGAATATATCTAGTACTTCCAAGGATAATATACTAATTGGTCTTTCTAGACACGATATTTTGTGATCATTCCTAAGATATTTAATAATTCAATGACTATGGGCTTCTAGTGTCGCAGCATTACAGTTGGTATTAGAGAATGTTTAGTATAAACCTTGGAAGAAAGATTTAGAAAAACTCTGATTAGAGAACAATACCCTAAGATAGAAAATGAACATTAGTATAGATGAACTTCCAAGAATTTTGTATTTTAGATATTTTGTGAGTTTTCCCAGCAATACATCCCGGTCTGGATAGATTTGTATCAACATATGATATTGTATTTGTTTTAAAAATTAATTTATGTCAATTTTGACAGTATTTGGTATTTTGTTTTTGTGAAAGTCATAACAACCTTATCACTTCAAAAATAACTTATCTAATCAACCCTAACATGTCATATTAACCTATAAAATTATTGGAATTCATCAAAAGTCTCAAATTATATTTATTTGGATATTTATAATATCAACTATTTTAATCTTTCATTAATAAGGTAATTATTGCATCATCATTGTGTCATAAATACATTAAATAATTTAATTTCTAAAAATTAAAAATAATATACCATTATGTGGGAAATCATTTTATATTTCTAATGAATATTTATAGTCATATTTATCTTATGTATAACCCTATATTAACATGTTTTAGTTATGAAAACATGAATTTAACACTTTTAACTCTTCTTTAAATAAAATAATATTAAATGTCTTAATCTAGTCCAAGTGGACCTAAATGGTCATATTTTATTCCTAAGGTTATTTTTTGGTCGAATTACTCTTATCCAATATAATTAGGACATGGGTTAAGATAATTATAATATCATTTTTACCCTTACATACCCTATTTACTTGTAACTGTGGTAAATAAAAGAAAAAAGTTACTATTCACCAAAAAAATATTTTTATCTTATTGAACAACATTTTACATAGTAAGTTTAACGTTTTCCATTGGAATTTTGAAATTCAACTCACAAAATCGGTAAAATTATGTTTTATACATATTATTAAATGATGTTAGAAGGTGGGTAAAAGACGGCAAAATGTTCAATAAAATTTTATACATCTTATTTTATTATAAAAAGGATTTCAATTAATTACACTGAACAAATATTTTTATTATGTATATATTTTTACTTCAAACAAATTTAAAAAAAATAATTAATTATTTAAATAAAATGTGGGTTTTAAATAATAAAGCAGTGTTTTTCACAATTCATCAAAAATTGAAAGTTTTCATAAAAATACCAAAAATTCACCCTAAGCTAATTTTGATATTCCAAATTCAAAAATGAATTTATTTTACCAATTAAAAAACATAGAATTTCCATTAATTAATTTAATATTAATTCCCATTGTCAAAACCAAAAAGTGTATTTTTAAGATATAATAACTATCAAAAGATTGACACGTGTTTATGTCCAATTACAGTGTGAAATTTCTTACAATGACCAGTATTTGATTAAATGGTAAAAATATAATATATTTCTACTTCCTAACCATTTAAATTTATAATTAAAAACTATAAATTATTTTGATTTTAAAATTTGTTTTTTGTTAAAATATAGTATTTTTCACTATTCATCCAAATAAGAATTTTATCATAAAAACACCAAAAATTTATTGAAACTAAATTCTTATGTATTGATTCTAAATAAGAAGTTTATTTTGTCAAATTGAATGTATAAATTATTCAAATATTAGATTTAAAAAGGGTTCCCTATTAGAAGGTTGTAAAATTTTATTTTTTAAAAAATACTTATTTTATCTGAAAAAATGAATTTGTTCTTAAATTATATCTAAGAAACTCATTATATGGATTATAAAATTATAAGGATTATATAACGTTTGAAATTCCGTTAAAACTATTCATAACAACTTTTGAATGGAAAGTTTTGTAAGTCGTGGTGTGCTTGAACTCAGCATTGCGTGTAGTGAAAGTTATTGAATTACTTTGAAGAAATAACGTACTATGAAATCATGGGGTGTTACATACTTCCATCTTTCAATAAATTGCATCCAAGAAATTTGAAATTGTTCTTCAAAAATAAAGTGTTGAAAAAAGAAAATTGCTTTGGGGGAAAACCCACATCAGAAATTGGGTTAATAAAATTTAGTCTTAATAAGAGGAAAAGGGGAATGAAAAAGTCACCACGAAATTATGATCTCGATTAGGAGAACCTTGGTGGAAATTACAGACAAATAGTTAGAGAAAAACATAAATATTAATAGAGAGTGATTGAGCTCATCAGCCACAAACAATTGTAGAAGTGAGGGTCTCAAAGCCATCAATATATGATGATTTGAAATATCATTTGTTCAACAAAACATAAGGTATTAGGATAACACATTTTTAGTTTTCAGATCCCTTACCTAAATTTTAAGAATTAATTTCTTCATAGAATATGAGAAGAAAAAAATATACATGACAAGTAGAGTTCCATCCATTAACTAATTTCTACCACAAACTCATCTTTCACTCTAAAAGATAATAGAACCTAAAAAGTATTCTATTTATCCTATCCATAAAGGGCTCCAAAAAAATGAATTTATAATTCACCTATCAGACCCTTTAAAAAAAGAAACTACATTATGCAATCCAGTAACTTCATGTAGTCTAGTGGTAGGAGATAAATCCCAATCGCACTACGGTTGTGGGTTCGATTCCCGTAGCTTTGTCCGATGCGAGAGGTTGTCACATGATCTTCTTGTTGTCCATTTTATAAAAATATAAAAATAACCTTAACAATAGTATCCAATGTGAAACTTAATTTATTCTAAACTTTAGACTTAACCAAAATACTTCTATCCAAACTCACAGTCCAAAATTTATAAGGAATTTAAACACAAAGAATATCCTTTTTTCCATGTAATAACATGTGAACACCTTTATCATGTATTATTTTAAAACATGGTAACACCATGAATTTCCATAAAACCTTATTAATTACATTCATGTTACCTTATCCTTTATATAATACTAGATATATTCTTTATATCCAAAAATATTGAACATTCCAACAATGTTGAAATAAACAAACTATTAATCAGTTCAATGGAAGTAAAAAATATCCAATATAATTTATCCAAATCAACCATCTCTTATTCCAAAATCACTAAATCATTGTTAGGACCATACTAATTATTACATTTCCTTTAACCATTTATTTTTCCAAATATTATAGCTTACTGTTAGGTAACTTTTCATAAAACCATATAATCTCAAATCCTAAATAAAATAGCACTATAGTACAATCCTTATTTATCTCTATAATTCATATAACCATTATATTATTGACACAACACTCAAATGAAATAATTATATAATAACATAATAAGAACACAAGTCATTCGTCTTCATCTAAGGTTGTATCATGAATTGATTATTATCCAATAGCATCATTTTCAGTATACTCTGATGATTGGGAGATTAATTCGTGTAGTGTCCCAACACCTTGAGGAAAAATCATTTTACATTTGAAACCTTTTTCTTACCTATGCGATCACATACTTGGTTTCAATTTTATCCACACTTATAACAAATTCACATTCCCTTCAGTCATTTACCAAGGTGATTCTTTCAACAATTATCACATATGGGAAAATCCTTATTTCCCCTCTTATCTTTATCCATATTTCTCTCTACCATACTTTTCCTCTCTTACTTTCCTTCAAGGCCATATAACATAGAGAATTATTTAATTATCTTATTAACACATGATATCATTTCATAAAATGTTGAGAATACATGGGAGACTATTTTGCTCCTAAATTTTGGCTTAATAGCATGAAAGATATGATCCATCTTACTCTTTGGATCATACGTATTGTTGGAGTTCTCATTCCATCTACTAGGAACCATTTCTAAATAATGGCATACACTAGGTCAGTTTATTAATCACAATGAATAATTCCAAATCTATAAAATACCTAATGTAAATTGAATAGTTTATGGATATAATCCATAATAATAAAAATGTTTTCTTTGAGGAACAATTCACTCCTAAATCCTTCAAAATGTCTTGTAATAAAAATGTGAATTATCCTATGAATATCCCATGAAAGTGTCGTAAAAAAGTGTGCAGCAAGTCCTGTTGTCGTGCACCAATTCTCATTCGAGTCCAGCTCAAAGCAGTGTTTTTGGGTTTTACCCCTAGGTACATTTGTGCCAGAGTTGCATCTACCTAGTCGTATCAAGACATGGATGTATTTTCTTGGAAAACTCACAAAATCTCTACATTACCAAAATTCTAGTAAGTTCATCAATACAAATCCTCAATGCCTATCTTAGGGTAATGTACTCTAATCAATGTTTATATAAATCTAGTTTCCATGGTTATTTCTAAACATCCTATGATACCAACTATAATGCCCCAACCCTAGATTCCCAGATTCTGTGCATTATTTTAATACATTGTCATGATTTCAAGGAATCTAGTCTTGAATGACCGATAATTTTAGCATTCTTAGAAAATAGATTATATACATGAACTATACATTAAACGTTCTAACATATAACACACAAAAAATAATCATTCGATAATTCCATTGTCCATTACCTTAACCCTCCATCTCAAACAGAAAAAACATCCTATAAGCCTAGGAAAATAAAACATAAAAAATGGGTGAGCAAAGATTCTTAGTAAGGGTAAATAATTTAGGAAAAACTATAAACATTTAATGAAATTTGTGTAATAAAAACCATATCCTTTTAAACATAAACATGAACATAATATGGAAAAAATAAATCAAACATTAAAATTTAAACATGCACATGGATATTCTACTAGTCGAATAATCACATGTAATAACTACTTTCATAATGAGGTAATTTATAGTACCAGACATTAATTTCTATGCCAAGGCCTCTTGCCCGGATCTTTGGGATAACTGTAACTGGACCCAATCCCGAAGATCCTCTATAACTGGACTCTATTTCAGAGAGCCTCTATAACCAAACTCCATCCCGGAGAGCCTTTGTAACCGGACTCCGACCCGGAGGTCTGCTGTAACCAGAACCCAACCCAGAGAGCTTACTTTTACCGGTCCCCAACCCGGAACATACTAGTCCAACACATTCATCTTAAGAAGAGGTTAAAATATAACATAAACATTCATATTAAAAGTAGCATACGAAATGTCAATACTTTATACATAAACCATGAATGGCATAAAAATAACTCATCCATAGTCAAACATATCACAAAACCTTAAGTACATTATGGAAGATTTGTATCATAATAAATCAACTTCAAACAAGTGTAAAACGTACCAAATGATGTAGACATAGATGAAGTCAAAACTATTTGTGAGAAATATCTCCTTCTATTTAAATATCATTTAGAAGTCAAATTATTATAAAGAAAACATTTAATTTGAAAATATTCTTATAAGTCTTTAAGGGAAGCTTCAAACGATGTTATAATGGTGGAAAATAGTTTCACCTGTTTTATAAGTTAAAAAAATACATTCTTACCTTTATTTTGTTGAAAATGTTATAAAGTACCTTGTTCGGAAAACGATGAAAACATTCCTTTAAAAACATATATGGTCAAATAACGGTATAAATGACTTTAACTCATAGTAAAATAAATAGTAAATTTTTTTTGAAATAAATGTTTAAGATACATGGATGTGGATGATAAAGAGGTCCCAATAGATAATTACATATAAACAACCTCGGATAATGAAGAGATTGGGAAATTATCCCTTACCACGTTGTAATAAATCGAGTCGTATAAAAATATTTAATAACCAAGAAATCAATCATATAATAACATGAATATAAAGAAAATAATGATAATATATATCAAATATTAGTACACAATACACCACATGCAATAAGTGGTGAACAATGGAAATATCACCGAATTAAAAGTGAGATAAGAAACCTCTTACATTGACATTTTCCTTGGTCGAGGGTACATTAACCTCAAATATAATAGTTAAATAACTATTATTAAATTATACAAGAAAAATATACATAATTATGATATCATATATGATCCATTTATGACTTTATACTACCCATTTAATAATGATTTCCATGTTAAATTAACATTTTAGGTAATAATCACATTCTTTATCATACGAGTTTTAACTTGTTATTCTTGAACATATCATTTATATCATGATTTAAATAATTAAAAAATATAAACATTTATTTATATATCATATATATAGAGAAAATAAATATTTATAATAGATAGATATATGAAACGGAAGGCACCGTTTATGGAAACGGTATGTCGTCCGTACACAAAAATGATGTTTCCGTTTTCATATCGTATTGAACAGAAGTAAGAGAATAAGATATATGTAAGTATATATATATATATCCATTAGAATTATTATTTCATATATTACATAATTATTAATAATATATATTTTAATAATCATTTTTGAATGGTGATCGTGAAAATGAATCTCATTGCGTCGTGGAGACGGTAATACGTACATACGCACGAGCAAAAATAGCATTATATTGATGTAAAAATCGTATGTAATTGGATTTTTTATCATATATAGAGAATAATTAACATGTTATATTTATTATTTACATCAGTTATAAGCATTATTATACCCATCCAAATAATTAAATGTTTGAATAACCAACTACACCATGACGTAGAGACGGTAATCTATACATACGCATGTATGGTGACTTTGTCATTTATAGGATGCACATAATAATGAATATGGTTGGACCATTTTTATAATAACATCACAGTATATATGAGATACTAGATTAATTATTTTAGAATTTAATCAACAAAGAAAGAATAAGTGGAAGCAGAAAAGAACTTGAAAGAGGTGATGAAATGTTTACCTCTTCTATGGGTTCTTCCTTTAGACTTGATCAAAAAGGCTCCATAGGTTGGCTTTATGACCAATATAAGGCCTCTAGGATTAAGGGAGGAAAGTTTAGAGGATATTTGGGTATGGTTTTTCCAAGCCAAATGGCTTTGAAGATATGAATTTAGGAGAAGGTTGAGTTCCCTTTTATAAGAGGGGTGAGGGGAACCTTAGGAAAAGATTGAAATATTATTTTATAATAAAATCATATTCGGTTTATAATGCCTCCAAATTAATTTAATAAGAAGCTAAAGTGGATATGGGTCAAAATTATCCCAACCAATAGTTTTTAGACTAGTTTAGGTTACCATTTTAACATTATCATTTAGATTTAACTGTAAGTTAAATAATTTTACTTTTACCATGTCTTCTTGTATTCTTACACTATACAGTTAATAAACATACTATAAAGATACAAGAGAACCTCAAGTGGTTCATTAAAGACATATATAATATTATTTAATCCCTTTTTCCAAACCATTTATTTTTAAGAATATTATATCGACCAATAATATAGTATTTGTTTTAAAAATAATTTACATCAATTTTGACACTATTTGGTATTTTGTTTTTGTAAAAGTCATAAAAACCTTATCACTTCGAAAACAATTTATCTAATCAACCATAACATGTTTTATTAACCTGGAAAATTATTTTAATTCATCAAAAGTCTCAAATTACATTTATTTGGATATTTATAATATCAATTATGTTAATCTTTCATTAATAAGGTAAGTATTACATCATCATTATGTCATAAATAAATTAACTTATTTAATGTCTAATAATTATAACTAAACTACCATTATGTAATAATTCGTTTTATATTTCTGTTTATTATTTATTTTCGAATTTATCTTATGTATAACCCTATATTATGTTGTTTTAGATATGAAAACTTGAATTTAACACTTTTAACTCTTCTTTAAATTATATTATAATAAATGTCCTAATATAATTTATATAGACGTAAAAGGTCATATTTTATTCATAAGGTTATTCTTGGTCTAATTACACTTATACAATACAATTTGGACATGGTTTAAGTTAATTATAATATCATTTTTACCCTTAATTGCCCATTTACTTTTAATTGTGGTAAATAAAAGTCAAAAGTTACTATTATCCAAAAATTATTTTCATCTTTTTGAACCAAATTTTACATACTAAGTTTAACCATGTCTCTCGTATTTTTTCAATTCAACTCACCGAAGCTGTAAAATTAAGTTTTATACAAATTTTTGAATGCTCCTAGAAGGTGGGTAAAATAAGGTAAAAAGTTCAATAAACTATTATACATCTAATTTTATTATAAAAAAGTTTCAAATCAATTACATTGAAATAATATTGTTATTATGTATATATTTTGACTTAAAATAAATTTAAATAAAAAAATTAATTATTTAAATAAAAATTGGGTTTTAAACAATAACGCGGTGTTTTTCCCTATTCATCGCAAATTGAAAGTTTTCAGAAAAATAACAAAACCTTACCCTAAGATAATTTTGATATTTTTAAATCAAAAATGAATTCTATTTTAACAATTTCATAATATATATGTTACATTCATTAATTTAAAATTAATTCTAGTTGTCAAAACCAAAAAACTTATTTTTAAGAAATAATAACTATTAAAACATTGACACTTGTTTATATCCAATTTCAATGTGAAATTAATTACAATGACCAGTATTGGATTAAATGGAAAAAAACAATCTATTTGTACTTCCAAACCATTAAAATTTATAATTTAACATTATAAATTATTTTTATTAGAAAAGTTGTTTTTAGTTAAAATATAAATTTTTTCTATATTCACCCAAATATGAAAGTTATTAGAAAAACACCAAAATTTTATTGAAAATAAATTCTTTTGTCCTGATTCTAAATTTTGAACTTTATATAATACTTATAATTTTAGAATCCATATTATGAGTTTTTTAGACATAATGAAAAAAAACAAAATCATTTTTTCCAGATAAAAGAAGTATTTCTTAAAAAATGCAATTTTACAGACTTTTAATAGAGAACCCTTTCTAAATTCAATATTTGAAACCTTTGTTTATTCAATTTGAAAAAATAAACATCTTCTTTAGAATAAGTATATAGGAATATAGTTTCATTAAATATTTGGGGTTTTTTTTATAACATTCATATTTGGGTGAATAGTGACAAATACTATATTTTTACTGAAAACTACTTTTTTAATAAAAATAATTTATAGTGTTAAATTATACATTTTAATGTTTTGTAAGTATAAATAGATTATATTTTTACCATTTAATCTAATGTTATTCATTTAAATAATTTCACTTTGAAATTGAACATAAACAAGTATCAATCTTTTGTTAGTTATTATTTCTTAAAAACACACTTTTTGGTTTTAACAACGAGAATTAATATTAAATTAATAAATGAAACTTATTTTTTTTTAATTTGGTAAAATAGACATAATTTTTGAATTCATAATATCAAAATTATCTTAGGGTAAAATTTTGTATTTTTCTGAAAACATTCAATTTTTTATGAATAGTGAATAACACTGAGTTATTGGTTAAAACTGACTTTTTATGAATATTAATTTTATTTAAATTTATTATAGGTCACAATATATACATAATACCTATATATGTTCAATATAATTTAGTGGAGTCATTTTATAATAAGTTTATATATATATATATTAAATTTTTGATCTTTTTACAGTCTTTTACCCATCTCTTATGAGAATTTGCAAATTTGTATAAAACTAAATTTTACCATTTCTGTGAGTTGAATTTCGAAAATCTAAGAGAAAAGGTTAATCTCAGAAAATAAAATTTGGTTCAATAAAATGAAAATAATTTTTGGTGAAGAATAACTTTTGACTTTTATTTACCGCGGTTAAAGCTAAATAGGGTAATTCAAGGTAGAAAGAATATTATAACAATACAGAATTACCTTAACACTTATCGTAACCATATTTTATAAGTCATGGACGACCATGGGCATACTTGGGTCGATTTTGAGACCCCATGGAGCCACTTATGAATGATAATGTCACTTTATTCTAATTAACTTAAAGTAAAGGCAAAAATGACAAAAACAAATATATTTTAGTAAATTAATTTTTTACATGGGGTTATATAATTCATATTTTATACTATATATATTAATTTTAAATCTAAAATTATTTCATACATAATGGTATTTTATTTATATTTTTTACACATTAAATAATTTAACTTATTTATGACACTATGGTGATTCAGTAACTACCTTATTAATGAAATATTAAAATAATTAATATTATAAATATCCAAATAAATGTAATTTGAGACTTTTGATGAATTAAACTACTTTTCTAGGTTAATATGACATGTTAGTGTTGATTAAACAAATTCTATTTGATGTAACAATGTTGTAATGAATTTAACAAAAACAAAATAACGAATAGTTTCCAAATTTTCATAAAAGAGTATTTAAAAATATATTATATTATTAATTGATATTCTATTCCTAAAAATATAAGGTTCCTCAAAATTTATTAAATAATATTATTTATGTCATTAATTAATCACTTGTGGTTCTCTTAAAAGTTCATAGTAAGTTTATTAACAGTATAATATAAAAATACATAGGAAAGTGGTAAATGTCAAACTAATTAACTAAGAGTTAAACCTAAAAGATGAGGTAACTATAGTGACCCAAACCTATATAAAACTTATTGGTTGAGTATTTTTCTATCCATACCACCTTATCCTAGAAATAAATCATTTTGGAGCCATTATAAACTGAAAATTATTTTATTATAAAATAATATTTTAATTGTTTCCTAAGGTGCCCCTCACCCCTATTATAAAAGGGCACTCCCCCTTCTCTCAAATTTACATATTCACAGACATTTGGCTCTGCCAAGACCTAACCAAATATCTTCTCAAAATTATTCCCTTCATCCTAGAGGCCTTAATATATTCATAAAGTCATCTTATAGATCCCTTTTGATCAAATCAAATGGAAGAACCCGGAGAAGTGGAAAATATTTCATCACCTCTTTCATGTTCTTTTATTCTTCCACTTCTTCAGTCCTTGATGTTTCCATTATAAAAAAATAACTCCAGTATCTTATATATAATGTGATTTTATTATTAATATATTTCAACCATATTCATTATTCTATCCATCCTTTGAATGACATGTCACCATACGTGTGTACGTACGGCTTACCGTCTCCACGTCGTGGTGTAGTTGTTATTCAATATATTATTATTTGGATGGGTATATCAATGATGTATAATTTATTTAAATAATAAATACAACATTATAATTATTCTGTATATATGATAAACCATCCAATTTTATATGATTTTATTATCAAAAGAATGGCATTGTCCCTTGTGCGTACGTACGGATTACCGTCTCCACGAACGCGATGAGATTCATTCCCCATCGTAACCATTTAAGACTAATTTTCATTTGATGATTAAAAATAATATTTAATGACTTGATATAATTCTTGATATGGATAATAAACACCTCATCCATAATAAACATGAGTCACGTAACAATGAATATAAAGAAAAATGAATCAGTTAACACCCGAATTGATGATAATACAAAAATATCATTAACAAAGCATTATTAGAAGATCATATATGATATCATAATTACGTATATGGTTCTTGTATAATTTTATAAGAATGATTTATCTATTATAAAGGTGGTTAAAGTACCCTTGAACAAGGAAAAGTACAAGTTAAGGGTTAATTTCACAATCTCCTCATTATCTGAGGTTGTTAATAAGTAATTATCTACTGGGACCTCTTTATTATCCACATCCATTTTTCATAAAAATTTATTTTAAAACATTTTAACTATTAACTATACTATCAGTTAAAGTCTTTTATACCCTTTTTTACAATATATTTTTTGAATGAAATGTTTTTTCTGTTTTGCAAACAAGGTACATTATGTCCTTTTCGACAGAATTAATGAAAGAATATCTTTTTTTAACTTCTACAGTGGGTGCGGCTATTTTCTGCCATTATAACAACGTCGAAGCTTCCCTTAAAAGATTATAACAATATTTTCAAAATAATTGTTTTCTTTATAATTATGTGACTCTTAAATTATTTCAAAATAGATGGAGATATTTCCCTCAAATAGTTCCGATTTCATCTATGTCAACATCCTTTGATAAATTTTACACTTGTTTGAAGTTGATTTATTATGATACAAATCATCCATATTTTATTTAAGGTTCTATGATATTTTTTACTATGGATGAGTTATTTTATGCCATTCATGGTTTATGGTTAATGTATTGACATTTCATATGCTAGTTTTAATATAAATGTTACTGTTATATTTCAACCTCATCTTAAGATGAATGTGTTGGACTAGTATGTTCCGGGTTGGGGACAGTTAAAAGTAAGCACTCTAGGATTGGGTCTAGTTACAGTAGACCCTCTGGGTTAGAGTCTTGTTACATAGACTCTCCGGGTTAGAGTCTGGTTATAGAGGCTCTACGTGATGGAGTCTGGTTACAGAGGCTCTCCGGGTTTGGGTCCGGTTACAGTTATCCCATAGGTCCTAGCACGAGGCCTTGACACAAAAATTAAAGTCCATAACTATAAATTCCCTCATTATGAAATTAGTTATTACATGTGATTATTTGACTAGTATAATATCCATGTCCATGTTAAAATGATAATTATTTATTTATTTTTTCCATATTATTTTCAAGTTTATGATTAAAAGGATTTTGTTTTTATTACACATCTTGCCTAAAATGATTATAGCTTCCACTAAATTATTTAACCTTACTGAGAATCTGAGCTCACCCCTTTCTTATGTTCTATATTCCCAGGATCCCAAGAAGTGTTTTATGTTTATGAAGCAGGGTTAAGCTAAGGGAACAACGACATTATCAAAGGATTCTTTTTTGTGTGTTGTATGCTGAAAAGTGTAATGTAACGTTCATGTGATCATAAAAGTTCATGTATAGAAAGACCAATTAGTTTAGTATCCATGGATTTACTGGATACATTCATAAGTTTGACATTACATCAAAAAATGAAAAACTGCAACAACATTGTTTCCATAGAAAACACTGAGATCCCATAGACTATCGCTACAGGTCAGTCATAACATACTTCTTCACATCCTGGAAAAAATACATCATAGAAAGGGGTGAGCTCAGATGATCAGTAAGGATAACAATATAGAGAAAACATTCATAAATAAGCATAAACAATTGTGGAAATTTATAGAACTAAAACAAAAGCCTTTTATACTTGTAATTTATCAAAATATGGAAAAGATAAAATCAAATAATTCCATTAACATATTCAAATGGATATTCTACTCATTGAATTATCACATTCAATATCAATAAGCCTTTTTATAATGATGTAATGCATAATGCTGGACATTAATTTCTGTGTCAAGGCCTTGTGCCAGGACCTAGGGGATTACTGTAACCGGACCCCAACCCAGAGAGCCTCAGTAATAGGACTCCAACCCAGAGAGCCATTGTAACCGGACTCCAACCCGGAGAGCCACTCTAACCGGACTCCAACTCGGAGAACCTCTGTAACTAGACTCCAACTAGAAGGGTCTATTATAACTGGACCCCAACCTAGAGGGCTTACTTTTATAGGTCCCCAACCCAGGACATACCAGTCGAACAAATTCATCTAAAGAAGTGGTTGAAATGTAACATAAACATTAATATGAATACTATCATACGAAATGTCAATTTTATATCCATAAACCAAGAATGGTATAAAAATAACACATCCACAGTAAAACATATAACAAAACCTTCAATACAATATGAAATATTTTTATCATAATAAATCAACTTAAAACAAGTTTAAAATCCATCAATGGATGTTGATATAGATGAAAATGATTTGTAAAACTCTTTGTGAGAAATATCTCTTTTTCATAAATAAATTTAAAAGTCACATAATTTAAATAGGAAGATATTTAAAGATATTTTTTAATCAAAGTGTTCAATACCACATTGAAACTATTGAAAGGAATTATAATTTAAAAACATGCATGTCCGTACGTACGCACGAGCGATAATACCATTCTTTTGATATTAAAATAATATTTAATTGGATGTTATATCATATATAAGGAATCATTAACTTGTTATATTTTTTATTTACATCATTTATACTCATTACTATACCCATCCAAATGATGAAGTGTTTGAATAACAAACTACACCACGACATGGAGACGGTAATCTGTACGTAAGAAAGTATGGTGACTTTGTCATTTATAAGATGGATAAAATAATGAATATGGTTATACCATTTTTATAATAACAAAATAGTATATATAAGATACCATAGTTATAATTTTATACTGGAAAAAACAAAGAAAGTGGAAGTGGAAGAAGAAAAGTACTAAAAAGAGGTGATAAGATATTTACCTCTTCTCTGGGTTCTTCTTTTCGATTTGATCAAAATGGATCCATAGGTTGGCTTTATGACTAAATTAATGCCTCTAAGATTAAGGGAGGACAGTTGGAAGGATATTTGGTCAGGTTTTGGCCGAGCCAAATGGCTTTGAAAGTGTGAATTTGAATGAAAGGGAAGTGCCCTTTTATAAGAGGGGTGAGGGGCACCTTAGGAAAAGTTAGAAATATTATTTTATAATAAAATAATTTTCGATCTTTAATGGATAAAAAAATTATTAAAAGTATAAGGTGGGTATGGGTCGAAAAACTCTGAAAAAATAGGTTTAAGAGAGGTTTGGGACACTATATTAACCTTAACTTTTAGATTTAACTCCTAGTTAAATAGTTTGACATTTACCATGTCTCTTTGTATTTTTATAATATATGGTTACTAAAAAAACTATAAACATTAAAAAGAACCCCAAGTGGTTCATTAATGATACAAATATAAATTTATAAGTATTTTTTCCAAACCTTATTGTTTTAGAATTATTATATCTACAAATAATATTGTATTTGTTTTAAAAACACATTTATGTCAATTTTGACCTAATTTAATAGTTGATTTTTTTAAGTCATAACAACTTTATTACTTCTAAATAAATACATTTAATAAAACATAACATGTCATAGTCAGCTATAAAATTTTTTTATGGAATCAAAATTTCAAAATATATTTATTTTAGTATTTATAATATCATTTATTTGATTGTTTCATAAATTAGTAAAATACTACATCATTATTGTGTCATATATAAATATATTTATATTATGTATAAAAATTATAAATAAAATATCATGAGGTAGGAAATATTCTTAACTTTCTAATTACTATTTATAGTTGAATATAGAAATTATATAACCTTATTTAAAAATTGTTCTATTAAAATATATTTGGTTTTTTATTTTTGTCTTTAAATTAGATTATTTAATATAAAATTTCATTATCAATCCCATGTGGCTCCATGGGGTCCCAAAATCGACCCAAGGATTCCCATGGTAGGAAATTTATCATCCAATAGTTTTATTATACGTGTTAGTGTAATTTAATATTATTATAATATTATTTTTTATCCTTATTTACTGGATTTACCCCTTTAACCAAGGTAAATAAAATATTTACTAAAGTAAATATTCCTATTGTCTAAAAATAAATGTTACATATTTACACAATTTATACCCCCTGATTATAAATATAGAATCCATTTTTCTAAATTCAAAATGCAGAAGCGGCAGAAATTAATTTAAAATTAATTCTCATTGTCAAAACAAGAATCATGTTTCTATGAAATCATGATTATCAAAAGATTGACACTTGTTTATGTCTAGTATAATCATGAGATTACATCCAGTAACTTTAATTATACTAAATGATAAAAATATAATCTAATGATACTTAAAATCCATTCAAATTTATAATTTAACACTATAAATTATTTTGATTAAAAAAATTGTTTTTAATTTAAATTGAGTATTTTCACTATTCATAAAAAATTGAATGTTTTCAGAAAAATACCAAAAAATTTCCCTAACATAATTTTTTATTCTGAACAAAAAAATGAAGCCCATTTTGAAAGATATAATTTATAAAATTCCAAAATGTGGGTATTACTATTCATAACCCCTTTTAAACAGCTAGTTTGGTAAGTCGTGGTGCGCTTGAACATAGTGTTAAGTGTAGTGCAAGTTATTGAATTACATTGAAGAGATATTGTACAATGAAATCATGGGATGTAAAATTATCCCCTCCTTAAATAAATTTCATCCTCATAATTTGAAATTTTTCTTTGAAAATAAATGGTTTAAAAATGAAAAATACCATTGTGGAGAACCCACATCGAAAATTGGGTTAAAAAAATGTAGTATTAATAAGAGGGAAAAGGAAATGAAAAAGTCACCACCAAATTTTGATATAAATTAAGAGAACATTGGTGTGAATTAGAGACACATAATTGTATTAAAAACATAAATATTTATAGGGAGTGATTGTTGTCATCAACCACAAACAAGTGTAAAATTGAGGGCCTCAAAGCCATCTATCTATGATTATTTAAAATACCACCAGTTCAACAAAACATAAGTTATTAGGATAACACATTTTTCGTTTTAATATCCCTTCCCTAAAGTTTAATAATTAATTTCATCATAGAATAAGAGAATATAAATATATATACATATATATATACACTTGACAAGTAGAGTTTCATCATTCGACTAATTTCTACCACAAACTCATCTTTCACTCCAAAAGATAATATAACTCAAAAATATTCTATTTATCCTAATAATATAAGTTTTAAAATATTATCATATACCATTTAAATGATGGAAACTATTTTTTAATAACCAGGGACTTCATGTAGGCTAGTGGTAGTTAATAAAGCCTTGTCGCACATTGGTTGTGGGTTTGATTCCTACAGATTTTTCTAATACGTTGGGTCATCTCCCAACCTACTAGTTATCCTTTGACAAAAAATATAGATTTATAATATTCCAAAAATAATCTTAAGGAATTTTTTAAACTTAAACAATACAATCCAATGTTCAACTTAATCCATTCCAACCTTTATAGTCATCCAAAATACCTCTATCCAGACTCTCTCTTAAAGGTCTCTAAATTCCAAAATCAATTGTAACATCAGATTCCTCAAATAATGTAACGTTTCTCTTATTATCACTAACATGAAATATGATTACCTTTATCATATTACAATATTAATGAAAATAACATGTATTTCAGTACAATACTTATATATATCACATTATTCTTAGAACAATAATAGAATTATTGAGTCCAAAAACACAAATACAATAATTATTCCAAGTCAATTGCAGTAACATCATAATCTTGGCCTTTCTCCCATGGCCTTTTATGAGGTATGTTTTCTTGGTGATTAGTACATTAATTTTCATATTACCCAATTTCTCTACCACTGTAGCATTCAATGTTGACAACAACTTTCATTCCCTTGAAATCACGAACTTGGTGGCCTTTTTCAACACACTTGTTATAGAATCCCATTCCTTTTAGGCAAGTACCAGGGTTTTTTTCCCACAATTATCACATAATGGAAAATAATTTTATCCCTTTTTCCCTTTATCTATCTCTTGATCAACCGTTCTATTCTTATCTTACTTTACTTTATTGTCATAAGATTTAGAGAAATTCTTTTCGGTCTTGATAGAGAATGAGACAATATCTTTATATGATATGAAGTTTTGTGAGACTAATGCTCACCAAAGAAATGGTTTTAACACATCAAAAAGTTGATCAATATTAATCATTGAGTTTTTTATATAATTTGTTTCCTACCTTGCTAACCTTGTAAAGCTATCCTCATACTTTGTGAAATTATCATTCTATATTTACCTTAGACTCAGAAATTTCATTTCCATATCTGCTCAGTGGTCACGAGGAAAGTATTTTTCTAAGAAAATATCATTAAACACCCTAAATTCGATATTTGATGCTTCATCTTCTTCCTTTATGTTTTGGATCAATGACCATCATTGATCAGCATCTCCAGTGAGGCAATAAACTGCCATGAAAACTTTTTTTCTTTTGCTACTCCCCAAATCCTGAAATATTTTTTCTAAAAACATTACTTATTTCTCAGTCACTAATGGATTTGTACTCCCATTAAATGTTGGTTGTTGTTGCCTCGTGAATTGGTCTAACATTGATTCTCTGCGTTGTGGATCAGGGTGCTCTATACGAGTAAGGTTATTATTTATAACCTGGGTGAGTTTTCCTAGTATAGTGATAAGTTGATCAACACCAATTATATCACCAGCTCCACTATAATTATCTTGAGCAGGAGGGAAATCCCTACATGGAGTGCGTGCATTGAAATGGTTTTCATTCCTTCCCATAGGATACATTTCTAAAAAATGGCATACACTAGAGTAGTTTTTGAATCACAATACATAATTTCAAACTTATAACATACTTAACATAAATTAAACAATTCATGGATATAATGCATAATCATTAAAAAAAATTTCTTTGAGGAGGTATATACTCATAAAACTTTAATAATGGTTTGTAAAGAAAATGTGGATTATCCTTATCATATCCCCCGGTAGTGTCGTAACCAAGAGTGCATGATGTCCCGTTGTCATGCACCAGTTCCCATTCGAGTCTAGCTCAAAGCATTGTTTTTGGGTTTTACCCCTTGGTACATTTGTGAAAGATCCACCTCTAACTGCTCATATCTAGACATGATTGTATTTCTTGTAAAACTCACAAGATCTATGTAATACCAATATTCTAGGATGTTCTTCTATACTAATCCAAAAATTCTATCTTATGGAAATGTTCTCTAATTAGAGTTTTTCTAAATCTAGCTTCCAAGGTTTGTATTAAACATCCTCTGATACCAACTGTAACGCCTTGACCCCCAAAGCCCAAAGTTGGTGCATTATTATGTATTATTGGCATTATCACAAAAGTTCAAGTCTTGAAAGACTAATTAGTTAAGTATCCTTGTATATACTAGATACATTCATAAGGTTTTTATTACATCATAAAATGGAAAACACCTATATAATTGTTTCCACAGACAACACTGAGATCCCATAGACTATCCTTGTAGGTCAGTCATAATATACTTCTTCATATCCTAGAAAAAAATAACATAGAAAGTGGTGAGATTCAATGCTCAGTAAGGATAAAAATATAGCAGAAACTTTCATAAATAAGCATAAAAATTTAAAGAAATGTATAAAACCAAAACAAAAGCCTTTTAAACGTAAAATTCTGCATAATATGGCAAAGATAAAATCAAATAATTCCATTAATTTTTTAATAGGGATATTCTACTAGTCGAATAATCACATGTAATATTAATAGCCACTTTAATAATGATGGAATGAATAATGTCGGATGTTAATTTCTGTGTCAAGGCCTCATGCCAGAAACTAGGGGCTAACTGTAATTGGACCCCAACCCACAGAGCCTCTGTAATGGGACTCCAACCCTAAGAGCCTCTGTATCCAAACTCCACCCCGAAGAGCCTCTGTAATGGGAGTCCATCCCGGAGAGCCTCTGTAACTAGACTCCAACTAGGAGAACCTCTATAACCGGACTCTATCCCTGAGAGCATCTGTAAATGGACACCAACCCGGAGGGTCCTCTGTAACCGGACCCCAACCTGGAGGGCTTACTTTTACCTGCCCCCAACCTAGAACATACCGGTCCAACACATTCATCTTAAAAAGTGGTTGAAATATAACATAAAAATTTATATTAAAACAATCATACGAAATGTCAATACTTTATCCATAAACAACAAATGGTATAAAACTAACACTTTCATAGTCAAAAATATCGCAAAACATTCAATAAATTATGGAAGATTTCTATCATAATAAATCAACTTCAAACAAGTTTAAAACACATCAATGGATGTTAATATAGATGAAAATGATTTCTAAAACTCTTTGTGAGAAATATCCCTTCATCATAAAAACATTTAAAAACCACACAATTTAAAAAGGAAGTCATTTAAAGACATTTTCGAATCAAACTGTCTCATTCAACATTGAAACTTATGAAAGGAATTAACATTTTAATAACAATCATGTCCATATAAATAAATCCTTAAAAACATTTTTGAAAACATGGACATTACTCAGAATGATTTAAAAAATATATTTAAAAATTATAAAATGATGGTTTTGAAAAAAAAGTACCTTAAAAAAATCCCTTTGAAATCTCTTTTATGAAACAGGGGAATGGATAATTAATATGTCCAAGTAGATACCTATGTAAAAACAACCTCAGATAATAAAGATATTGTGAAATTAACCCTTACCGATTTGGTAACTCAGGAAACATACACCCCATGAAAGAAGGATTATTAAATTAAGTTATAAATAACCATATATTAAATTATATCACACAAAAAAATATAATCATGTCCAGTACATACACCACACAAAATAAAAAGTGGAAATACAGCATGAATCTCACGGGAATAAGAAGTGAGATGAAATCCCATTAACACGTTGCAATAAATCAATTCGTATGACCAAAAGTTAATAACCACCAAGAAATTCATATAATACCATGAATGTAAAGTGAATAATGATAATATATATATCAAATGTCTATACATAATTCACCACATGCAATAAATAATTGGCAAACAATGGAAATATCAAGGAATTAAAAGTGAGATAAGAAACCCCTTACATTGTACTTTTTATTGGTCAATGGTAGGTTAACCTCTTGTATAATAGTTAAATCGTTGTTATTAAATTTTACAAGAACTATATACATATATATTATATCATATATGATCTTCCAATATTTATTTGATAATGATATTTCAGTATTATCATCGTTTCAGGTGTTAACTGATTCATTTTATTTTATATGATTTGTTATGTAACTAATGTTTGTTATGGATAGGGTGTATCTTATTCATATTAATAATGATATTAAGTCGTTAAAATTATTTTTAATCAATAAATTAATATTAGTCTTGAATGGATATGATAGGGAATGAATCTCATCGCGTTCGTGGAGAAGTTCATCTATACGTACGCAAGAGCAACAATATCATTCTTTTGATATTAAAATCATAAACAATTGGATGATATATCATATATAAAGAATCATTATCATGTTATATTTATTATTTAAATCATTTATACTCATTATTATAACAGTCCAAATGATAAAGTGTTTGAATAACAAATTACAACACGACGTGGAGATGGTAATCCTTACGTATGCACGTATGGTGAATTTTTCATTTATAAGATGGATAGAATAATGAATATGATTTTAAAATTTTTATAATAACATAAAAATATATATAAGATACTGGGGTTATTATTTTATAATAGAAACAAAAAATAAAGAGTAAGTGTAAGAAGAAAAGAACATGAAAGAGGTGATGAAATATTTACCTCTTCTTCGGGTTCTTCCTTTTGATTTGATCAAAAGGGATCCTTAGTTTGGCCTTTAAACTAAAATAAGGCCTCTTGGATGAAGGGAAGACAGTTGGGAGGTTATTTGTACTGGGTTTGGCTGAGCCAAATGGCATTGATGGTGTGAATCGGAGAGAAGGGGAAGGGCCCTTTTATAAGAGGGGTGAGGGGCACCTTAGGAAAAGCTATAAATATTATTTTATAATAAAATACTTTTCTTTTTATAATAGCTCCAAAATGAATTATTTAAATAATAAGGTGGGTATGGGTCGAAAAACTCTCAACCAATAGGTTTTATACAGGTTTTGGTCACTATATTAACCTTATCGTTTTTATTTAACTCTTAGTTAAATAGTTTGACATTTACCATGTCTCTTTGTATTTTTATATTATATGATTAATAAAATTACATAAAAACATCAACGAGAACCCCAAGTGGTTAATTAATGATACAACTATCATTATGAAAGAATTCTGGATAAACCTTATTTTTTTAGAATTATTATATCAACCGATAATATTGTATTTTTTAAAAAAACTCATTTATGTCAATTTTGACATTATTTAATAAATGAGTTTTTCTAAAGTACTAAAAACTATATTACATTGAACTAAATACATTTAATCAAGTATAAAATGCCATATTCTTCTATAAAAATTTATAATGGAATTAAAACGTTAAAATTAAATTTATTTTAGTATTTATAATTTCATTTATTTGATTGTTTCATTAATAAGGAAAATATTGCATTCTTATTGTGTCATATATAAATATAATTATTTTCTGTCTAAAAATTATTAATAAATTATCCTGAGGTGGGAAATATTTTTGGATTTATAATGACTATTTATAGTCAAATAGATCAATTATATAACCTCATATAATTTTTTTTATTAAAATATATTTTCTTTTTTATTTTTTCCTTTACATTAAATTATTTGATATAAAATGTCATTATCACTAACAAATGGCTCAATGGGGTCCCATATCAACACCCATGCATGGCCATGGTCGGGCATGTATCATCCAATAGGGTTAAGACACGTGTTAGGATAATTTAATGTTTTTATAATATTATTTTTAACCTTATTTACTGGATTTACCCCTTTAACCACGATAAATAAAATATTTAATGAAGTAAATATTCCTATTGTCTAAAAATAAAAGATACCTATTTAGACAATCTGGAAATCATGATTCCAACTATTAAATAAAATTTTCCAAATTAAAAACACAGAAGGGGCATAAATTAATTTAAAATTAATTCCTGTTGTCAAAACAAAAAACGTGTTTTTTATGAAATAAAAACTATCTTAAGATTGACACTTTTTTATGTCCAGTTTAATAGTGAAATTACATCCAATGACTTAAATTATATTAAATGATATAAATATAATCTAATGATACTTAAACATCATTCAAATGTATAATTAGACACTACAAATTATTATAATTAAAAGGTTGTTTTTAATTAAAATTTAGTATTTCACTATTCTTCGAAAATTGAATGTTTTTTGAAAAATATCAAAAATTCCCCCTAAGATAATTTTGAAATTTTGAATCCAAAAAATGAAGTCCATTTTGAAAGATAAAATTTATAAAATTCCAAAAAGTAGGTATTTCTATTAATAACCACTTTTTAACTGCTAGTTTGTTAAGTCGTGGTACGCTTGAACTCAGTGTTGCGTGTAGTGCAAGTGATTGAATTACATTGAAGAAATAAAGTACTATGAAATTTTGGGGTGTTACATTGGAATGATTACAAGGAATCAAGTCCCTAAAGATCAATCAGTTTATTGTGTACTACCATTTGATATATATTATCATGATTCTTTTTATATTAATGATATTATGTGATTCATTTGGTGCTTATTGACAAATGTTCATATGACTTGATTGATTACAACGAGGTAAGGGTTAGTTAATCAATCTCATTATTATCCGAGATTGTTCATGTGTAAGTATTTTATAGGGCATACTTATCATATATACCCTTATTTTATAAAAATTATTTCAAAAGCTACCGTTTAAGGTTTTATGGGAGGGTCTATCATCATTTTAAATGTTTTAATGATTTATCTTTCTAAACCCTTTTAATTAATGTCCATGTATTCATAATGATTTTAAGGATTTATTTATATGGACATTAATGTTTTGAAATGATAATTCTTTTAAAAAGTATCAAAGTGGTATGGGACACTTCGATTCAAAAAATCCCTTTTAAATGACAACCTTTATAAATTGTAATAATTTTAAACGATTTCATGAAAAATGGGTATTTTTTACAAGGAATTTTACTAATCATTTTCATCTATGTCAAAATCCTTTGATGGATTTTAAACCTATTTGAAGTTGATTTGTTATGATACAAATCTTCCATATTTTATTTAATGTTTTATGATATGTTTGACTGTGGAAGTGTTATTTTTATACCATTCATGGTTTATGGATAATGTATTTACATTTCGTATGCTAGTTTTAATAATAATGTTTATGTTATATTTAAAACTTTTCTTATGATGAATGTATTGGACTAGTATGTTTCGGGTTGGGGACAGGTAAAATTAAGCCCTCTAGGTTGGGTCCGGTTACAGAAGACCCTTCGGGTTGGAGTCCGGTTATAGAGGCTCTCCGGGTTGGAGTCCAGTTAGAGAGGCTCTCCGAGATGGAGTCTGGTTACATAGGCTCTCCAGGTTTGGGTCCGGTTACAGTTAGTCCATACCTCCTGGCACGAGGCCCTGACACAGAAATTAAACTCTGGTACTATACATTCCCTCATTATGAAATTAGTTATTACATGTGATTATTCAACTAGTATAATATTTATGAGCATGTTTATATTGTAATGTTTGATTTGTTTTTTCCATATTATGTTCATGTTTATGTATAAAAGTCTATTGTTTCATTACACATCTTGGATTAAGAGTTTATTGTTTCTACTAAATTATTTACTCATACTGAGCATCTAAGCTCACCCCTTTCTTATGTTTTATTATCCCAGGATCCCAAGAATTGTTTTATGCTTGAGATGCAATCTTAAGCTAAGGGGAAAATGGCATTCTAAAAGGATTCTTTTTTGTTGTATGTTAAAACCAACTTTTTATTTAAATAATTATTTATTTTATTTAAATTTATTTTAGGTCAAAATAGATACATAATATCTATATATGTTCAATATAATTCATTGGATTATCTTTATAATAATTTTAGATATATAAAAATTTTATTGAACTTTTTACCGTATTTTACCCACTCCTAGGAGCATTTGAAAATTTTCATAAAACATAATTTTAATACTTTTGTGAATTGAATTTCAAAAATCCGAGAGACATGGCTAACCTCAGTAAGTAAAATGTGGTTCAATATGAAGAAAATAGTTTTTGGTGAATTTTAACTTTGGACTTTTATTTACCATGGTTAAAGGTAAATAGGGTAATTCAAGGTAAAGTGGATATTATAATAAAACAAAATTGCCATAACACTTGTGCAAACCATATTGGATGAGTCGGAGTCGACCATGACCATCCGGGGGTTGATTTTGGAACCCCATAAAGCCACTTATGAATGATAATGAAACATTATTATAACTAACTTAAAGTAAAGGAAAAAATGACATAAACAAATATCTTTTAGTAAATAAATTTTTACATGGGGTTATATAAGTCATATTTTCAACTATAAATATTAATTAAAAAGATTAAAATATTTCATACATTTTGGATTTTTTATATATTTTTTAAAATTCATATAAATTAAATTATTTATGACACAATAATGATATAGTATTTACCTCATTAATAAATGATTTAAATAAATAAGATTATTAATATTAATACATTATCCAATACCTATCCAATTCTTATTGGACGAATTAATTTCGACCATGAGTCATCTTATATTCTACTTTAATTAGTTTTGGACCATTATTAACTGAATATCACTATTTAAAAAAATAATATTTTCACACTTTCCTAAAGAGCCCCTCCTCCCCCTTATAAAAGGACACCACTTCTAACCCATTCCACAAACCTCTCAAGCCCCTTGTATCATCCAATCCATTCCAAAATAATCTCTCAATATCTTTATATTACACCTAGAAGCCTTACCTTAGGAAGAAGCCACTAAAAAGTCTTTTTTGTTCAAACCAAAGTAAGTTACTCAAATTAAAGGTAACAGTTTCTCTTAAATTTCATTCTTTTATTTTGTTTTCTTTTACTTCTCCAATCACCGTAAACTATTTCAATTCCTTTATTTTATGACAACACTAGTATCCTCTATATACTAGGATGTTGTTATGAGAAGGATTGGAACTACACTTACACTCACCTCAATCTAATGGGTGAAGAACATACAGTTTCTGTGGTTCGTAAACTAACACCTCACAAAATGATAATTATTCAATTATCTCCTATCGCCTCTCATGGTGGCCATTAAGATGGAACTATATTTATATATGATATATATATTATGTTTATATTTTCTCCTTTTTTCTGTTTTTCCATTTATATCATACCTTTATGGTTTCCATTATGGGTAAAACAGATAATTTCATTTGAGGAAGTGTGGACTACCACCCCCTCAAAGTGATATGACTTGTTAGTGACTTATGTGGGACATATAAAGTATAGATCTAATGATATTATAATTGATATTATACTGGAATTATAATATACCAATGTATAATTATTTTTTAATTCCATTAAAATACAATATAGAAATTAAAGTAGCATTCATGCGTATGAACAGCTTACCGTCTCCATAAACGGTGCATTTCATTTTTTATCTCCAATTGTTATGTACTGTTGTAAATAAATATATATACTAGAAATATATGATATATATGAAATCTAAATTATTAATATCATTCTATAGATAATAGAATTTTGACCACATCGATAATTTATAATTATAACAAGTTCATTTTGGACTCAAGTTCCGAACATAAACAAATGTCCGATATGAACTCAAAAAACTAACTAATTTTTATAGCAAGGTAATAAGTTATATAAAAGGAATTATAAATATTAAAATATTTTTACTCATTTATAAATTAACTTTTGTTTATTATTCAGTAAGAACAAGTAACATACGACCGAGTCAAGTTGGACACGTGGTAAGGGGTTTCTTATCTCACTTTTAATTCCATACGATTTCCATTGTTCACCACTTATTTATTGCATGTGGTGTATTTTGTACTTTCCTTTGATATATATTATCATTATTCTCTTTATATTCATGATATTCTGTGATTTATTTGTTTTTTATTGAGTATTTTTCATACGACTCGATTGATTACACCGAGGTAAGGGTTATTTATTCAATCTCATTATTATATGATATTGTTCATGTGTAAGTATTTTATAGGGCATACTTATCATAGATGACCATATTTTATAAAAATGATTTCAAAAATAATCCTTTAAGGTTTTATGGGAGGGTATATTTAACTAGATTGTTGTTCAAATGTTTTAAATATATATCTTTCTAAACCCTTTTAATTAATCTCCATGTTTTCAAAATGATTTTAAGGATTTATTTATATGTACATGAGTGTTTTAAAATGATAATTCTTTTAAAAAGATTCAATGTGGTATGGGACACTTTTATTCAAAGATAAATTTTAAATTACTACCTTTATAAATTTTGATAATTTTAAATGATTTCGTGAAAAAGGGGTATTTCTCTCACAACATTTTACTAATCATTTTCATCTATGTCAATAGCCTTTAATGGGTTTTAAACTTGTCTGATGTTGATTTCTTATGATACACATCTCCCATATTTTGTTGAATGTTTTGTGATGTGTTTGACTGTGGATTTTTTATTATTTTACCATTCATTGTTTATGGATAATGTATTGACATTTTTTATGCTATTTTTAATACAAATGTTTATGTTTTATTTCAACTTTTTAGTATGATAAATGTATTAGACTAGTATGTTCTGGGTTTGGGATAGGTAAAAGTAAGCCCTTCGGGTTGGGGTCCGGTTACAATAGGCCCTCTGGGTTGGATTCCAGTTAAAGAGGCTCTCCGGGTTGGAGTCTAGTTATTGAGTCTCTCCGAGATGGCGTCCAGTTATAGAGGCTCTCTGCGTATGGGTCCGGTTACAATTATCCCATAGGTCCTAGCATAAGGTCTTGACACAAAAATTAAATTCCATTACTATACATTCCTTTATTATGAAATTAGTTATTACATGTGATTATTTGACTAGTATAATATCCATGTGTGTTTATATGGTAATGCTTGATTTATTTTTTCCATATTATGTTCAAGTTTATGTCTAAAAGTCTTTTGTTTTATTAAATATCTTTCCTTAAATGTTTATAGTTTCAGCTAAATTATTTACCCTTACTAAGCATCTGATCTCACCCCTTTCTTATTTTTTATTTTCACAGGATCCCAAGATGTGTTTTATGTTTGAGATGCAGGTTTAAGATTAGGGAACAATAGAATTCTCAAATGACTATTATATAGGTGGTTATTATATTGAGGATCTGACCTCTATTTGTTTAAAAATGTCATTGTGGTTATGTCACTTATGTTTAGAAGGTGGTAAATTGAATTTTTTTAAAGAAGTGAGATGAAATCCCCTTAACACTTGTAATAAATCGAGTCGTATGACCAAAATTTAATTACCACCAAGTAATTCATAGAATAACATGAGTATAAAGAGAGTCGTGATAATATATATATCAAATGGTAGTACAAAATACACCACATAAAATAAATATTTGGTGAACAATGGAAATCTCATGGAATTAAAAGTGAGATAAGAAACCCCTTATTCGCAAGAGATTCATGCTGTATTACCATTATTTTCTTTTGTGTGGTGTATTTACTGTACATGATTGTATTTTTTTGTGTAATATAATTTAATCTATGCATATTTATAACTTAATTAAATAATCCTCCTTTTATGTCATGTATGTTTCGTGAGTTACCAAATCGGTGAGGGTTAATTTCACAATCTCTTTATTATCTGAGGTTGTTTTTATGTAAGTATCTACTGCAAAATATTTATTATCCATGTCCCTGTTTCATAAAAGAGTTTTCAAAGGGATTCTTTTTAAGGGAAATTCTTACTCAAACATCATTTTAAATGTTGTAAATATTTATTCTTCTAAATATTTCTAATTAATGTCCATTTCCTCAAAATGGGTTTTAATGATTTATTTATATGGATATAAATGTTTTTAAAATGTTAATTCCTATAAAAAGTTTCAATGTGGTTTGGGACACTTTTATTCAAAAACGTCTTTAAATATATTCCTTTGTAAATTGTGTGACTTTTAAATGTTTGTATGAAAAAAGGATATTTCTCACAATGAGTTTTACAAATCATTTTCATATATATCAACATCCCTTGATGGATTTTAAACTTCTTTGAAGTTGATTTATTATGATAAAAATCTTCGATATTTTATTAAAGGTTATGTTATATGTTTGACTATGGATGTGTTATTTTTTTACCATTCATGGTTTATGGATAAGGTATTGACATTTCATATGCTAGTTTTAATACAATTTTTTTGTTATATTTCAACCACTTCTTAAGATGAATGTGTTGGACTAGTATGTTCCAGGTTGGGGACAAGTAAATGTAAGCCCTATAGGTTGGGGTCTGGTTATAGCAGACCCTCTTGGTTAGAGTCTGGTTATAGGGGCTCTCCGGGTTACAGTCTGGTTACACAAGCTCTCCGGGCTAGAGTCTGGTTACAGAGGCTCTCTGAGATGGAGTCCCATTACAGAGGCTCTCTGTGTTGGGGTCCTGTTACAGTTATCCCCTATTTCTTTTCATAAGGCCTTAACATAGAAATTAATGTCCGAAATTATGCATTCTATCATTATAAAAGTGTCTATTGATATTGTATGTGATTATTCAATGACTATAATATCCCTGTGAATAAGTAAATGGAATTATTTGATTTTATTTTTACCATATTGTGTTGAATTTCCAGTTTAAAAGGATTTTTTTTAGTTCTATACAATGCCGTAAATGTTAATTCTTATTTATGAATGTTTCTGATATATTGTTATCTTTACTGAGCATCTGAGCTCACACCTTTCTTTGTATTATTTTTTTCGGAATGCGAAGAAGTATATTATGACTTACCTGTAGGAATAGTTTATGGGATCTCAGTGTTGTCTACGAAAAAAATGTTTTTGTAGTTTTCTATTTTATGATGTAATGTAACCCTTATGAATGTATCTAGTACTTCCAAGATTTCTAAACTAATCGGTCTTTTGAGACTTGATCTTTTTTAATCATTCTAATGATATGAAATAACACACCGACTCTGGGCTTCTAGGGTCGGGGCATTACAGTTGGTTAGCATAAGTGACATAACCATAAATGGTTATGAATAGTATTAAAATCACATTGATTAGAGTAATATTTTATGAATAAGTGACATAAACATAAATGGTTAGCATTTTAGAAAGAGTCGTAATTATTTTGGAGGTGATAAATGGTTATTACATTTCGGGATGCAAAATGAAAGGTATTAGATAACAATTGTCGTTAAAATATGTTATGGTTATATTTGAGGATTTTTTTTTGAAATTTTATAAAATTATATGGTTTTAGAGAAAGGACAACCTGCATGAAGGGTGACAACCCATCACGTCTGGCAAGGTCACGGGAATCAAACCCACAACCGAAGGGCGACAAGGGTGCATCACCTACCATTGGACTACATGATTTCCCTAGTTAGTATAAATAATTAATTTTAGTTAAATGATTTTATGGATCAGGAATAAGTTGACTGGGGATCTTATGTTTTATCAAAAGGATATCCTTAATATAGGAAAATTATTTGGTGATTAAGTGATAAAGGTTATTTTAGAAGATGTTTTCTCTTTTAGAAACATTATATGCTTTAGAGAAATAGAATACTATGGGATCTCATTTGTAGAATAATGGTTGATATTTTATTTTGAAAGAATCTCTGTTTTTATTATGGACAAATGGTGATTTGGGTTATTTATGGAAATGATTAACCTATCATAGAGAATATCTGATTAGGTTAAATACACTACAATATGGGACTTTAAGATTAATATATGTTATTTGGAGATAAATGTTAATATTTATCATAGAAGACTATGTGCTAAAAATCATTCTGAATTTTTGGGTTTCAATATTAGTTTGGATTAATTTGAAGAATTTTATGGATAGTTGTTTATTGAATGGTATTTTCTGAACATTGGATATTGTTTGATAAATTTTGAAGATTAAGGGTAGTTTTTTTAAAAAAGATTTTCCTTTTCGGGGATTATCTGATCTTGTACTATCCTTTTTGGTATTTTTTGATGTATAAAGATAAGTAAAATATATAGTTTATCTTTTAAGGATTATGTGATACTCTACAAGTTGATTCTATCTTGTTTAATGTTACCAAGTTAGTTAGAATACTAATCATTGGGAGAAAAGTTGAGTTTGTGGTAGAAATTTAGTAAAGGATGAATGTCTACATGATAAGTAAGTTTCCTTATGTTCTTATTCAATCACATAAATAAATCCTCCAACATTAGGAAAAGGAAGTAAAAACAAAAACTTTGCTCGTTTACTTTTCTTACTAGGAAACCAAATATTGTTTAACCCATCACAAATTTTTTGTTTTCTTGTTGTTAACTTTCTCCTAATCATGTTTTCTATCACATTCCATTAGAAATTGACAGCTTATTTTATCTTCCATATCCAATGTTTTCCAACATGGAATCATAGTATGGTATTATCTTGGGTGACCTTTATACTTCACTTTTATTCTTTTAAAGTGATATATTTATTGACTCTTTTTCTGATGTCAGACTTTTAATTATGTTTCCAAACCCAATTTTAAAATTGCGAGGATGCAATTTACTAAAGGGGGAAGGATGTAACATCCGTAGTAAAAAATGAGTAAGAAATTTTCATATTTATTAATATTTTTGAATTAAATATTAATTTTACTTTAATGTGGATGCTATGTTTTGAATGCATATCCGATAAAAACCAACTGGTTTTTTTGAAACCATACAATGCACACTAATAATATAATATTATTATGGCAGTTAACGCATAACTGATGTATTAGCAGGAATGGATAGAACTAACTAAAATATGCTTATATATGTTTGTTAAATGTTCTTACAATTATCCAATAAAATTTAGAGGCTTAAAATGTGAACTAATCTAATTTAAAGTATAAATACTCTAATATTCATTAAAAGGCCAATTTACCACCTTTTAATGGAGAACCCTATTTAAATCAAGTTTTGGTCACTTTCATATGTTATATTTGAGAAAATAAAATTCTTCTTTAGATTTGGATCATCAAATTTTTCTTTGGGTAAATTTTTGGAATTTTTTTGATAAAATTCATTTTTTAATGAGTAGTGAAAAATACAGTTTTTTTTATTCAAATGTACCTTTTAATATAATTTATTTATATGGTTATATTTTTTTAAATTGGTTTTAAAGTTTTATTAGAATATATTTTTACAATTTAATCCAATATTTTTCATTGTAATTAATTTCACTTTGAAATTGGACATAGACAATTGTTAATTTTTTGATATTTAATGTTTCTTAAAAACACATTTTTTTGTTTTAACAATGGGAATTTATTTTAAATTAATTAATGAAAATTATATGTTTATAATTTGGTAAAATAGACATAATTCTTGAATTCAGAATATCAAATATATCTTAGGATGATTTTTTGGTAGTTTTCTGAAAAATGTCAATTTTTGATAAATAGTGTGACCACTAAGTAGTAGTTAAAAAACTGACTTTTTCATTTAAATGAAAATTTTCCACTTCTGCAAAGTGAATTATGAAAATCCAACATACATGGATGTTATTAGTAATTCAAATTTGGTTCAGTAAGATGAAAATAATGTATGGTGAATAGTATCTTTTGACTTTTATTTACCATGGTTAAAGATAAATATGGTAATTTAAGGTAAAAGGAATATTATAATAATACAAAAGTACTTTAACACTTGTCTTAACCATATTGGTTGAGATATTTATGACCATGGGAATCTTTGGGTCGTTTTTGGAACCCCATGAAGCCACTTGGGAGTGATAATGACACTTTAGATTAATTAACTTAAAGAAAAGACCAAAATAACATAAACAAATATTGTTTTGTAAATTAATTTATACATGGTGTTATATAAGTAATATTTTCAACTATAAATATTCATTGGAAAGCTAAAAATATTTCCTACATCATGGAATTTTTTTATAATTTTTAAATATCTAATAAATTAAATTATTTATGACACAATAATGATATAGTATTTACATCATTAATAAATTATTTAAATAAATAAGACTATAAATATTTAAACAATATCCAAAACCTGTCTAATTCTTATTTGATGATTTTATTTCAACCATGATTCATCTTATCTTTGACTTAAATTATTTTTGGACCCTTATAATCTGAATTTCATTATATTATAAAATAATATTTTCACACTTTCCTAAAGAGCCCCTCCTACCCCTTATAAAAGGCCCTCGATTATAACTCATTCTGCACACCTCTCAAGCCCCTTGACTCATCCAACCTCTACCTAAATAAACTCTCAAGATCCCTCTCTTCCTCCTAGAAGCCTTACCTTAGGCAGAAGTAATTTTAATAAGTCCTTTTGGTTCAATCCAAAGGATGTTACACAAATTAAAGGAAAGAGTTTCTCTTAAATTATTTTGTTTTATTTTGATTTATTTGACTTCTCCAATCCCTAAACTCTTTTTATTACTTTCTTTTATTACAACACCAGTATCCTCAATATAATAGGATTTTTTTATAAGAAACATTCAAACTACACTTAAACACACCTCCAGCTAATGGGTGAAGAACATACTGTTTTTGTGGATGGAAAACTAACGCCTCATGAAACAATGGTTGTTCGATTATCTCCTACCGCCTCTCACAATGGCCATTAAGATGGCACTGTATTTATATATGATATAAATTATATTTATGTTTTTTTATTCTTCTATTTTTTTCATTTATAACATACCTTTATGGTTTCCATAATGGGCAAATGCGATAATTTCCTTTGAGAAAGTGCGGACTACCACCCCCTCAAAGTGATATGACTCGTTCATGCATTATGTGGGACATATAAAAGATGTAGTTACCAAAATTATATATGATATTATACTGGAGTTATAATATTTATATATATATATATATATCTGTGTGTGTGTGTGTGTATCATTATGTTTTGATTCCATTAAATATGAAATAAAAATGAAAGCAGCGTTCATGCGTGCGTACGACTTACCGTCTCCATGAACGGTGCAATTCATTTCTTACCTCTAAATGTTATGTAATATTATAAATATATATATAGACTGGATATATATTATATATATAATATCTAAATCATGAATAATGTTATGGACATAATGTACTATTGACCACAAGGAAAACTAGTAATTATAAGAAGTCCATTTTGGACTCAATTATCAAATATCGACCAAATGACCATTATTAACTTAAATGATTACATAATGATTATATCATGGTAATAAGTGATAAAAAATGAATAAAAACATGAAAAGGGTTATTAATCAAGTATAAATTAACTTAAGTTTATTATTCAGGAAGAACAAGAAACAAACAAGTCATGAAAAAAACAAGGTAAGGGATTTCTTATCTCAGTTTTAATTTCGTGAGATTTCTATTGTTCGCCCCTTATTCATTGCATGTGGTGTACTGTGTACTGCTATTTGATATATAATATCATGATTCTCTTTATATTCATGGTATTATGTGATTCATTTGGTGGTTATTAACTTTTTTTCATACAAATAGATTGATTACAACGTGGTAATGGATTTTATCCCAATTTTTATTCTCGTGAGATTCATGCTATATTTTCCACAATTTTCTTTATGTGTGGAATATGTACTACCCATGATTGTATTCTTAGTGTAATATACATTAATTTATTGGTATTTACATCATCATTGAATTAACCTTCTTTAATGTGGTGTATGTTTCATAAGTTACCACAAATCGGTAATGAAACATTCACTATGGGAAAAAGGACATTTTGCGATGGACCTTTTTCGACGAGAATAAATCCCACCGCAAAAAGTCCGTCCAAGAGGTCATTTGCGACGGGGGTAACGACCCGTCGCAAATAACCAATTATTTGCGACGGGATATCATCTCCCTTCGCAAAAAAGTTTGACGCGGGTAGCGTGTCAAACCGCGCGAAGGTTATTTGTGATGGTGGGATCCCACCGTCGAAAAGAGTGACGTATTTGCGACAGGCCCTATCGCAAATACCCAGCAGCGGTTAATAGCTTTTTGTGACGGGATGTCATCCCGTCACAAAATGTGTTTCGGCGAGGACTATTTGCGACGGGTTCCGTCATAAATAACCTTTTAACCACCGACAGTAATCAATGTGGGCGTAGGTATTTATGATGGGTCCCGTCGCAAATAGTCTCATCGCAAATAATCAAACCTATATATACCCTCATCTGTTTTTCCTCTCATTCCTCTCAATCCTTAGATCATGTTTCTCTCTGAACTCTGATTTTAGAGAGAAATTTTTTCTAAGTTAATTTTTCTTGTTCACAAAAAAGTTGTGAAGCCATCTACATCAATAGAAAATCAAGTTTAAAGGTATTTATGTTTTATTTAATTTATTATTTATTTCATTTTTTATGTTAAGTTTTATTATTGTTGATTAGTTGTAATTAAATTAAATTTAAATTGTTTTGTCATGAGTATTTATTTGTTCTAATAAATTGAAATTTTTAGTACTAATTTTTAATAATTGATAGTAATTAATAATTATTAATTATAATTAGTAATGTATATAATTAATTTGTTATAATTGATAATAATAAGTAATAAATAATAATAAATACTAATAATTAGTAATAAATGTTAATAATTTTTTATAAATAGCAATAAATAGTAATAATGAGTAATAAATAGTAATAATGAGTAATAAAGAGTAATAAATAGCAATAAATTGTAATAAATAGTAATAAATTGTAATAATTAGTAACAAATTGTCATAATTTGTAATAAATTGTAATAATTACTAGTAAATTGAAATAATTAGTAATAAATTGTAATAATTAGTAAAAAATTGTAATAATTAGAAATAATTAGTAATAAATTGTAATAATTACTAATAAATTGTAATAATTAGTAATAAATTGTAATAATTAATAATTAATACTAATAATTATTAATAAATTGTAATAATTACTAATAAATTGTAATAAATTGTAATATTTAGTAATATTTAGTAATAAATTGTATTAATTACTAATAAATTGTAATAATTACTAATAATTAGTAATAAATTGTAATAATTAGTAATAAATTGTAATAATTAGTAATAAACTGTAATAATATGTAATAAACTGTAATAATAAGAAATAAACTGTAATAATTACTAATAAATTGTAATAATTAGTAATAATTAGTAATATTTATTAATAAATACTAACAATTTTTAATAATTTGTAATTATTAGTAATAAATACAGATAATAAGAATTAAATACAACAAAAAATTAGAAAAAATCAGTAATAATTAGTAATAATTAATAATAAATTTTAATAATTAGTAATAATTAGTAATAATTAGTAATAAATTGTAATAATTATTAATAAATAGTTATAATTACAAATAAATTGTAATAATTAGTAATAAATACTAATAATTAGTAATGAGAGCTAATAATTAGCAATAATTAGCAATAATTATGAATAATTACTAATAATTAGCAATGATAAGCAATAATTAGTAATAATTAGCAATAATTAGTAATAAATAGTAATAAATAGCAATAAATAGAATAATTTGTAATAAATAGCAATAATTAGTAATAAATAGCAATAAATAGGAATAAATAGGATTAATTAGTAATAATTAGGAATAATTAGTAATAATTAGTAATAATTATGAATAATCAAGAATAAATAGGAATTAAAAAAATAATTAGTAATAATTAGTAATAAATTGTAATAATTAACAATAAATTGTAATAATTAGTAATAAATACTAATAATTCCAAATAATTACTTATATTACTAATAAATACTTATAATTAGCAATAATTATGAATAATTAGACATAATTTGAAATAAATAGCAATAATTAGAAATAATTAGCAATAATTAGCAATAATTAATAATAATTACTAATAATTAGCAATAAATAGAAATAGATAGCAATAATTAGTAATAAATAGCCTTAAATGGTAACAAATAGGGATAATTTGTAATAAATATAAATAAATAGTAATAATTAGTAATAATTTGGAATAATTAGGAATAATTAGGAATAAATATGAATAATTAATAGTAATTAGTAATAAATTATAATAATTAGTAATAAATTGTAATAATTAGTACTAAATACTAATAATTACTAATAATTACTAACAATTACTAACAAATACTAATAATTAGAAATAATTAGCAATAATTAAATATAATTATAAATAAATATTATAATTTGCAATAATTAGGAATAATTAGCAATAATTATTAATAAATAGGAATAAATAGGAATAATTGGTATTAATTATAAAAAATTAGTAATAATTAGGAAAAATTAGTAATAATTAGCAATACATAGGAATAATTAGTAATAATTAGTAATAATTAGTAATAATTAGTAATAATTTATAATAATTAGTAATAATTAGTAATAATTAATAATAAGTAGAAATAATAAAGAATAATTAGGAATAATTAGGAATAATTAGCAATAATTAGCAATAATTTGCAATAATTAGAAATAATTAGAAATAATTAGTAATAAATAGAAATAATTAGTAATTAATAAGAATAAATAGTAATAATTAGTAATAATTAGTAATAATTGGGAATAATTAGTAATAATTAGGAATAATTAAGAATTATTAGTAATAAATAGGAATAGTTAGTAATAATTAGTAATAATTAGTAATAATTAGTATTAATTATTTATAATTAGTAATAATTATTTATAATTGGTAATAATTATTAATAATTAGTAATAATTATTAATAATTAATAATAATTAATTATTATTATTTTTAATTAGTAATAATTAGTAATATTTAGTAATATTTAGTAATAATTAGTAATAAATAGGAATAATTAGTAATAAATAGGAATAATTAGTAATAGTTAGTAATAAATAACAATAGTTAGTAATATATAGTAATAGTTAGTAATAAATATGAATAGTTAGTAATAAATATGAATAATCAGTAACAAATAGTAATAATTTGTAATAAATAAGAGTAATTTGTAATAAATAGTAATAAATAGTAATAATTAGTAACGATGTTTAAATGTCGGTGGTTGGATACTGAGAGAGGATTGAATGTTCATTCGACTCATTGAATCATCGATATTAAATATAAACGTCTTCTTGTAGTAAATGGACTATTTTTACTAGCTCAACAGGAACATAATTTTTTTTACGCAAAGTACCATGCTACTTCAAGATACCTGAGTGATTGGTGGAGAATAATAAAAATGAAATCTCGGTAAAATCAACTTACTCAAACTGAATGTGGTTCAGCTGAAGTGGAAGGGATTGAAATATTTCAAGAGACTACTCAAAATCCAACTTTTTCAAAAAGAAACGTGAATATCGATGATGACACCCCACAATTAAGGGTCGATGGTGACGAAGATGTTAATGATGTTACAAATGAATTTGAAATGACAAGGGATGGTAAAAGTGAAACTGATATGGATATTGATGTTGCCGAGGAGGAATATGAAGACATTGAAATCGTCAGATATGAAGATGATGATGAAGGTGAACATTATCACAGTTAAATGCTGGTTATGATCATAACTAATATATATTTATATATTATAGTTTTTTTCAACTATCTGCTAAAAACAATAATTTTTTGTTTTAGATGGACTCTGATCTATTTCATTATTTAGATAATGATGAGCTACCTTTGGATGAGGGGGATATAGGATCATCTAACCCTCATCCTGTGGGTGGTTTAGGAGGTATGCGGAGGGGGTGCGGTCTTGCATGACTGATGATTAGTGACCCTATCCCCGAGGGACATCCACATCTTGGATTCAAACCATGCACACAAGGTTATGGTAACCTGTATATTTTAGTTAGTTTTTTTTATCTATTTATATATATACTAATTGTTTGATTATTTATTCTTTTTTCTCAGTTTTGCGCATGTAGCTGTTGGATAGGGGAGCGTTATCTTGCGCAATTATTTTTCTCTACCACAGACTACATGGGAACAGATTCCTGTTGATGTGCAGCTTGACATGTATAATCATTGGTTGGTACGTAAATAAATAATATTTATTTTAAAATTTATTTTATTTATAACTTGATATTATAAATTATTTGTAGGGTTTATGGTATCCCATCGATAATAGCATGCATGGAGATATTCATGTAGCAAGGGAGGTGGATATGCATGAGCGTTTGTGTCAGTGTTTGAACAATTTGAGAAAGACGACCATTAGGAATGGAGAAGAGACATTATTTGATGAGTCGTGTAGAACCCACTGACCAGAGTACATTTCATCTCAGGTTTGGGATGGATTATGTGCACACTGGTTGGGCGGTGTATTTCAGAGGAGGTATTCATTGGGTCGGAAGAATCGGGGGAGATAAGAGGTGACACATCAAGCCGGTATCCGTACATTTAGTACGCATAGAGAGCATCTGGTAAGTATTTTTTAAAAAATATTTAATATAACTTCAAATATAAACAGTTTATTTTATATTCAAATAGGCAGTTGAGCATCCCGATATTACAGAGTGCGATGTTTATTGGAGGATGTGCAGTGATCCATCCACCATAGAGATTAGAGGTGATTGCCAGCGTCAGATTGTGGTCAATCTTATTTTTTCAGTTTGACAATTAACTCCATATAAAATTTTCACAATTTTAATTTCAAATTGATATAGAAGGAGTCATATGAGGTTGGGACCTCTTAGACATAGGATGAGAGTTAGGATGAGGTGATTGATCATACCAGTACCCACCATTTTGATGAAGCGGCATGGATGTTGGCAACTCAGTATAGATTTGAGAAGGGCCGAGTAGTTGGTATCGGCTCTCAAATGACTCATGATACTTATTATGGTACTGCTGTGATGTCAGCGTCTATCTCGAGAGGAGCTCATGGAGAGGCATCATATTTTTCCTCATAGTATCACGAGAACTTCCGAGCTCAGAATGACCTTATAGAGAGTTTACAGAAGCAGCAAGAAGAGATGCGTCAGCAGTAGCAACAGCAGTTCCATGCTCAAAATAACCTTAGAGAGATTTTGCAGAAGTAGCAAGAAGAGATGCATCAGTAGCAGCAGTAGAAGAAGGCGCAACATGAATAAGAGATACCTCGACGGTAGCAGCAGCATCATGAGAAGATGGAGTACATGGGTCTTCTAACTCATAGTTTAGGGATGATGTTTTCTCCACCATCTTCTTCAAGTCCTCCACCTCCTTCAGAAGACGACCCCACCCCTAGTGATTTTTTTATGTTAAAAACATTTGAATTTAACATTTTTTGTAATATGAACTATTTATAGTTTCTTTCTTTTATATCAATGTGAATATTACATAATTTAATTTTAAATATTTTAAGATTTTTTTGTGTGAATATTTTCAGTTTTAATAATTTTTTATTCATTATTATTTTTATAATATTAATATTATCGTTTCAATAATCATAATCTTAATAAATATTTTTTTCACTATTATATTTTTTAATGGTTGTTTATTTTACTAATAATAATAATAATATTTTATGATTTTTTAATATAATTTTATGAATATTGAGAATTTTAATATTTTTTATTTTTTTAATTATTTTAATAATATTAAAAATAATTTTCCAATAATAATTATTTTATTTTATTTATTTTTTTAAATTTATTTATTATTTATGACAGGATCTATTGCGACGGGTTCCCGTCTCAAATAGCCTAAATAGATTTTTTTTAAAGGTATTTTTGATAGGATTACTAGCCCGTCGCAAAAAAGTTTTTATATATAAATTATATAATCAGAGACTTATTTGTGATGGTGAAGTTTCCATCACAAAAAATATTATTTGGGACGGGCCTGTCGCAAATAATTTTTTTTGCGACGATGTTTTTTGCAACGAGCTATTTGCGATGGGACCCTGTCGCTAAATATTATTTGCGACAGGATCCCTTCGAAAATACCTAGAATTCTAGTAGTTCTTTCACCGTCCTCTTTTTAAACGAATTACATTGTGTTATGTATATTAATTTAAATCTTATTGTGTTCGGATATGTTTTTCTATATCCTTATTGCTGCAAATTTTATGTCCATGTGGGGATATTCCCTTTTCTATTTCATAAAATCTTTTTCTGAAATATTAAGTGACGCCATTAGACTGTCGAATATTTGTAAGGGAAATTCTTAACTTAATTTCAATTCTTTGGGTTAAACTACTACATTTTGATTATGTCATGCTATGAATATTTGTGAATAAACTCTGATTGTTTTACACTTAATATCCTCTTATATTGGGTGTATTCTTATTTTTCACACATAATTAAGTAATTGATTTATCCTTAATCTAAGGATACCATCTTTATAAGGGATTTGGTCTAAATTTATATAACATTGAGACTTTATCATTGTTATGAACCAATTCAGTATTATATGGAATATATATGTTGTCCTTTGGAATAATATATCATGAATACCTTTATTCACATGATATTATAATGTTTTGATTAAACTTTATTCCTAAATTATTTGTATTCAAGCGTCCTTCATTTTGTTAAAAACTCTTTAACTAAAATATCGTTTAAAAAATATTAAAGATCTATTTTTCTAAATATTTCTCATTAATGTCCATGTTTTCAAAAATGGTTTTTAGGATTTATTTATTTATATGGACATAAATGTTTTCAAATGGTAATTCAATTTAAAACTTGAAGGTGGTATGGGACACTTTGATTCACAAATCTCTTTATTAAATGTTTTAAATGGTTTTGAAAATGGTTTGATAAAGAATTGTTTATTTAAATATCTTGATATGATATATTTTGATTGGAATGTGGAATTTTTATCTTTCATTTATGCTTGTGTTATGTGTTATGAATATGTTATGGTTATTGGGCATTTTTTACGTATACAGGTGGTTCTGTGATAAACCTAGAGCAGGTGAGCCCGATATAGCTCTCCAATGAATTTGGTAACGTTACAGAGGTAAACCTAAATGTTTCTCCTAAGAGATTTATGGAATATATTATTAGTGTTATTCCAAATGTGACTCCCTCTGTAGTTAATATAGCTATAATGTATGTATAATATGGATGCCACAAGTTACCTTTATGATTTATGATTTCTATGTGTTGTTCATAAATCTTATGATTCTATAAGGAATGTTATGATTGAAAAGTATGGTTACATTTATTTGTATTTATTGATTGGTTAATGTTTCCATTCCTTATTTTATAACCCTTGCCGATCTTTTTATTCTCATCCCATGTTTTTTAAATGTTTTTCACAGATTATAAAGAAGGTTAAAAGGATGTAAGTATTCAAGAATATATATATCAAGAAAAAAACACATTTTTTATTTAAAGAGTTTTATTGTTGTGAAAAATCAGTTATATTAGAAGTATCTACTTTGTAATATTAATTTTTATATGTAATAGTTATGGCCCAATTCTCTAAAACTCTAAACCTGAATTGTTCCTCAATGTGAATTCCTAACATAATTCAAGATTATGTAATTTTTAATGCCAGGTCCTTATAGTAATGATAAGCTGATCATCACCAGTTTTATCACCAACTCCACTATAATTATCTTTAGCAGGAGGGAAATCCCTAAATAGAGTTAGTGAATTGATACAGTTTCCATTACTTCCACTAGTCACTATTTCAAAACAATGGCATACACTAGATTAATTTATGAATTGCAATACATGTTTTCAAAAATCATAACATACATAACATAAATTAAACAGTTCATGGATATAATCCATAATCATAAAAAATGTTTTCTTTGAGGAGGTATATACTCATAAATTCTTCATAATGGTTTTCAAATAAAATGTGTAATATCCTAAGCATATCCCCTGTTTGTGTTGTAACCAATAGTGCAACAAGGCCAATTGTCGTGCACTAGTTCTCGTTCATGACTTGCTCGAAGTGGTGTTTTTGGGATTTACTCCAAGGTACAGCTATGCCAGAGCCACCCCTACCTACTCGTATCCAGATAGTGATGTATTTCTTGGAAAACACACAAATATTTTATAATACCAAAATTATAGGAAGTTCTTCTATACTAATCCTCAAAATCTATCTTAGGGTAATGTTCTCTAATCAATGTTTAAAAGATGTGAGATGAAATCACCTTCTGTGAAAACTCACTCAGGTTATGAATAATAACCTTACCCGTATAGAGCACCCTGATCCACAATAAGGAGGATCAATGTTAGAACACTTAATGAGGCCACAAACTCCAATATTTAATGGAAGTACAAATCCTTTGGTGGCTGAGAAATTGATAAATTCCTTAGAACAAAATATATCTCACTTTGGGGAGTGGCGAAGGGGAAAAAGTTGTCAAGGTAGTTTATCGCCTCACAGGAGATGTTGATCAATGGTGGTCATTGATTCAAAACACAAAGGAAGATGATGAAGTATAAAATAAAGAATGGAGGGAGTTTGGGGATACTTTCTTTGAAAAATACTTTCATTATGACCATCGAGCGGATATAGAAAGGCAATTTTTGAGTCTAAGGAAAATGGAAGAGGAGAATGTTGCAAAGTAGGAGGCTAACTTTACAAGGTTAGAAAGTCTTGCAATAGATTATATACGTAACCCAAGGAGTAATATTGATCAATTATTTTATGGGTTAAAACCATTTATCCGGAGAGCATTAGTCTCACAAACCTTCTTATCAAATGAAAATATTGTTTCATGCTCTATCAAGACTGAAAAGTAATTCTCTAAATCTTATGACAAAAAAGTAAAGCAACAGAAGAAAAGAAAAGTGGATCAAGAGATATATAAATGAAAAAGGGAAAGAAGTATTTTCCATTATGTGATAATTGTGGGAAGAAAAACCTCAGTACTAGGCTAAAAGGAATGGGAGTGTATTACAGGTGTGGTGAAAAAGGCCACCAAGCTCATGATTGTAAGGGAAAAAAAGTTGCTGTCAATATTGAATGCTAAAATTGCATTGAAAAGGGGAATTATTCAAATTAATGTTCTAATATACAAATAAACTTACCTCAAAAAAGGCCAAGGGAGAAATTCCATGCTTATACTATTACTAAAATTGAATTGGAATAATTAATGTATAAGTGTTTTTTGACTCAAGAATTATATTCTGGTTATAAGAATAATGTGATATATCTAAGTATTTTATTGCAGAACCTATTGTTTTCATTAAGATATTAATATTATAAAGGTAATCATATTTCCATTATGCGAAAATAATATAAACTTTACTTTGTTTGATTAATTTTATGTTATAATTGATTTTGGAATTTAGAGACCTTTTAGAGAGAGTCTAGACATAGGTATTTAGGATTACTATAAAGGTTGGAATGGATTAAGTTGATCTCTGGATTGTATTTTTTAAGGATAAAACATTATTTAATACTATTTTTGGAATATTATAATACTATTGTTTTAGGAAAAGGACAACTGACCGATCAGGCGATGACCCGTCACGTTAGAAAAGCTGTAAGAATCGAACCCACAACCAAAGTGCGACAAGACTTTATTGCCTACCACTAGCCTACATGAAGTCCATGGTTATTAAAAAATAGATTCATTTTTTAAAACGGTATATGTTAATATTTGTAACCTTATATTATTAGGTTAAAAAGACTTTTTTTGAGTTATAATATCTTTTGGAGTGAAAGATGAGTTTGCGGTAGAAATTAGTTGAAGAAAGATACTCTACTTATCAAGTGTATATATATATATTCTATTATTATATGAAGAAATTAGTTATTAAACATTATGGAAGGGATATTAAAACCAAAAAATTTGTTATCCTAATACCTTATCTTTTGTTGAACTGATGATATTTAAAATCATCATAGATTGATGGCTTTGAGGCCCTCAATTTTACACATGTTTGTGGTTGATGACCATAATCAATCCCTATAAATATTTACGTTTTTCTTCCAATTATGTGTCTATAATTTTCACCACTTTTATCCTAATCGATATCATAATTCGGTGGTGTTGTTTTCATTTCCCTTTCCCTCTTATTAATACTAAATTTTATTAACCCAATTTCCAATGTGGGTTCTCCACAAAGGTATTTTTCTATTTTAAACCTTTTATTTTCGAAGAAAAATTTCAAATTGTGAGGAAACAATTTATTGAAGGAGGGTAGAATATAACACCCCATGATTTCATAGTACGTTATTTCTTAAATGTAATTCAATAACTTTCACTACACACAACACTAAGTTCAAATGCACCATAACTTACCAAACTAGCCATTCAAAAGCGGTTATGAAGTGTAATACCGAATTTTTTGAATTTTATAAATTTTATCTTTCAAAATGGACTTCATTTTTGGATTCATAATATTGAAATAAGGATTGGGTGATTTTTTTTATATTTCTGGAAACTTTTAATTTTTGATGAATAGTGAAAATACAAAATTTTCACTAAAAACAAATTTTTTAATAAATATAATTTATAGTGTTAAATTATACATTTGAATGGTCTTTTAGTATAATTATATTATGTATTTGTCATTTAATATAAAATAATTCATTGGATTTAATCTCAAGATTAAACTGGACATAAACAAGTGTCAATCTTTTGATAGTTATTATTGCATAGAAACACGCTTTTTGTTTTGACAACGTGAATTAATTTTAAATTAATTTATGCCACCTCTATGATTTGAATTTGAAAAAATGGCTTCCATATTTGGAATCAGGAGGTAAAAATTGTGTAAATGTGTAACTTTTATTTTTAGACATTAGGAATATTTACTTCAGTAAATATTTTATTTACCATGGTTAAAGGGGTAAATCCAGCAAATAAGGTTAAAAATAATATTATAATAACATTAAATTACCCTAACATGTGTCCTAACCCTTTTGGATGATACATGTACGACCATGGAAATCCTTCTATCGATTTTGGGACCCCATGGAGCCACTTGGGAGTGATAATGACATTTTATATTAAATAATCTAAAGTCGAGACAAAAATAACAAAAGAAAATATCTTTTAATAAACAAATTTTATATGAGGTTATATAATTGATCTATTAGACTATAAATAGTCACAAGAAATATAAAAATATTTCCTACCTCAAGATATTTTATTTATAATTTTTAGACAAAAAATATATATATTTATATATGACATAATAACGATGCAGTATTTCACTTATTAATGAAAAAATCAAATAAATGATATTATAAATACTAAAATAAATATAAAATGAAAGTTATGATTCCATACACAAATTTTATTGGTGAAAATGACATGTTAGATTTTATTAAATGTATTTATTTCGAATTAATGAAGTTTTTTGGACTTTAACAAAAATCAATTATTAAATAATGTCAAAATTGACATTAATGAGTTTTTAAAACAACTACAATATTACTGGATGATATAATAATCCTAAAAATATAAGGTTCATCCAAAAGAGTTATATAATGATTTTTTTATCATTACAGAACCACTTAAGGTTTTCTTGGACGTTTATATTATGTTTATTAACAATATAATATAAAATTAAAAAGATACATGGTAAATGTCAGACTATTTAACTAAGAGCTAAATCTAAAATATAAGGTTAATATAGTGACCCAAACCTGTCTAAAATCTATTGGTAGAGAGGTTTTCGACCAATACCCACCTTATCCTTTAAATATTTCATTTTTTGACCATTAAAAACCGAAAATTATTTTATTATAAAATAACATTTCTAGATTTTCCTAAGGTGCCCCCACCCATCTTATAAAAGGCTATTTCCGCTTCTCTAAAATTCACACCTTCAAATCCATTTTTCGTGGCACAAACCTACCTAAATATCCTCCAAACTGTCCTCCATTCATCCTAAAGTCCTTATATTAGTTTGAAATCCAACCTAATGAGACCTTTTGATCAAATCAAAAGGAAGAACCTGAAGAAGAGGTAAATATTTCATCACCCCTTTCAAGTTCTTTTCTTACTCCGCTTCCCCTTTCTTTGTTGTTTCTATTAAAATATAATAAATCCAGTATCTTATATATAATTTGATTTTATTTTAAAAATGGTACAACCATATTCATTATTCTATCCATCCTATAAATGACAAAGTAACCATACGTGCGTACATACGGATTACCGTCTCCAAGCTGTGGTGTAGTTTGTTATTCAAACACTTCATCATTTGGATGGGTATAATAATGAATATAAATGTTGTAAATAATAATTATAACATTATAATGATTATTTATATTTGATATACCATTAAATTATATATTATTTTAATATCAAAAGAATGATATTGTCGCTCGTGCGTACGTACAGATTACCATCTCCACAAACGCGATAATATTCATTCCATATCATATCCATTCAAGACTCATTTTAATTTTTTGATTAAAAATAATGTTTAAATAATTAATATGATTCTGAATTTGAATAATATACATATTATCCATAACAAATATTACTTAAATAACAAAATATATAAAGGAAAACGAATCAGTTAGCACCTGAAACGATTATTCTACTGAAATATCATTAACAAGGAAATATTGGAAGATCATATATGATATCATATTTATGTATATAGTTCTTGTATAATTTAATAACAATTATTTAACTATTATATACGAGGATAAACTAGCATTGAACAAGGAAAATTACAAGGTTAGGTACTTCTTATCTCACTTTTAATTCCATGATATTTACATTGTTCACCACTTATTTATTGCATGTGGTGTATTGTGTACGGACATTTGATAAAAATATTATCTATATTCTCTTTAATTTCATGGTATTCTGTGAATGACTTGGTGGTTATTAACTTTTGGTCATACGACTCGATTGATTACAATGTGGTAAGGGGATTTCATCTCACTTCTTATTCACATGAGATTCACGTTGTATTACCACTATTTCCTTTTGTGTGGTGTATGCACTAGACATGATTGTATTTTTTTGTGTAATATAATTTTATCTATGGGTATTTACTATATCATTGAATAATCCTTCTTTAATTGGGTGTATGTTTTGTGGGTTACCAAATCAGTAAGGGTTAATTTCACAATCTCTTTATTATCCGAGGTTGTTTTTACATATGTATCTACTGGGACATATTTACTATCCATGTCCTTGATTCATAAAAGAGTTTTCAAAAGGATTCCCTTTAAGGGAATTTCTTACTAAAACATCATTTTGAATGTTTTAAATATTTATTCCTCAAAATCATTCTCACTAATGTCCATGTTTTCAAAAAGGTTTTTTAGGATTTATTTATATGGACATAAATGTTTTTAAAATGTTAATTCCTTTCGAATGTTTCAATGTGGTATGGGAAACATTGATTCAAAAATGTCTTTAAATGTCTTCCTTTCTAAATTTTTTGACTTAGAAATGTTTTTATGAAAAAGGGATATTTCTCACAGAGTTTTACAAATCATTTTCATCTATATCAACATCCATTGATGGATTTTAAACTTGTTTGAAGTTGATTTATTATGATACAAATCTTCCATATTTTATTGAAGGTTTTGTGATATGTTTGACTGTGGATGTGTTAATTTTATACCATTCATGGTTTATTGATAAATTATTGTCATTTCATATGCTAGTTTTAATACGAATTTTTATGTTCTATTTCAACCTCTTCTTAAGATGAATGTGTTGGACTGGTATGTTCCGGGTTGGGGACTGGTAAAAGTAAGCCCTCAGTGTTGGGGTCTGGTTACAGTAGACCCTTCGGGTTGGAGTCCAGTTACAGAGGCTCTCCATGTTGGAGTCCGGTTACAAAGGCTCTTCAGGTTGGAGTCCAGTTACAGAGGATCTCTGGGTTGTAGTCCGGTTACAGAAGCACTTTGGGTTGGTGTCCCGTTATAGACGCTCTCTGGGTGGGGGTCTGGTTACAGTTAGCCACTAGGTCCTAGCATTAGGGCTTGAACTAGAAATTAAAGTCTGAAATTATGCATTTCATCATTATGAATGTAACAATTGATATTGCATGTGATTATTCGACTCGTAAAATATCCATGTGAATTTGTAAATGAAATTATTTGATTTTTATCATTTCCATATTATGCAGAATTTAATGTTTAAATGTATTTTGTTCTAGTTCTATACATTGCCTTAAATGTTTATTCATATTTATGAATGTTTCCACTATATTTTTATCCTTACAGAGCATCTGAGCTCACCCCTTTCTATGTTTTATTTTTTCCAAGATGCGAAGAATTATATTATGACTGACCTGTAGGGGTAGTCTATGAGATTTCAGCATTTTCTATGGAAATAATGTTGTTGTACATTTCCAATTTATGATGTAATGTAAACCTTATGAATGTATCTAGTACTTCCAATGCTACTAAAATAATCTTCCCTTAGAGACTTGATCTTTTTGGATCATTACAATGATACGTAATAATGCACCGACTCTGGGCTTCGGGGGTCGGGGAGTTACAGTGGTAAGAGGATTTTATCTCACTTCTTTCAAAAAATGCAATTTTACTGCCTTTAAATGGAAAACTGTTTTTAAAACCAATATTTGACTCTTTTATTCAAACTAAATCATTATGTTCCGATTCCAAAAAAGAATTTAATTTCATTAAATTGAAGATATAAAAGTGTCAAATATTGGTTTTAAAAAAGGGTTTTCCATTAAATGGTGGTAAAATTTCATTTTTTTTAAAAATTCTTCTTTTATTTGAAAAAAATTATTTTGTTCTTATATTATGTTTAGAGAAACACATGATATGGATTTTAAAATTATATAGAGTATATAAGAATCAAAACAAAGTTAATACTATTCATAACTATTTTTTGAACGGCTAGTTTGGTATGTTTTGGTGTGCTCGAACTCATTGTTGCGTGTAGTGTACGCTATTGAATTACTTTAATGAGATAATGGAGATCATGAAAATAACATTGGAATGATTACAAGGAATCACATATCGATAGACCGATCAGTTTAGCATACATGGAAAATAGATTACATACATGAAGTTCAACATTACAACTTGAAAAGAAAAACATCAGTAATTTATTCCATTATAAACATCCAAGCCTCCAAGATTTTGCCAGCAAGTCACTCATAACTAACTTCTTCATATCCTAGTAAAATAAAACATAATGCGTGAGCTCAGATTCTAAGTAAGGGTAATTAATTTAGTGGAATCTATAACCTTTAAAGGCAAGATGTGTAATAAAAAACATTCTTTTCAACATAAACATGAACATAATATTGCAAAAATAAATCAAACATTTCCATATAAACATGAACATTGATATTATTCTTGTAGAATAATCACATGTAACAAATAATTTCATAATGAGGAAATGTATAGTACCGGACTTTAATTTCTGGGCCAAGGCCTCATTCCTGGACCTATGGGCTAACTCTAACCGGACCCAAAACTGGAGAGCCTCTATAACCGGACTCCATCCCAGAGAGCCTCTGTAACCGGACTCCAACCCGGAGAGCCTATGTAACCGGACTCCAACCTGGATGGTTTACAGTAACCAGACCCCAACCGCGAGGGCTTACTTTTACCGGTCCCCAACCCGGAACATACTAGTCCAATACATTCATCATAAGAAAAGGTTGAAATACAACATAATCATTCGTATTAAAACTAGAATATGAAATTTCAATACATTATCCATAAACCATGAATGGTATAAAAATAACACATCCACAGTCAAACAAATCACAAAGCATTCAATGAAATATGAAATATTTGTATCATAATAAATCAACTTCACTCAAATTTAATATCCATCAAAGGGTTTTGACATAGTTGAAAATTATCAGTAAAATTCTTTTAGAGAAATTCTCCTTTTTCATTAAATCATTTAAAATTATCCCAATTTATAATCGTAGTCATTTAAAAGGGATTTTTGAATCAAAGTTTCCCATACCACCTTGAATCGTTTTAAAAAATTTATCATTTCAAAACATTCATTTGCATGTAAATAAATCATTATAATCAATTTGAAAACATGGAAATTAATTAAAAGGGTTTAGAAATATAAATCATTAAAACATTAAAAATGATAATATAGTTAAATAGACACTCCCATAAAACCTTAAAATATTCCTTTTTAAATCTTTTTTATAAAATATGGGTATCTATGATAAGTATGTCCCAGAAAATACATACACATGAACAATCATGGATAATAATGTGATTTAGGAAATAAACCTTACCACATTGTAATCAATCGAGTCGTATGAACAATAGTCAATAACCAAAAAATGAATCACAGAATATCATGAATATAAGGATTATCATGATAATATATATCAAATGGCAGTACACAATACACCACATGCAATAAATAAGTGGTGAACAATGGAAATATCACGAAATTAAAAGTTAGATAAGAAACCCCTTACCTTGTAATTTTACTTGGTCGGGGGTACATTAAACTCTTTTATAATAGTTAAATAATTGTTATTAAATTATACAAGAACCATATACATAATTATGATATCATATATGATCTTATAATAATGATTTTTTAATGATATTTTAGTATTATCGTCGTTTCGGGTATTAACTGATTCATTTTCCTTTATATTCTTTGTTATGTGAGTCATGTATGTTATGGATGGGATCATTATTATTCAAATATAGAATTATATGAAGTCCATAAACATTATTTTTAATCATAAAATGAAAATTAGTCTTTAATGGTTACAATGGGGAATGAATCCCATCGCGTTCGTGAAGATGGTAATCTGTATGTATGCATGAGGGACAATATCATTATTTTGATATTAAAATCATATAAAATTGGACGTTGTATCATATATATAGAATAATTATCATGTTAGATTTATTATTTACATCAATTATACATCATTATTATATCCATCCAAATAATAATGTATTGAATAACAACTACACCATGACGTGGAGACGGTTAGCCGTATGTACGCACGTATGGTGACATGCCATTCAAAGTATGGATACGAAAATGAATATTTTTGTAAAATATTTATGATAAAGTCATAGTATATGGAAGATAATGGAGCTATTATTTTAGAATGGAATGAACAAGGAAAGAATAATTTCAAGAAGAAAATAACTTAAAAGAGGTGATAAAATATTTACCTCTTCTTCGGGTTCATCCTTTTGATTTGATCAAAAGGGATACTTAGGTTGGATTTATGACTAATGTAAGGCCTCTAGGATAAAAGGAGAACTGTTTAGAGGATATTTGGTCAGGGTTTGGCTGATCCAAATGTCTTAGAAGGTGTTAATTTGAGAAAATGGGGAGTTCCCTTTTATAAGAGCGGCGAGGGAACCTTAAGAAACGATTGAGATATTATTTTATAATAAAATTATTTTAGATTTATAATGGATCAAAAAATATTTATTCCTAGTATAATGTGGGGAAGGGTCGTAAACTACTCAACCAATAGGTTTTAGACATGTTTGGGTCACCATATTAAACTCATCTTTTAGATTTAACTCTTAGTAAATTAGTTTGACATTTACCAGGTCTCTTTGTATTTTTAAATTATATGGTTAATTAAAATACTATAAACATTCAAGAGAACACCAAGTGGTTCATTAATGACATATGTAATATTATTTAAGACCTTTTTCTGAACCTTAGATTTTTAGGAATAGAATATCAATTAATAATATAATATAGTTTTAAATACTCTTTTATGTCAATTTTAACACTATTTTCTATTTTGTTTTTGTTAAATTCATAACAGCATTATTACTTCGAAAAAAATTCATTTAAGAAACACTAACATGTCATATAAAACTATAAAATTCGTTTAATTCATCAAAATTTTCATATTACATTTATTTGGATATTTATAATATCAATTATTTTAATCTTTCATTAATTAGGTAATTACTGCATCATCAATCTATAAAAAATTAATTAAATTATATAAGGTATAAAAATTATAAATAAAATACCATTATGTAGGAAATTTTTTTAGTTTTCTAATGAATATTTATAGTCTAATTTATCTTATTTATAACATTATATTAAAAATGGTTTAGTTATTAAATATTGAATTTAACTCGTATAACTCTTTTTTAAATAAAATTAAAATAAATTTCCTAATCTAATCCATGTGGACCAAATGGGGTCATATATTATTATTAAGGTTTTTTTTGGTCGAATTAAACTTATCCAACATAATTAAGACTCATTTTAGGTTAATTATAATATCATTTTTACCCTTAATTACCCAATTTACTTTTAACTATAGTAAATAAAAGTAAAAAGTTACTATTAACCATAAGTTATTTTCATCTTATTGAAACACATTTTACTTACTAATTTCAACCATGTTTCCCATATATTTTAAATTCAACTAACAGAAGCGGTAAAATTATGTTTTATGCTAACTTGCAAATGCTCCTTGAAAGTGGGTAAAAGTGGTCAAAAGTTCAATAAAATTTTATAAAACTAATTTTATTATAAAATGACTCCAATGAATTACTTTGACTTATATAGATATTATATATCTATTTGTAATTAAAATAAATTAAAAAAAATAAATAATTATTTAAATTAAAAGTCGGTTTTAAATAATAAAGCAGTGTTTCCCACTCTTCTTCAAAAATTGAATGTCTTCAGAAAAATACTAAAAATTTACCCTAAGATAATTTTATTATTCTGAATTCAAAAATGAAGTCTATTTTAAAAAATTCATAACATATAAATTTCATTTGTTAATTTAATGATAATTCGCATTATCAAAGCCAAAAATCATGTTTTTTAAAAAGTAAAAACTATCAAAAGATTGACATGTGTTTATGTCAAATTTAAATGTGAAATAATTATAATGACCAAAATTGTAATAAATGATAAAAATATAATATAATTTTACTTAAAATCCATTCAAATACAAGAATTAACAATATAAATTGTTTCTATTAAAAAATTTATTTTCAATTAAAACATAGTATTTTTCACTATTCGTCAAATTTTGAATGTTATCAGAAAAGCATAAGAAATTTATCCAAAACAAATTTTTATGTCCCGATTATAAAGAAGAATTTAATTTCATTAAATTGAATATATGAAAGTGTAAAATATTGTTTTTAAAAAAGGTTCTTCATTAAAAGACAGTAAAATTACATTTTTTTGAAAAATACTTCTTTTATCTCAAAAAAATTAATTTTTTCTTATAATATGTCTAAGAGACACATAATATGGATATTAAAATTATATATAGTATATAGGAATCAAAATGAAGTTAATACTATTCATAACTGCCTTTTGAACAACTACTTTGGTAAGTTGTGGTGCGCTCGAACTCAGTGTTGCGTGTAGCGCACGCTATTGAATTACTTTAATGAGATAATGTACTATGAAATATTGGGTTGTTACATTCTCCCCTACTTCAATAAATTCATCCTCACAATTTTAAATTGTTATTTGAAAATGATAGGTTAAAAATAGAAAAATACCTTTGTGGAAAACCCACATCACAAATTGGTTTAATAAAATTTAGTCTTGATAAGAGGGAAAGGGGATGAAGAAGTCACCACCAAATTATGGTCTCGATTATGAGAATATTGGTGGAAATTAGAGGCACATAATTGGAGGGAAAACTTAAATATTTATAGGGATTGATTGAGGTCATAAATCAAAAACAAGTGTAAAATTGAGGGCATCAAAGCCATCAATCTATGATGATTTAAAATATCGTTAGTTGAAAAAAACATAAGGTATTAGGATAACATATCATTTTATTTTAATATTACTTCCCTAATGTTTAAGAACTAATTTATTCATATAATAATAGAAAAAATATATACTGGACAAGTAGAGTTTCATCCTTCAACTAATTCATACCACAATATCATCGTTCACTCGAAAAGGTAATAGAATTAAAAAATATTATATTTATCCTAATTGTATAGGGTTCCAAAAATTAAGAATTTATAATTAATTTGTTAGAATATTTAAAAAAACTACATTAAAACCCAGGAAATTGCGTAGGCAAGTAGTAGGTGATGCAACCTTTTCACCCTTTGGTTGCGGGTTCGAGTATCGCGCCCTTGCCGGACGCGATGGGTTGTCACCCGACCTACGGGTTGTCATTTTTATAACAATCAAAAAATAATCTCAAGAAATGATTTAACCTTAACAATATTATACAATATATAACATAATTGATTCTAACCTTTAGACTTATCCAAAATACCTTTGTTTATACTCACAGTCCAAAATTTATATGGAAGGTAAACACAATCAAGATCCTTTTCGCCACTTAATAACTTGTGAATACATTCATCATGTATTCTTTAAAAACATGGTAACACCCAGAATTATCATATAACTATATTGATTACATTCATTCTCCCTTATTCTTTAAAGAATACTTGATATACTCTTTATATCCAAAAATGGTGTAAACTCCAAAAATGATGGAATATACAAATCAATAATCAGTTTCAAGGTAGTCAAGAATATCCAATATAATTTATCCAAATCAATAACATATTATTCCAAAATCACTACCTCAGTATCAGAATCATATTAAGGTTTATCTTTCTATCAACCATATATTTTCCAAAAAAATAACCTTCCATTGAGTCATTTTTCTTGGTTCCACACAATATCATGTCCTTAATGAAATAGTACTACAGTACAATCCTTATATACTCTATAATTTTTATAATAGGTACAACATTAATACAATACTTAAATGACACAATACATTAATAACAACATAATAACTATTAATCATTCCTCTTCATCTTCAGTAGTATCATAAGATTATTTTTATCTAATAGCACCATTTAGGGTATACTCAGATGATTTAGACATTGAATCTACTAGTGTACCAACTCCTTACAGATGAATCATTGTACATTTGAAACCTTTTTCTTACCCTTAGAATCACGTACTTGGTGTCCTTTTTCTCCACACTTATAACAAACCCTCATTCCCTTCAATCATTTACCAAGGTGATTCTTTCCACAGTTATCACATATGAGAAAATCCTTTTTCCTCTATTCACTTTACCCATCTTTCTTTCTTCCATCCTTTTCTTCTCTGGCTTCCCTTCAAATCCATTGGACTCATAAAATTAATTACTTATCTTATTAATACATGATATTATTTCATCATATGACGATAATACATGGGAGATTATATCCTTTCTAAATTTGGGCTTAATACCATGAAAGATATGATCCTTATTACTCTTTGGATCATGCATATAGCTGGAACTCTTATTCCATCTACTGGGTGCCATTTCTAAACAATGGTGTACACTAGGTTAGTTTATGAATCACAATGCATAATTACAAACTTGTAAAATACCTAACGTAAATTGAAAAGATTATGCATATAATCTATAATAATAAATGTGTTTCATTGATGAGGTATTTACTCCTAAATCCTTCGTAATGTCTTGTAAAAAAAATTTGAATTATCCCAAGCATATCCCCGAGGAGTGTTGTAACCAAGAGTGCAGTAAGTCCCGTTGTCGGGTACCAGGATACCCTGGGTCAATCCCGAAACTCCTTGTCGGAGTTTTCACTCCTAGGAACATATGTTCTAGAGCCTCCTCTACCTGCTCGTATCCATACAAGGATGTATTTCTTGGAAAATTCTGAAAATATATATATTACCAAAATTCTAGGATGTTCTTCTATACTAATCTTCAAAGTCTATCTTAGGATAATGTTCTCTAATCAAAGTTGTTCAAAATCTACTTTCCAAGGTTATTTATAAACTTCCTCTAATACCAACAATAATACCCCAACCCCAGGTACCCAGAGTCAGTGCATTATTACATAACATTGGCATGATTATAAGGAATCAAGTCCCAAAGGACCGATCAGTTTAGCAGTCTTGGAAAATAGATTACATACATGAAGTTTAAAATTGAAACTTGTAAATAAAAACAACATTAATATATTCCATTAGAAACGTCCAAGACACCTGGATTACGTATAAAAGTCACTCATAACTAACTTCTTCAAATCCTGGGAAAATAAAATAGAAGAAAGGGGTGAGCTCGGATGCTCAGTAAGGGTAAATAATTTAGAGGAAGCTATAAACATTTAAGGCAAGATGTGTAATAAAACAACCGCCTTTTAAACATAAACTTGAACATAATATGGAAAAAAAATCAAACATTACCATATAAACATGCACATGGATATTCTTCTAGTTGAACCATCACATGTACTAACTAATTTCATAAAGAGGGAATGTATAGTAACAGACTATAATTTCTGCGTCAATGCCTCATTCTAGGACCTATGGGCTAACTGTAACCAGACCCAAACATGGAGAGCCTCTGTAACCGGACTCTATCCCAGACAGCCTCTATAATCAGACTCCATCCTGGAGAGCCTCTGTAATCGGACTGCAACCTATAGGGTCTGAAATAACCTGACCCCAAACAATAGGGCCTACTTTTACTAGTCCCCAACCCGGAACATACTACTCCAATTCATTCATCATAATAAAAGGTTGAAATATAACATAAACATTCGTATTAAAACTAGTATATGAAATATCAAAAATTTATCAATTAACAATGAATGGTATAAAAATAACACATCCACAATCAAATATATCACAAATCATTCAATACAATATTAATGATTTGTATCATAATAAATAAACTTCAAACAAGTTTAAAATCCATCAAAGGATGTTGACATAGATAAAAATGATCAGTAAAATTCTTTGATAGAAATACCCATATTTCGTGAAATGGTTTAAAAGTCTCATAATTTATAAAGGTAGTAATTTAAAATGTATTTTTGAATTAATGTGTCCCATACCACTTTGAAACTTTTAAAAATAATTATCATTTCAATACATTCATGTCCATATAAATAAATCCTTAAAATCATTTTGAAAACACGCACATTAATTAAAAGGGTTTAGAAAAATTAATATTTAAAACATTTAACATGATGATATAGTTAAATAGACCATCCAATAAAACATTAAAAGATTAATTTTAAAATATTTTTATAAAATATGGGTATCTTTGATATGTATGTCCAAGAAAATACTTACACATAAACAATCTCGGATAATAATGAGATTGAGGAAATAACCCTTACATTGTTGTAATCAATCGAGTCATATGAAAAATAGTAAATAACAACCAAATGAATAAAATAATATCATGAATATAAAGAGGATCATGATAATATATATCAAATGGCAGTACGCAATACACCACATGCAATAAATAAGTGGTGAACAATAGAAATCTCACGTAATTAAAAGTGAGATAAGAAACCACTTACCTTGTATTTTTCCTTGGTTGAGGGTACGTTAACCTCCTGTATAATAGTTAAATCATTGTTATTAAATTATAAAAGAACCATATACATAATTATTATATCAAATATGATCTTGTAATATTGCTTTGTTAATGATATTTAGTATTATCATCGTTTTGGGTGATAACAGATTCGATTTCCTTTATATTCTATGTTACGTGAGTCATGTTGGTTATGGATGGGATGTTTATTATTAATATCCAGAATTATATGAAGTCTCTAAACATTATTTTTAATAATCAAATGAAAATTATTCCTGAATGGTTACGATGGGGAATAAATCTCATCGCGTTCGTGCAGATGGTAATCCATACGTACGCACGAGCGACAATATCATTCTTTTGATATTAAAATCATATATAATTGGATGGTATATCATATATACAGAATCATTATCATGATATATTTATTATTTACATCAATTATTGATCATTATTATACCCATCCAAATAATAATGTATTGAATAAGAACTACACCATGACATGGAGACGGTAAGCCGTACGTACACACGTATGGTGACATGTCATTCAAAGGACAGATAGAATAATGAATATGGTTGTAACATGTTTATAACAACATCATAGCATATAGAAGATACTAGAGTTATTATTTTATAATGGAAACAATAAGGAAAGAATAAGTGGAAGAAGAAAAGAACTTGAAAGAGGTTATGGAATATTTAACTCTTCTTCGGGTTCTTCCTTTTGATTTGATCAAAAGGTATCCTTTGATCATCTTTATGACTAAAGGAAGGCCTCTAGGATGAAGGTATGATAGTTGAGAAGATATTTGAATAGAGTTTGGCCAATTCAAATGGCATTGAAGGTGTGAATTTGAGATAAGGGAGAGTACCTTTTTATAAGAGGGTTGAGGGGCACCTTAGGAAAAGATTGAAATATTATTTTATAATAAAATCATTTTCGGTTTATATTGGCTCCAAAATGATTTATTTCGAGGATAAGGTGTGTATGGGTCGAAAAATACTCAACTAATACGTTTTAGAAAGGTATTTATCATTATATTAACCTCATCTTTTAGATTCAACTCTTAGTTAATTAGTTTGACATTTACCATGTCTGTTTGTATTTAATATTATATGGTTAATAAACATACAATAACATCTAAGAGAATATCAAGTGGTTCATTAATGACATATATAATATTATTTAAGAACATTGGATGATCCTTATATTTTTAGTAAGAGAATATCAGTTAATAATATAATATTTGTTTTAAAAACTATTTCATGTAAATTTTGACACTCTTTTTTATTTTGTTTTTGTTAAATTAATAACAGCATTATTACTTCGAAAAAAATTCATTTAATCAACCCTAACATGTCATATTAACCTTTAAAATTGGTGTAATTAATCAAAAGTCTCAAATTACATTTATTTGGATATTTATAATATCAATTATTTTAATCTTTAATTAATAAGGTAATTACTGGATCATCACTGTGTCATAAATAAATTAAATTATTAAATTTATAAAAATTATAAATAAAATACCATTATGTAAGAAATATTTGTATCTTTTTAATTAATATTTTTAGTCAAATTTATCTTATGTATAACTCTATATTAAAAATGGTTTAGTTATTAAACTTTAAATTTAACTATTGTAACTCTTATTTAAATAAAATAATAATAAATGTCCTAATGTAATCCAAGTGGACCAAAAAGGGTCATATTTTATTCATAAGGTTGTTTTTAATTGAATTAAACTTATCTAATAGAATTATCACTTGTGTTAGGGTAATTATAAAATCATTTTTACCCTTAATTACTCTATTTACATTGAACTGTGGTAAATAAAAGTAAAAAGTTACTATTCACAAAAAAAATATTTTCATCTTATTGAACCACATTTTACTTACTGATTTAAACCATGTCTCTCATATTTTTGAAATTCAACTCACAAAAGCGGTAAAAGTTTGTTTTATGATAATTTGAAAATGCTTCTAGAAGGTGGGTAAAATAGGTTAAAAATTTAATAAACTTTTATACATCTAATTTTATTATAAAATGACTCTAATGAATTAAATTGAACATATATATATATATTATATCTATTTTTACTAAAAAATAAATTTCCAAAAAATAAATAATTATTTAAATAAAAATCCGGTTTTAAATAAAAATGTAGTGTTTTTCAGTATTCATCAAAAATTGAATGTTTTCAAAAAAAATACCAAAAATTCACCCTAAGATAATTTTCAAATTCGGAATTCAAAAATGAAATCTATTTTACCAAATTCAAAACATAGAAGTTTCATTTATTAATTTAAAAATAATTCCTATTTTCAAAACCAAAAAGCGAGTTTTAAAAAAAGTAAAAACTATCAAGAGATTGACATGTGTTTATGTCAAATTTAAAAGTGAAATTATTATAATGACCTAAATTGTATTAAATGACAAAAATATATTCTAATTGTACATAAAAATCATAAAAATACATAATTTAACACTATAAATTATTTCTATTAAAAAAGTTGTTTTCAATTAAAACATAGTATTTTTCACTATTCGTCAAATTTTGAAAGTTATCAGAAAAGCATCAAAAATTTAACTAATGAAAAATTTTATTTATTGATTCTAAAAAAGAATTTAATTTCATTAAATTGAATATATAAAAGTGTCCAATATTGGTTTTAAAAAGAGTTCACCCTTAAAAGGTGGTAAAATTGAATTTTTTTAAAAATACTTCTTTTATCTGAAAAAAATGAATTTGTTCTTATATTACGTCTAATAAACAAATAATATGTATTTTTAAATTATATAGAGTATATAAGAATCAAAATTATTTTAATACAATTCATAACCGCTTTTTCAACGACTAGTTTGTTAAGTTGTGGTCCGCTCGAACTCGTTGTTGCGTGTAGCGCATGCTATTGAATTACTTTAATCAAAATGAAGTTAATAATAGTCATTATGATCTATTTTCATTATTTTATAACCTAACTGAGATTTTAATGCTCAATCAATGTTTTCAAATGTTTTTCATAGGATATAAAGATGAATAGGGTCAAGGATGAGATCACGGAAAAGTCATGTTGTCTGAAACATGGAACTAATTTATTGGAAGACCGATCAGTAACATAATGATCGGAAAAATTAAACCATAATACAATCATTAAATAAAAATCATTGAAACCATACTTTTAAATCATAAAAAACCCCATGAAATTATAAGATTTATGAATAACATACAGAAATGATAAATAATAAAGGTAACTTATGGAATTCATAACATACTTATGTTATAGCTATCACCGCTACATAGAGAGTCACATTTGGAATACCCATCAAAGTATATTCCAAAAATCTTTTAGTAGAAACATTAATGTTTACCTACGTCATGTTACCCAATGTATTGGAGAGCTATCTCAGGCTCACCCACCCTAGGTTTATCATAGAACCAACCATATATGTAAAAACATCCAAGAACCATAACATATTCATAACCCTTTAAATAAGAGTAAAGGAAATATAACATATCCACATTGTAATCATAACATATCATAGACATAATAAATGCTTTATCAAACCATTTTCAAAACTATTTAAAACATTTAATAATGAGATTTTTAAATCAAGTGTCCCATACCACTTTGAAACATATAAATAAATTATCATTTAAAAACATTAATGTCCATATAAATAAATCATTAAAACCATTTTTTAAACATGGACATTAATGATAAATATTTATAAGAATAAATCATTAAAACATTTAAATCTATATTTTAGTTAGATAGTTTTTAACAAAATGAGAGATGCCTGAATACAAATAATTGAGGAATAACATTGAATCAGAAATTTATAATATCATGAGCATAAAGGGATTCATGATATAATATTCCAAAGGAAAGTATATAAACCATATAAGAGTGAATTGGTGCATAACAACAATGAAGTATCGATGGAAAGTAAATCGAGACAAAATTCTCCTATAAAATTGTATCCTTATATTAAAGATAAATAAATTACATAATAATATGTGAAAAAATATAAATACACTTGATATTATTGGATATTTAGTGTAAATCAATCAGAGAACATTCACACATATTTTTGTAAAATCAACACCAATTACTTGGATGTTTAACTCAATAAATGGAAATTGAGTTAAAATTACTCTTATCAAGTTCATATTGATGACTTGAGAATTCATAAATGGAGTGATTATGTGTATAAAAATTATATACACACAAAATGGAGTGGACATTATAAGATAAATAAATAAATAGTGATTCCACACATAATCATAAAATGACATAATTAAGAATTATAATATTATCCCAAGGAATGGAAATTGGGTTAAATAGTTTCCTTACCGATTTGTTGACTTATGAAACATACAACCCATGAAAGAAGGATCATAAAATTAAGATGAGAATACCCATTAATTTATGTATATTACAAAATTAATACAATTTTTTTTATACACACACCACACAAAAGAAAATAGTGTCAAATATGGAATGAATCTCAGGGGAATAAAAGGTGAGATGAAAACCCCTTACCACATTGTAATCAATTGAGTCATATGAATAGAAGTTAAAAAGCACCAAATGATTCACAAAATAACATGAATAGAAAGAGAATAATTATAATATATATCACATGTCAGTACAAAATACACCACAAGTAATAAGTTAGTGGCAAATAATGGAAATATCACGGAATTAAAAGCGAGATAAGAAATCCCTTACCTCGTGTCTGACTTGACTTGTTTGTTCCTTGTTCTTACAGATTAATAAACTTAAGTTAATTTATAATTTATTAATAACCCTTTATCAGTTATATTAATCCTTTTATATCACCTATTACCATGTTATAAACATCACACAATCATTCAAGTTAATAATGGTTATTTTGTCGATATTTGGTACTTGAGTCAAAAATGAACACCTTATAATTACATGTTGTCCATGTGGTCAAGATTACATTATCTACATAATGATATATTAATTATTTATATATCATATATATAATATATATCTAGTATATATTTATGTATTTATAACAGTATATAACAATTGGAGATAATAAATGAAATACACTGTTCATGGAGACGATAAGTCGTACGTACACATGAATGCTACCTTCATTTCTATTTCGTATTTTAATTGAATGAGAACTTAAAGATACAAAATTATATTATAATTAAAGTATAACAAGATATATAATTTCAATAACTCCCACCTTTATACGTCCCATATATGGTATGAATGAGTCATATCACTTTGAGGGGTTGGTAGTCCGCACTTCATCAAATGAAATTATCGTGTTTACTCATAATGGAAACCATAAAGGTATTCTATAAATTAAAAATACATAAGAATAAAGAAAACATAAACATAACTTATATAATTTAGAAATATAGTTCCATCATAATGGCCACCATAAGAAGCGGTAATAGATAATTAAACAATCATCGTTTCATGAGGTGTTAGTTTGCCACCCACGAAAACAGTATGTTTTTACCAATTTGATGGAGGATTGTGTAAGTGTAGTTAGAATTAATATCATAAGAACATACCAGTATATTGAGGATACTGTTATTTGATATAAAAGAAATTATTGAAAAGAGTTTAGGGTTTGGAGAAATAAATTAAAATAAAATAATTTAAGAGAAAATGTTACCTTTAATCTGTGTAACTCTATTTGGTTTGAACGAAGGGGACTTCTTGAAGTTCCTTCTACCTAAAGTGTCAATTATATGAGGAATAGAGGGATATTTAGAGATTATTTGGGCAGGGTATGGATTATCCAAGGGGCTTTAGAGGTGTGACAAATGGGTTACATGTGGTGTCCATTTATAAGGGGGAGGGGGGGCTCTTTAGGAAAGTGTGAAAATATTATTTATTATATAATGTTTTTTCGGTTTTTAAGGTCCAAAACTTATTAACATTGAAGATAATATGACTCATGGTAGAAATAAAATCATTTAACAAGAATTGGATAGGTTTTGGTAATTATTTCAATCTTTATAATCTTATTTATTTAAATCATTTATTAATGAGGTAAACACTTCATCATTATTGTGTCATAAATAATTTCATTTATTTGATGTCTAAAAATTATAAAACAATTTCCATGATGTATTAATTCATTTTATCTTTCCAATGAATATTTATAGTCTAAAATATAACTTATATAATTCCATGTAACAATAAATTTACTAAAAGATATTTGTTTGTGTCATTTTTGTCATTACTTTAAATTAATTAATCTAAAGTGTCATTATAACTCCCAAGTTGCTCCATGAGGTCCCAAAATTATCCCAATGATTCCCATAGTGAGCCATGACTCATCCAATAAGGTTAGGACAAGTGTTATGGTAATTTGTTATTATTATAATATTATTTTTACCTTGAATTTCTTTATTTACCTTTAACCACAGTGAATAAAAGTCAAAATTTACTATTCATTCCTACCATTAAAACGACTAGGCGTTAAATGTAAAAACATTTAAGAAACATGTATAACCATTTTTTAGTTAGTTCTATTCATTCCTACCATTAAAACGGCTAGGTGTTAATAACCTTTTAAGATAATATTATATTATTATTTTTCAGTATGACCCAACGTTGTGTGTAACATAAGATTTAAAAGATACCTGTTGTTGTGTATCGGGTATGCCATCGAACATATAATACCTTTTATGTAAAATTAATATTTAATTCACAAATATTAATAAATATGAATACTTAATATTCTTTAATTACCTATGATTTTAACGTTTTAATGATGTAATTTCACTCAACAAGTGTTTTTGTTACAATTCTTGAAGGTGGAATTAGCGAAGAGCTTGTTTTCGTGTAAATACCTATATCAACGGTTTACAATAAAATGGTCATTAATTATTTTTTTTTAATTATAGAATCTAATTCCTGATATATATTACCACTTTTTATTGTAGATATTCTAGAAATACAATTTTAACCATCTTTTAATGGTAATGAAAAACGATGAATTACATCACTTCATGAAGAAATTAGTTCACATATACTCATGGGTGATGCCTTCATTTTTCATGTAATAGATTGAAATAATAGTAAATATAAATTTTTCATTCCAATATATAATATGGTTTATAATAATAATATACATACACTAAAAACCCCTTTTAACATCAATATAAGGGGGAAATGGAATCACGTCACTTCTAGATGTGGTAGTCGACACATACACATAAGTAAATTTATCCATAATTTAATATTAATATCATAGAAATTGTATATATGAATTATATCTATATTTATAAGAATTTTTGTGATTTGGTGATCAATAAATAAATCGCATCTCTTTGTGGATGTGTTAATTTTGGTATACTCATAAGCGACGTTTTCATATTCTATAGGAAGTAAATGCGATGAAAAATATGTGTTCCATCAAAATGAAAGTTATAATATAGTAAATATATAAATGTCATTATATTACTATAGTTATAATATATTATCAGGGGATAGAAGAATAAATAAACATGAAATTATTTGGTATGAATTAAACCTCTTTATTGGGTATCTTCATCAATCTTGCACCTTAAACCTATCGGGATTGGTCTTTTTGTTGAAATGTGATCTCTAGGATGTAAGGAAATGATTTCGGGAGGTATTTTGGAAAGGATTAGTAAATTTAGTGAGTTAAATGCTTTTGAGAATGTGAGAAGATTAGGTTAACTTTAATACATGAGGGGAGTGTCGCCCTTGTAAATATTAAGAACAATAAAATATAATAAATATCGTTTTCATGATAACAGTCACCAAGGAAACCCAATTTCAAAGTTAAGTTATGTCAAGGTCTAAATCCAAATTTTTACCATGGTAATCATTTATTAAAACTAAAAATAAAATTAAACTCATTTAAAAATTTTATCATGATAATTCCAAATATTTAATCCATTTTCTAAGATTCAATTTTAGGAATTGGAAAAAAAACATTTTTAATATATGGTCCCAAAACACAAAAAATTGTTCCTAGAAAATTCCTAATTAAACAAATATTTATTTAAAAAAATTTCAATTATTATGTGATTCAAATGTAATATATTGGATTTAGTTAAATTTTAGAATTCATATTCGACATTAAAAAAAACCTAAATTAACCTTGTATAAAGTGGCATAAAAGTAAAGAACCAAAAATTGTTTTTATTTGAATAAAAATATTACTTAGATTTCTAAAATGTCAAACATAGATTTCAAAGATCAAAATTATATTTTTTATAATATATTATATTAATTCTAAGTATATATTAGATCTATAAGAATTGTTTTATAAACATTCAATTCATTCTTATGTCATGAGAATGCAATAAAAGTCACGGAATTTTTAAATTAAGTATTTTTCACTATTCACAACAAATATCAATTTTTTCAGAAAAATATTAAAATTTTACCCTATTGTATTTTTCATATGCTAAACCCAAACATATTAGAAATTTTTTAGATAAAATTATAATATTTTAGATATCATCTTTTAAATGAAAACATAAAATCTTTTTAAAAACAATGTTAATGGAAAAATGTCTTTTTTAATATTTTAGTATTCTTAATATTATTTCATATCAATTTTAAATTTATTTAGTGTTAATATATTATTTCATTATATATTACATATTATTATATTCACAGATTAATATATTTTATTTTAATTTAATAAGAAACAAATAAAAAAATCATTAAAATAGTTCTTTGAAATATATTAGTTTTTCAAATTTAAAAATTTTAACTATATAATTATTATTATTTAATTTCAAGTAATTAAATTTCATGAATCAAGAAAATTTTTAGTATCATAATTAATTACTATATTTTTATTTACAAATTGTTTATATTAATATTTCATGACAAATTTTAGTTTTGTGTTGGGTGTAAATATCGAACTAGATCTTATTTAATAGAGAAATAAATATTTAAATTTCATGGTGGTATATTATTTCCCTTTAAGTTAATTACTCCATTAAAAATTCCTATTTTATTATAAAAAAAATTATTCATTATATTATAATAAAATATATTTTATATTTTATTCAAATAATTAATTTCTAATTCACAATAAGTAATCCTGGTATTTATTAAATAAATATTTATAAAAACATGTATGAATAATTTTAATAAATATAATTATGAATGATTGACCAAAAAAACCATGATTGATAAGTGTTGTTTTATTTTTAAGAATTGATAAATTTATCTTCTTCTTCCTTGAGTTGAGGATTTTATTTACCATCTAGATAGAGATTATGAGAAAAAACACTGAATTTAATGATTTCATCATTTGGTTTTGTCTCAATCTATTTATCCACCTATGTTTCATCATATATTCTAAATGATAAATAATATTTATGGAGTTTAAATTCCTGAACTATTAAATTCAAATTTTTTTGACCATTACTCTATAAAAGAATTATATGTTTTTCCTTTTTCCTCATAAAATTTATTAAAAAAATCCATCCCAAGATATGATAATCCTCAATATGAATAAAACATCATGTAAAGAAGTAATTAATCTCTAAAACATCTAGAATGACATAAAATGTTCATCTTATATCATTCCACAAATAATTATCACTAAAATAATTAATAACATCCCTAACCAAATTTGAAAATAAATTTTTTTTATCACATAATATTCTATCAAAAACATAAAAATTTTCTTAAAACGCTATTAATCTCTCATAAAGTCACATACTAAGAATGAATATTTCCTAGAAAAACATTTTCCAAAATACTTTAATCTAATCCCAAAATAACCCAAATCACTATGAATCAAAATAAAATTATATATTATTCAAAAAAATTAAATAATTTTTAATCCTAAAATATTATAAACCATTATGACTTAAAATCACATATTAGTTTATGATTTTATATTATTCATAATTCTCATGTTGTTCCCAAAAATATAATGAACTGTTTTCATATTAGCATCAACCACCTTATTACCTAATAACTTTTTAATCACATTTGTTTCTATAAAATAAAACACATTTTCCTAATAAAATTCCATAACCCATTATCCCAATTAACCATTAATACCTCAACATCATAGAATAAATTAACCCCTGATGTTATCATTACCTTATAGATTTTATACCAAATAGAATAACAATATTACCAAATAACCATTGTGGTAATTCACATTATAAAAAAGCAGTTACATATACCACAACCATGTATTCTTTATATAACCAAATTAATATCACCCAAAAAATAAATAATCACATTTGAAAAAAATCTCATGAGACCTCAATATATATTCTCATACATTAAACTTATGATCTAACATAGACATATTAACCCATGATGTTATCTAAAACTTTTAAAATTTACCCATTTAATAATATCTTAAAATATAATGTTATATAAAAACTAATTTAATAAACATTGTGATGCCCATGGACCACAATCCTAGATCCATTAGTAATAATGTAATCTTTACATAGTAGTTTTGAAACTATAACAAACCTATTTTTAATGAAGGTACATATAATTATTTTTTCATTCAGAATATCTGAAATGGACCTAATTATGAGACTTAGTAAATTTGTGGAGGACATGGGAGCATAAAAGGCTCGATCAAAGCTCAGAGTTCTTGATAATGGGATAAGTGACTAGGCCGCACGATTTTTCTAAACCATTATACCTATAGTGCCTGCCCATGTGGCTACAGATAGTGGCCCCTCTGGGGCCACAAAGTTTGTCTATAATTGTGAGGGCTTCAGCAGACAACCATGCGGCCAATTATAGGTGGGGGAAAAAGAATTATTGTATGATATATACATGGATATTTAAAAAATGTTTCTAACAGTGTCGGGTTCCTTTACCTACAGGAAACCTTGCGTTATTAGCGCATTTTTTAGAAAACCCTGCACCTAAATTGTGCACAGTGGTATTTTGGGAATGAATTACTATTTTCCCCTCATTAATTATAAAACTATTAATACCTTTCTCCCTTATGTTCCAGCGGTTGTGTCTTACATTCACATACCATATGTTTTAAAATCCATAAAACTTGGATCTCCAACTACTCCAATATCTAGTATCTGATTTCAAATCTATCGAAGGCATTGGGCAGCCCATGGTAAGGAAAACCTCACATACCCTTCTTTCTAGGGTAAATCTCTCCATTTATTATGTTATATAGATGCATGATCATTCACCCTATTTTCTGGGCATTGGACTAAATCCCAGATATATTTTATCCAAATTTGAATATGAATTTAATACTGATTAAGGCAACATCTATAACCTTAAGCTATATTGCCACATAGTTTTCAGTACGAGTTTTGGTCGTTTTGTGTATAATTTTTTTATATGTCATAATTTTTATAGATTATATATTTTTTGATAACTTCATGTATAAATGACCTCAGTTCTTTGATATAGGTTAATTGGTTTTTATTTTTAGTTTTATAAATCATTCAAACTTTATACAGACAACCATAGATGTGCCAACATGAAATTGGACATTTTGGCCCAATGGCTCAAAATTCATGGTAGAAAATTTATCTATTTTAATGTTATTAAATGAAATATCCCTTAATCATATGTGATACTATGAACTCAATACAACCCATGGGTGTTTGGTCTTATTAGACATGGAATTTCCCAAGTGGGCATTTGAGTTGTTGACCATGGTATCATATTTGACACTTGATCCTTTGAATGTGAATTTTTCATGTCTTTTTAATAAGATTCTTTGACTATGGTATGTGAAAATGTTTAAATGGTTATTTAAAGATGGTATAATTCTTTAAATGTCTTCAAAATAATCCCCTTCATTGGAACTGATATGTTATTTCAATTTTCCATGTTTAGGAAAATTGAGTGTTATCTCTTTGAGTAGGATGGATTACACTAAATGGAATGATTTTCTATAAGAGTATTAAATGTTTAAATAATGATGGTTGCTTAATTTTAAATGAAATGTATAAAATGGTTTTCGAATGAAATGGTTTCCATGAAACTAAACTTGTTTACATTATGTAATTCAATTATATAATTGATTATGGATGGGAGGTAATTTCCCATTATATTAATACACATTTTTTTCATTTATAAGTAATTATAATTATTGTATGGGGATCTATGGGTCATTTTGACCCACACATCATCCTTATATTGGTGTAGGGAATGGCGACCATCACCAGTGACTCAATATGGAAGATGGGATTTTGAGTGCCGCATTCCATCAAGAGTGTTACCATGTATTAAAAATTCTACATCCCATGTTTTGGGCATGAAAGCACCACTATATAATGATTTAGGGATTACTAACCATTGAATATATATTACCAGCTCGTAGACTGGAATTGGAAGCATACATATTACATCCCTTCCCACTTAATAAAAATTGTATGTGTGTATATATATATATAGTGACATGATCAAACATACCATCCATAAGATGAAGGCGTTAGACCCTCCAGGCGACCTTTAAGAACCTAAGAGGGAGGTTGTTTGATTATTTAGCATAGTTTTTCATTCCTATTTTTACATACACACTTTTTTACTTCCAAAAAACTACTTTGATTACACATAGAACCCATTGGTGGTGGCCTTCTGATTTTTTTATCTCACACCATACTCGAACCTCCCTTGGTACATGATAAGACAATGTTTCTACATATACTAGTGAGGTTAAATTCATTTTTTATGTTATTGATATGTTTACATAGAAGGATCTTAGGAGGAAAGGATCAGTCTAAGGCTTGAGATGCTCATGGAGCAGTTTTGTCGTATTTATCTTTTTTACTAATGTCTTGATTACTTGTATATGTTCATAAATTATGGTATTATCAATATTAAATGAATCATTTTATCATACACATTCATAAGGGTTTTTTATTATGTAATTTATTAATTCAATTTTCAATTTCCTCAACTGGTTGTTTATTTAGTTATCTGTTATGCGTCTATTGATTTTTGAATCTATTTATTGAATTATGCTTTCACTATTATTTTTTATTTGTTGAATTTATTGTGCTACTTTGACATGAGGTTATTGTCATGACCCATCCTCGGGGCCCGTGCCGTGACTATCCCAAGCTCGCCTTCCATAGGCCAGGGGCCGAAGACTAGCACCAAAGGCGTAAATCCAGATAAAAGAGAAGGAATTACCTTTATATAAGTAAACAACACAACAGAGAACGCTAGCTGAAGTTAACACTATGTAAACTGAGTACAAAAGTATGTTCTTAAAAGTAAATGGGCCAGAATACAAACCCAACTGAAAGTACAGTACAACTGAATAGAAAGTACATCAACAGTAAATTAAATCGGCAACCACCAAGTCCTCCTCCGGCTATCGCACCTGAAGGGTGGGTATAGATGGTCTCCTCAACTCCTCGGGTCCGGTCGTCCGCTCCGTGTACGTCCCGCCTAATATTCCACCTCTGGATACCATCCCTCTCCTCATGCCTCAACCATGATCAGAGTTGTTAGTCATCTGCAACCAACACCATGTAGTACGGGCATAGTCCGTGAACGGGTGAGTATACAATACTCAGTAGGGACCCCGAGACCCCCGAAGGTCTCCTAGAATCCACAAAGGATAAACCAAAAAGGAAATATACAAACACAAAGTTTAAACCAACTTTACTTAGGTATATTCCCGTACATATACTTAAGTCATCAATTCTAGTTCGACTCCAACTTACGAGCCCAAGTACAACCCAGTAGACAGAGGAAGGCACAACCCAATCCACACAGGAAAGCACAACCCAATCCACACAGGATAGCAAGCCAATAATATCGATGATAATGATTGAAGTCAAGACTCAGGTCACACAGGTATATGACTCATGAAGATGGGTAGAGATGATAGATGTAGCCTCTGAATCATCTCCCCGGTCGAACCCACGTAGGGTCCAAGTACAAAAGTCACCGCTGCCGAACCCACGTCGGATCCAAGTACAGTAACCATCACCACCGAACCCACGTAGGATCCACGAACAGTCTTAATCGCTGCCGAACCCATGGAGGATCCTAGTACAGTCGTCCTTGCTACTGAACTCACGTATGATCAAAGTACAGTCGTCATCGTTATCGCAGTCGCAACTAGTTCTAGGGTATCTGCACACAGCACGCTCGATTCCGGGAGGGTCTGTTCCTTGAGCCAAGGCGGTCGTTTCATCAACTGTAATGAATTCAAGATTTGATGTATCCTGAAGTTCCCTCTTGTCAATAGGAACTCAATGCAACAGGCGGCGCGTCAATCGGATGCCCGGTCGGAGAGATATTGGATTTTCTATCCTAGGGGCCCGGTTAGAAATACATTCTTTTATAACCTGTATGATATCCAAATTCATCCAAAACACACTTAGAGTATCGCAAAAGGACCGTCTCGTTGAAAGAGTCTCAGTTCCACAGACGGCATGTCGATCGAACTCGCGGTCCTTAAATTATTCATGTTTAAGTGAATAATGGGCCCGACCCGTTTAGCCTAGTGGGCCGACGGGTAGGGTTGACCCAGTTTGACAGGTCTGACTCAGAATGGTTGTTGCACCGGTCCTAAGAGAAACATAGCTCGGCCCGGTTGAAGTGGCGCAGCCCGGCCCGGCGCGGCGCGGCATGCCGAGCGGCTTGGCCAAAGCCGAGCGGACTTCGGGGGGGGGGGGGGGGGGCGTTCTTCTGCACCGGCAGCACCAGGAGGCACCTCCCTTATCCTAACCAGCCGGTCTTATGCGCACGTGGCCTGGATGGGCGGGCCTCCATTCTCTAGTACAGCGCCCTCTCGGTGCCCCAGTCCAGCTTCGCTCGGCCAGACGGTTCCTCCGCCGAAGCGGCCCGTGTAGCGGGTCACGGTTCTTTCCGCACAACCGGCTCGACGACGCCGGTTCCCATCACCATGTTCCCAGTACGGCGCGACAGCGTCATGCTTCCTACACCATAAATAGCCAATTTAAAATTAATAAATGAGAAAAATTGAGGGATGTCGGGCCTTGTTCCTTGGGCCCACACCCCCCGCGTAAAACAATAGCAATCGGCCAAGGTAAACGAGATGCTCAATGAAAAACCAAACCACAATTTTAATCCATTAAAATTGAACTTAACCCCTACTGAGATAATTGATGTCGTTCGCTGGGCATCACGGAAGATGGCGTCGCAGGGCGAGGTTTCGTAGACGACGTTGGCATGCGTCCAAGGAGGGAATGTCGTCTCCACACTAGTTGCGGAGAGAAGAAGGAAAGGCAAGTCATCACTATTTGTGGTGACGATGTTCTTCATTGAAGAGATGATGTGCTTCGCAGAGAGGATGACGTTATTCGTAAAATACTAGAGTTCTCAAAAATCTCCTCACACAACAATTCTAACCCAAAATAAAATAAGGCATCCACTTATTTTATTTTATTTTTTCGTGCATAGAAAATTACAAAATTCAAATTCTAATTTACAAAATTAATTAAACCATGAGTTGTCTAATTAATTGGGTGAAAGGTTGGAAACTTTTAATGAGGGAGAGAGAGGAGAGGAAAAGTTACTCAAATGAATACAATGTGGTTGTCACCATTAAAATAAAGGAGTTTAATGGGAGTGTTTAGGGGTTTAGGGAAGGTGAATGGTTTGGGATCATGTGGGACCCACCTCACAAATATCCTCACATGAGTAGTTAGGAGTTTGTGGGACCCATCCTAACTTTCCCATGTAGGATATAACTACTTAAGATAAAGAAAAAAAATTGTTCCACAATTTTTTATTCACTTCTTATTTAAACCAAAAAAATTAACTCCTTCCCCCGTGTAAAAAAATCTACGGTAAAAGTACTGTTATGCAAATACCGGCGCTACGAGTTCATCGGTGCCCTTGGATTTCAATTCCGAGCACCGGTTCAAAAAATAGAAAATCCCACTTGTTCATTTACTGAACGTACCCGAGCTAAACTTCAGAAATTGATTTCAGGCACACTGGGCCTCAGAATCAAGTGTCGTCAGAAACTGCGTACTTGTAAAATTCCAAAGAATTTAAGAAAAAAAATTCCTTGAAATTTCCAGGTCTTTATAGTTATTGTCTCCCCACATTATTAAATATACACCCTCATGGCTAGTCAAAATCATCTTTCATACGAGGAGACATTCCATGGGACATGTGGCCAACCAGGTTTAGGGCACAGATAAAGTGGAATCCTCATCCGGGATGTCAAAAAGTGGTATCAAAGTGGTTCAATTATAGAATTACTATTTCAGGAAAATAGAATCGGGATTGGGAATGCTTGGGTCATGGTCACAATCTATTAGGGGGCATCATAAACCCATGTATGGGGTAAGGGCCATGATTTCTAAACAATCATTGTTGTTTTATTTATGACTATTTTCTGTTGATATCAATTCAACATCTAGTAATTCACATGTTTTGTAATTTTATTGATATTTATGTTATTGGAAATAGACTCATTTAATTTGACCTGATTAAATTTGTGTTTTTCATTAGAATCATGCATCATTATTTACACAACATTAATTAAATTCCATATATCATTCATTCCATGATTAATATTTAGTGAACATTGCATGTTCCATGTTTAATATTCCTTGATATATATAAAATTATTCTGAAATATATTGATGGATGTCGAATGTGGTACAATGCGAGTTTAGTGTGGTTCCACATTTTGATTTATAAGTTTTATGGGCCCTGATAAATTAGAAAAAGGTATACCAACTAGTTAAACCATTTTAAAAGCAATTTAATTACATCATCAAAAACAATTAAAAAGGTAAATACATCGAAGTGAATGAAAGTTTGGTGTTTACAAGGTGTACGGGCCCCTATGAACTGTAAAATGGCATATCATTAGATTATACCCACTAAAATATTTAATAAGTTTAAATGAGCACATTTTTAAATGGGAAATGACTTGTAACGTGATAACAACCATCATGCACATACCTAACATAGAAATATAACCCAAAACTAGCCTTTGTAGTGGGAATTGAATTTTTTTCATTTTAATGGATTGTTATGGTCTATACCATCATTCAGGTCTAGATTTTGATACAGGAAGAGAGGCGTGTTCATTTTTATAGGAAGGATTTAGAAACTATCATGGTTTCTTGAATGAGATATATCAAATGTATTGAATCTATTCAATGAAATTCATTTGGGATTGAAGAATTATACTGCCAAAACATCCTCATGACACAATACCTGAAGGCGGTGATGATCATGTTTCTGAGATGGTGGTTCATGAGCCACCATTCATTCCTCATATCGATCCACTATAGGTTCCAGTTCTTACAACAGATATGGGTGATAATTCCTTATTTTGATTGTGTTTTATGCATTTTCACTAGGTTATGTAAGGCAGTGTGTGACCATCCCCGAGTATGGTAGAGTTGACAAATGAGTATCACTAGCAGCATCATCCAATTTATTTGAGGGATGGAAGACTACATGTTGTGGAGTCTTCACTCAAGGATATCATGTATATATTTGAGAAACTACTAATTCAACCATAATAGAGGGTTACATTAGCTAATTATATACTTTTGGATTCAACTAAGTAGTGGTGACGTGTAATCACCCTGGTAGAATAGAACATAGACATGGTCTATGAGGATTATCACACTATATTCTATGATTAATACTTTCCCTAATCTCTTATGGATGATAGGTGAAGAGAAATTATGAACCTGAAATAGGGGACCATGTCTTTTATGGAATAATCATCCCATTTCATTAAGTTGTAATGGTTTTATCCTTCAATAGCTGCTAATTATATGATGAATGGTAGAATATTTCAACATGGTATGTGTTGTACCATTCGATCATAGGTCAATGCATTCAAGATGTTGATTATTTCTAAAATCATCATCTATGCCATGATTATAGAGAGAAATTTGAAGGAGGATGATGGTGCAAGATATAGTGGTTCGACACCAAGGGATTCTTGTGTATTTTCTTATGGGTGAAAGAAATTCTTAGAGGTATCTCACAGTGGTAGAAGCAATCATGCTCCACTCGTGGGTATCTCTCTTATCTATTACTATTGTGGAACTCCCCGGTACATTATAAATCAGTGTCCAAGAATCTAGTAGAGTGTGGAGGTTGTGGCAGGAGGGGTCATCTCCATCATTTTTCATGACTATCCCACTAATGCCAAGTGAGTGGGGATTTGAACCTACACCTTGATCTGGAGTTCAGTCAACAGGATCATGATAGTCTGGTAGCATGAATCCCACTAGTTTCCTAGGCCTAGGGGTGGTAAATGAAGATTCAACCAAACATATGACTCTCAGGACAAGTAGAATATGCCTTGTTGGGGCATTCAAGTAGTGACTCAGGGTCGTGGTATAGGCCAGTTACATGCGTTCTAGCCTATGACATAGGATAAAATTGTTAGACCATTTACCATATGAGGTACTATTCTAGTGGTCTTGACCTTAGTGTCTGCACTTTTTCATATAGGTGTGTCTCACACATTTATATCTGATACTATCACGAATATTTTGGGCCCTGAAATTTAATACTATCATGGTTTCATGATGCTTGAAACACCAACAGTTGTCCATTTAGAGGGAGATTAACACTTTCAAATTTATCCCTTGAGATAAGTGGTTACCTATTCATATGGAACCTATACATCCTCTACATTACAAGATTTAATTTAATCTCAAGATGGACTGGATAGTTCCCTATAGATGTTTATTGTTATATATCAGCAAAGGGTAATGTTCACATCATTCGAGCACGTTACCAACATTCCTAAATGAGAATTGTATATTAGTGTGACATGATCTGGAACCGAGTTGCTGATGTTGGGTAATGTGACATCACTAGTTTCAATTCATTACCTTGATGTCTAGGGGTTGAAACCCGATGTTTTTCTTCTAATAGTGGAGCTTTATTGAGACTTCATTCTAGGTGACTTATTTGGTCTACCTTTAGTGCGACAAGTATAGTTTTCTATCGATCTCATGCCCGGAGCATCACCTATGACCATACCTCCTTTCAATATGACACCTACATAGCTTCTAGAGCATAATAATTAGTGCATGTATTTGGAGGGAAAGGGGTTTATACACACCACAATTCCCTTTGGGGTTTGTCGATTCTATTTTCCATGATGAAATACATTACCCTTAGTTCTTTTCTTGATTACCATTGGTTTATTTAGATTACTATTAATAATATATATCCAATGACTAGGATAGACAATATCTTTGATCATATTTGAGGATAAAAGGTAATTTTAATGATAGATATGAGGTCGAGATATCCTCAAGTGGATGTCAGGACTTCAGAGATACATTACACAACTTTTAAGAGCATGCATGTTTTCCATGAGTACCTGGTTATATTTTCGGACTCATTAAAACTCCTACTCTCTTCATGGATCTTTTGAATTGGTTCTTCCACCCATTTTGGATTCATTTTTCTTAGTATTCATTGATGAAATATTGGTAAATTAACCCTCTATACATGAACATGAAACCCATATAGATATCATACTGAATAAAATATTAGAGCGTAAAATTTATGCTATGATCAATAAATTCCACTTATAGATCAATAAAGCCTAATACCCAGGTCATATCGTCTCAGAGTTAATAGTTTCATCTGACTCTGAGAATGTGATATTTTTGGTTTTTGGGAGCATCCCATGAATGTATTGGATAAGCCTATTTTCTTATGGATTTTGGCAACAAAAGATGCTTCATCATGTATTCCATATGCCATTCAGTGATTCTTATGGTCTTAAAAAATGAGGGTGTGAAATTACGATGTTCAGAAGATTGTGAATCATCCTATCTATAGTTAAAGGGCAGACTAACTATACAACTGATACCGATTCTTCTAGAGCCAGGAAGGTCCTATATAGTAAATTATGAAGCATCGGGTTTGGGATTGGAGCTATTTTGATGCATGATGAGTGTTCCATTGTGTATTTTTGTCATCATTTTAGGCCTCATGAGTAAAATTACCTGACACATGACATCAAGATCACCTTCATTGTGCCTTCCTTAAGGTGTTGGAGACACAATCTTCTGGGATAGTATTTTTTTTCATTCACCGACCACAAAAGCCTCAAATATATATTCAAAAAGCAGTATTTGAATATTAGGAAATGTAGGTGGGACATGTACATAAAATCCTATGATTTAAATCTTTCCTACACTCCATGAATAGGGAATTCAGTATCCGATGTTCTAATCCAAAATACCAAGACACTTGCGGTTTAAGAATCCAATGATGAATGGAATCTTATGGCATTTTTCTCGAAGAAGCATGTTGGGGTTCAAGAGGACTATGATCAGACTATCATATTGGCCTTAGCAGTGACATTTATTCTTCTAGAATGGGTATGGTTGAGACAGTTCTCTAATCCATATGTCCCTTACTTACAGGAAAGTATCTCAGATTACGATATATATTCTAGATCAATAGTCAATATAGAAGATGCTATGTTTTTCTGGCAGTGTGTGTGGGCCCCAATAGACATCATTGAAGAGATGATGATGGATTTCCATGCCTTGGCATGGGATGTTCTCCCTTGTGTCCCCAAAATGTATCCAGATTTATGGTTTCAGTATTGGTGTCCGAGCATAAAACATGAGATAGCAAGTTTCATCACTCGATATTCCACCTAACAAAAGGTGATGTTATAAAATCATCATTTAGATGGTATTCTTTATACATTGACCATTACATAGTTTAAATGGGATGATGATTCAATGGACATCATGGTTGGTCTACCAAGATCGCCTCATTGTTACATCATAGTGTGGGTTATCGATGATTATTTGACTACGGTCACACATTTACAACCTGTGAAAGATTAGTTCTTGGTAGATGATCTAGGAAGGTTTTATGTCAATGTGGTGGTACTTTTTCATGGATTTCCTCCTATTATTTCTGATAGAGCTACTCGTTTCATGTCACGATTCTGGAAGGGGCTAGATTAGTATTTGTGTATGCATGAACATATGATTGTTTCCTATCACCTATAGATTGATGTACATAGGGGGCATACAATTCAAGTTCTAGAAGACATTATCCATGCATGTATCCTCAAATTTGGTGGTTCTTAGGAGAAACACATCCTACTTTGGGATATCACTTATAAAAACTGCTTTTTGGCTACCATTGAGATGTATCTTTATGAAGCCATGTAAGGTAGGTCTTTTCTCTCATGTATGTACATAATGGTGGAAGGGGAAGTAGTTTTTCTTAGACCACATCTCATGTAGGAGAGTTTTCAGTAGGTATATATTATTAGAAAGTATATGTTGGAAGCTTATTCTAGAAAATAGTATTATGCCAGCAGATGATAGTGACCTCAAGAGTTCCTGTTTGGAGACTGGGTTTTTATACAAGTGACCATAGGATGGGGTACAGAGGTATTTAGAAGTAGTGTAATTTATCATCAATGATATTTTGAACCTTCAAGTTTTTAAAATGGATCATACTGGTGCCTTACCAGTTGTAACATCCACAGAGGTACCGGTATGTGTATGATGTCTTCCGTCTATCTCAACATTGCCGATTCTATTCAAACCTATCTCACATCTTTCATCTTTATGAGGTTGATATGGATTTGGATTCTTCCCTTAATAGTATCTAGTGTTTATTGTTGATTGGAAGTTGAAGACTCTCAATAGTAGGTATATTCCTCTTGTATGGTTATTATAGGGGGATGACCAAGTACCAGAGGAGACCTATGAGTGGGAAGAAAATATATGATCTTAATGGATGGAAACTTGTGCTGAAAGTAACTCTTTTTCCTCATAAGGCCAACTCGAGGATGATTTTCTATAAATAGGGGGACTCGTAAAGAAACACCTATTTAATGAAGGTAAAAATCATTAGTCTCCCATATTAAATATCTTATGTGGACCTAATTATGAGTCTTAATCAATATGCGGAGATCACAAGAGAATCATAGGATCAATTAGATCCCAAATTTATAAATTGGCTATGCGAATGGACGACATGGTTTTTCTAAACCGTGTGACCAAGTGTTCATGCTTGTGCGGCTCCCAAGAGGGGAACCTGTTGGGTCGCACAGATTTTCTTGCATCCGTGTGGGCCTAGGTAACATCCAAGTGTCCAATTAAAGATATGGAACATAGCCTTATTTCATAGTATTTACATGGTCAGCTAAACTGTGCACCAAACATTTTAGGGTGCACATTATTACATGAAACTATGCACTATTAGCACACAGTTTAACCAACTGTGTGCCTAAACAATGCACCATAGTATTTTCGAGAAATTCTACTTTTTTCCACAAATTTAAATCTAAATAATTATATCCATGTCTCCCTTGTTTTATAGTGGCTTTTCCCTCCTTTCTCCTACCGTAAATTTCAAAATCCCTACAGCATTCATCTGATACCCCTCCTCTTTCTAGAATGCAATGTCAAATCTATCAAAGGCATTGGATAGTGCAACGTAATGCTAACCTAATGTACCCTTCATTCATTGGTAAATCCTACCTTTTGTTATTATATTTAGAGGAAGGCCCATTCAACCTATTTTAATTTAAATTGCACTGAAATAAGATCTCCTCCAAATGTATTTGAATTTGAGGTTGATATTGAGTGAGGCTTCTTCTATATCCCAATAGTAGGTGTTCACATAGTTTTCCAATAGAGTTTTGGTTGTATCATATTTAATCAATTGTTCCACAGGCCATCCATTTCAATGACCCTATATTGTGTTGATTCCATCGTGTCTAAATGACACTACTGACCTTATATAGCGGAATTGGTTCCTTTTTAGGGGTTTATTCATTAGTCATTCTTTATATGGACTCCCATATGTGTGCTAACATGAAATTGGGATTTTTTTCCCAAATGGATCAAAATGATTATAACATAATTTAGCATTTTTATTGAAATCTAAATTAAAATTTCCTTGTATCCTATATATTTATTTTAATCCAAGATACCATGTTGGTGTTTGGTCTTATTAGACATAGAATTTCCCAAGTTGACTTTTGAACTGTTTCTCATGTCATCCTTTTTGACACATGAACATTTGAATTGGAATTTTCCTTGTATTTTTAATTAGATGATTTGAAAATGGTATATAGAATGCATTAAATGGTTAGTTAAAGTTTGAAGAATCCTTTAAATGTTTTGAACCTGAACCCTTCCGTTGGTACTTGTACCTTAATTCAATTTTCCATGTTTGGGAAATTTTAGTGTGATGATGTTGAGTATGATGGCATACACCAAATGGAATGAAATTCATTAAATTTATTAAAATATTAAATAATTATGGTTTTATACTTTTTAATGTAATAGATAAAATGGGTTTCATATGAAATAATACCTTGGGATGGTATGATAATTCCCCTAATTTACACCATTTGAAAAGATTCATTGAGGAGAAACAGTTTGAAATATACTAAACATTATTATAATATTTAATTCCCATAAATAATTGATTATTGATGGTAGGTAATACCCTATGATTTTGATAGATATTATATGTCTTTATAAAGTCTAATAATGATGGTAAGTGGATTATTGGGGCATGGAGAACCACATTCCACCCTTACATCGGTGTTGGGCATGGCCACCCTCCCCAATGTTTTCGATATGGGAGATTTGATTTTGAGCACCACATTCTATATAAATTTTTATCATGGAATGAATAAACTATATCCTGAGTGTCGAGCTCGATTACCCCCACTCTATTTGGATATAGGGCTTACTACCCCTTGGGTAGAGCTTATCAGCTTGAAGATTGGATTAAGAGGCTTGCCGGTTACATCCTGTTCCACTCCAGTAGTATGTATGTATATATGTATATATAGTGACATGATCATACATAATAGACATGATCTAAAGTAGGTAAACCAACCAGGTATCATTTAGGAAACTATATGGGAGGTTAATTTATTATTCATCATTTTATACTTTCCGGTTATTACCTTCACATTGTTTACTTACGAGCACCAACTCTAATTACACATAGACACCAATGATGGTGGAGTACTAGTATTTTTATCTCAATCACTACTTATGCCACCATTAAAACCCAAAAATATTATGTTTTTTTATGTACTGGTAAGGGTAAATTTCCTTCTAGATGTAATTGATATGTGTACTTAGAATGAGATTAGGACAAGGGGATCAGGATTATGCTTGACATTCCCATGGGGATATTTTGTCATTTTATTCTAGTGTACTACCGTATATCAAGATTATATCAGTTATTCAATTTATTTATTATCTCCAATCAATGAATAATTTTATCTAGAAATTCCATTATGGTTTTTGGTTATTTTATTCAATTATTTAATTAAACATTTCTTTATATGGTTGTTTTTATAATTATATGTTATTCATCTATTATTTACTGCATTTGTCTTTTGTATGATTCTTCTGCAACTATTTACTATTTTTGGTAAATGTTGTGGTATTAAGGCATGAGGTTATAGTCTTCTGACAACATTACCTTTACACCCTAACTAATAGTCGGTATCCCCTGGCATGTGGGAGAAGCGCCATATGTCATGTGGCGAACAGGACATAATGCATGTATTAAGTAGAATAATGGTCCGGGATGTCACATATACCCACTAAATTAAACCAAAACTAAAATTCAGAAATTTTTAATTCAATAAGGATTAATGATTCACTATATACCCTCAAGACCTTTTATAGTTAATTTTTTATAGAGTTACATGTAACTATATCAAAACATTCCCTATTTATTTCTTATCCAATGGAAATGTTTCCACTATAACCCTATTTTATTATTCAATAATATGTATTTAACTTCTCCGACAAAATTTCCAACACATTATACACTTACATACATATATTAAAAAATTCCAATCTTCATAAGATATTAAATCGATACATAATAAGGGTGATATTAGATGATAAGTAATAGAAAATGTACAATGTCACCTATCAGAGAATCAATATGGTATGAATAATATGGTAGAGATAAATAATAATATAATTTTCCATACAAATAATATAATAAAAGGGATATATATCCATGGATAGCAAAAAAATATAAATAATCACATAGATAATAATAAATGACATCATAATGATATAATACATAATTTCATCCATCAAGATCCTATTGTCAGGGCCTCATCCCAAGACATCATAAATATATAGTTAAGTCATATTTCAAATACCCAATCTAGTTTCTCTCATGATACCTTGAATTTTTATTCTATCTGATATCAGGAACCACATATTAGTTACTAAATCTAATGCATCATCATATAATTAAATGGGATATAATTCAGTACATAATCTACACGACTTTATAATAGAAATATTCATTTGATAAGTAGAGTAAAAAATTCCAATATTTCCCCATTATATATTCAACCTATATTATCATTCAATAATCATCAACATAGAAATATCCAATATATATTTTCAATGTTTCTTTGATCAATAAATTAACTACATTTCTTGGTAAAAATCCCAAATTTTATTTATGAAAAATAAGGTATGTTCACCGTATAGAGTATTGGGTGTAAAAATAAGAAAAAATCTAGATTATTTATAATACATCAATGATAATAAATAATATGGATATTAAGGAGTCCATAAATTCATAATAATTTAATGTGTTCAAGTAAAGGCATGTAATTTGGAAAATATAGAGGAAAATGGATATAAATAATATAAAAAGATTTTCCCATTAATGTTTTTATATCATTATTAAAAAAAGATAAAATTATTTTTCACTTCATAATATGTTATATATACCATTAAGGAATTATTTGTAAAATAATTTTCAACAATAGAATATTTAAAAGAAACTATATTAAGTAATAAATTTTGGATTGAAAAAACATTATATACATAAATTGCATAAAATCAATTTTATTAATTTATAAGAGAATAATATCATTTTATTTTAAAACCACCATTGAATAATTTGAATAGATATTACATTTAAAAACCATAAAAACATAGTAATGATGTTAATGAAAGAATAAGTAAAATTTTAGTAGGAAAAGTCATTTTCATTAAAAATGATTAAAAAGAAATTTTTTTCCCGATTTATAAAAAAAGTCAAAAATAATTTTTCAAAAATTAATTCAAAAGGTTAATTATAATGTATTAAAAAAAATAAAAAAGTAAAAAATTGACCTTATTAAATAATTGATTCATATTAAACATCATTCATGAATAAAAAAATGGATATTTAAATGGAATATGATTTTTTTCAAAATAAGGTCGAATTTTCTTATAAAAACCATCTATTTATATGATTATTGAAGAGGGGGAAATGTAAAATAATAATTCTATGCCCAATAATTTTCAATGGGAGAAAAATTATGGGGTTTAATAGAGAATGTTTAATAATGTTTCCTTGTTAATAGAATAGACACCTGACCTTAATATGGTCATTGGGTCATAGCCCACCAAGTTCCACAATTGTCCACAAAAAGATGTGGCCCACTATCTAGGGCCCACCCATGTTCCCAAGTGGTTCATAATCCTTATTAGTAACACTATAGGATAACACATGTTATTTCAGTTCACTTTTTTCTCACTCAAACAAACACACACAAAGAAACTACCATGGAGGTCACATATCTTGATCACTACTTCATGCTAAACATGCTTAATTATTGAGTAGTAATTAGGTAGTCTCCCAAAAATAATGGATCAAAAGGTTTACTTAAGTCATATCATTTATCATTTTAATACTTTGTCATTATGGAGTGTTACATTCAACCCCACCTAGAGCATAACTACCTTATTATAAACCCTTTATGTCATCCTCTATAATTCCACCATACATAAGGTTGGGATCCTGATCTGATACCATTGTCATAGTCGTTCCCTAATGATAGCACACACACTCTTGTTTTACATGGTCATTGGGTCCTAGATCACCTTTACCACCATTTTCACCATATACACATTGCTCTATCTCTATGGCCCACCCAAGTTCTCGAACAGGTCATCAGACTAATGAATATATTTATAGGGAAAGGCATGCTCTTTTAGTTTTCATTTTCCACACAAAAACCAAACATGTAAAGAATCCCAATACTTCACCCATAATAAAAACTACTCAATCCCAAAAAAATTTAATTTTGGAGTTATAGTCAGGAAGTATCTTAAAAATAATGGTGAACCTTTTTTATAAAATTAGTATAATTTATTCTTTTAACCCTTTATCATGATCGTGTCCTAGCTCACGAGGTACCACTAGTGAACCACATACCCATTATCCCATCACTGGGTACCACCAATGTTCCTTAATGGGCCATCATACTAATCAATATTCCCATAGGACATCACATGTTTTTTAATGTGTTTTTTCATCACTCAGGCACACCCTAGAAAAGATCCTAGGATTTTACCCATTCTGATCACTACTCATGGCCATGCATTATTAACTATAGAGTTTTATTCAGGTAGGATTAAAATTTTAATTGATCACATTGTTTTCATGAGTCATATCATTTATTATTTTAACCCATTATCATTATAACGTGTTAAATTCACCCCCACTCTAGATCACAACATACTCGTTGTGGACCCTTTATCTCAAACCAGGTAGTTCCACTGCACTTATGTCCCTAAAATCCAACACATGTTCATTTATTAGGATTTTCCCTCACTCACAAAAAACCTGGGAAACATCTCATGAGATCACTCATCCTAGTCGATACTCCATGATAAGAATAGAAAACTATGGTGTACTAATTAGGTATGAGTAGGTTCATGTCATTGTGGAAGCATGGGACTGATGGGGCCAACTTTTCATTTGTCTGTTATTGATAATAAATCTATTGTCTATTCCGATGAAGAACATCATGACCAATGAAATTGAATCAATGATTAATCAAGGGATAGGAAACATGGAAAAAAGAGATAGGAGATGAATACATGTTGTTTATAATTATTTTAATTAAATACAAATTAAATCCATGATTATTTGTTTTTCAATGCTGAGTCTTACCATAGATATAAAATTTCAATCCCTTGAATTACTGAATCCAAGTGTATGAATCCTCTAGTGGTGATCTACACATCATCCAGGTATCTCTAGATGTCGTTGAAGGAGTCTATGCGTGCTAGTGCAGAAGATCATTTTTATTATGATGTTCGACTTTGATTGTCTTAAGAGATGCTTCCATAGTGCTTTCCTTGATCTAGCGGAGGAGGATTTCTCTCGTTCTTGAGATTGTTCTTGGATAAGAAATAACTCTAAAGGCTTGAGATATTTTCACCAATTTATTGTGAACAACTGAATTGGCATCCCTTAGCATTCCCTTGGCTAATAAGAGATTAATATAGAAAATCATTTATTTCAATTGGGTAATAATGTTTTTTCAAAAGTGCCTTTAATTATATCATTAATCCTAAAAAACCCCCCATGTCAAATAATAATAACAATATTGGTATTTCCTAACATTCACTTAACTTGTGAGTTATAATTAATTATTATTTGATAAAAAAAATATTTAATATTATTTTTTATAACTAGACCCTTAAACAAAGTCTGACAATCCCCTTTACATTTTTTAATTATTCCACACACAATATATTCTATCAAATAACTATAGATATAATAAATTTTATAATACAGATCTAAAATATTTTTAAACTAATATCGGGAATAATATTAATTAAACTTGATAAATAATAAATAATATATTATTTAACAGAGATACTGGATACACTTATTGTGTGACCCTCTAAGACTTTATATCAGGGGAATTAGGTGGAGCAGCCCAAATTCAAAGGTTAGAATCTAGCAACAAACCGAGGCACCCAAAGAGATATATGATACTTAAAAAAATAAAATCTCACCTCAAATTATTGTTTATCGTGTAATATAATACCATTAACCAAAAATACCTAATCGAGCAAGTGGCATGCTAATGTCATCAACCTATATACTCAACATCTTTTCTGTTAACTTTTTAGAAATAGAACATGCCTATTGATCACCATGGACAAAGATTTATTTAGGATATATCATTTCCATTAAAGTTCCTAAGATATTTTCGTCCATTAAAGAATAGAGGTGACAAATCCTTTCACACATTATTCATTAATTCAATATATCTCTTGATGCACCAAACAGATCCTACCTCGCAATGAATATCTGTTGTTAGGGTTTTCATCTATACATCAATATGTGTTACTCATAATATTCATTAATGATAATATTAATGTCTATGTACCAATACACACATCCATATATAGGAACATCTAATGAAAAATAGAAATGTGGATGTCTTACTGGCCGGTCATCTTCCCATAATATCGTACTAGATATCACCAAGGGAGTACACCATGAGATGGTGCATCAATGTCCTCAAAGCCTCCACCCCTGATAGCCTGTAACATTTATGTCCCTCAAATGATATCATCCGACTATAGAATATATATCTAATAATATTGTCATTTCATTTCTAATCTAATCCCAAAATAACCCAAATCACTATGAATCAAAATAAAATTATATATTATTCAAAAAATTTACATAATTTTTAATCCTAAAATATTATAAACCATTATGACTTAAAATAAAATATTAGTTTATGATTTTATATTATTCATAATCCTCATAATGTTCCAAAAATATAATGAACTTTTTGCATATTAACATCAGCCACCTTATTACCTTATAACTTTTTAATCACACTGTTTTCTATAAAATAAAACAAATTATCCCAATAAAATTCCATAACCCATTATCCCAATTAAACATTTATACCTCATCATCATAGAATAAATTAACCCCTGATGTTATCATTACCATTTAGATTATATCCCAAATATGATAACAATATTACCAAATGACCATTATAGTAATTCACATTATAAAAAAGAAGTTACATATACCACAACCATGTATTCTTTATATAACCAAATAAACATCACCCAAAAAATACATAATCACATTTGATTAAAATATCATGAGACCTTAATATATATTCTCATACCTTAAACTTATGATCAACCATAGACATATTAACCCATGATGTCATCTAGAACTTTTAAAATTTACCCATTTAATAATATCTTAAACTCTAATGTTATATAAAAACTAATTTAATACAAATTTTAATGCCCATGAACCATTTTCCTAGATCCATTAGGAATAATTTAATCTCTACATTGTAGTTTTGAAACTATAACAACCCTCTTTTTAATGATGGTATATATAATTATTTTTTCTTTCATAATATCTGTAATGGACCTAATTGTGAGTCTTAATAAAGTCGTAGAGGAAATGGGAGAATACAAGGCTCGATCAGAGGCCAGAGTTCTTGATAATTGGATAAGTGACTTGGCTGCATGATTTTTCTAAACCATGCGACCAATAGTGCACGCCCATGTGCCTATAGATAGTGGCACCTCTGGGGCCACATAGTTTGTCTATAATTGTGAGGTCCTCGCCACACAACCATGCGTCTAATTATAGGTGGGGGAAAAATACTTAGTGTATGATATATACATGGATATTCAAAAAAATGTTTCTAACAGTGCCAGGTTCCATTACCTACAGGAAACCATGCATTGTTAGCACATTGTTTAGAAAACCCTCCACGTAAACTCTGCACAGGGGTATTTTGGAAATAAAGTACTATTTTTCCCCTCATTAATTCTAAATCCATTAATACCTTTCTCCCTTGTTTTCCAATGGTTGTGTCCTACATTCTCCTCTCATCAGGTTTATAATCCCTAAAACTTATATCTCCGACTAATCCTATATCTAGCATCTGATTTCAAATCTATCGAAGGCATTGGGCAGCCCATGGTATGGCTAACCTCACATACCCTTGTTTATGTGTTAAATCTATCCATTTATTATGTTATATAGAAGCATGCTCATTCACCAAATTTTCTTGTTATTGGACTAAATTTCAGATATATGTTATCCTAATTTTAATCTGAATTTAATATTGATTAATGCTTCATCTACAACCTTAATCTATATTGTCGCATAGTTTTCAATACGAGTTTTGGTTGTTTTGTATATAATTTTTTTATATGTAATCATTTTTATAGATTATATATTTTTTGATTACTTCATGTATTAATGACCTCAGTTCATTGATGTAGGTTAATTGGTTTTTATTTCGGGTTTTATAAATCGTTTATACTTTATACAGACACCCATAGGTGTGCTAACATGAAATTGTAAATTTTGGCCAAATGGCTCAAAATTATTGGTACAAAAATTAGCTATTTGAATGTTATTAAATAAAATATCCCTTAATAATATATGATTATATGAACTCAATACAACCGATGGGATTTTGGTCTCATTAGACTAGGAATATCCCATGTGGGCATTTGAGTTGTTGCCCATGGTATCCTCTTTGACACATGATCCTTTGAATGGGAATTTTTTATGTCTTTTTAATGAGATGCATTGACTATGGTATATGGAAATGATTAAATGGTTAGTTCAAGATGGTATAATTCTTTAAATGTGTTCAAAATAATCCATTTCATTGGAACTTATACCTTATGTCAATTTTCCATGTTTGGGAAAATTGAGTGTCATGTCTTTGAGTAGGATGGATCACACTAAATGGAATGATATTCTATAAATGTATTAAATGTTTAAATAATTATGGTTGCTCCTTTTTAATGAAATTTATAAAATGGGTTTCAAATGAAACGATCCCTTTGGATGGTAAGACCATGCAAAATATTTATGCCATTTAAAAATCTTCTTTGAAATGAAATGGTTTCCATGAAACTAAACCTATTTATATTATGTAATTCTATTATATAATGATTATGGATGGGAGGTAATTTCCCATTATATTAATACATATTATTTTCATTTCTATGTAATGATAATTGTTGTATCAGGATCAATGGGGAATGGTGAACCACACTATATCCTTACATTTGTGTTGGGAATGGCGACCGTCACCAGTGATTCAATATGGATGATGGGATTTTGAGTGACACATTCCATCTATAGTGTTACCATGGATTCAAAACTCTAAATCCCATGTTTTGGGCTTGAATAACCCCTCTATATCAAGATTTAGGGATTACTAACCCTTTACAATATATTACGAGCTCGTAGACTGGTGTTGGAAGCATGCCTATTACATCCTTGCCCACTTCAAAAAAAATTTATTTGTGTCTATATGTATATAGTGACATGATCAGACATACCATACATGAGATGAAGTTAGTAGACCCACCAGGTGACCTTTAAGAACCTGAGAGAGAAGTGGTTTGATTATTTAGCACAGTTTTTCATTCCTATTATTACATACACACCATTTACTTCCGACAACCTACTCTGATTAAACATAGAACCCATTGGTGGTGGCCTTCTGAGATTTTTATCTCACACCATACTCGAAAATCCCTTGGAACGTGATAAGACAATGTTTCTACATATACTAGTGAGGTTAAATTCCATTTTCTATGTTATTGATATGTGTACATAGAAGGATCTTAGGAGCAGAGGATCAGTCTAAGGCTTGAGATTCTCATGGAGCAGTTTTGTCATATTTCTCTTTTTTACTAATGTCTATATTACTAGTATGTGTTCATTAGTTATGGTATTATCAATATTCCATTAATCATTTTATCATACACTTCCATAGGGGTTTTTTATTATGTAATTTAGTAATTCAATTATCAATTTCTTCAACTGGTTGTTTGTTTAGTTATCTGTTATGCGTCTATTACTTTCTGCATCTATCTATTGAATTATGATTCCACTACTATTTTTCATTTTTTGAATTTATTGTTCTACTTTGACATGAGGTTATAGTCTCCCCACATTATTCAATATACACCCTTACTTCTAGTCAAAATAATCTTGCATACGAGGAGACATGCCATAGGACATGTGGCCGACTGGCCTTAGGGCATAGATAAAGTGGAATCCTCATACGGGATGTCAAAAAGTTGTATCAAAGTGGTTCAACTATAGAATTAATATTTCAAGACAATAGAATCAGGATTAAGAATTCATGGGTCATGGTCACAATCTATTTGGGGCATTATCAACCCATGTATGGGGTAAGGGCCATGATTTCTAAACTATCATTATTGTTTTATTTATGACTATTTTATGTTGATATCATTTCAACATCTAGTAATTCACATGTTTTTTAATGTTATTGATATTGAAGTTATTGGAAATAGACTCATTTACTTTTACCCGATGAAATGAGTTTTTCGAATTAGAATCATGCATAATCTTTTGAACAACATTAATTACATTTCATATATCATTTCATACCATGATTAATTTTTAGTGAGCATTGAATGCTACATGTTTACTATTCCTTGATATATTTAAAATTATTCTGAAATATATTGATGGATCCTGAATGTGGTATGGTATGAGTTTAGTGTGCTTCCACATTTTGATTTATAAGTTGTATGGGCCCTAATAAATTAGAAAATGGTATAACAACTAGTAAAAACATTTTAAAAGCAATTTAATTTCATAAACAAGAACAATTTAAAACATAAAGAAATCCAAGTGAATGAAATTTTATTGTTTACAAGGTGTATGGGCCCCTATGCACTGTAAAATGGCATATCATTATATTATACCCACTAAAATATTTAATAAGTTAAATTAGCACATTTTAAAATGGGAAATGATTGGTAACATGATAACAACCATCATACACATACCTAACATATAAACATAACACAAAACTAGCCTTTGTAGTGGGAATTGAATGTTTCTTCATTATAATGGCATGTTATGGTCTATTCTATCGTTTAGGTCTAGATTTTGATGTAGGAAGAGAGGAATGTTCATTCTTATAGGAAAGATTTAGTAACTATCATTGTTTCTTGAATGAAATATTTTAAATTTATTTAATATATTCTAAGAAATTCATTTGGGATTGAAGAATGATGCTTCCAAAACATCATCATGACAAAATCCCTGAAGACGGTGACAATCATGTTCTTGAGATGGTGGTCCATGAGCCACCAGTCATTCCTCATATCAATCCACGATAGGTTCATGTTCTTACTCCAGATAAGGGTGCTAATTCCTCATTTTGATTGTGTTTTATTCATTTTCACCAGGTTATGTAAGGCGGTGTGTGACCTTCCCAGTGTATTGTAGAGTTGAAAAATGAGTATCACTAGCAGCATCATCCAATTTTTTTGAGGGATGGAAGACAATATGTTGTAGAGTCTTGACTCAAGGATATCATGTATATGTTTGAGAAACTACTAATTCAACCAAATAAGAGTGTTACATTAGCTACTTATATACTTTTGGATTCAACTAAGTGGTGGTGATGTGTAATCACCCTGGTAGAATAGAACATAGACATGGTCTAGTAGGATTATCACACTATCATCTTTGATTAATAAATTCCCTAAACTCTGATGGATGATAGGTCAAGAGAAATTATGAACCTAAAGTAGGGGACCATGTCTTTTATGGAATAATCATCCCATTTCATTAAGTTATAATTGTTTTTTCATTCAATAGCTGCTAGTTATATGATGAGTGGTTGGATATTTCAGGATGGTATGTGTTGTACCATTTGATCATAGGTCATTGTATTCAAGAAATTGATTATTTCTAAAATCATCACCCATTCCATGATTATAGAGAGAAATTTGAAGGAGGATGACAGTGCAAGATATGGTGGTTCGACACTTAGGGCTTCTAGTGTATTTTCATATGGGTGAAAGAAGAGGTATCTCACGGTGGTAGCATAAGTCCAGCTCCACTTGTGGGTATCTCTCTTATCTATCACTAGTGTGGAACTCCACAGTACATTATTAATCAGTGTCCAAGAATCTTGTAGAGTGTGGATGTTGTGGAAGGATGGGTCATCTCCATCATTTTTCAGGACTATCCCTACAATGCCAAGTGAGTGGGGATTTTAACATACACCTTGATCTAGAGCTCAGTCAGCAGGATCATGATAGTCTGGTAGCATGAATACCACTAGTTGCTTGGGCCAAGGTGGTGGTAAAGGAATATTCAACCAAACATATCACTCTCAGCACAAGTAGAGTAGGCCTGTTTGGGGCATTCAAGTAGTGACTCAAGGCCGTGGTATAGGCCAGTTACATGTAGTCTAGCCTATGACATAGGAGTATAGTGTTAGACCATCTACCATATGAGGTACTATTCTAGTGGTCTTCACCTTAGTGTCTACTCTTTTTGATATAGGTATGTCTCACTCATTTATATCTAATACTACCTCTAATATTTTGGGCTTTGAAATTGAATACTATCATGGTTTCATGATTCTTGAAACATCATTAGGTGTCCGTTCAGAGGGATATTAACACTATCAAATTTTTCCCTTGAGATAAGTGGTTACCTTTTCATATGAAACCTGTAAATCCTCTACATTACAAGAATTATTGTAATCTCAGGATGGACTGGTTAGTTCCCAATAGATGTGTATTGACATATATAATCAAATGGTTATGTTCACATCATTATATCATGTTACCAACATTCCTAAATGAGAGGTTTATATAAGTGTGACATGATCTCGAACCGAGCTTCTAATGTTGGGTAATGTGACGTCATTGGTTTTAATTCATTACCTTGATGTCTAGGGGTTACAACCCGATGTTTTTCTTCCAATAGTGGATCATTACATAGACTTCATTCCTAGTGACTTCTATGGTCTACCTTCAATGCGATAGGTAGAGTTTTCTATCGATCCCGTGCCCGAAGCATCACCTATGGCCATCCCTCCTTTTAATATGACACCTATAGAGATTCTAGAGCACAATAATTAGTACAAGTATTTGGAGGGAAAAGTATTTATACACACCACAATTCCCTATGGGTTTCGACGATTCTATTTTCCTTGATGAAGGACATTACCCCTTGTTATTTTCATGATTACCATTGGTTTATTTAGATTACTATTAAGAATATATATCCAATTCCTAGGATACAAAATATCTATGATCATCTTTGAGGATAAAAGGTAATTTTAATTACAGATATGAATTCGAGATATAATCAGGTGCATGTCAAGACTTCAGAGATACATTGAACAACTTTTAAGAGCATGTATGTTCTCTATGAGTACCTGGTTATTTTTTTGGACTTATTAACACTACTATTATCTTCATAGATATTCGGAATTGGTTCTTCCACCAGTTTTGGATTCATTTTTCTTAGTATTCATTGATGACATATTGGTATATTCACCCTCTATACATGAACATGAAACGCATCTAGATATCATAATGAATACAATAATAGAGCATCGAATTTATGCTATGATCAACAAATTCTACTTATAGATCAATAAAGCCAACTACCATGTCATATCGTCACAGAGTTAATAATTTCAGTTGTCCCTGAGAAAGTGATAGTTGTGGTTTTTTGGGAGCATCCCATGAATGTATTTGATATGCATATTTTCTTATGGATTTTTGTTGCAACAGATGCTTCATCAGGTATTCCTTATGCCTTTCAGTGATTCTTATGGTCTTAAAAAATAAAGGTGTGAAATTATAATGTTCAGAAGCTTGTGAAGAATCCTTTCTAGAGTTAAAGGGTAGAATAATTTTACAACTGATAATGATTCTTTTAGAGCCAGGAAGGTCATATATAGTCAATTATAAAGCATCAGGTTTTGGATTGGACCTACTGTGATGCATGATGAGTGTTTCATTGTGTATTTCTGTCATCATTTTAGGCCTCATGAGTAGAATAACTTGACCCATGACATCGATCTCACCTTCATTGTGCCTTCCTTATGCTGTTGGAGACACAATCTTCTGGGATAGTTTTTTTTTCTATTCATAGACCACAAAAGCCTCAAATATATATTCAAAAAGTTTTATTTGAATATTAGGCTATGTAGGTGGGCCATGTATGTGAAATCCTCAGATTTAAATCTTGCCTACACTCTAGGGAATGGGAATTCAGTATATGATGTTCTAATCCAAAAGACCCAGACAATGGCTGTTTAAGAATCCAATGATGAATAGAATATTATGGAATTTTTCTCGATGAAGCATGTTGGGGATCAAGAGGACTATGATCAGACTATCATATTAGCCTTAGTATTTACATTTAATCTTCTAGAATGGGTATGGTTGAGAAAATTTTCCAATATAGATGGCCATTACTTAAGGGAAAGTATCTCAAATGATGATATATCTTCTAGATCAATAGTCAATATGGAAGATGCTCTATTGTTCTGGCAGTGTGTGGTCACCGATAGACATCATTGAAGAGATTATGAGGGATTTCCATGCCTTGGCATGGGATGTTCTCCCTGGTGTCCCTAAAACGTATCCAGATTTATCGTTTCAATATTGGTGTCCCAGCACAAAATATGAGATAGCCAGTTTCATCACTCGATATTCCACCAAACAACAGTTTATGTGGTAAAATCAATATTCAGATGGTATTCTTTATACATTGATCCTTACATAGTTTAAATGAGATGATTCTTCAATGGACATCATGGTTGGTCTACTAAGATCGCCTCATTGTTACATAATACTGTGGGTTATCATTGATTATTTGACTACGGTTACACATTTACAACCTGTGAATGATTCATTCTTGGTAGATGATCTAGGAATGTTTTATGTCAATGTGGTGGTATCTTATCATTGAGTTCCTCCTTCTATTGTCTCTGATAGAGCTACTCATTTCATGTCACGGTTCTGGAAGGGGCTACATAAGTCTTTGGGTGTGCATGTACAACTAATTATGTCCTATCACCTTTAGATTGATGGCCATAGGGGGCATAAAATTCAAGTTCTAGAGGAAATTATCCATGCATGCATCCTTGAATTTGGGGGTTCTTAGGAAAAACACATCCCTCTTTGGGATATCAGTTATAAAAACTGATTTTTGGCTACCATTGAGATGGATTTTTATGAAGCCATGTAAGGTAGGACTTGTATCACACTTATGTACAGAATGGTGGTAGGTGAAGTAGTTTTTCTTATACCACATCTCATGTAGGAGAGTTTTGAGTAGGTATAGTTTATAAGAAATTATATTTTGGCAGCTTATTCTCTAAAATAGTATTATTCCAGCAGACGATAGTGACCTCAAGAGTTCATTTTTGGAGACTGGGTTTTCATAAAAGTGACCATAGGATTGGGTATAGAGGTATTTATAAGTAGTGTAATTCATCATCGACGTTATTTTGAACTTTCAAGGTTGTAAAATGGATCAGACTAGTGCCTTACCAATTGTAACATCCGCAGAGGTACCATTATATGTATGATGTCTTCCGTCTATCTCAAAATTGTCGATTCTATTCAAACCTATCTCACATATTTCATCTTTATGTGGTTCATATGGATGTGGATTCTTCCTTTTAATAGTATCTAGTGATTATTTTTGTTTGGAACGTGAAGACACTCAATGGTTGGTATATACCTCTTGTATGGTTATTATAGTGGCACGATCAAGTACAAAAGGAGACTGATGAGTGGGAAGAAAATATATGATTTTAATGGCTGGGTCGCACGGTTTTTCTACAACCGTGCAGGCCTCGGAAACATCCATGTGGCCAATTAAAGATAGGGAACATCACCTTATTTCAGAGTCTTCACATGGCCATCTAAACTGTGGACCAAACATTTTAGGGTGCACATTATTACATGAAACTATGCACAATTAGCACATAGTTTAACAAACTATGTGCCTAAACAATGCACCATAGTATTTTGGGGAAATTTTACTTTTTTCCCCATTTTTAAATATAAATAATTAAATCCTTGTATACCATGTTTTAGAGTGGAATTTTCATCATTTCTCCTCCCATAAATTTCAAAATCCCTACATCTTTCATCTCATACCCCTCCTCTTTCTGGAATACAATTTCTAATCTGTCAATGTCATTGGATAGAGCAAGGTAATGCTAACCTAACGTAACCTTCATTCATTGTTAAATCCTAAATTTTATTATTATATTTATATTATGGCACATTCAACCTATTTTCATTAGAATTTCACTGAAATCAGATCTCCTCCAACCTTCTTGGAATTTGAGGTTGATATTGAGTGAGGCTACTTCTATGGCCCAATAGAAGGTGTTCACATTGTTTTCCATTTGCGTTTTGGTTGTTTCATATTTAATCAATTATTCCACAAGCTCACCATTTCAGTGATCCTATTTTGTGTTGATTCCATCTTGTATAAATGAAACTACTGACCTTATATAGAGGAGTTGGTTCTTTTTTAGGGTTTTATTCATTAGTAACACTTTATATGGACCCTCATATGCGTGCTAACTTGAAATTGGAATTTTTTTCCAAATAGATCAAAATGATTATAACATAATTTATCCATTTTATTGAAATCTAAATTAAATTTTCCTTGTATCATCTATATTTCTTTTAATCCAAGAAACTATGTTGGTGTTTGGTCTAATTAGACTTCAAATTTCCCAAGTTGACTTTTGAGTTTCTTCCCATGTCATCCTCTTTGACACATGAACATTTGAATTGGAATTTGCCTTTTATTTTTAATTTGATGCTTTGACTATGGTATATAGAATTGGTTAAATGGTTAGTTCAAGTTTAAAGAATCCTTTAAATGTTTTGAACTTGAACCCTTCCATTGGTACTTGAGCATTAACTCAATTTTCCATTTTTGGGAAATTTTCGTGTGATGATGTTGAGTATGATGGCTTACACCAAATGGAATGAAATTAATTAAGTTTATTAAATTAGTAAATAATTATGGTTGTATCCTTTTTAATGTAATGGAGAAAATTGGGTTTCATATGAAATAATACCTCAGGATGGTATGATCATTCCCCTAATTTACCCCATTTGAAAAGATTCATTGGGGAGAAATAGTTTGAAATATACTAAACATTATTATAATATTTAATTCCATTATATAATTAATTATTGATTTTAGGTAATACCCCATGATTGTGATACATATTATATGATTTTATAAAGTCTAATAATGATGGTAAGTGGATTAGTGGGGCATAGAAAACCACATTTCAGCCTTACATCGGTGTTGGGCTTGGCGGCCCTACCCAATGCTTCAATATGGGAGATTAGATTTTGAGCACCCCATTCTATATACATTGTTACCATAGAATGGAGGCACTTTATACCGAGTTTCGGGTTTGATTACCCCCACTCTATTTGGATGTAAGGATTACTACCCCTTTGGTAGAGCTTATCAGCTTGAAGATTGGAGTAAGAGGCTTTCCTGTTACATCCAGTTCCACTCCAGTAGTATGTATATATGTATATAGAGTGAAATTATCATACATAACAAACATGATCTAAAGTATTTAGACCAACCAGGTATCATTAAGGAAACTAAGTGGGAGGTTAATTTATTATTATACATTTTTTACTTTCCTGTTATTACCTTCACACTATTTACTTACGAGCACCTACTCTGATTACACATAGACACCAATGATGGTGGACTACTTGTATTTTTATCTCACACCCTACTTATGCCGCCCTTAAAACCCAAAAATATTATGTTTTTGTACATACTGGAAAGATTAAATTTCCTTCTACAGTTATTGATATGTGAACATATAATAACATTAGGACTAGGGGATCAGGCTTATGCATGAGATTCCCATGGGGATATTTAGTCATTTTATTCTAGTGTACTACCATATAGCACGATTATATCAGTTATTCCATTTATTTATCATCTCCAATACATGAATAATATTATCTATAAATTCCATTATGGTTTTTTGTTATTTTATTCAACTATTTAGTTAACCATTTCTTTAGATGGTTGTTTATATAATTATCTGTAATTCGTCTATTATTTACTGCATTTGTCTTTTGTATGATTCTTCTACAACTATTTACTATTTTTGTGTATATGTTGTGGTAATAAGACATGAGGTTATAGTTTTCTAACAGCATTATCTTTACACCCTAACTGATAGTCGGTAGCCCCTATTATGTGGGAGATGCACTATATGTCATGTGGCCAATAGGTCTTAAGGCATGTATTAAGTAGAATATGGGTCTGAGACGTCACAGATACCCACTAAATTAAACCAAAATTAAAATTCTGAAATTTTTAATTCAATAAGGATTAATGATTCACTATATACTCTCAAGACCTTTTATAGTTAATTTTTTATAGAGTTATATGTAACTATATCAAAACATGCCCTATATATTTCTCATCCAATGGAAATTTTTCTACTATAACCATATATTATTATTCAATAATAAGTATTTGACTTCTTTGACAAAATTTCCAACCCAAAATACAATTACATACATATATTGAAAATTTTAATCTTCATAAGATATTAAATTGATACATAATAAGGGTGAGATCAGATGATAAGTAATGGAAAATGTATAATGTCACCTATCACATAATAAATATGTTACAAATAATACAGTAGAGATAAATATTAATAAATTTTTTTTATATAACTAATATAATTAAAGGGATATATATCCATGGATGGCATAAAAATATTAATAATCACATAGATAATAAAAGATGCAATCATAATGATATAATACATAATGTCAGCCATCAAGATCCTATTATCAAGGCCTCATCCCAAGGCATCATAAATATATAGGTAAGTCATATTTCAAATACCCAATCTAGTTTCTCTCATGATACCCTGAATTTTTTTTCTATCTGATATCAGGAACCACCTATTAATTACTAAATCTAATGCATCATCATATAATAATATCAGATATAATTCAGTACATTATCTACATGATTTTATAATAGATATTTTTATTTGAGAAGTAGTGTAAAATATGCCAATATTTCCCCAGTATATATTCAACCTATATTAGAAATCAATAATCATCAACATAGAAATATCCAATATATATATTTTCAATATTTCTCTAATCAACAAATTAGCTACATTTCATGGTAATCATCCCAATGTTTATTTATTAAAAATAAGGTATGTTCACCGTATAGAATATTGGGTGTAAAAATAAGAAAATATATAGATTATTTATAACACCTCAATGATAATAAGGAATATGGATATTAAGGAGTCCAAAAATTCATAATAAATTAATATGTTCTTGTAATGGCATGTAATTTGGAAAATATAGAGGAAAATGGATATAAAGAATTTAAAAATATTTTCCCATTAATGTTTTTATAACATTATTCAAAAAAAGATAAAAATATTTTTCTATTCATAATATGTTATATATACCATTAAAAAATTATTTGTAAAATGATTTTAAACAATAGAATATTTAAAATAAATTATAATAAGTAACAAATTGTGGATTGAAAAAATATATACATAAATTGAATAAAATCAATTTTATACAATTATTAGAGAATAATATCATTTTATTTTAAAAACACCATTGAATAATTGGAATAGATATTACATTTAAAAACCATAAAAACATGGTAATTATGTTAAATTAAGAATAATTCTATTGGCAGTACGAAAATTCATTTTCATTAAAAATGATTAAAAAGAATATATTTTTTGGTTTTATAAAAAATATCAAAATTAATTTTTCAAAAAATAATATTCAAAAGGTTCATTTTAATGTTTTTATTATAAATAAAAAGAAAAAAATTAACCTTATTAAATCATTGATTTATATAAAACATCATTCATGAATCAAAAAACGGATTTTTAAATGGAATATGATTTTGTTTTCAAAATAAGGTCGAATTTTCTTATAAAAATCATCTATTTATATGAGTATTGAAGAGGGGGAAATGTAAAATAATACTTATATACCCAATAATTTACAAGGGGAGGAAAATTATGGGGTTTAATAAAGAATTTGTAACAATGGTTCCTTTTTAATAGCATAGACACCTGACCTTAATATGGTCATTGGGTCCTAGCCCACCAGGTACCACAATTTTCCCAAAAAAGATGTGCCCCCCTACCTAGGGCCCACCCATGTTCCCAAGTGGTTCATAATCCTAATTAATAACACTATAGGATAACACATGTTATTTCAGTGCACTTTTTTCTCACTCAAAAAAACACACACAAAGAAACTACCATGGAGGTCACTCATCCTGATCACCATTTCATGCTAAACATGCTTAATTATTGAGTTGTAATTAGGTAGGCTCCCAAAAAGAAAGGTTCAACATGTTTACTTGAGTCATATCATCTATCATTTTAATACTTTGTCATTATGTAGTGTTACATTCATTCCCCCCCCCCCCATAGCATAACTACCTTATTATAAACCCTTTATGCCAACCTCTATAATGCCTTCATACATAAGGTTCAGATCCTGATCTGATGCCAATGTCATATTTGTACCCTGATGATAGCACACACACCCATTTTTTACATGGTCATTGAGTCCTAGATCACCAGTACCACCATTCTCCCCATATACACATCGATCCCTCCCTAGGTCCCACCCATGTGCTCGAACAGGTCATCCGACTAATGAATATCTCTATAGGGAAAGACATGCTCTTTTAGTTTTCATTTTCCTCACAAAAACCAAACTTGTAAAGCCTCCCAATAGTTCACCCATAATAAAAACTACTCAATCCCAATCATTTTTATTTTTGGTGTTACAGTTAGGAAGGATATAAAAAATAAAGGTGAACCTTTTTTACCAGAGTCGTATAATTTATTATTTTAACCATTTATCATGATCGTGTTCTATCTCACGAGGTACCACTAGTGATCGACAGACACATTATCCCATCCCTGGGTACCACCCATGTTCCTTAAGGGGCCATCATAATAATGAATATCCCCACAGAACATCACATGTTCTTTTAATGTGTTTTTTCATCACTCAGGAACACCCTAAAAAAGATCCTAGGATTTTACCCATTATGATCACTACTCATAGCCATGCATTATTTACTATGGAGTTCTATTCAGGTAGGATTCAAAAAGTAATGGACCAAATTGTTATCATGAGTCGTATAATTTATAATTTTAACCCATTATCATTCTGACGTGTTAAATTCCCCCCCACCTGAGATCACAACATACTCGTTGGGGACCCTTTATCTCAACCCAGGTATTTCCACTGCACTTAAGTCCCCAAAAGCCAACACATGTTATTTTATAATGATTTTCCCTCACTCACAAAAAAAACCTGGGAAATATCTCATGAGATCACCCTTCCTAATCACAACTCCATGATAAGAATAGAAAACTATGGAGTACTAATTAGGTATGTGTAGGTTCATGTCGTTGCGGAAGCACGGGAGGGATGGGGCCCAACTTTTCATTTGTCTGTTATTGATAATAAATATGTTGTCTATTCCGATGAATAACATCATGACCAATGGAATTGAATCAATTATTAATGAAGGGATAGAAAAATTGGAACAAAGAGAGAGGAGATGAATACATGTTTTTTATAATTATTTTAATTAAATACGAATTATATCCATGATTATTTTTTTTTTCAATGATGAATCTGGCCATAGATATACAGTTCCAAGCCCTTGAATTACTGAGTCTATGTGTATGATTCCTCTAGTGGTGATCTACACATCATCCTTGTTTCTCTAGATGTCATTGAAGGATCCTATGGGTTCTGGTGAAGAAGATAATTTTTCTTATGATATTTGACTTTGATCGTCTTTAGAGGCGCTTCCAAAGTGATTTCCTTGATCTAGTGGAGGAGGATTACTCTCATTCTTTTTATTGTTCTTGGATAATAAATAACTCTAAGGCTTGAGATATTTTCTCCAATTTATTGTGCATAACTGAATTGGAATCACTTAGCCTTCCCTAAGCTAATAAGAGATTAATATAGCCAATCATTTATTTCACTTGGGTAAAAATGTTTTTTCAAAAGTGACTTTAATTATATCATTAATCCTAGAAAACCACTCATGTCAAATAATAAAAAAAATATTGGTATTTCCTAACATTCACTTAACTTACGAGTTATAATTAATTATTATTTAATAAAATAATATTTTTTATATTTTTTATCACTAAACCCTTAAACATAGTCCGACAATCCTCTTTAAATTTTTTAATTATTACACACACAATATATTCTATCAAATAACTAGTGACATAATAAATTCTATCATACAAACATAAAATATTTTTAAACTAATATCGATAATAATATTAATTAAACTTGATAAATAATAAATAATATATTATTTATCTAAGATACTGGATTCACTTAGTGTGTGACCCTCTAAGACTTTTTATCGGTGGAATTAGGTAGATGAGCCTAAAGTCAATGGTTAGAATCTAGAAACACACCAAGGAACCCATATAGATAGATGTTAGTTAAAAAATTAACATTTCACCTCTTATTATTGTTTATCGTGTAATATAATACCATTATCAAAAAATCCCCAATCGAGCAAGTGGTATTCTAATGTCATCAACCTATATGCTCAACATCTTTTCCTTTGACTTTTTAGAAATAGAACATGCCTATTGATCACCATGGACAAAGATTTATTTAGGCTATATAATTTCCATTAAAGGGACAAAGATATTTTGTTCCATTAAAGAATAAATGTGATAAATCCTTTCACACATTATTCATTAATTCAATATATCTCATGATGCACCCAACATATCCTACATCACAACGAATATCTGTTTTCAGGGTTTTCATCTATACATAAATGTTTGTGACTTATAATATTCATTAATGGTAATATTAATGTCTATGGACCAATACACACATCCACAAATAAGAACATCAATTGACAAATAGAAATGTGGATGTCTTACTGGAAGGTCATGTTCTCAGAATATCATACTAGATATCACCAAGGGACTACACTATGAGATGGTTCATCAATGTCCTCGAAGCCTCCACCCCTGATAGCCTATATCATATATGTCCCTCAAATGATATCATCCGACTATATAATATATATCAAAGAATATTGTCATTTCACTTCTTAGTTCTCATTATAATGGGGAACTAGTATGACCTTTTAGTGAGACAACTATTCATGGGACATTATCACATGAAATGTCACCCAAAAGAAAACTCATGATGAGATAAGGAATTTATTGATATTCAAAAATCCAAAAATATAATTTATCATAATGTATACAGAATTTGGTTATAGGGACTAACTCCCACAGACACCCACTTTTAATAGATCCAACTGCAAATGAACTTCAATCTGCTAGCTCTAACATTATACTCCTAATTCTTCTAAGATAGGACTATATTGAAAGGGGTCAGCAACATTCTCTTATGTGGGTACTCTTCCCAATGCAACATTACCCATTTGATAAAAATCCCTCATGATGTGATACTTTCGGAGAATGTTCATTGTCTATGGCTGTGACAATGGATCTTTTGAAAGATCCATCACTACAGTAATATCACTAATAAAATGTGATAGGATAATTACTTCTCTATACAACATCAATATCCTAGAAAAAGTTCTTAATCCAAATGAAATCCATGGATGCATTAGAAGATGCTATGTACATCGAATCTATTGTTGAATTAGCTACAACTGGATTTTTTTAACTCTTCAAGTTCACAATTATTACATTGAGACAAAAACATACCCAACTTGTGACTTCAGATTATTCTGATCTGTCTAAAAACTGAAATTAAATACTCTCTGATGGGTAGATCCTTGTCTCCTACTTACACCAGAAACATATTCCTAATTATTCTAAAAAACATAAGGATAGGTTTAACATTAGTCCATTTTTTTCCACCTAGATCTTGTTGATATTTTTCTACCATTATTAATGAATATGAAACATCATGTCTAGTAAATAACATGTAATACATGATTGATCCTATCACAAAAGTGTATTGGATCCTACTCATTCTATCTTTCTCCTAGTGCATACAAGGACACATTTTTTTTAGAAAGATGTAAACCAGGTGACCCTGGAACCAATCCCATCATGGAATGTTCCATAATAAATCTCTTCAGTGTCTGGTCAATATATATAATTTGGATTAGTCTTGAAATCCTCTTGAATATATCAAGAATTATATTAATCCCAGGAATGTATGATGCTTTACCTAATTCCTTTAGGTATAATCACTTGTTCAACCAGTCCTTAACATATTGTAATAATGGTATTTTATTTCCAATAAGTAACATGTCATCAACATATACTACTAGGATAACAACTGAATTCCAACAAAAACTTTTGTAAAAAGAAGGATCACATTCATTTTTAATGAAAACAAATACATTTATGGATTCGTCAAATTGAATGTTCCATGACCTAGATGCTTGATTCAATCCATAAATGGGTCTATATAACTTGAAAATTCTTTTGGGATCACCTAGTGTTACAACCCATTTTGGTTTTGATATATAGACATATTCTTGAAGGCCCCCATTATGGAATTAAAATTTGACATAAATGTTTCCAATCTCATAGTTGTGGAAAGATATAATAGAAAATATGATTTCTATGGATTTAAAAATTGAAATTTGATATGAGGTTTCATCATAGTAAATTCCTTAGAACTATTTATACCCTTTCTGCATTAGCTTTTCATTATAGGTACTTAATTTGAAGTCCATGTCCAGTTCCCTCTGAAATGCCCATTTACACCCAACAAGCTTTATATCAACTGGTACATCGACTAGAACCCAAACTTGGTTCTGATAGATTGAATTCATCTCAGAATTCCTAGCTTCTAGCCATCTTGTAGCTTATGATCTCTCTACAAACTCCATGTAGGAGAGAGGTTAATAATTGTACAATAATAATGAGTCACCATCCTTGGCGACTAGAATATCACATCTCACCAATTCCCCTACCTATCGTGATATCCTACATAGTACTTGTGTTTTAGGAACTACTTCTTCCATGGGGACCTGTGGAACTTGTTCATGTACCAACTCCTATGTATATTGAGCATCAACTTCATCAATGTAAAATCGTTCTCCCACTATCCTTTTGGAGGATGTTCTCCCTCTCATGAAAGATGTCTTGTATGTAATCATTCAATTTTTTATTGAGGGTTTGTATATGTAGTATCCATTTGTCTACTTGGGATACCCGATAAGAATACACATCATGCAGTGATGTTTTTGTTTGTTTCCTGATAAATCCATAACAAATGTCTCACATCCCCATGCATGGGTATGCGATAAAATGGGTTTATTTCCACTCCATAGATGGAATGAAGTTCCATTTATTCTTTATTTGGTACTCAATTTAATGTATATTCCAAATTTTATAATACATATCCCCAGAATCAATATGGAAGATCTGCATGACTCATCATTAACCATACCATGTATAACAAGGTACGGTTCCTCCATTCACTAACACAATTCCATAATGGTGTATAAGGTGGAGTGAGTTGAGATAGAATACCAAACACTCATAAAAATTCTAAGAACAATTGGTAAGATATTATCCACCGTGACCCAGTAAAATCTTATTTATCTTCATACCATGATGACTCTATAAATTATTCTTGAATTCCATGAATTTATCAAAGGACTCGAACATATACCTCATCAAGTAAATATATCCATATATACTCAATTAATTAGTAAAAATTATGATGTAAGAATATACACCTCTAGCCTCTACTGGAAATGGGCCACACACATCAGTATTTACAAATACTAGAATCTCTCTGGCCATTATAGCCTATCCACCAAATTTTGGTTTGGTAATTTTACCTTGGAAACAATAATGACATATATAATGTGTTTTTATCTCAAAAGAGTCTAAATTGACAATATAACATAGCTTTTTCAAACACTTGTCATTTACATGACTAAGGCAGTGATGCCACAACTACCAGTTATGTGATTCATGTTACCCTAATTCTTTGTCTATTTCCAACACTTCATTTTCAAAATTTAATAAATAAGTACCATTATATAAATGTTCCCTACCAAAACATATTTTGAATTATAAAAGAAAAAAAATTTATTTCCAAACATGAAAATAAACTCATCTGTATCTAAACATGATACAAAAATTTTGTTTTTTTAATAGTTGGTACATGATAACAATCATGTGAAACCAAAATAATTCCCATTAACAATGAAATGTGGTAGTCACTAATGGAAAGAGAAGCTGACCTCACACTATTGGTATCTCGCACATCCACCTCTCCTCTGGAAATGTTTCGATATCTACATGGTTCTTGAGTTTGAATATAGATGAGATTTCTAAAAGTTGTATCAAAAAGAAAATGTGTAGAAATGTAATGATTTCACTTGATAACAACCACACATTTGGCTTCCCCTTTCCTTTGGGTGTAGTTAGTCTTCTAGTAGCCTCACTTGCTATAAGAAAATCATACTACCTCCCTTTCCATGATCGGCCTTTAGATCTTCTTCTACTTTGTGAGATGGTGCTTAGGGGAGTTAGACTATTTATAATCATATGGACCCTTTTCCTTGTACAATCTCTTTCTATTCACAGTAAGGATAGTGTGTTGTTAATGGCCCATGCTTGTATCCATATAAAAAATCAAGGTCATATGTTCTGATATAATATTCTCATTATAGTTCATGTTATAATTCAATATAAAACTTGAGAATGTCTTGGGAATTAATGAATGTATGAGATCTGTACGCAACGCATCCAGAAATTTAATCCATATGATGTCCAGATGCTCAATGTAGCTTGTAACATGACAACATGAGGCCCAGTGGGAATAGAATCTCCATGATTAGTCATGATCAAAGTGTTAGAGATATCATACCTCTCTGGTCTTTCCATCTCTTGTTAGAGATCCCAAAGGTGAGATGTCCCGTTATAAGCTTCCATTTTTTCATGTTTCTCTGAGATCTCTTTGGACATGGATTATATCATGAAGAAATGAACATCTATAGAATAATTTGGATGTTTGACGTTTTGAGATTCCTCTTCATCTCTCACCTCATTTCTAGGCTCAAATTGTAATTGTTCTTCAAGCACATAAAGTTTCTTTTCATGGAGAAGGATGGCCAGTAGGCGCCTTTTACACTCCAGAAATTTCATGTCGGTGAGAAGATATTTCTTCTCAAGTATGGATCGAAAAGATATGTATGATTTAATTTTTAATGTTTTTTCTACAAATAAGATAATAATAGATTTAATACTCTATCTGATAAATTTATACAGGTAAATAGATATTATATTTATTATTCTCCAACTCTTTTATTGAAACCCAATTTCCATCACCATTGGCTTTTAGATATCCTCTTGCTTGGTTATTTGAGTAGCAAGGATCCATATTCCATTCTCATTACCCATGATTTGGCTGCCCAAGATACTTGAATTGTTTAAGGTGGGAATTCCAAATGCTAACTACATTAACTAATAGTTCCTTGATCAACTGAGTAAATTCCCTCAATCCTGAAATCATAATTATATGTTCCTTCTACCTTTTCCTCTCAGTTACACCATGTCCTACTTTGACAGTATACCCTTGATTTAAAACAATTTATGTCAACCAAAAAACGCAAATTACAATTTTCTAATAATTTAATGAACCCCAACGTTCAATGATCAAGAACCATGAACTATGGTTCATTTCTAACTGAAGTAATGGAAAGTTATATCGACATAATATTTTATTCGGAGATTATATCCTTTATAAATACATTTAAAATTACTATCTTTTATAATTATTTTTAATGTTATGTGGGATTAATTAATTCATTAACCTTTTATTTACATAATATTTATGCATAATCCAGTTTATTTTAGTTCCATATTTCCATTCTGGTTAATTCAATAATTATGTGATCATGAAAAATTATCCATAATGAAATAACCATTCAAGGGACAGAATTAAAATTAAGGGAATGAACATTAGCTTATTATAATGGTTAGTTTATCTTGTGGTTGATAACCTAGACACTGACCTAGGGAGAGACACCATGAACCATTTAATGTTCGTGTTTACAGAATTTCACCTATCCAACATTTTATCTTCTTGGATTGGTTTCACCTCAACTCCTGACTTGAATTTTCTTTCACTAGCATGGGATATCCATCCATTAAATATGCTTTCACTTAGACACAAGTGAGGGGTAAAAGGGGGTTTACATAAAAGAAACATAGGGAACGAAATCCCTACATATTAATGAGGAGATAAGGTACACATGACATGAATTTTATTTAATAATATTTTAAATGGAAACATAACACATACATTGGCTTGGTCTAACACATGAGCATCCACATGCATGCAAAAAATTATACATTGAATAAATGTATAATTCAATTTCTTTAATCATTCTAATTTATAATAAATCACAATCAAATGATTAATAATTATTTTTTATTAAACAATTCTTTATCTTAAAAAAATTATAAATTTCCTTGAGATTATAATCCATTATAATTTTAAATAATTTAATAAATTCATTTAAAATTAACATTGTTCATAACATGTACCTTGGATATAACCCAGTGAATACCCGTCCAAAACTACCCAACCAATATTATATATGTGTATAGTTTATTATTTTTTACATTTAGCAAGCACATAGAAAAATAACTGTAATTCAAATCATACATGATGTGAAAATATTTAATATTACACAGATGTTAATAAATCATTCACACAAACACACACACAGACACATATATATAAATAAATATATATATATATATATATATCAAAGGACTATCACATGAAGTGTACTATATTTACACCCACATGCAAGTACATGTCCCAAGGGTTACATAGAAAAAAAAATTAAATCTGCATAACTGGTAAATGCACACGACGTATAAATATGATCTAAATGGAATGGACACCCTTCACTTTCTATTCGATGTACATTCCTAGGAACTCTATGTGTAAGGTGAAATTTATAAATCTTGGAGTACATAACATATCTAGTGGGACACGCCCCATGTTGACTATTTATTACATGGTCAGTGGTGGTGTAGTACAAGTATGGAATACACGGCTTGGCCCCTGATCTGAAGGGACTAAATGTTGTGTCTTGTGTTCCACATAGCATGTAGTCCAGCTAACCATGTGCCAGTTAATCTTGGTCAACATTTGGTGAAATAATTATGTAATTAATTCCATAATCTATTAAAAATTCCAAATTGAGTACCAAACCAATATTGATACATTGAACGTGACTACATAGTTTGTCAGGCCGATTACACGTGATATAGTCTCATGTTGTACAACCAGGATCCTTTGTACCTCTATATGAGATCCTTGATTTTATTTTAATCCTAAAATTAATTATTTCTCTTAGATATTTTAAAAACGATATATACTTTTTTATATCTAGTAATTTAGATTTGATGAATTATTTAAATGAAAATGAAAAAAAATATGAATTTTTAAATCACCAATGAAACTAAATAATTATAAACAATGATTAACCCCCCTTTGATACCACTTGTAGGTTCTAGGCATAGTTGAACTGCAGGACAGAAAGTGGCTAACTATGATTTTTTATGTTATTGATAATCAATTTGAGGTCTATTATAATGATGAGCCTCATGAACAATAAAATTGAATCAAAGAAAAAGAAATGGAAATAAATCCAATAAACAATAGAAATAAGTGAAATACAAATTCTTTATAATTAATTTTATTAAATAATAATTACTACCTATTTATTATTTTTTTGCATCCGGCCACAGATCTGTAGTTTGTCACCATTATGTTGTAGAATCCAATTATTGGATTCCTCTAGAAGTGATACACATTTCTTTCATATATCTCCAAACATCACTAAATAATACACAAAGTTATAATGTGGAAGATCCTTCCACATGTGATTTCTGTATTCAATTGCCTTGAGAACTGCTTCCAAAGAGTACTCCTTGATCTATTGAAGGAGGATTTCTCTCGTTCTTAATAGAGTTCTTGGAGAGGGATCATCTCTCTAGTCTTCACATATTTTCTCTATCTAATTATTAAAAAACCAAATTGACATCTCTTAGATTTCACTTGGATAACTAGATGATTATAAAACTGAGTATTTATTTCACTATTGTGATTATTCAATAATTTTCATAAGCCCCATTAATTATTTCATTAATCAAAGCAATAGCCCCGGGTAAAAATAAATATTATTATTTCTTAACATGCACTTAACATCTAAGTTAGAATTAAATAGTATCAAATCAAATATTATTCAATATTATTGTTACTCACTTGACCCATAACCACAATCCATTAATCGTCCTTAATATTTATTAATTATTGCGCCCACAAAATATTCACTCGAATAACTAGGGACATAATAAATACAATCTCTCATACATGGATAATTAATAAACCAACCCCAGATTTTTATTTTTTTAAATTGTTAAATAATAAATAATATATTATTAATCTAAGATAATAAATACACTTATTGTGTGACCCTCTTGGCCTCTCTCTCGGTGGCATTAGGCGGAGTAGCCTAAATTCCAAGATTACCGTCAAGAAATACTCCAAGGAACCCATAGAGAAAGAAGTTTAATGACACAAATACATATCACCTCATACAATAATTTATCATGTAACATAATACTTTTCTCAAAATATCTCTAATCGTGTAGGTTTCATGCTAATGACATCAACCTATATGCTTGATATCTATTTTTTGTGAATTTTTAGAAATAGATCTTTTCTATTGATCACCATGTCCATGGGTTTATTTAGGTTGTATCATTTCTATAAAAGGACCTACGATATTATCTTTCATTAAAGAACATAAGAGGTAAATATATTATATCATTATACCTTAATAAAATATTACTCATGATGCACCCAAGATATCCTACCTTTCCGTGAACATATGTCGTCATGATTTTCATCAATACGTCTAAGTACATGACTCATAATACGCATTAATAATACTCATAATGTCTAAGAAACTATACACACTAATGAATATTGGAACATCCAATGACACATAGAAATGTGGATTTCTTACTTGATGGTCTTGTTCTCAAAATATCCTACTGGATATCACTAAGGGCGTACACCATGACAAGGTGCCTTGTTGTCCTATTAGTCTCCACCCCTTATAGCATTTATCATGTGGGTACCTACAATGATATCATTCTTCCACAGAGAATATATCAAATTATTGTTTCATATAACATTCAGGTTCTCATCATGGTAGGAACCTTTTATGACCTTTTTGTGTGGCAACTACTCCTGGGACATTATCACATGCAATTTCATGTAGAAGAACAATCATTATGTGATAAGGAATGTATTTATATACAAAAAACCATTAATATAAGTTATCATAAATGGAAAATTGGTTGGTTCTAGGGTATAAATAAAAATATTAGGATCTCTAAAAGAAAGGTGAACCCTATTGACATGCGTCTTATAATTTAGTCTTTTAACATATTATCATTAAAGAGTGTTAAAATATCCACTCCCCATACATTTAAAGAAAATTTCCTCTTTGTAAAATCATTATATCTACCTAGGTAGTGATACGACACCTAGGAATGGGTTATTACTCTGATACTAATTTAACAACTAGTCCCCACTGGAAGCACACACACCATGCCTTTACATGGTAATTAGGTCATTGCCCTCCAGTTACCGCATGATGACCCACAGACTCATGGTCCCATCACTAGTGCCCAACCACAATCCCAATTGGGTCATAAAACTAATTATTATACCCAAAATCCATTACATGTTCATTCCATTGGTATTTTTCCTCACCCACACACACCCTTGGAATCTTCTCAGAAGGCCACTCATCCTAATCACTACTCCAAGCTATGAATTCATTATTGCGGAGTTCTAATCAGGTTGGGTCATCAAAATAAAGGTTCTTCATATTTAAATAAGTTATATCATTTATTCATTTAACCCTTTATAATTCAATGGATTTATACAAAGATCATGTAATTCCCTAAAAGGATATTCAAGCATAGACAACCCTGATAAATAGTGATAATAAATCATAAACTATTTTTGATTCGCTAACATACGAATCAAATTCCATCAAATGTTAAAATATTATATGTTTCATTAAATCCCTAAAAATATATAATATATTCTCCATAAATGTATTCATGGGGTATAAATTTCAAAAAAAACATAGTGTTCTATATGAAACAATTTTCAATGAATTATAATTGATACTAAAATAACATATTGATTTTATAACACTTGAATCAAAACTTATTTAATGATAGAATAAGTAATGGAAAATAAAATTTCTAGATTAATAATTTTAAATTTATATAATATTTATGATGAACAATATACACCATAAAATGGAAATATGGGTGTAATTATAAACTTTTCTCAAAGAATTTAGTTTTAGATGAGAAAAACAAAAAAAATTAGAATCCATTGAATCCAAATCCCATGAAAAATAGAAAATTATATATGTTTTACAATTCATGGAATTCATGAAATTAAGATAAAACCATACATGTATTAGTATATACCCCCAATAAAATATAAAACAAGTGGTGAATATAGCTTGTGTCTCAATGAAATAAATGAGACACAAGAAACCCTTACCTTTACTCTCGACGTCCATAAAAGTGACTTATCCTTATTTATTATAAAAATTAATATCTTCATGAATTATTTTTGATAGTTATTCATATCTATTAACTTTTATAATATTTACTTATAATCATACATTAAAATTTAATTACATATTTAATATTAATTTACATCATCGTGTGTTAGTAGTTTTTATTTCCCCACAGTTGTTTTGTAATGGTGATTTTGGACACTATTAATTAATAAAAATTACATCATTAAAATATGATTTAAGTTAATATAATATATTTTTTCATGAATATTAATAATTTTCTAATTTCCATGCATGATATTTTTTATGATTGGGGGAGATAAAATTGGTGATGATCTTGTTTTTAGTAAATTTACTGACACCAACAAGTTACATTAAAATGATAATTACTTCATTTTTGTCCTTAAATAATCACATTCATGAGATATAAAACCCATTAATATCATATATATCAATTAAATAAATTTTTAATGTAGTTACTAGAATAATGTGAAATTTGTGAGAGGAGTTGGGGTGAATTAATGATCCCTTTCTATGATGAATGATACACCAAGCAAAAACTGGGAGACATGTTATAGTTTCAATCCCCTAAAATATATATCTCAACCTCACCATGTATGATGTAATTATAAAGTGATAGAAAAAAATTATATTTATAAGGTTTTACACTAGTGTAAAAGCCTACTCATTTTCATGTTGGTTATAACCCCAATGTGGATGGTTCCCTATCATAAATAGGGTTACAAAGGCATATGAAGAAACTAGTTTATCCCGAGTAATAATTCATTTTGTTTAACATCATTCTATCACTTAGTGACTAACTCTTTTTTCATAGTTGGTTATACACCCCATCTTTTATTAATCTATCATCTTCCATTACAGTTGGTTATACCCCATGCCCTGAGCCTCATCAATATCTCATTATACCCCAACCACAAGACATTAATTCTTATTTTTTGTTAGTGTGTATAATGTTCGAATTTTCCATATGAAATTACTCAATAATAATGGTGGATCATTTATTCTTGTGTCCAACATATTAAAGATATTCAACAGGTCTCTAAAAAGTATACTTATCTTGAAACTTATTTCTCATGTTTGATTTTCCTAGATATGATAAATCCTCAACATTCAAGAATAATTCCATAAAATATTCCATAAAAACTACATTCAGTAATTATCTATTTAGTATGGTCAATAAAATTCTCCCAAATTCAAAGTTATTTTTATAATATTCTTCTGTCTAGTGAACCTTGGTCTGGTGCACTATGATGTTATACTCATTATTCGTCTTGTGATCCATCTATCCATTAATTTTATCAATTGAGTCTCTATCTAGAGATATTCTATATAATTCCACTCTTCTCCAACCAAGAATAATTATGATTTGGAGTTCCCATCATTCTCTTAGAAAAAGTTATTCAATTGCAGTGTCCAAAAAATGAAACAACTCAAAAAATTCCTTCACTCCATTATATTGTAATTTTCTATAAAAATATTAAGGATAAAATGTGGGATCCAATTTTAATTTCATACTCAACATAACATTCATTTTTTAACTTTAAAGGAATTCAAACATTGAATTTAGTATTCTTCATGAAATTTTCCTCAAATATTGGCACATTGATCTCTTCAAAATTTCATTAAATCTGTGTTAGCTTTATGGATATAGAAATAATAGATTAGCATCGTCATAATTAATTACATTGTAATTTTTTAAAGCTCAAAGAACATCCATTCGGTGTGTAAATATGAATTTATCTCTTTTTTATATTTCTTTATGTAAACTCCTATTTCTCCAAGTTTTTTTCCCATACACATTCTCCTTTCTCCATCTGGTGGACTCACAAATATATTCAACGTCATATAGATATTCTGAGTGTCTATCCAATGTGGTTCATATGGTGATCTTCCAAAACTAATTAATTGAATCCTTATGAATAGAATATTTATCTAAAAATATATGTATAATGGACTTTATAGATGCATTTCTGATGGACATAGAAGGTTTTTTTCTGATAGACTTTGTTGATGTCGATCCAATGAAAACTGTACCAATATTTCTGATAATATTTGTAAACATATGTTTGATGGACTTCAACATCATATTCCTAATGATCTATAGAATGTTCATCAGATTGAAGTGGATTCCTCAATCTTGTACAACTTCATATATTTATCTATTTGATTATACTTCACAGTTGTCTTTCTAGTGATAATCCGATAATTCCTTTGACTACTGGATGATACTTCACCACTTCATATCTGGATCATTTTATATACACATATCAAATATTATAAAATGGAATTTTCAAAACATAAACATTTGTAAAAACACAGATATAATCATGAATATCTTCATGCTTTTTTGGTAATTTTTAGATCAAAAAATTATCATCTTAATGAATAATGTTTCTATAAAATTCATAACAACACATCTCCATTACATATCCAAGAAGTTATCCAACAAAAAAATATTTATCTAATTAACCAAAATGAACCCAAATCATCTGGGGAGAAATATATAGAACCTACATTGTAATGCAGTGATGAAAAATAAATTATATCACTTCTTGGAAGTGATAGTCCCCACATACACATGAGTGATGCATTCTTTTTTAAATGAATGTAAATAAATGAATGTAAATAATAATTTATAATTCCAAAATCATATTTATTTTATGATTATAATATATATTGATTAAATGAATCATTATAACAATCCATGATAGAAAGAAATGAAAAAAATAATCCCTAACTTCATGATGGTGCAAGTGCAAAAGTACATAGGAGCGATGTTATAATTTTCCAATATATGGGAGGTATATAAGTTAGGATAATATTTTATACTTAAATAATCCTAGTTATGTAATAAAAATAATATATATCCATCACATAAATATTTATAACCATATTTGTGTGGGGGTTTATGGGTCCTGAAATCACAATAAAGAAGGGTGAGACAATTTCATTAATTTGGAAAAGGGTAGAAATGAAACTCGAAATAAGATAGAAGAAAATATTAAAAGGGAAGAAACCAAAAAGAAAGAACCCTTCTTGATCCACCTCTTCACATGGAATTCTTCTACACTATGAAACAACCACAAATAGAACTAGTTCATTGGAATGGATCGAGCCAACGACACCTGCAAAAAATAAAAAATCATTTTCGGGGAGAGGTGGGGATTTCCCACAAAAAAAAAGAATTATCCATGTGAACTAATACATTCATGGGGATTTGTGGTGATTTTTTCCCCACAAATGAAACACCCCCAAAAACTATGTATTTTTTGGGAGAGGAAGAATAGTAAGATCCCACAAATGAAACAAAGTCCTTTGTGGGGATTGGTGGGTATTTCCATGTTGTACAAGGATTACCCATGATGTCTATGTCCTTTGAGGGATCCCTAAAAACATGTATTATAGCCTATTGGGGATAACCAATGATTCCTGTTTCTGGAACCATAACTCTTCTATAAATAAGTCCCTAAGGGGAACCAAAAAAATTAGATTCACCAAGTGACATTGAATTGAGGAACTGATCTAATGAGAGAGAGAAAGGGACCAAAATAAATTGAGCTCCTTAATTACTATACATAGGTAATGCCCACTACATATTGTTAAGGGGGAAATAAAACATCTATTGGGGAATGAACCAAAACACCATATGCGAACAAAATAACATAATAGAAAAAATCAATGGCCCCACTAAAGATAGAACTCACAGATATAAATGGGTTATTTGGGTGGAACCCAATACCATGTAGAAAAATTGTATGTGGGAGGGAATAGTAACTATGTAGAAAAAAACTGTGTGGAAGGAAAAAGGCCCCAAGAATGTAAATTCTACACAGGTTAAACCCATGAGTCTGTACCATAATTGAATATGGATTGTTTCCTTTCCCTTATAGAAACATGATATTTCGAGGAAACCCCATCCCATATAATAAAATTCTATGTGGAATGGGGAATCCTCGGGCATTCTGCCCTCTGGCTCCAACCATTCTATTTCATCATGTCATCAGCCCCAATTTTGGTCCAACTCCCTACTAGTCTATTGGCATCAGGGAAACGCCCCTTCCAAGGAAATATAAAATCTCTGATAAAATCATCATGAATATCTTCATTCCCTTTTGGGTTTACATACCCATGGCCAATGAGGTCATGTGTGTAACATCCCTATTCCGGGTGCCACTCAATGGGTTCCCCAAACCCGTTTTTCCACGTGACCTCAAGTGCATTTCCACAAATTCTAGAGGCTGTACACTAGCAGCAAGGGCCTAGGTCTGATAGTGGGGAAACTATGCCCTCATTTGTCAAAGTGTAGCGCAGCGGAATACCAGATAAAACATACAACAACAACAACAACAGAAGCAAATAAACATACACAATTTTAAATGAACAACTACAGTAAAAAACAAACAGTTATATATATGTAATGTTGATGCAACATGCCTCAAGTTCTATGAAAATAGACAGAACTTGTTTCAAAGCAGTTCAATACAATATAGAGTATAACAAAAAAACAAAACAACTTGTACCATCGCGAGCCTAGGCCCAGTCCTTTGAACCCCTACTCCTTAGCAACAATCAAGTACCTGTATAAGGACCTTTTCTCTTAACAACACCTACAAAAATGTAATTTGTTTGGGCTGAAGACATGACCCAAACAGGGTGTGAGAAATAAATCCCAGTAGGCACCCACCAAAGGCCCATGCCCAACTGTGAGAAAATATGCAACAATAGTGAGCAGTATTAAAATGCAATAAAATAAGAAGTACTCAAAGAAACTAAATTTACCAGTTATATTTCAATTTTATTATTCATTTAATCATTCAATTTAAGATATCACCACAGTGAATATTCTAAGGAAAACAGCCAGTGTCCTCAGACGGGTAACCCTTACTCTCAACTAAAGAGAATCCAAACATAGGTATCTGCCCATAGGCATATCGAATATTGCCCATAGGAATACGAGGTGTCTCCCACAGGCACAGAATCAATTTCCCATAGGCACAAAAGAAGTTTCCCACAGGCTAAGTAGTACACTTCCCACAGGCTAATCACAACACTTCCCTCAGGCTAAACAAGTAACCGGCCATGCCAACATGTAACAAGAAATTAACATGCAATTAATCTCAAGGAAATTATATAATCATGGATATAAAGGCATACCCTCGGGTATCCTAGCCAAATGGATAAATAGAGGAATGCAACCACGGGGTGGTCCTGGATCCATGCATCGATCCCAAACAGCAGTTTACTATCACATTTAATTACCTATACAGTTCTAGGTATTTTAAACAGCCAAGGCCTCTTCCACATGACACCCCAACATGGGTTCATAGCTCAACAATTCACACAAACACACAATAGTTGGAAATTAAACTCCAAGCCACCTACCTTAAATACCCATGAATAGTATACGCGAATGTTGATCCCAGAAACTCCTATAGACAACATATATATGAGTTCAAAGACAACTCGTTCAAACGTAAATATCTTTCCCTCGAGAATGAATTGGTAATAATTGCTTATGGAGAGCGGAGGTATTACCTGTGCGGTTCCAACGAGATCTTCGGCGGAAGAATTCGATACCCGATGTGCGCTCGGTGGATCTCCAAAGCTCCAGCCTCCTCTCTTGCTCGAAAATGAACCCAAACGCCTCCTCTGCCAAATGATGAGGATAATTCCCATTTTAAGTGAAGAAACAAACTACATGGAATGTACTTACATGTACACGCCATGTACTTTTTCATTTAACAGTTCCTCTGTATGCACCGCCAAACTGTTCATCCATCGACATGAGTACACAGTGTGTATTCTTGACTACACAGCATGTACTATTGCCCAGTTGGAGGAATCTTCTACCGCCTTACTGTTTCCCCTGCTGACTGACTACACGGCATGTAAATACCACTACACGGTGTGTAGTCAATTTTTAAACCCTTCTTCACTAACATGGATACACACCCTGTGTACTCATCCCACACGGCCAAGGTACATAGCGTGTGGTCACAAAATTTAGGATTTTCCCTATTTTATTTATTGTCTCAAAAACACTTTATGAAAACAGAAAAGTAGAAACTCGTACCTCAAAATAAAGAACCATGTTCTTACAAAATTCCCCCCTTAAAGCAATTAATCTGCGAATTTTCCTTCCAATGGTGGTGAAGATATAGCCGTCAATAACTCCAGCCACTGAGCATGTATGTCAGTCTCCCGCTCTCAGGTTTCTTCATGCACTCATCCATGCTTCCATAGCACCCATATGAGAGGAATTGACCAACCATAGAGAACCTTTGTGCTCCTATCACCGATATGAATCAAATGCTCCTCAAAGGATGCATCTATCTCAAGCTCAACCTCCTCGGGCTAAAACACCTGAGACAGGTCTCAATGATAACGTCGCAACTGAGATACATGGAAGACGTTGTGCATGGCATGGTTTCTCTACGCCAACTGCAACCAATAGGCAACCGGCCCGACTATCTCCAGAATCTCAAACGGCCCCACATACCATGGTGAAAGTTTACCTTGTCTACTGATCTTCCTGTTCCGTAACCTCAGTGAAGCACGTAAGAAAACCTGATCCCCGAACACAAACTCCAAGGGTCATCTGTGGTGATCAGCATAAAATTTCTGACGAGACTGTGCGATAGCCCTCTGCTTCTAAATCAACTGGACCTGCTCATAAGTCTCCTGAATGAGATGTGGTCCCAGTAAATATGACTCACCTGCCTCTAACCAGCACAATGGTGATCTGCATGGCATACAATATAGATCCTCGTAAGGTGACATCATGATAGTTGCCTGAAAACTATTATTATAGGCAAACTAGACTATTGGTATATGATTCTCCCAAGAGACCCCAAAGTCTAGGATTCACGCACGGAACATGTCCTCAAGCACCTGTATCGTATGCTCTGACTGACCATCGGTCTGAGGGTGGTAAGCTGTGCTCAGATGAACCTATGTACCAAGTGCCCTTTCAAAACTCTTCCAGAAATGTGACATATAATGGGCTTCCCTATCTGAAACGATAGAATGAGGTACCCCATGAAGATGTACGACCTCTCGGAAATACAACTTCTTGAGCTCATTAACACCGAAGGGCTCCTTGATTGGAAAAAAGTGAGCTACCTTCGTGAGTCTATCCACAAAAATCCACATGGCATCATTGCCTCGAGGTGACCTCAGCAACCCAGTCACGAAGTCCATCGCGACATCATCCCATTTCCACTTTGGGATAGGTAACTTCTATAATAGTCCAGCTAGCCTCTATTGCTTCTCCTTCCCCTGATAACAGGTGGAACATCTCATAACAAAACTAGTTATCACTCTCTTCATACCTGGCTACTAGTACTGACGCCTCAAGTCATAGTACATCTTGGTAACTCTGGGATGAACTGCCCAGACTGAATCATGAAACTCCCGCATCAGCTCCTCGCGTATATCCCCTGAAACCCACACTCATCCATGGAAATGAAAAACATCATCATCACCTATCGTCCACCCACGATGAGGTTCCTTACTTGCCACCGACTCCCGTAGAACTAGGCCTTCTGAATCAGATAGTTGTCTTATCCTCACTCTATCTAGGAGGGTAGAGGTCACATATAAAGATGAAAGATAGTTCTTCCCATGACTGTCATGCAACTCCAGATGCATCTCATAGAATAAGGCCATCAGCCGCCATTCACCACTGGCCTCCTGAATTTCTTGTATCTGAATCTTCTGGCTCAGTGCATCAACTACTGCATTACCCTTACTAGGTGTAGAGGCAAGCTCAAAATCGAAGGACTGAAGGCATTCAACCCACCTTCGATGTCTCAGGTTCAAGTATTGCTGGGTAAAGATGTACGTGATATTTTTGTGGTTCGTGAACACCACAAAATGTTCTCCAAATAGATAATGTATCCAACAGCGCAACGCATGACCAACTACAGCCAACTCGCGATCATGTGTCGGGTAATTCCTCTCATGTGGCATCAACTGCCGTGACTCATATGCAACTACTCGATCTCCCTCCATCAACATAGCTCCTAGCCCAATACCTGATGCATCATATTAAACTATATATATCTTCCCCTACTCTGGGAGTATCAGGATCGGTGATGATGTCAACTTTCCCTTCAGCTCCTGGAAGGATGTCTCGCAAGCTTCTGACCAAACAAAATTCACACCCTTCTTAGCCAAACCCGTCAATGGTGCTGCTAAGCGGGTGAAATCCGGTATAAAGCGCCTATAGAAACTAGCCAACACCAAGAAACATCATATATCAAACACGTTCTTAGGCTGCTCAGAGGAAACTACTTCTCTCACCTTCTCTGGGTCTACTGCAACTCATGTCTCTAAAATTATATGACCCAGTAAGTGAATCAGGTCCATCCAAAAGTGGCACTTTGAGAGCTTAGAATATAGACGATGCCCTCTCAGTGTATTCAACACTATCTCAACATGGGTGGCATGTTCATGTCGAGTGTGGGAGTACACCAAGATATCATCCATGAATACAACCACAAAGGAATCCAGATAAGGATGGAACAGACGATTCATCAAAGCCATGAAAACTTCTGGTGCGTTCGTGAGTCTGAACGACATAACTGTATACTCATATAGACCATACTTGCTCTTGAATGCTGTGAGAGGTACATCAGATGGTCTAATGTGTAGCTGATGATATCCTGATCTCAAGTCAATATTCGAGAAGACTCGTGCTCCATGAAGTTGATCAAAAAAATCATCAATCCTAGGAAAGGGATGTCGGTTCTTAACCATAAACTGATTCATCTTCTGATAATCCACACAATGTCTGAGGGTACCATCCGCCTTCTTTGCAAAAAGGACCGGCGAACCCCAAGGAGAAGTACTGGGTCCGATGAAACCCTTTGCCTGTAACTCCTCTAACTATCTCTTGAGCTCCTACAACTCTAGTGTAGCCATCTTATAAGGAGGAATGGACACCGGTGCTACTCCTGGAACATGATCAATAGAAAAATACACCTCACGCTCCAGAGGAAGACCTGAAAAGTTGTCCAGGAAAACATCCCTAAAATGATCAACTACTGGAGTAAAATCTTTCTGACAAGTCCCCTGGTCGTCCAGATATAAGATCTCAATCTAGGCTATGATAACACCTAACCCATGATGCTCTGGTCCAGCTCGACTCTCCTAAACATCCCACTCGCCCTTGTATAGAAACTCTCTGCCCTCTTGTGATGTGAAACTCACCCTGCGATGGTAGCCGCCCACAAAGGCTCGAAAGTGAACCACCCAGTACATCCCAAGAATGGAATCATATCTCATCATCTCTAAGACATAGAGGTCCCAAATAAAGTGACACCCACAAAACTCAAGGGGAACTCCTTGCACTAACGCACACCAGCCGTACTAGTCCCCAACGAAGTGTCTAGCATCATAACAGTAGGAGAAGAAGAAACACATAGCCCTAGACTCTCCACAATGGGTATAGATATAAAGCTATGTGTAGCACCCATATCGAAAATTACTGAAGGTAAAACAAAAGCTAATAGAATAGTACCTCTAACTGTAGAAGGTTCGGGATCCTACTCTTACTGGGAATGTTGCACTACATATGTTTGACCAGTGCTGCAGCCCTGCAACAATGCCTGGCTACCCTGAGTTGTCATGCCCTGTTGCCTCTGAGATCATGGTGTCTTGCTACCACGGCCATGACCACCATCCCTTCCTGCACGCCCTAATGTATTCCAGTTCCCTGACTGGTAAGAAGCTATTGGTCCTGCTCCCTCATGCAGAGTCTGCACAGAACCCCTCTCACTAGCCACTGGTTGAAACGCCCTGCAAAAGCGCTGCAGATGACCCATCTTGCCACAAGATCGACACTCCACTAGGTCTCGTGGACACTGAGGTCTCTTATGGCCCTACTTACCAATCTGGTAGCACATGACCTAGCAACCAGAAACATTCTTCTAGCTATAACTACCACCCTGAGATATGTCTATATGTCCTTTCCTCTTACCAGAAGAAATAGTACTAGAAACTGGTACTGAAACGCCCTGGACCACACCACTAGCTTCCCGCAGGTTCCTCTCTGTAATCAGCGCCTGGTTCACAATAGCATGTACTGAAGGCAACCTGAAAACATTCACCAGTGCTCATATGTCATATCAAAAACCACCCTCAAAGTTTCTGGCTCTTAACGTCTCATCTCCCACCAGAATGGGTGAAAAACGCTGAAGCTCAGTGAAACCATCAGAATAATCCATCACTGACATAGCACCCTACTGCAGATTCATGAACTCTCAAGCTCGATATACTATCAGCGTCTTTGGGAAGAAGAAGTCATAGAAGGCTACCTAGAAATATTTCCATGCCATGTATTTGTGATGCTCTGACTAGGTGGTAACATCCCACCACCTCTTGGCGGAATCAGGCAACATATAAGTTTTGAGCGTGACCCTCCACACTGGAGGTGTCTCTAGGTGCTCGAAAATTGTCTACATAGACCTTAGACAAGACTCCGCATCATGTGGTCTTCTATCCCCTGAAAACATAGGCGGATGCTGCTGCTGGAATATACGAGTCAGCTCGGTCGTAGATATGGTAGCCGGTGGTGCTCCCTGAACGGTCTGCATGAACTGCATAAAGCCTTCATGGAACTACACCTCAGCGCCTATGTTTGGTATTACGGATGGCGCCACATCTGGCTCTAGTGGAGGATTAACTGGTATAACATGTCCTACAATTACTAGAGTATACTCGTTACCGCTCTCTTGGCGAACAATACAAGAACGTCTCGGCGGCATGACACTACAAGGTCAATCACACACTTTAGATGATGATTATCATAGTCTGAAAACAAAGTAATCAAAAGGGGAACATGAGGAAGAAGGAATTTGAGATTGTATAACAAGACTAAACGGCGTTTTTAATGACTACATGGCATGTACCTGACTTATCTTCCCCTTTTCGGGTCCTTCTACAAGGCCAAACCACACAGCTCCCGTTAAACAAAACTACATGGCGTGTATATAATCTACACAGTGTGTATGGTGTAATTTTCCAACTGCCTGTGTCATTTGTGACTCGGCCAACTACTCGGCTTGATATTACACGGCGTGTTACACCCGCACACAGCATGTACACTACCCCTTTTCCTAGCCATACAGCTAAGTCCACACGGTCTGTCCTCGGACAAGACTACACGGCGTTTCCCACAGGTACACGGTGTGTCCTAGACGAGCTTCACCGACCAGTTTTGCTAGTTACACAGCCGGATACACGACTCCAACTACACGGCGTGTTCCATATACAAATGGCATATAAATGAAAGGATTACACTGACGCATGTTGTTAGTTACAGGGCTGGATCCCAGGTCAGACTACACAGTCTGTTCCATAAAAGACACAACATGTATGTTCTATGGTCTCCTCCGTCCGTGTTGTTAGTTACACGGGTGGACTCCGGGTCAACACTACACGGTGTGTACATCCAGTACATGGAATGTTCTCCCCAAGAATTTCCCTTCCCCATGTCCCTATCCACATGGTCTATGAAACAAGAAGAAACTACACGTCATATACTTAGGGTACATGGCGTGTACTCGAAATGTTTTATTTTCTTCCCAAACAGAAGAACATACATGGTGTGTTTAAGGTACTACATGGCTTTTATACTGGGTTTCCATACAGTATGCCTCAGAAACCTCCCCGGAACCAGAAAAATACTGAAAAACAACACCTAAGTTCCAAATTCCGCTACGTGAGGGCCCATACTCCCCGTGAATCAACGTTTGGCATCTTATATGTGTTATAATCAGATAAACAGCCAATGATCCACAAAATTTGGTCAATGAGGGTCCATACTCCCCAAAAACCAAAGTTCAGCGTCCATTATATAAACAGACTCACACAATAATACCCTATCATATTGCAGGTATCTATCAAAGTAGTTATCACAACCGCATGATTTTACTAGCACAACATCTATCACCATAACATGCAATTTTTAATGCACCTACATGGCATGGAAACTATGCATGACATGTGATTTCTAGCATGTGACTAAATAATGTATGAGATGGAAAACCCTCATCTCATCAGTTTGAAACTAGATAGAACCCATGAATAAAATATAAATAGCACAATCACAAGTGCGTCACCCCTCGTTGAAAATCAGTTCAATTGTACAATTGCAAAATGAGAAAAATTACAACATGAGGTAAATTAGATATTCCCTATATACGGGTTAGCTACACCCATGCACAACATTTTACCAACTATTTTTCTCTTCCTATCCCTGACTAAGGCTCCAAATAGTAAGTCAAAGAAAAGAACTCCTTTGATAACACTTTGTAACGTCCCGGTTCTGGGTGACACTCATTGGGTGCCCCGAACCCGGTTCACCACGTGACCTCAAGCACATTTCCCCAAACACCAGAGGCTTCCGACTAGAAGCGAGGGCCCAGGTCTGATAGTGGGGAAACTATTTCCTCATTTGTCAAAGTGTAGCGTAGTAGAATACCAAATAAAATATACAACAACAATAGAGAAATAAAATAAACGTACACAATTTTAAATGAACAACTGTAGTAAAAACAACCAACATTCATATATATGTAATGTTGATGCAACATGCCTCAAGTTATAAGAAAATAGCTAGAATATGTTACAAAGCAGTTCAATACGATACATAGTACAATAAAACAAAACAAAACAGTTGGTAGCATCGCGAGCCTAGGCCAGGTCCCATGCTCCTGTACTCCTTAGCATCAATCAAGTACCTGTATAAGGACCCTTTCCCTTATCCACACCTGTAGAAATGTAATCTGTTTGGCCCGAAGACATGACCCAAACAGGGTGTGGGAAATAAATCCCAGTAGGCACCCACCAAAGGCTCGTTCCCAACTATGTGAAAATATGCAACAACAATGTGTAGTAGTAAAATTCATTAAACTAAGCAGTACTCAAAGTAACTAATGTTACCCGTTTTATTTCAATTTTATTATTCATTTAATCATTCAATTTAAGATATCACCACAATGAATATTCTAAGGAAAACAGCTAGTGTCCTCAGACTGGTAACCCTTACACTCAGGTAAAGAGAATCCAAACACAGGAATCTTCTCACGGGCATATAGAATATTGCCCACAGGCATACGAGGTGTCGCCCATAGACACAGAATCAATTGCCCACAAGCACGGAAGAAGTTGCCCACAGGCTAAGTAGTACACTACCCACATGCTAATCACAACACTGCCCTCAGGATAAACAAGTAACTGGCCATGCCAACATGTAACAAGAAATAAACATGCAATTCCTCTCAAGGAAATTCTATAATCATGGTTATAAAGGCATACCCTCGGGTATCCTGGCCAAATGGCTAAATAGAGGAACACACCCCTGGTGTGGTCCTAGATCCAAGGATCGATCTCGTACATCAGTTTACTATCATATTTAATTACCTATACAAATCAAGGTATTTTAAATATCCAAGGCCTCAGCCACACGACACCCCAACATGGTTTCGTAGCTCAACAATTCACACAAAGCACAACAATTGGAAATTAAACACCAAGACACCTAACTTAAACACCCTCGAACGGTATACGCGAACGCTGATTCTAGAAACGCCCAAAGACGATGTAGATCTGGGTTAGAAGAAAACCTGTTCAGATGTAAATAACATTCCCTCGGGAAGAATTGGTAAGAATGGCTTAAGGAGAGCGGAGGGATTACTTCTGCGGTTCCAACGAGATCGTCGGCGGAATAATCTGATTCCCGATGTGCACTCGGTGGATCTCCAAAGCTCTGGCCTCTTCTCTTGCTCCAAAACAAACCCAAACGCCTCCTCTACCAAATGAGGATGCTTCTACCTATTTTAAATGACAAAAACAAACAACACTACATGTACTTCCAAGTACACGACATGTTCTTTTTCATTTAACTATTCCTCTGGCGGCACCGCAAAACTGTTCATCCGTCGACATCAGTACACAGTGTGTATTCTTGACTACATGGCGTGTACTGTCTTTCAGCTGGTGGCGGCTTCTACCGCCTTACTGTTTCCCCTACCGACTGACTACACGGCGTGTAAATACCACTACATGGCATGTAGTCGGTTTTTACACCCTTCATCGCCAACATGGCTACACACCCTGTGTACTCATCCTACACGGCCAAGGTACATGGCGTGTGGAATAGTACACGACATGTAGTCACAAAATTTAGGAATTTTCCCCATTTTCTTTATTTCCTCAAAAACACTTAAGGAAAAGAGAGAAGAAGAAACCCATACCTCAAAATTTGAACTGAGTTCTTTGAATGTGGGTAATCTCTGTTGAATGGAAGACATTGGGAATGTCCACATGTTTACATTCCTGTGGTAACATGGGTTTCGACCTTCAGATACTAACGTAAACCTCCTTGTTTTGGGAACTGAGAGGAACCACTAACATTTCCCATCAATGAGGGATAGTGATGAACATTCCCATTTTTCCCAAAACTAATTTTGGAAAACACATCCAAAGATAATCCCCTAACCTCTCTTGTAGTAGGAATAATTTTTTCTCCTATTTTACTCTACCTAGTGTGTAGATGGATTGATAACCAAATGTGACTATCCTGGATGATTATCCACAGAACGTGGCTAATATTAATTGTTAATATCTTAATATTCATGTGTTAAAAATTCCATAAACATCATTTTTAGTGCATTATAGAAATTGAACATCATTTCTCATATTAAGCGAAGTTCATGTTTAAAATGAAAATATAGGCCCAACAAATCATCTATTTGTGGATAAAATTATATTAATTTTTCAAATTTGATATTTTGGTATATGATTTATCACTTTATTTGGAATATTTTATCTTTTATGATTAATGGATTAATCCCAAGAGATAATGGATATTTTTCAGCATGAATGCATAAATTTTCTCGACAAATCATAATTCTCCTAAGGCCCGTAAAACAAAAGTGGGGCCCACAAACCAGGACCAATGAACCTAAAATATATACAATAGAAAGATAAAGAATAGTAATTATTTAATTAAATTGTTTCTAGAGCTAATTGTGATTTTCTCATATAGATAAAGGATAGTAATGTTAACATTTAAATGGTAGGACTGATATGAACACCCATAAATGATTCCCACCATTTCAGGCATAAATTCCAAATGGATGAACCAAATGAATTGAAATATGGAAATTTGATAGAGGAAACTTGGATGGAGATATTTTTCTTCTATGAATCCATATGGTTTGGCCATCTTTAATGTCAAATTCGAACGTCCAAAAGGAGGATGAATCCAGAAAATTTCTGGGTCAACTTCAAAACGTCCAATTCCCTTGATTTTCTCACCCTCCTTTTTGACTCTCTAAATTGATGGGGATAGAATTGATTATTGTGGGGTTTATATAAGGCTCATAATATTTCTATATAAGAATATATTGGTGAAGGTAATTGTCATCCATGTTTTTCTTTCATCAATTGTATTTCTATCAATTGTAATTTCCCGTTTTCATTTTGTAATCGCATTGTCAATTTTTCCTATGTATGTTTTTCTATAATTTTAGTTTCTTAATAAAATTCATTTTTATTCATCACTTTTTCATTTAATTGTTTACCCACATTGACACTATTTAATCAAGGTGTGAATTTATTCATACAAGAACCTGTGAATTCAATCACACAATAGTTGAGTGTTCATTATTTTATTATTTTTTCTTCTTCTTCGATTCAGCCCCCATAAGTATACATCCCGCTTCCATTGGTATAATAACATCAATAGTGGGATAAACACTTAAGGGTTGATCCAATGGAGTTGCAAGGACAAGTATTTAATGTTATTTTATGGACTTAATATTTAAATTTTTTCTTTGTTTTAAGATTTCCAATTGATGAGTTCAATTCTTTTTCATCTTTTCCAACCTCAATGATGACACATTTTGAGTGCTAGTAAGATCAATTTCCTTTTAGTTCTCAATAAATTGATCCTCAAAGTGAATTGGTGATTGGCTTTGAATTGTGTTTGGATTAATTTTGTGAATGATTTGGGAGAATTATCTCGTTGTTTGGATACATATTTAATTAATGACATGAAATTTTATTTGAAAAAAAATTCGACCAATCCACCCCAAGTGAAACCCCACGGTTAACCCACCATCAATAATTGTTTAGTTCAAATAATTTTCTGTTTATTATTTAAATTATATCATTATTTATCCAATTAAAATCTTTCCCAAAGTTGGCCACTTCATAGCCAATACATCAAAAAATATGAGTGTCTTAAGGTTTCTTCATTGGTCCCTCTGGATTCAATATCTACTTGTACATCAATGGATGCTTTTACAGGTATGGTAAATTTGGGTGAAAAAAAATTTTGAAGTCGTTTCTGGGGACCCAAGTAAGTATCTTTGAATCTAACCATTTTTTCCCTCCCAAAATTCATTTTTCTCACTCCAATTTTTCATTTCTTTTCACTTTTCTTCACACTAAATGAAAATTTATGTCTAATAAAATTGATTATCACCAAAATTACCACATCATAATCTTAGACTAGAATCAAATGAGAAAACAATATTGGGAATCTTCTCACATAGAAACTTTAATTGATCAAACATTTGATGAATACCCCACACCTAATGATATGTACAATCTTTGGTATGATGAACATTTCAAGGATAAATTTTTGGCCCTTTCAGTGATAGTAAATGAGATCATTCATAATGAAGTCAAAAATGTCTGAACTATTATCCATACCAAGCCTAAATAATTTCTCCAAAATTTTAGTTAACAAATCGATAAAATTAATTTTGATGTTTCATCATTGAGATTAGAAATACCAAGCATTGAGTCTTCTGAAGAACCCATCCCCACTCAGGATGTCCTTTCTTTATCACTGATAAAATAATATTTCATCCCATAAACCACTCATAAATTATAAAATGAACAAACCCTTGGATATGGGATAACTGAAGAAGAAAAATTAATTGTAGAAGGGTCATTAAATCTAGAGGAAATTAAGTTTTTGGGCTCAAAAGAGGAAATTTTGATATCATGGATTGAGTTTCCTGATATAAATCCATTGATAAATTTTCTGAAGTACTAAAAATTGAACCATTATTAGAGATCACAAACAATGAGTCCATACCCATTCCTGATATTCAACTGGATATTTTGGGGATGTATCATATTTTCAAAAGGAACCAATTATTTTAAATACTTTTTGAAAATAAACAAATTTTCATTCAATTTTTCATTCTTATTTGGGAAAATTCAATCAAACTGAACTCAAAGGTATGATACTTCCTTCCCCACTAAAGAATACCCACATTTATGATAACTGAGACCATTAAATTATCATCCATTTTAATAAATAATCACACAAAGGAGTAATGACCCTTGAAATATTAGTAAAGACTACATAACAAATTGGATCAGCCATTATAGAAAATCCATTGATTTTAAAATTCTTATTGAACATGGTTTTTCAATTTAATCAAATTCTAAAATAAGAATCAATATCAATAAAGTTTATGTGGAAAATAATGGGGTCCTAAAAATGTTGAAAATTGGAATTGAATAATTTGGGGTGTCATGTCGAGCTAAGAACTTTAAATTAAGAGGTTTTCAGGTGGCAACCCAGATTCTTAATTTTTAATTTTATTTTTTGTTTATTGAGTTTTTTATAGGAACCCCTTGGGGTTTCTAATGTGATCTAATGTCTCTTATGTTTATGATTTAGTTGTTGATTCATTTTAGTATTTTAAAATAAAACCTATTCCACCCAGAGTTCGAACCCAACCTTCAATCACCCCTAAAGAGTCTACAAGTTATGTGATGCCAAGTTGATCAATTTCATTTTTATGGGTCATCAACATTAAACTAGGTGATTTTGTTCCATGAATACATTTAAAATCACTTCTCCCCCTCTTTCATCCTGATTCTAATCTCTCACTTCTCTTATCTTTTAAAACTAAGGGAAGTTTCATTCTTAGTTGAGGGGGAGTGAACATATAGGATTTCAAAACAAATTGTGATAAAAAATTCAATTCATTATCTTTTAATGCATTATTTTATATTTTCAAACATTAAAACCAATTTTGAAATGATTTTGTATGCCATTATTATGACTTGAATGTATTTTTATTTTCTTGAGCATTGTTATTAGAAAAGGGTGGTTGTCCTATGTGATTTTACAATTTTTAAATTTTCATCCTCTTAATCAAAATTTCACAATGTCTGTCCATTTGATCTTGGGTGTAATTTTTAGTTCATGGGTCCCTTTCATCAAAGCCTAGGGTTCTGGGCCACTATTATTTTAATTTGAGAATCCAAAAAATTAAATAATAATGACCACATAGAGAAATGTTTTGTCCAAATGTGTGGCATATGGAACTAGGGGATTGTGACTCCATAGTTGTCTTGCCCAGAGTTAGTATTTATATATCTATTATAGAGCATGGAATTGAAAATATGTGTGGCATCCAATACATGGGAATCGTGACTCCATAGTTGTCTGGCCTAGAGTTAGTCTTTTCTTATCTATTGTGGTTTAAAAAAATAAACAAAAAATAAAATCAAAAAAATCAAAAAAAAAACAAAAATATTATATACTCATCTTAATTTTTTATGTCTCTCCCACCCAATGCTTTTATTTTTTCCCCTGGAAATGAAAAATGGGCCCTATGTATTTTGTGATCCACAACACATCATCATGCTTAATTGAAATTGGATGTAATGTGATGATGAATTTTTACAAAGCAATGGGAATAGGCTTGGGATATGCTTGTGTACCTATATTATGTGAAATAATTTTGAATGGTTTCATGATTGTTGGTAATGGTGTTTTTTTGAGAAATATTTATTAAAATGTTTTTGAAAAATGGATTTCAATATCATATCATTAAGATTATTTTTTCTCGAGACTAGAAAAAATCTTATTCGAGGGTGTGATTAGCAACTAAAAATGGATAATATTAATTGTTAATATCTTAATATTTATGTATTCCAATGTCCATAAACATTATTTTTATTTCATTATTGATATTTTAATTCATTTCTCATCTTAAGTGTAATTCATGTTTAAATGAAAATATGGGCCCAATCAATCAACAATTTGAGGAGAAAATTATATTAATTTTTGGAATTTTATATTTTGGTATATTATTTATAACTTTTTTTTGAACATTTTATCTTATATGATCGATGGATTAATCCCAAGAGACGATGGATATTTTTCAGCATTAATGAAGAATGTTTCTAGACAAAGTATAATAGGTCTATGGCTCGTTAATCAAAAGTGGGGCACACAATCCAAGACCAATGAGGCTCAAATTTTTACTATATAAAGATAAAAATATTAGGATCATTTAATTAAATTGTGTCCCTAGCTAATTTTGATTTTTTTCATGGAGAAAAATGGATTTGAATTAACATTTAATTGGTGGGACTGATATAAATGCCCATTAATGAGTCCCACCATTTCGGGCATAACAACCAAATGTATGAACCAAATGACTTAAAATTTGGATATATTATAGAGGAAAATTGGAAAAATATATTTGTCTTCTATGAATCCTAATGATTCTACCATCTTTAATGTCAAATTTGAATGTCCAAAAGGAGGATGAATATGGAAAATTTTCTAGGTTGTCTTCAAAATGTCATATTCCCTTGATTTTCTCACCCTTTTTTGGACTCTCTAAATTAATGGGGATGGAATTTATTGTTTTGGGTGCCTATGAGGCTCATAATATTCCTATATAATGAGCTGATGGTGAAGGGAATTATCATTCAATTTTTTTTCATCCATTGTATTTCATTCAATTGTAATTTCCCGTTTTCATTTTGTAATTTCTTTTTCAATTTTTCCTATGTAAGTTTTTATATAATTTTATTTTATTAGTGAATTCATTCTTATTCTTCACTTTTTATTTTCATTTTTTACACACATTGAAACCATTGAATAAAGTTGTGAATTTATTCATACCAGCACTTGTGAATTCAATCACACAATGGTGGAGTGTTTGTTCATTTATTATTTTTACTTCTTCATCAATTACTCCCCCATTATTCTACATCCTACTTCCATTGGTATAATAGCATCAATGGAGGGCTAACCTCTTAAGGGTTGATCCAAGTGAGTAGAAAGGACATGGATTGAATGTTATTTTATATACTTAATATTTAAATATTTTCATTATATTAGGATTTCCTTTTAATGAGATACATTCTTTTTCATCTTCTCCAACCTTAATAATGACACAATTTGAGTGCTAGTACGATCTATTTCCTTTGAGTGCTCATTAAATTGATCCTAAAAGTGAATTTTTGATTGTACTTCAATTGTGTATGGTTTAAATTAGTGAATGATTTGGGAGAATTATCTTGTTTTTTGGATACGTCTTTAATTAATGACAAGAAATTTTATTTGAAAAGAAATTCGTCTAATACACCCCAAGTGAAAACCTAAGATCAACGCACCCTCAATAACTGTTTAGTTCACATAATTTTTTTTGTTTTTTATTTAAATTATATCAATTGTTCTCCAATTAAAATCTACCCCAAAGTTGGCCACTTCATAGCCAAACCATCAACAAATCTGAGTGTATCAAGTTTTCTTCTTCGGTGCCTATGGATTCGATCCCTAATTGTACTTCAATGTCCACTTTTACCAGTAGGGTAAATTTGGGTGCAACCAATGGATTTTAAAATAAGATACGAAATCAGCACACTCAAATCTCAATTTCTCTCCCTTCGATATCCAACACCATCCATCAGTATATATGGTGAGATCGTGTGATCACTAGATCTATTACTTACACTTTATTCTCACACCGAATATGAATCATGTTGTCTTAGAGGTTATTGTTGATTATGACATTCAAATTATACCGAATATAAAATGATAATATTATATAGTATAAGTCTAGAATCCATACTTCAGCCTTCAAAGGGTCTTGTTCCCAATGAAGAGGCCCCAAATGGTAAAATTTAATGCATGATCCCCAATAATGCCCCCATTAAAATGGGTTACATCCATGAGTAAGCCGTAAATATTATGAACTATGTGTTATTTGATTCCAAACATAATGGGATGCATAAAAAGCATCCCTACTGTCCAAACCCAACACCCAAATCAAACCTAATGTTATCTGGGCCAAATTAACAGTAAGGTCATATCTACCAAGGCAACTACATATCTTCTAGGACCCTTTGGATACCTCAACATAACTCTTATACTATCCTTGGCTAGGAATAAATTGCATGGACCTTCTTACTCCATGATGTTAAACTACATGGTTTGGTACTTTTCACGCGATGTTAACAGGTGATGTGTCTAGAAGAGAGACATTGAACTATGTTGGTTCTGATTTCACTTACGAGGATATGTAGGAAGCACATTTCATGGGTTTGATCACAACATAGAAACAACTTTCATCCCCCTATGATGATGGAAAACTCCATAGTTTTCCATCTCGAGAATTTAAACCAGCATCATCTAAATAGATAACCGAAGGATATCTAATTTATCCACCAAAGAGTAACATTGATGGAGAACCTCATATATATATATATATATATATATTGATTGAGAACCTAGGATATACATATATGATGCAGAACCCATGAATAATCATGATCAATCATTACCTTGGGGTTGTCCATATTCAAGTACATGGTAAGGGACCAAGGATTCATGAACATATCTTAAAACTATAATACACTCGCAAAATAAGAAATAGTTTCCCCCAAAAAGGTGTTATGGTCTTGACTTCCCATCCTTTTGACCAATGTGAGTTTTTATTATTCATTGGTAGTGTTACCCAATGAGTGCCAACCATTGGAATATAGTTCCATGATTCATGGATATAAGATCCATTGGTCTTTTTCAAATCCATGAACAAAACCCATTGGAGACCATTCGATGAGCTTATACCCAAATTTTTTTAACAACATTTAACCCTTGTTATCAAAACCTAGGGCCACATACACATCATTAAGGGAAATGAAATTGTGATTCTGATGTGAATGACACAATTGTGTCACCTATTCCAAAAGATAAAAAGTATACATCTCCCAGTCATCATTTGAACCTTTTATTACTATCCTAGGAGAACTCTTTGGGTCAAAACAAAATAGTGAACCTGGCATGAATCCTTAACCAATGTAGTTGAATTAACTCAATTTAGCCCCCTTTTACATCCAAAATGAAATAGGGCAAATAAATATCTTCAATTACACCGGATTTTAGGAGATTATACATTAATGGGGTTCTGTTGTCTATACCTGTCACATATACTCTAGGAATTTTTTAGAGCTTCCATCAATCCAATGGAATCCAAGATGTTCTCACAAGCATGAATACCAGCCAATAAACAAGCCAGGTCCTCCATAATGTATAGGAATCTATAACCCACCCAACATCTTTAGTTATGGGTATCAAAAGCACTAGTTCAATAATACCACTAGAAATGTACTCATCCTACTTTTGAGGTAGCTATACATGTCCTCTTATCAATGAATCCCTTCTAGTCATCCACCCAGTGATGGTCGATGGCCCAGAACAATGTGGATCCACTCACCGTCGACAGTAGTTTCATGGGCCTATACATGGAATTCATTACTGAGTACCTACTTTATCATAGAGATTCTGATGAATTCTTAACCAATTTATTCATCCTTGAATCATGGATGTATATCTCAAGGGACCCTCGTGTAGGTCGTCACCAGATATGTCATGTAGAGTTGCATCCTAATTATGAAGAGGACACTTCTCCACATGCCCTATTAATATCAAGTAGAATAATGTTACAATGTTGGTCCACAAATGATGGATATCATATAATCCAGAATATGACACCATTATCATTCATACTAATAAATTCCTCTATTCAAATATGGTGGAAACCCACTACCAGAGGTATATTTGTGCTCACTCTAATGAAGACCATCAATCAAATGTGACAGTAAGCTATAGGAAAATGTATATACCTATTTGGAACTACAATCCTTCTATTTAAATACAATGGAATATGAAAATATTAAAATATATGCTCACAAATACAACTCCCGGCAGTCAATTACAAAAGCAATCAACTGGAAGATGTATATTCCTACTATATCTCACTAAACCTATCACGAAAATAGGGTAGAAAATTATCACAAATTACATATCCCTGTAAATTTAAATGAATCCCTCCTATCAAATATGATAGAAATATACCAGATGATTTATATTCCTGCTACCTGTTATAAAACAATTCATTATAATAGGGTGGAAAACAACTACGAGTGGAGAAAAAAACATCCTGAGGCATATGAAGTCCATTAGTCAAATACGATGGAAACCCATGGGCAAATGAAAATACCTGCATGAAAATGTGAATCACACCAATAAAATATGGTGGAAACCAAATACATGAAGATTTAATTTCCTACATATGCATATCACTCCCCTCATATAAATACAATGGAAACTAAGTAGTATATGAATGTTCTTTTTCATTCATATAAAACATATTAGAGAATTACAGTAGAAACCAGAGAAAATAGTTGGTGTATACCAGCTATAAATCAGGTCCAGATTCATACCTATGACCTTATATAAATGAACATCATGTACGCATTGAAAGGAAAATGAGGACAAGAGCAGGAACATGTTCCCACTCTTAAATCAAAATGGTAATATATTCACGTTATAGCCAAATACATCTTTCAAAACATCCTAATATTGATGGAAAATCAGACATAAATTACTAACCACATCCTACATACTTGTTTCCAAAATTTAATCACATCCACAGTGATAGTAAGAAGTTTGGCCAACAACCATGTCTTTCCAAGTTGGGTGACTCATCCAAAAAATGGGGTGGTCGCATTGACTAGGGGGGCATCATTCCACTTTGGTGGATGCTCTCTGGTAGGCATATATCCCTACCAATACATAGTTAACTCATAGGAATACCCTAACCACACCAAGAAATCCACTCAAATAGACCCATATAGATGAATGTCACCACCTATAGAAAGCGGCACTAGTTTCCCACAAGAGAGTGCCCAAAAAATCACCCCAAAGGTAGCTAGAAAATAAACATCATGTTCATTACCCTTTATAGAAATATGGTTTTCTTGATATCATAAAACACATATAAATCATGTCTCATATTTCTTATAATATTTTACCAAATTTCTGAATTATTAGATGAAATTGAGATTGTCCTCCCCACAATATGGTTACCAACAGATCTAGAGCCTCCCTGTAGCATCGATCATAAAGGCTGCCTTTGTGGATGCGAAATGATTTATCATGAAAGATTATATCTTGATGTGTGTCATTTTATCCCTCCTCATGTATATAATATCAAAATAAAAAATGATTCCCCTTTCTATCCTCCACCCTCGTTGTCCCTCCAAGGATTATGCTGCATAGATTCTCACTATAGGGAGACATCAAGCTATTATGGTAGTACTCTACATGATTGAACTCACTGTGAAGGTCCTCCCCATGATGAAAAAAATTGAAATAAGTTTTTTCTCTTGATTTTTTCTACCCTAATAGTTCTCCTCTCGGTAAATGCTATCGAAATACTCCCTACAGCTATAAATAAAGCTCTGATGGTAGTCCTCCCGATGATGGCACCATCTATGAAGGTCCTCTCTACAGTCAAATTTCATTTCAATAAAATATCCTCATCATTATAAGTCAATAACATTAAATACCTCATATATTCATGTTATTTGAATATGGTTCAAAACATGCTTGAAACTCTATCAATGAGAACTGACATCCTTTCTTAACCCCGAATATGACATGTTCCAATTCTCATCTTCTGATCCACCCCTAGACCATTCACATATCAACGAGACCCATATTAGTACTGTTACTTGACACCAGATCATCGAGAATCATTAAAGTTGGGAATATCATGTATAAGAGTCCCTATGGGAAGAATGAAAATATATGTTTCTTCTGACATGATAAATGGACAAAGATGATGTACTAGATATGTTTTGTCCCACATATGCTTCTTAGTTCATCATACTAATGAATGTGTCATAAAAACCATACATAAAATTCATCTCAATCTATAGAAAACTATTCTTCATGTAATGAATCATTATTTCCATTTAAAGGGAACGAAGGACATGTCAAACTATTGGGGGAGACACCCAGTCAAATTGACTTGTATAACCTTCCTTCTGTACAACAACCACAATCATACATGCAGTATAAAGATCTCTAACATTCTTCCATCAATTAACTATAGAAGTTGCATCATCTAATAATCAATTCTCTAACTGTTTTTCATATTCAAGGATGGGGAGAAAATGAAGCTTTAAATCTCAGCTCACTCCCCGATCAAAAAAACCGATTGGAAATGGAATCCAAAAATGTCATTATCTCATGGATGCAATTGAGTTAAATATCTTGTTAGCCAAGGTGACATGTTCAAAAATAACCGTACATGAGTAAGTCTCAAAACTGTTAGGCATAGTCAGATCAAGCTGGCAAAAAATAATTGATCCTAGAAACTGAGAACATTCAGTATGATTCTCACGTAAGGGAATCCAATCATCAAGAACACCTATTGAACACTAAAATAAAAATTTCATGTGAATACTTGACACCATATCTAGATAACACAAGAATGTGAATTCCCAATATTAAGGTAATTTCAATAGTCGTGTAAATAAAAGTAGTGTTGGATTAGACCTATCTGCGGGGATGGAGGAACTTTTAATAATATATTCTCTTGTAAGTCCAAAAAACATAGGGCAGAGTATAGAAACAATAGAGCATGACCTATCACAGACTGTATGGATGTGCGATTTTTTACCTCAACCACCCCTCAATAGAAATCTATCTATTCTTCATTAGGGATAATGAAATATAAAGATGTCTTCTAATACAATCTGTCTCGTGACCCATCCCACTATAAGGGAGGGAATGCAAAGGACATACAAGGATTCCCTCTGAGATACTCTTAAAAAAGAAACCCAAAGTGGATTACGGATTATAAGGATGATATCCAATAAAAGGCCCAAGAAATTATTCTATCATTTGGAAACTAATATACCTCCCACAATGTTTTATGCATCATTGAACATCGTGGAAATTAATCAAATATACCACAGAAAAACTGATACAAATGCAGTAGAATAAGAATGAGATTGTTCCATCGAGATTCTGATCCACACTATGAATTTTGGTGTTCTCCCCCAGAACTAGACAGTCTCCCATAATCTATCTACTCCTTCAACCAACACCATAATACCTCTTCAATGAACCTCTAATTGGGAGAAGAATAAAAAATGGTCACATATGACCCACTACCTCATCTAAATTAAATGTGCTCCCAATGATCAAAGAGGGATTTGCCTTGTGGGAAGACAAAATAAAATAATTAAGGAGAATCAATACTAAGTTTCTTAAAGGTTTCCATCATATCGAATATTCCCCTATGATGAACTGCAATGTATACTTCATGCAGGTATAACTTGGTAATAGGGGTTTCTCCCAGAAATTGAATAAGGCTAGGACATCTACCTAAAAATGGTGCTTGGACCACCATTGTACCAAGACACGATTATGGATGGATAGCATGATTTCCCTCCACTAAGGATTCATCTGGAATAGGTTCATTTGAATCCTATGATGAATTCCTCAGATGGATATCCACCCCAAGTTTCGGTAGATCAATCACATCAAATAATGCCCCTCGCTACACCTATCCAAGCTCTTGTTCAATAGAACATGCATAAATTGGATTATCAACACCATAAAATCATTAATAGATCCGTTGGAAGCCATGGAAGAGTGGAATGCATCAGTATTTACAAAACAAAAACCTTACCTCAATTGGGTGAGAGAAACCCCACTTCCCAATTTTTTTTTCAGTCCAACATTTCCAATATCTAATGGTTCAGGTAACTTGAAAAAATATGTGTAACACTATTTTTATTATTTTGATCTTATGATGAGAATCCTAGAGTAATAATGAGCATTTAAAATCAAATTATTTTTGGAAATCCTATAAGGTTCATCCCTTGTATGGTACAACATACTTCTATTTCAGTTGATAATTATGTTGGATGATCTCTACTGACGATTCCTCCTCTAGTTTAGCTCAATGCTTCCATGGAATAGAATTAGTGACCTCATGAACAAAAAAATAGAAGATTAATAGATTCTCAGAAATCATTTTCATTTGGAAAGGGATGACATACTCTTTCAATCGGCCACTCCACTAGGATGGGATGCTTATTGTGGCATCGATAACCTCTCTGACGAGGTGTGTACACCACAAATTCTAGAGAAATATATATGCGGGTTCTAAGATATCTTCTAAATTTCCTAAATAATGGAATCATCTATAAAAAATTCCTATATCATGACCATGGTAGCTCTTCTGGTGATGGGAAAAAGAGAGCGAATAGTTTAAGTGTATGTCCTCATGCTTAATCCATCCAATGTACCTACTCTAGCTCTATGGCCTACACCGAATCATGAATGGCTCACTAAACATCAAAAACTACCTACACATCTTCAAGATGACTAGAGGGTACATGATAAAAATAAATTCATGGAATAGGGGAATAATGTATACTCTTTCTGAGATGATTAAGTTGGTGGATATTTTGTAGCTCTTATGAACTGTATTAGACTCCATCTATCACTGTCGAAATGGGCCGAAGAGGTGGGTCTCAATGACCAGCTAGATTATTTTAAAATTCTCTTAATACTAGGACACAACATCTAGGAATGTTTTTTCTTGAAATACCTCAAATAAAAAATGATAGATTCTATGAATGTAAAATAGGGAAAACCTACATCACAAGTGGCATATTTTCTACTATATCCCCAAATAAAGCATATGAGTGGAAATATGTTGTCATAGGGAGATAACAAAAGCTTTTTAGTTGTGTGACTAAAAATACAATAAAATTAACTCATAGTATTCCTTGACCATTTTTGAAACAACCAATTATTCCCCCAGCTGCTCCAACTACAACACAATCAACATCCTCAACCCTATATACCTCTAGAAGAAGATCATCTAAAACATAATGTGACAAGAATGGTATAACGAAAGTACATGAATATTAATCTGCATAATGGAAAAAGTATAAATTTAATATATCATATTTAAGGCCATAAAAACTAAAATAGCAGGCACCACCCCGTCCCACCATAAGCATTCAGTCAATAAGATTCATCCTCTGATGAGGAGATGATATTCAGATCCATTAATTTCATTCACCTAATGGATCCCTTCTTTGATGATGAGTACAAATATGAGCCCGAGTTCCCTCAATACAATTGGAAATTCAGAGGATATGACCATAGGATAATGGAATACCATGGAATGTGAATCCATGGTAGTTGTAAAATTTCTAGCTATACTCTAGCCCAAACATTGAATATTACCAAAACTCACTGAAGTTACCTTATGGGAACCCAACTGAAATTGGAAAATCATCCTCCTCCTGTAAGAGTCATATATAGAACAATAATTATATAATATCCATAAAATGAGTATTACGATTCTAACCACCCTTAGAGTGTAGGAAGACTAGCCTGGCCCAATATACAATGATCATAAGTACCTCCATCTACTCTCTCATATGGCTGATCCATCTTCATCTAATTTTACAGAACCTAAAGTAGCTATAAAAGTGAATCCCCATTTGGTTAATCTCCATCCTTTAGATAAAAAGTATGATATCTTCAATAATTTATCCCTAGTAATAGCCAAATTTCAATCCTGGATGCCCTAATTTTTTCAAAAGTACTCAGTAAAGCACTCATAGAGGCTCTTCTAATCCCCTAGGAGTGTTAACCTAAAGTGGGTACTATTAAAGTCTATCATATAGAGACCATACTTAAATAATTTCATGCTATTATATCTATCATTGAACAATATGAAAATTATATCATATAGTGACACATCAAAACCTAGTACCTTTCATGAAGGATTATTGGTGTCGATATCCAAAAATGATTTCATTGATAATGATTTAAGAGTTAATATCATTATAGTATGAATAATCAAACTTTTGGGTTATAATGAGGATAACCTAGAACCTTCCTCCACAACCTATGAAGCCTATGAAAAAAGTGATCTAAATACACTAGGAGAAATCAAGCTCAATTCTCAGTTTTGAGACCTCATGGTCAACTCGAAATTTTTCGTCGTTTGAAAGAACATGTTTTTCAACATCTTACTGGGAAGACCTTGGTTCCATTTTAACAAAATGATTGAATATCTTACCATAAACAAATAAAATAATTCACCAACGGAAAAAATGGGACAATTCATAATGATATGTCCCCAATTAGTCCATTCGAGTCTCATTATATTGGTGATGAATTCTCTGAGCATAAATAGAAATGACCCATAGTCGATGGTATTGATTGGGTCACCATATTGAGAAGCTTGGAAATGATCATAGAAGTTCCCATAAAAAATCTGAGAATAATATGTACTTCCCATCATCATGGATGGGTGTATGAGTCTAAATATTTATACATATTTAGCTTTCCTTTTTATTTCATTTATGACCATTGAGTCTACCAGCATTGAAAAATCTACTTACCCACAACCTATACTGAAAACTTAGATTGAACAACATTTATTCCATTACCAAAGCTCTTTAAAATCCCTACATTTCTCATTGAGGTGGAAGAGGATTTCTTGTCACACAAATAGGATGAACTCCTTCTTCCGTACCTCACTCCATCCTCTCTATAAAATCATTCTCTATCAGACGGGTAATAAGAAGTTGTTTCAACTTCCAAATACCAAGATCACGACTCCTTACTCAACATTGGAGAACTTATCTCATGAATTTCTCCACATCATAACAAGAGGAATAATATGTTGAGGATAAAGAGGAGTAGGAGGAGGACCATAGGGACAACCCTCCATTATTTGAGGAAGGATTCTTTACCACCATTGATGAACTCTAAGAAATTTATAAGGGTGAAAAATAAGATCCATGGGAAACCTTGGTTAGTGGAACCATGTCTTATAAAGAGAAAGAGGTATAAAACCCCATCCTAAAGAAACATCAAGATGAAATCTTTTGGAACCATATGAAAATACTAGTCTTCAATCCAAATTAGGTTACTCACCAACTAAGCCTACAATAAGATCATTAGGACTATAATTATCCATCTCAAAGAATGAACTCGACACATGTTGCTATGATATTGGCTAAAGTTGAAAATCTCATCAGAACCAACTTCATTCGGGAGGTCCAATATACCATATGTATTTCCAGAATCTTCCCTATAAAAGTGAATAATTTATAAATCATTGTTTTCATAGAATTTAGAGATCTGAAAAGGAACTATATAAAATATTATTCCGTAGTCCTGATCATAGAATTAATTATCAATGAAACCACTAAATATCAGGTCTCTCATTCATGGATGGAAATTTTGGATACAAACAAATATGAATGGACTAAGAGGATTTAGATTCCACCACCTATAGGGCCTCCCAATGAGTATTTTTCAATCAGTTGATTCCATTTGGTTTGAAGAATGATGTCACTATGTAACAATGTGCCATGCATCACATCTTCAAACCCTTCCTTGAAATGTTTGTTGAATGTTATGTTGATGACCTAGTGGTTAAGTCGTGATGATACTTGGACCACCCAAAATATATAAAAATCATCTTCAACATATTGAGCTAAAAAATTATGAATAAAACCCCTAAAATGTATCTTCATTGTTACCGTAGGGAATTTTATCTACTTTTTCATTCACCATTGTCACATTGATGTTATCCCCTAGAAGAGAGATGATATTAATGGTATGTTACCTTCTCACAACCTAACCAATTTGAGATTAATTCAAGGGAACATAACCTAATTTTGATGGTTTTTATCTAATGATTAGGTAAAATGTTTTTCTTTTTCCATGTTGATGAAAAAATAGGTTGCCTGTTAGTGTACTGATGATTCTCAAGAAGTATTCAGAAATCTAGAAAAGTATATCTTCAGCCAGTTTGTGCTAATTCTTCTTGTAGAAGGTAGAATTCTAATTTTGTGTGTGAATTCTAAGGAGATATACCTAGGTTCTTTCCACATGTAATAGAATGATTCTAGTATTGAATAAACCTTTATTATCTATGCTAAACAATGATCAATGATTAGATACATTACTCAAATATCGAGAATATTTGTCTGGAATAGATCATTAATGTAAAAAAATTAAGACACTACTTAAAGCATCATGAGGTCTATTTGGTCTCTCATAGAAACCATTTAAAATAAATTCACATCCATACAATGTTGATCTAACATCTATCATGGTGGAAAGTTATCCTATCTCAATTTGACATTTAGTTTGTTCATAAAATGTGGTCAAAGGACAGGTGTTAATAGATTTTTTGGAAGATCACCCTCCGTATAAATAACATAATTAGATATGAAAATTACTGAGGAATAGGTTTTATCTATTAAATAGAACCCCTGAATATGGGATATGCATTTTGATGGTGTATATAGATGCACGATAGGAAAATGGGTGGATGACCCCATGATCAACAATGTGGGGATGGGATTAATACTCATATCTCTTGAAAAGATAGTAATACCATACTCTTTCCTTCAATCAGAGGGATGAAAGAATACTCATGTAGTATAAAGGCTCTCCTTTCAGGAATAGATCTAGAACTTCTGGTACCTGTAAAATGATTAATGATAAATGGAGACTTGGAACTGGTCATCAAGTAGGTCAACATTGATTATGCTATCAAGAATGAAGAGCTTATCTCTTTGTTAGACCATGTTTGAGGACTGATGGAGGAATTCCTTTATGACCTAAAATTCACTTATTTCCCCCGATAAAAAAAAGCTCAGGATGATGCATTTGAAAAAGCAGTCACATATTTGGCCTGTCCAGATTGGGATGAAACGTTCATTAGTATTGTGCACTGCTAAATGGTATCACCATTAGTTCAAGCCAATACATAATAAAAATTGATATTAACCCTCTCCCTGAGCCATATGGTCCTACCACTAGAAGTATGAAATTCAGTATGGACTACCTTCAAAAGGGATAAACCTCACTGGATAGGGTCGGATGGAAGAGAATATGGCGATGATAAATTAACATTTTTATATAGGATGCCACAAATTATCAAATAGTCTTTTATAATTAGAGCCTTTATGGGGTCCCCCTTAGGTGTGTTAGTGGAGAGGAGATCGCCACTAGTTTGAAATAACATCATACTAGGGAATGTGGTTCTAATACAACATGATCCATGATTTACCATCATTATTTGAAGGCTTTGATAGTATTGTACCACTATAATCCATGACTTCACTACATTCACAAAAAGGTTCCATTTATTCTAGGTACATTCCAATTTCATCCACCAACACCCAGAGTCATTTCAAATGGATAAGTATTCCTAACCCTTTTCTAAATAGGGAATAGAAATAATTTGACCATATCCTCTTTCTACAACCAAGATGTTCAATTATATTCACATAGAACCCAACTTATTTTCTAAGTGGATAGAAGTCTCACACCACAAAGATGTTGGTGAAAGAAACATTGTCAGCTTTTTTAAAACAAATATCATCACCATATTTCATGTCCCTCATACATTATTGACAAAAAATGACACCAATTTATGTTTTTATGGATTGGAAAAACTATATAAAGTGTATGGTTTCATGAAAAAACATTCATCCCACTATCATTCAGTGGGAAATGGACATATAGAGTCATTCAGCAAGACCCTATCCAATATACTCCACAATATGGTTGATCAGGATAAGTTATTGTGTCTATAAATTCTCCTCCATAATTTTTGGGATTACCAAATCATGACCTACACCTCCACTCAGGAAACCCCAAACTGATTAGTTTGTGGTAAATAGGCATTCCTACACATCAAGGTTTAATTGACCTCGTTCCATGTTTCCATATGTGATTGGTTATCCATAAATATGGAATCCTAATAAATTCTGGATAAACCAGAGTGACTCGATGAACATATATTACATACCATGAACCATTTTTGATATTAACCAAAATGATATTACATTATCCTTTAACAAAAAGATTCACATTCGGTCTTTCTTTGAAATAGAAATGGTGTTGGTTATTAGGACACGGATGATACTGGGAAAGAAACCTCCAAAATTATAACCAAAATATGAGGGACCTTATACTATACACAATTTCTATTATAAAAGAGATTATTACTTGATATCAATTGATGGATAACTTATTATGAATCCCACTAATGTAAGTTTCTTAAAGAAGTATTTCATTGGACTGTATGATTCTATCATCATAACCAAAAAGCATTAAACTATATAGAGTTGGTCCATGTAACATGACATTAAATTGTGCTACCACTTCCCTAATTGCATGATGTTAAACATCCTGTTGAAGAAACCTAGTTTCATGACATTAATCTATTTATCATCAATGGTCAAATTTTGATGACCTAAAATAAGGAATTAACATCCTCACCACATGAGGTTAAAAATCATAGTGATCATTGTATCAATCAACAATTGTCCATACATTATCCATATCTATGCAGGATAAATGAAATGTTCATGCAAATATGTGAGATCCAAATACACATATGAATTATTATCCTCATGAACTATATATTTCATGATTTCCATTACATGGGACACATAATGATACCTGAATGTCATATCTTCGGTCCAACCTCCTAAAAAATAACACATTCACACCTCGTTGTATATGGGCCAAACCAATATAGGGAGTTTTATTTCAATAACTATGTGTGGCTTGATACAAATTCACATGAGATACGTAGTGATGAACTAAATTTTTTTCTATAAGACTATTCATAAATTTGTTCATCCTTCAAGACCCTTGGCCTGAGTTTACTTCAAGAGATTGTGTTTTGGAATATGGCCTATTAGGTTTTCATTCAGGTAGGGTCATAGCAGTTTCACCATGGATATCCCATTGGAATACTTATTCTCCCCCTATACTTGAAGAATTATGTTAAATGATTCTACCAACCTCATGGGTTGCATGATGATAAAATACATGGTGCATTCATCATTCCCTCTCATAACTGTACGTCAACCCCATAAATGGTTACCACCATGGTGTGTTCAAAAATTCCCTCCTTCTTGTGAATGGGTCAGATCTGCATAGATATCCACTTTCTCATAAACTATGTAGAGATTGATTCCAAGAAATTCAGGATACATAGTGATTCCTAGCCCATATTTCCAAGTCATAGCTACAAGATATGGTGAAAATGGCTCCCATTCATAGATATTTGACCTACATACAAAATTCCCATTGAGAACAATGTAAATCTTGATTCCTATATGGGAAGGATATGTAGTGATTCCATGATTTCTATTCCTAGGACGTGCCACCACATATCAAAAAAACCCATATCATTCATTCCATATCCACAATGAGTTTGAATAAATCCATTCCATGCCTTGTTTCCCACAGAAAGAAATGATTCTTTGTGATTAGGACGTTAGACTTGGGATTCCCCACCTAAACAAGGTATACAAATCCATATCAGGGTTCCCATGTTCCTAGTATAAATACATTTAAAGTCACACAGACATCCTTTCCAGATGACATTAAACTTCATGGTTCCTTGACAATAACATATGGATTGATTCTCATTCCAACGGGATACATAGTAACACTGAGGACCAATGTCCTAGCCCCAGGCTTGGCGCATAGAAAAGCTGTGTCCGTGCCTTCTGTATGAAAATTTATGTATGAAATACCAAAATGGGGTCCCTCATTTAGAGATCCATAAAATAAATATAAATTCCCCCTATGTAAGAGTCATATATTAATAGAGAGTTTCTAACTCCATTGAAAATTGAGGTCTGAATATTTATTATGTACCTGGACACATCATTTTCATTCATTAATCGATGTGCCCCAAAAAATTCATATCATAATAAACCTCCTCATCCATTATAAGAAAATACTTATAATCCTAAGGTCATATCTACTAGATTATACACAATATTCCCCATTGGATCCGCAAAAGTTTCCCAACAAAAATGGTTTGTCAACTAAATGAAATTACATCCGATGAGAGGATTTTACTACATCTATAATCCCCAATGGATTCCATGCCCCGTATCATTTATCTTTATTCGAGAGTCCCTAGAATAATGTTTTACACATTCTTTCCTCTCATGTCTTGGGGTTTTCAGAACATCTTGACATGATTATCCTACATTAAATCATGGATTCTATAACAAATGTTCCTTACTATAGGATAATACAATACACAACCTATGTCATAATTGCGTGACAGTAAATAGAATTGTAGTTAGAACTAGTTATAAATTGATTCTTAATAGTACATGATACGGAGTGATCCCCAAACATCATATCTTTGGACTATCAATTATATACCAGTGTCCCCTCTTTTCCTATGTATAGGTCAGACCTGAACAAGATATTTTATGATAAAACCAATAATGCCCCCCCCCCATGTTTCTATGCATAAAATAGATATATGTAAGAGATTCCCAAATGATCCTCCCCCTATTGGTGAGATTTTATTAAAAAAATGTTCCACTCTTATGCATGAGCTATATCATCATTGGAGAACATAATATGAGGTTCACCCCATATATGAGCTAACAACCAAAGGGAATTCCCAATTTTATATACAAGATTTTGATTAATATATGAAGGAACCACCCCTATAAAACAAAATGGATTGATTTAAAACATTTCAAAACACATAGTGATACCTGAACTGCTAGTTTTTGGGCCATCCACAACATCCATTTTCCTTTACATTGGGTGATCAATGTCTTTATCGCAAGACATTAAACCGCATGCCTACTATCCTTACAAAAATACATTAAAATTATGGGATAATGTATTTACCACAATACATTAAACTACACTGGTGTTCTAGAACTATGTAAGGATTAACTTTTACCCTTGACCAACACATAGTGATTCCCAGATCTTCAATCATGGGTCTAGATATAATAAATATAATTACATTACCTGTTCATTGATCATACATTCATAGGATACATCCTTATATCAGCCTAAGGGGGACAAATCTACCTATTATTGGGATATTTCTACTCAAATTTCTCCTTTAACTTTTAGGACTCCTCTATTCAGAAACCAAAATCTGTGTCCACAAAAGAATTAATCCCTGTATCAATTTTTTGTTTATCATATGTGGAGTGAAAGTATACTGATGACACCTTTGTATGACTATGCACAATATAGCCTAATTTTCTCTTTTTAAATTTTTAGAAAAAGAAGTAATCAACCAAAGGTAAATTCATCCCCATGATATGTTTTTCTTATATCTGTATTCCCATATGACATTTATATCACACATCATTTCTTTGAATCCAAAACCATCCAATATCACAATTTACAACCCTCTACAACTTCATACATGTAGATGACAGAAAATTCCTTATTAGAATACAATGAAAGGGGTGATACGTTTACCCCATGATAACAGAACAATGAACATAAATCATAGGTCTTTAATATCATGGTTGTACAGTGTTAAACTACACCATTATTCGACCCTCCTTTACACAATACAAATTCTTGTGGGAGTGGTTTCCCAACCCGAAGATGATAATGATGCCTTCAATGATTCCATACATTACTCCATTGACAATCCACTTTTCGTTGTCCTAAAAAAAATATGAATTCCCCTAAAATTACCTAGCCATCAAAGAGGGAAGGTCGGTATCCTAAGGAAACCATAGTTTGACTATCCATAATCCCACCCTATTGGCTCAACATAAGTTTCCCAGAAAAAAATCCTACCAACCAAAGAACAATTCGTCCTCTATAAAGGATTTTCCAAGCATCGTAGGCCTAAGAAATATCATTTTGGAAACCATTATTTTGGTTACACCTCAAAAAAATTCATGAAAATTTATGGTCAATGTTTTCAACATAAAATATCAGTAATGTTAATCTAGTTTTCAAGAAATTGTACATCCGATAAAAAAAGACACAAAACTTGCAGGATTGAACTCCCACAAAGGAAACCTTGGGTTAAAGTCAAATAAAATATCATTAGAAGAAATATTAATATATTTTAGGAGAAATATAGAGAAAACAAAAATTAAAGAGGCACAAATGATGTTATGTCAAAAACCCACAAATTGTGGCCTAAGAAAAAGTCAAGTTGTACCCTCCAAGGACGCACCACTATGGACATAGGAAAAAATTAGGGTATTTATAGAAAAGTCACATTGATCATAAAGTTTTCTTCATATTCCACTAGAAACATTTGAAACATATCTAACTAAGTCCTTATCTCATGAAAAAATTAGAGAATTGATGGATCATTCATTCCAATAAAGTTTTCATTCTACATCAGAATAGCCTCATCTTCATTCTGATCAGAACCCATTTGAATGGGGGAATTTATTGATTCATAAATTATAAAAAAATAATGATAAAATTAAATTAAATTTTAAAATTATATAAAAGAAACATGAATTAAATTTTAAGACAATATTCAAAGTGAAATGACCATGAAGCACATATCCCTCCGTAGACCGCCACTCTGCATGGAATTTTGTTTCTCTTCAATAAACCTGCAAAAAGAACTGGTTCATTGGAAGGGATGGATATAGTGGTCCCTAAAAATGAATAAAATTAATTTTTGTCTAGAGGCGGTGGTTTTCAACCCACAAAATAATTATCCCAATGAACTAAGTTATTCATGGGGAGAGGCACTGACTTCATCCCCATAATCGAACTACCCCACAAACAAAGCTATTTGTAAGGAGAGGTAATATTTCCAGCTCTGGATAAATAATGAAGTAATTTTCAATGCATGGTTTGGATATATGCACCCTAAATGGATGCCCCCTACTGATTATGTCATTTTTAAGTTCCCAAAAAAGATTCTTTGTTGCCCACCATGAAGGACTGGCAATGCTAGCATCTAAACCCTATTCTCTACTATAAATAAGACCCTGAGGGGATGCAAGGGAAAGGAAACACAAAAAGATGGGGAACCAGGGAACCGAATGGGGGAAGGAAATAAAGGGTCTATATGAAATGGTTCCCTTTGATGATTTACAATATGTAAAACCCACCACATAACATTAATTTAGAAATAAAACAATTGGTGGTACTCGAACCAAACATCCTCTGTGAACACAATCCCACAACGAATCAAAACTGATGTCCCCTATATGTATAGGCATCCTCCTTAGAAAATTTCTACGCAAGTGGAACCCTACACTATGTAGAAAAATGCAACATGGGAGGAACTCAGCCTCACATAGAAAGCTGAAATGTTGGAGAAACCTGGCTTCACAAAGAAAAACAATACGTAGGAAAAAAGTAGGTCCACATTCCACAATGGTTTTTGGACCATCCCCAAACCCACATAGTAAAATATCATGCAGATGAAACCCTATCCCACATAAGAAATTGATTCTTGGAATCAAGAATCCTATAGAGTTCATCCCTATGGCTCCAACCATTCTATTTTTTGGTGTCTTCACCCCCCATGTTGGTCAATCTGTCAACTAGACTACTAGAATCAGGCTAAGGTCCCTTCTAAAGCCACAAAAAATGTATAATAATATCATCAAGCCTATCTGTGTTCCCTTTTGATTTTACTTACCCATGGTTAGTGGAGTCACATGGGTAATCTATATGGAAATTAGGACCCTCATAATGACCTCAAGTTTACATTGTTGTAGTAATATAGGTTCCAACATCAGGATGCTCATGTGAACCTCTCTGTTATGGGAACTAAGAGAAACCACTGGCCTTTCCCTTTGATGAGGTCAAATGTTGAACATTCCCCATTTTCTATAAACTAATTTTAGGTAACTCTTCTTGAGGTAAGACTCTATCATTTCTTGTGGTAGGAGGAAGTTTTTCCCCTCTTCACCTCCACCCAGGGCAGAGCCTAATAGATCTCTATATGTGACTATCCTCGATATAAAGACCAGAGAGGGTACCAATACACTCAAATATATTTCTCTCTCCCATTGGGATGTAGAACCATCCATCAGTGGATTAGGAATGATCATGTCATCATCAGATCTACAACTTCATCTTGTTTGTCAAACCTATTATGAATCATGTGTTCTTAGAGGTTATTGGTGAATATGACATTCACATTATCCCATATCTTAAATGGTTACATGTCCTAAGTCTTGAAACCGTAATTGATCTTTAAAAGGGACATATTCCTAATGAATCAGCACTAAAAGGGTAGCATCAATGTGTGATCCTAAATAATGCCCCATTTAAATTGGTCACTCCCAGAAATAAAACCCAAACATTGAGAACTATATGGGATTTGATTCCCTAAAGAACTAGGATACATATGAAGACTCCCCAAGTTATGAACAAGTAACCAAATCGAACCTAAAATTTTCTATGAAACATTCCTTGTAGGGTAATGTCTTCCTAAGATATTACACCTCTTCTAGGACCCTAAGGTTGCCTTAGCATAAGTCCCACACCATACATGGCTAGGAATAATTCACATTGACATCCTTACTATGTGAATATAAAATACATGGTCATCTCCTTCTCACAAAAACTTAAATGGATTTGTGTCCTGTTGAGTGACACAAAACTAAATGGGTTTGGGTTCCTCTTATCAGGATACATGGGAAGCCCATTTTATTGGACTAATCTTGAAATTAAAATAACTTTTGACCCTTTGGATGATGATAAATTAGAGTATTCCCCATCCTAATGATTAATATCAGAGTTTTTTTAATAAAGGACTGAAAGATATCAGATTTGTTTTCCAAAGGGTTATATTGGTGGAGAACCGTGGATAAATATAGATCCCTCCACTATTGGATAACAAGAGACACATGAAAATGATTCATAACCCATGTGTAGTCACAATTAGTCATTTTCTAGGGGTAGACTAAGAACACAAACTTGGGAATGGGCTAAGGATTCATGAACATGTCATAAATATGTAAGAGAGTACTATAACAGGAAATAGTTCCCCCAAAAAATGTTTGATGGTACTGATTTCCCATCCTCTTGGAAAATGTGAGTTCTTAAGTGTCACTCGTGAAGTTACCCAATAAGAACCTACCTTTAGAAATTAGGTAAATGAATCATGGATATGAAATACATTGGGTGTTATATCACCCAAAACAATACTCATTTGACTCCATTTGATGAGATTTTACACAATGTTAGTGATTTCACATCGTTGAACCCCCTAGATACAACAGTTTCGGCCAAAAAACACATCTTTAATGGAAATGAAATGGTTTTTGTGAGGTAAATAACATAATTTTGGCACCTAAATCACATTAGAAAATGGTACACTACCCAATAATCATCCAACCCTTTTGTTCCTAACATATGAGAACTCTTTTGGTTGAAACATTGGTGATGATAAATTTAACACATCACTTCATGGTGGAAGTATTCTGAATATATGAATGATACATATTTTTATTTTCCATAGGATGGAATGAAGGTATGAAATAGTTTTCCCATCATCTTAATAATATTTTGGAATATCTATGATACTGATTTAGTTATATTAGTAGAGTTATAATATATTACAATGATTTAGAAGAGGACATAAACATGAAATAATTTGATTAATAATTATACATCTTCTGTGGTTATCTTCATTTTTTTACAAAATAATCATTCTAGGAATGGTATTTTTAGTGAGTCCAAGACCTATGAGAAACAAAAAATTCATTTTTGGGAGGTATTTAAGAAAATATTATGTCATATTTAGTGATTATTGTATTTGGATAAGTGAAGAGTGGAGGTTCTCTATTATAAGTGTGAGTAGTGGAACACATCAAAATATTAAAAACATTAAAATAAAATAAATGTATTTCCCAACTAATGATTCTAAAAGGAGAAAAATTAAAATATAGTATATTTTGATACCTTAATACACTAAACCAATCAATTTTTTTAAAAAACATATTTAAATCTATAACTCTTCATTTATCTCCCTAATTAATATTTTTAACCCTTACTAAGGTGAAAAAAATTTACCTTGGTAACTAATCATTAAGAATGAAAATAAAATTTAATTCATTACCAAATATAAACACGATGATTATATGTATGGAATAAATTTTCTATGATTCAATTTCAATAAATAGTTAAAATAAATTTTAACATTAGTTCACAAAGTGAAACAAAAGTATTGTTTTTAGAAAAAATCAATCTTAGGAAAAAATATTTTACACCAAAACAATATAAAAAAATAATTCCAAAAGTTTTAAATTTATTAAGATAAATTAGAGGTGGAATATTTTAATTTAATACAAAAAAACTAGAAATAACCATATGGAGACATGACTAATAGATAAGAACAAACAATAATTATTATATGAAAAAAACCCTTACTTAGTTTTAAAAAATGTCCATCATAGATTTTATAAGTGTAAAATTATTAATATAAAAAAAAATTAATTGTTAAATATAAATATATTCTCTATATATATGGTTTCATAAACATTTAATTAATTATTATATCATAATAATATCATAAAACTGATACTATTTATATAATCGGTATGTTTATGTTTTTGCAAAAAAAATATTTTCACAAAAAATTTAAAAACATCCCCTATGATAAAATTTTTACATTGAACAAATAAATTATTTTCATAAATTCAAATTATAATATATAGGAATTTATCTTTAAAATAATAACATAACATATTTTGAAAAAATTATATTATAAAAAATTAACCTCTTAATCATTAAGTGTTATTAATATTATTTCATCAATATTTTATATTAATTGAGTATTAATATATTATTTTAGAAATTTAAATGTAAAAAATTATCAAATTCACCTTAAAATTTTGATCAATTTAATTTCAATAATATGAAATACAGAATACTTCAAAAACAGTTCTTTAAAATACACCCCTTTTAACATTGATTAATTTTAATAATATAATATTATTTATTTATTTTCTAATTATTATATCTCATAAGTTAAAAAATGATATAAAAGAAGTATGTTAATGGGTTATTAAATTTCAATTTACTATAGGTTTATTTTGTTATGTCATGAATCGTTATAGTATACTGTTGTTTTGTAATGTAAACTATCGAATATAGTATTATTTGAAAGAGAATTGCATATTGAAATATCAAGGTGTTACACCATCTGTGTGTCAACATAGGTAAGAATAACCTAATGTGAATGGATATCCCAATGTAAATAATGTAAAAAAACATTTAATTTAACGTTTTATTTCTTTGGACAATGAGTCATCCCATCTAGCATGGGCAAGGAAAACCATAACATAAATGAGGGTCCATTGCTAAAAATAGATTATACTAAAGAAGGTGCATTCAATTTATAGTCATGATACTCAAACCATTATGCCATGTAGTTTAAGGTAATAAGAAAAGGATTAATTAAAGATTAACAACTAATATATTGTATAACATCCTTGATGGTTGGCCTGATGCATGGATGTGTAGTATCGTTGATGCTGGATCCTTTTGAATAGAAAAGTCATGGATTATGTAAATCATATCTCAAGTAGTTTGAATTATGAATGTTGATATGGGGAACATAAGTAAGATATAATTACTAACCATGTTTGATTGATTGTATTATCTATAATAATATATGGTTGTAAAAATATTAGAGGACCTTATCCATAGGACATAATTGCCTTTGGTTGACAGGCTACATTAGGGGGTTTGTATATTGGATCCATGTTGGGGGAGTGTATTCATAATAAAACAGAAGTCAAATTTGGAGTCAAATATTATCATTAAATATATAAAATAATATTTATGAAATTTTAATGTTTTTTAAATGAATTAGGTACTTGGAATAGATGTCATAAAATAATTTTATTGATACAATAAAAATCATATCATAATGAATTGAACACATTCTTTAGGTGAAGATATGTGACATGTCATTGATCTAATATTTAATATATTTTTGGGCTGAGTTAGTGTAGCGTAGATTTTAAGGTGGATATATAGTTTCTTCTAAAAGATTTATTCCTTTTCTTATTTTTCATTGATTTTTACTTCATCCATGAAAGTGGAGATCTTAGTAAGCAGAGAACTAGCTTTTTTTCAGGATTCCCCATATAGGTATTTTTCTTAAAAAATTTTGATTCCCAATCACTAAATGGTTTAGGTATTATAATTTTGACAAATGAGGGCTATAATAAACATTCACGCATCTTTGAACAATGAAAATTTAAATGTGAATCAACTTTTATAGCATAGTAGAAGAAAATCCAAACTTGAATGGAGGGCCTGATGTTTGTATAGATTGTCCCTTGTGGGAGTGCATATAGTTTTTTTCATGATATATTGACCAAAATATGTTGATATATTCTATTTTTTGGTAAGGATTAAGTTGACCTGATGTGAATGGATAATACAGTACCACAATAGGTCATCTCATTGAGGTGACAATATTTTATAGTCAGGAATCTTGAATAAAAAAATGATGTGATAATTTTTCTTCAAAGGGAAAGGTATAAACCAAACATGAATGAAGACACCAATGATAATAAAGATATTATAATGTGTTAGTTCACATTGTTTAAGGATATTGTTCTCGAACCATAGTTACGATGTGGAGGTGTAAAAAAATGGGTAAATTGGGAATTAAGGGACCGAAAAACCCTTGCACTATTTGGATAGATAATGATGATGTTAAAAATCATGACTTCAGGTTTTTTAAAATAAGTGAGTTGATATGGGACACATATATTGGGGAAGACTCACGACTGTATTTGAATGATAGATTTCAACGAAATGGTTTAAATGTGTGTAGATATTAAAGGACCTTCCCCTTAGTATTTCACTAGTATATTGGAAAAATTCGAAGGGTGTTTATGATGGATCCAAATTCAGGGGTTGTATTAAAAACAAAAAATGTTCCCGCTAGACTGTAATATTCTTTGAGAAAATAACCATAAATTCTTCATGATGATCTGAGACACATGATACCTAATCTATGACAATGGAAAGGTATTTTTATAAAAGGTGATGGTGGTATTCATAACCAAATATTACCATTTGAAGGATTTTATTAGTTTAAAATCCCTCCAACCCTCAATCAATGAATAATAGTCCAACCAGTTAAACATAGGTCCTCAGACATGCCTCCACATATTCCAGAGGAGACTATACCCCCATATCAGAGTGTCAAACCATAAATTAATAACCAAGAACAATACACATTATAGTATGTAAAAATAATAAATAAATTGAAATAGAATCATGTTTTAATAAGATGAATTGTAGTAAATGAATGAATTTTCATTCCATACATTCAACTCTGATTTCCCACTTGACTGATCACATATAAAAAATAAAAATAAATATTAGGATCTAATTTTATCTCTAAGTCATGGCACATACCCAACTTCCAGTACCCTTTTGAACTACTCTATCATGATCATCAAAATCCACAAGAGTTTCTCATCTCAATCATTAAACTATGGGCCTAACCCCTATCAATCGGGAATTTCTACTCAACCTAAAAATAGAAACAAGGTATGCACACACACTATGGTTCCTGTACAGTGGTTGGGAATTTAATATCATTCGTTCACCCCAAACAATGAGCATATAAACTACTGTTACAAGTGGATGATCACAAAATAGGCCTAAGATAGATGAGGCATAATAAAAATAGAATTAAAAAACCCATTATTGGTCATATGGTCCATAAACGTGATTGAACATACATTCTTTGGCCAGTTTTAGGGTGTCTCCAATCACTTCTTGATAACCATGCATCCAATGTAACATGGGGGGATAAAAACCCGTGAATGTCCCTACCTAGAATCGTGAATTAACTTGTTATCTGTTTCTTTTTACATAAATGTATCAATACTAGTTACTCATACTATGTTAGACTACAACCAATACTAATAGAATCAATCTAACATCTGGCTTGTGTATAAAAATCAATAGTTCTTGGAGCATCAGTACAGTACATAAACCATACCTCAGAATAGTAGTGCCTAGTAAATTCGTCTAACTGCTAAACCATTGATGGATAGAATAATTCCATGATCATATTAGACCTAGTGTGTCATAGTTTCTCCAATCATCAGTATATCACATAAAACATAAAGTATACTATTGGTGTTTAGAGCCTCATTATGATGCTTCATCTACATAGTATACAACCATTTCCCAAAACATTAGTCTGGTATCTAATCCACATATTTTGAACACCATGAACACTATTCTCATCCAAATATATAGAACACTATGTATATAAACCTCATCCATATATGTGTAACACTATATCAACCAAAAAAAATCCATATATGTTTAATTCCATTCCTAGTAATCTCATCTATATCAATAGAATTCCATGTCCCCCAATATCTTCTGAAATCTATAGATTTCCATGTCCACCAATATCATCCATATTAGTGGGACTCTATTTCCTCAAATGTCATCCATATCAATGGAAGGACATGTCCACAAATCTGATCCATATCTATATAACTCCATGATCACAAATCTCATCTATATTTGGGGAATTCCTTGTCCACAAATCTCATCCATATATTTGGAATTTCATGTACACAAATGTCATCCATATCAATGGAAAACCATGTATAAAAATTTCATTCATATCTATTTAACCAAGTTTCCCTTATTCCATCTGAGGATTTGGAGCACCATGTCGAACATTCTAAACCATATGTAAATCAATAATTGTTCATAGTGTCAATCTGATATAAAAAATACATCATTTAATAATTTCTATTATGCAACACACTTGATATTTCAACACAATAAGATGGAAAGAATTATCCTTTCCCTCATTCATTGTCTGCCGAGGACCAAACATAAATAATATAAAGGAGATAAACTAGGGTTGGCAGAATTCACATTTATATCCTCATCTCCCTTTCCCTATCTGAATTACACATCAGTTTGGGTTCTATATTACACCATCAACCATATCAAACTAACTATTCACCCACATTGGGTTGATCTTTCAATGAATACCTACTTAAGACCTCTATGTTACCATGTAAGTAGAGGGATACCTCTTGGGATCCTATAATCTAGTATACATGTGGAGGCATCCCTCTTCGGATCCTTCACCATGACTAATCTCTCAAGACAATACCTTTTTCTAGGGGGTCAAACTTCCCACAACCTAGTCTTTAGCATCTCACTACCTCACTAGAATAAAATTAGTATCCCTAAAAAGGGATATGACCTCCATACCATCCCCATTTCAAGAAGACATAAGTCACTAACAAATCCCACTAACTAAGGAAAATATCATTCTATGACTAGTTGAAAACTCTAGATAATCCACAACATGTCCTCCAAAAATTATCATGATTATCTCTAGGATATAATTCCATTTCTCACTCTTTGGAGATAACTATAATGAATTATTAGAGGAAGAACCAATCTATTTTAAGCCACTTTCCACCAAAAAACTCTTATAAGACCTCAAATTGATCCAAGGGGTATACCATCATTCTCTATGATGAAAAACACTAAAAATGGACCCCTCTTGAGTCGAATTATAATATAGACATAAAAAATCACTCAATCCCCCCAAATGGGAAACAAATGGGTAGTACACAACATGTACCCAAAAATCTCATGTTGTACCATGTACTTTTACATGGCCTATCACACATGGGGTTTATCCATATATTACTACTAATCATGGAAATACATGGGGTCGGGCTATAAAATAAAACATAGCCATGTCCCTAATTACATAGTGTTTCAATCCAAGTACTCTTCCACATGTCCATTTCCCATTTAATGGCATTTACATTGACTAAACAATGTGTAGTTACAAAACTCAATATTCCAAACTTCTCATCCACATTTCTATACAAAAATAAACATAATTTACTTTGTTTACACAATATCAAGTTCATAAAAATTCATCTCCCTATGATAAGAAGATCTCATAACATGTTTTGTTTAAACCTGAGTTTGTATAATCTGGATTTGAGAACAGGAAACTACTTTTTCTATAATTAATCATAGATTGTCCCATAGGGGTTCATCAAAAACCATAAACGTAATCTAAAAAATAAAAAAATAATCTACATGGACTATTTTTTTAAAATAACCTACCTCATTGGGAAATGCTAAAACATCATGTTAAAAATACATCCCAAAATTTATTTCCTCTTGATCTAAAATCATTCACCACCATGAATGATGTCTTATAGTACCTCTTCCTCATACTCCTCCTAGTATGATCACCACACACATGGGAGGGTCCCCACCCACCCCCATTTCCTAAATATGGTGGAAATGGTGGGTATTTTAATAAATTATACTAATTCATTAATTTAATTTAATACCCATTCAAGACACTCATCCTGGGTCCCAAAACACGAAGAAGGTTTACCCCTTACCGAAGAAAAACCCCTCAATCCAGTCTCACCCACAATGTAAAAATATCAATCGGGAACTCCATTAAAAATATATAATCACCAAACAATGCATTATTAATTTAATATTTATTTAATTAAATATTACATATCCCTTACTATTTGAATGGATCAAAAATCCACTAAACTCATGTACTCGTGTAAGCACTGTATTTTGGGATAAATAAAGTTGTCAAAAAAATTAACATAGATTATCTAATAGGGTAGCAAGACAATTTTAATTCTCATGGATCTTTGAAACCAAAAATTTAAAAGTATGCTAAAAACCCCAGAAAGTCAAATATCATTAAAACATCCACACCAGAAAACATTTTTTCCTCATGAATCTCCAGTGGAATTTTATTCTCACATTCTAGCCTACCACATCGATCAATTAATGCTTAATTCATTGAATCCTGTATAATAATAAAAAATTTATCTATGCATAACATAAACGATAAATAATAAAACCCATCAATGTTGAATCCATCACATTCCACCATCTACAGACTACCATGATGGTGTGTAACCAAACCCTTCCATCCATGAATTTTATGGAATCATTTAAAATTCATAATTTGGATCATGGTTCTCCCCTATATATCGCATAAAATGTAGATGAAAATTCTAATAAACAAAACTACCCCCATCGGAATCACTTATCGAAACACATCCATAGAGATCCACCGACCAACATGATGTGGTTCCTAATGTTTCCTCAACCCTACCCACACAAGGGTCATGTCACCACAAATGATGTAATACTCCTCACCATATAATTTCACTAATTATCACCTTAAATCAAAACATCAAATTCATAACCCATTCTCAAATCGCTACTGATCCCCAGAACATGATTTTTCCATCTTGTATCATAATTGAGAAAAACTTGAAACATCAACCTTTCTATATTGTCGAATTCTTTAAATGGAATCCATGAAATTTGCTGACATCAAATCCATGACATGGACCCCAATCATAATTGGTTGATGATGAACATTCCACCTACATCTTCACTTACATTCCTCTAAAAGTGTTGCCTCAGAGGAGGAACTTCATTGAACCCTAGGTGACATGTAGATAGCATACTATATGTCCAATTCAATCTCATCATACCCTGAAAAAATTTCAATATATTGGGTAACATAATCTCTACACTAAGAGTAAACTTATATTTTTTTGATAATTACCACTACAAACCCATACATTCGTGTAATATATCTACTTTATCTATAGGACATCATACCATCATTCTCATAAGCCTCTCATCACACCCACGTGGTTTTCTCAGCCTACTCATGACTTCATTCTCAATTCATGTATTAGGGAATTATGCTTCCATAGAACCCACTACACCAACCAAAGGACACATTCCTTCAAAAATTGTTCATGCCTCCATGATCTAATTAAGACATAATATTCACATACTCTTATAAAACCCAAAAAAATCATGTTGCAAAACTAATGAGTCATTCCCCATAAAAAATCATCTCATAAGTCCTAACCAAATACCCATGATCACCTATTGTTCCCCCAATACAACACATTTCCATTAGGATCAACCAACATATAAAATTATTACCTAGTCTAGAAACTCAAATAGTTAACCCCATTGAATCCATTCTCAAAACCCAGGCACCATAGATTTTTCTATTTAAACCAATGCAATCATCATTCCCATTCTGAAATCCTCAAGAACCTACTATGCATAGTTCTAAAACCTCAAATAACGGGCCTATGCATCCACCTCAATGAAAAACCAAACTCATGATTAACCCTCTTATAGTAGCCTTTTATCTCACTAACCTTTGACTCACTAGGTTTTGATTCATAACTATGAGCCTCTAGGTATCCCATATAGCCATAATAGTTATGTCTAACAAAGATCATGTCTTAGAGGGAATCGTAAAAACTCATGGGTCATACAATTATATTAATATGCATAACTCCCACCCATGAGGCCCCGCATATGATGGCATCACAGATATATCATCTCCCACAACTAAGGGACTCATCCTCTCCAAGAATGTGTATATAAAACATCTCCATGGTGGATACATCCACATAATGAATCATAGTCAATACTCACTCACAATATGGCCCAATGTTTAGGAATCTATGCATTGATGACCAACATGGGTCACCACACCAACAATTCATGAGGAGTGCATCATCATCATTACTATTGATTATTTCACCGTAGGTCCACATTACCTATGATTAGAAGGAAATCCATATACAAGTTATCCCACATTATTAGAATTCCACCAATTTATTATATGGGAAAAATCAATATATTTAGTTGTTGACACATCAAAAAAACATGGAATATGTCATCAATAAAATCAGGCAATATTAGACCTAGAGCATTTTGAGCTGGCATACATATCATGATACACGGTTTGCCTCTTTCCTCCATTTTTTTAGAGACAAAAACAAATAATTAGCCTCTTGAAAATGGTAAAAAATATAGAAATGAATCCTAAACCATAAAATGCAAACAATATGTGTTTCTATCAGGGTGAAAATCAAATACCTCTATAACATCAAAAACCAAGAACATCAATGAAAGGCCCAAGTAACCTATAAATTTCAACAGAACATGTGTTCTCAAGGTACCGTCCTAAAATATTTTATACGATCCGACAAATTCCTATATCTCTAGTCTACTAAATCCTAGATAATATAAAAAAAATAAAAGAAACCCATATGAAACTACTTTATAACATCCATTACCATCTCTCTCCATGAATATTGTTCAGGCTAATTTTCCATATGTCCTTAAGCATGCCTTGTCATATGCTAAAGGTTTCCAACTTATAATGGGGGAATAACAAGGAATTGTGAGGAGACTATATCTCCATTATCAGAGTGTCTAAAAATAAATAAATAAATAAATAATAACCATTCATAATATAGTAAATAGAATAAATAAATAAATAAAAACTGAAGCACGTTGTAATAACATAAACAATGTAAAGGCCCAAACAACCATTAGATAACCCACTAGAATAATCACATTTCTGTAATATACAACTGAAAAATAAATACAAGAGGGTCTACTACCAACCTAGAGTCATGCCACAAATCTAGTCTCAAGTTCCATGTAGAGCTGCTACAACTTGATAATCAGACTCCACAGGAGTGGATAAGCTCAATTATAAAACTATGGCCTACCACTGTATCAATCATGTATTTTTTTTCAACAAAAAAGTAGAAATAGGTTCTAAACACACACACAAACACACACACACACTTTGAGGTTCCTATAAAGGGGATGCAAAATAAATCTATATAGGCTACCCCCAATTGTGATATTAGAACCTATTACAATAAGTGAATTCTCATGAAGCATGCCTAAGCTAGACAAGACATAACTAAAATAAATATGAAATAAACCATCCATCGATCTTATTGTTCAGGACCCTGGTCAACCATACCTTATTCATCAAGTATCGGGGTGTCTCTAAGAACATTTTGATAACTATGCATCCAATTTAATTTGTGGTCCCCACAAACATTGTTTCCCCAACCAATCATCAGGAATTCCTTCATTATTAATTACATGGAACCTATATACATTGATCCCTAGTACTCAAACTTAGTTAATTTTTTGTCATTACCCAAAGAATAGATATGACATATAACCCATGTATCAAAATCAATAGTGTCGTAAGAATCAGTCCATCATTTAAACCATACCTAAAAATAATAGTTCTTGGGGAATCAGTCCAACAACTAATCCATGGATGAAATGCATCATTACACTATCTCATTCAACCTAGTATTCCATTTTTTCCTAAATTATCAATCCATCAATAAGAAGATACTATATACTATCAATGTACAGATCCTAACTCTGACACATAATTGATATAGAATAATACTTGTGTCCAAAGCTTTAGTCTAGAATATCAACTATATATAAAGAACACCATGCCAATTATTCTCAACCATATATTAAAAATATATGTCCACCAACATCATCAATATATTTGGAATGTCATTTTTCTATCACCCTAAGATATTACCATATTTTCATTTCTCAAGAAATTTAATTTTATTGCTTGATTTAATTTTATGAAACACCATGTTAACCTTACACTACATATAACAATGAGTTGTCTTGCATTACACACAAGACCCAATTTTACCGAACAATAAAACATTAATAAAATATTATCATTTAATATAATATTTAACCTAGACACTAAATTATCGAATATGAATAGTATTAACCACATTTTAAATTTTATATATTTGATTTATTTTTAACATTATTTTTATTTATTTTCTATACATGATATAAAAAATAATTCGTTTTTCAGATGAAATAATTAATATTAAAATAATGCATTTTTACCTCTTTTTTATGGAGGACTTGTCGAGTCTATAAGGATTTACTTATGACTTTTCCATTCCTTATTGTTTTGAAAATCACAAACATCCTATACTTAAGAAAATGTACGTTTTACTTATATAAGGAAAATTTAATTGTCAATGGAATTTACCCCTATCATGTTTTCTTGGTTCATATCAATATTTTTTCTTAAGTATAAAAATCGGATTCATATTAAAAACCTCATAATAATATAAAACTTAGATATGAAGTATTCTGTTTTAGGATCCAAATTCTGGATATTAATTGTAATAAAATTCCACTCCGAATTCAGGATATGAACTCTAATAAAGTTCCATTCCGAATTCTAGATACGAACACTAATGAAGTTCCATTCTGAATTCTGGATATGAACTCTAATGATGTTCCATTCTGAATTCTAGATATGAACTCTAATGAAGTCCCATTCTGAATTCCGGATACAAACTCTCATATAGTTCCACTCCGAATTCTGGATACGAACTCTCATATAGTTCCACTCCGAATTATGGGCTCCGATATTTTATAATATCGACTCAGAACTTTTATAAGTTCGACTCCGATGTTTTATTATTTCGACTCTGAACTTTTACTAGTTTGACTCTAAAATTTTACTAGTTCGACTCTGAACTTCTACAAGTTAGACTCCGAACTCTATAAGTTCAGATTCTAAACTCTGATGAAACCAGACTCCGAATTTCCTTAGAAATTCAGACTTAGGATTTCTACAGAATTCAGGATCTGAATTACTATAAAATAGAATCTGAATATCCTTTTATTATAGACTCCGAATATCATTTTTGTTAGACTCTGAACATTTATTTTCTTACATTCTAAACTACAGTTTTTCTTATTCTTACACTCGTTTCATTATAAAATGATGTCGTGCTTTCAGTTACACATATTTTGTTATAAAATGATGTCTTCCATTATGTTTCTAACTAATCGTTGGTTTAGTGACACATGTACAGGTCCCTCCAGAATTTAAGGAAAATATGATCGTTGGAGGAGGGAGCTGACCGTTCCAACCGAGCCTATAAATAGGATCTCATTTGAAAAAGCTCAACACTGAAGTTGATCACTCTAGAGACCACACACTGTTAAGGTGATTTCTAGAGAGAGAAGATTTTGATGCCTTATGTGTACTGAAATTCTCGTTCAGATTGCTCTGTGCGGCTCCGAATTTTTGTGATTACATTCGAGGGCTTCTAGGGATAGGAAGACAGAGGTGACAAATTCCTTGAAGTTCGAGGGCTTCCTTGCTGAGGAAGATAGAGGTTCCAACTACATTGAAGTTGAGGGCTTGCGTGGATAGCAAGACAGAAACTCTGATCATCGTATCGTGGGCTTACCCTGGTGTCGGTAAGACAGACTTGCTTGAAAGTATAAATCAAGGGACCTTTATCCAAGGTTGTTGGATACCCTTCTCTTTGGGTTAAAAGATTTATATCTTGTTACTTTTTGTTATACTACTTGTTTTTCTGCTACTTTTCGTATTGTAAGGAATGTATACTCTTCTTATATTTCCTTACACTTGTACTCTAATTAATGTAGATTCTATACGCTATAAGGTAGAATCTCATATAGTAAACATTGGTTAGGTTTCAATTTCCGGATCCATATTTCTGGAACCTATTTTTCAGAATCACTTTCCATATTTAAGCAAGTGCATAGAACTAGGAGTTTGGAACATCATACTTTGTCCCAATATTTCATTAGTGTTAGAGGTACTATAAATTATCTTAGTTTAACTTTTTTAAAATTTTATATTTCCTTGTTTAAGGAAATTTTTAAAGTGTACAATTCACCCCCCCCCCTCTTGTATATTGAGCATCTACATTGTAATTTCAATCCTACAATTGGTATCATAGGTTGGAAACCACTTACTCTATACCAATCCTACAATTGGTATTAGAGGCAGGTTTCAGAAATACTTATACTCACATATAAGTTATTCTTTCTCAGTTTTTCATTGTTCTATATTTTCCATGCTTAGGAATATTTTCCTTGAATCCGAACTTTAGTTATAAACAAGTTTTTGTGTAGAATGTATTTTTAAAGATGATAGGTTTAAATTTTGGTTCCATCGACAACCTAAATCCTACAAGACCACAAATTTTTTATGGCAATGATTATGAATACTGGAGAGATAAAATGAAGAATTTCGTTATCAATACTAAATTAGATAACTTTGTCATGCTTACCGGTGAATAGAAAATTCCTGATAAGGATGTGAGTGCTTTCACAAACCAAGAGAAGCATGATTACCAATTGAACTATAAGGTACGCAATACTCTACTATATTTAATGACTAGGAACATATATAGCCAAATTTCTTCTTGTGAAACAGCTAACTGTATATGAATGAAACTCGAAGTTACACATTTTGGTACATCCAAAGTCATTGAGACAAGAAGAGCTATGTTGAGAGATGAGTATCATGGTTTTAATTTCCCTTATGGAGAACCTATAATCAAAGTACAACAAAGGTTTATGTCTATCGTGAATAGCTTACAATCTATGGTAGAGAAGGGTCTGGATGATGAAGCTCTTGTAGATATGATTATTGATATTATTCCCAATGAGTGGGAATCAAAAATAACAGCTATTAATGAGAATAGGAAGGTTACTCAAATTTCCTTAGATGAACTATTTGGAACTATTCTCCAACATGAAACAAAGATGAAGAGAGATGATGAAAACATCAAAAAAAAAGAATAGGAATGGCACTGTTGCTTTTAATACTACTTTGAATCACTTGAAATCTATGACTCGTGAGAGAGTAACTAGATCCAAATCTAAGAAGGTTAATATTAAATCCGAATCTAGTGAGAGTTAAGTCTCAAAGAATGAGTTAGAAAATCTTGCTCGAAGAATGAACAAGATAGCTGGTCAAAGAAATTTCCAATCCAGGTATAAGAAGAAGGAGAGGAATGATAAGAAAGATTCAGAGGTCACATGCAATGAATGCAATAGAAGTGGACACATACAACCAGATTTCCCTATGCATAAAAAGAAAGAAAGAAAAGATAGGCATTCTAAAAGGAATAGGAATAAGTTTTATAAATCTAAGGCTAAGAAAAGTCCGAAATCTAATACTACTTGGAGTGATAGCTGTAGAGACTCTTCAGAAACTGAATCCATAGAATATGATTTATCAGCTCAGAATAATATAAGATTCATTACTAATACTTCTTTTCTACATACATTTCTTATGGCCTAGGTACTCTCTGCCGAGGCTTTAACAAATTTATCTCTTAATAAGAATTACTTTTCTGAAAATAGTACATCTAATGAAGATACATTTTCTTTAGAAAATGAAGAACCTTCATATGAAGAAGTATCTAGATTTTCCAAATTACATGAAGCAAAAAATTGTAAAATTTCTAAGAAGTTAGACAAGGAAAATACTAGGGAAGAAATTCATACAAAAGAGGTTTCAAATCATTCTTCAGATCTTAAAGATTAAGAATATCTTTTAGAAAAACTTTCTAAAGACCTTGAGAAAGAAAATCTTGATAAGGAAGAACATTCTAAATATCTTAATAATTCTATTTTAAAGATGAAAGCTTTTGAGTAAAAATCTAACTCTAAGGAAATGATTCCTGAGGATAGAAGTTTAGTCATTAGAATGAAATTTTAAATATTTTCTCTTAAGAAGCTTCTTGCAAAATTCACCTCTAGGAAGGAAAATTTTGACAAGATTAATTCTCAAATTAAACCTCACGGAAACACTACTGGAGTAGGTTATACTCACCAAAAAGAAGTTTTCAAAAACAACTATTTTGATTCTTCTAGATCCCCTTTTTCACTAAGTGTAAAAGTGGTGGGAATTGGAAGAAAAAATGTTCTTTGAATAAAGTTCAATCTCTTGGGTTTCATAAGACATATTTATCTAAACAGATGTGGATACTCAACATTTTTTTATCTGAAAATATCAGATACAAACACATTTGGATTCCGAAAGTCTTATTCTATTCTTATATTTAGGAAAATAAAGGAAGTACCAAAAAAATACTTGGTACATGGATAGTGGATGTTCCCATCACATGTCTAGTAACAAAAAATATTTTTAAAAGATTATCAAGATGAAAGGAGGAAAAATAACTTTCAGAGATAATGCTCATTGAGAAATTATTGGTATAGGTAATATTTTTCTTCTTGTTAAAACATTTATTTCAAATGTTTTGTTTGTTATGGGTCTTAAGAACAACCTCATTACTTTAAGTCAATTATATTATTAAGGGTACCTTTTGAATTTTAGGAATGATAATTATTTAGTACACAACTCCAAGGAAGAGTTTATTCTTTCTTCCCATAGGCAATATAATGTTTACATTTTGAATTTATAACACCTTAGGATCCAATACATACCTTTCATAAGTGCAATGGAAGATCATTCGTGGTTATGGCATAGAAGACTAGGTCACTCAAACATTAGAAACTTATGTAAACTCTCTAAGAAGAAACTAGTTAACGATCTACCAGATCTTAGATTTGATTCTTCTAAAGATTGTGATCCTTATCAATATGGAAAGAAACATAAATCTAGTTTTAAATCAATTAGTTAAGTCTTGACAACTGATTCACTACAGTTGGTGCACATGGATCTTTTTGGTCCAACAAAAACTGGAAGCATTAGAGGAAAATATTATGTTTTTGTTCTAGTTGATGATTACACTAGATTTACATGGGTCTATTTTCTAGAAAAGAAGTCTGAAGCTTTTTCTTATTTCAAATGTTTTAGAGCCCAAGTATAAAATGAGAAAAAACTTCCCTCGATAACTATTCATAGTGATCATGGAGGAAAATTTAAAAATTCTTATTTTGAAACTTTTTGTAGTAAAAACGGTTCTACTCACAACTTTTCAGCACCTAGAACTCCTCAAAAAATGGTGTAGTTGAAAGAAGAAATAGAATTCTTCATGAAATAACTAGAACCATGCTGAGTAAATATTCAATAGCTAGACATTTCTGGGTTGAAGTGGTAAGTACTACATGTTGTACTATAAATTGAGTTTTGATTAGACATTTTCTTTATAAAACACTTTATAAGTTATGGAATGGTAGAAAACGAAGACTTTCCTACTTCAAAGTTTTTGGTTGCAATGTATTCATCCTCAATACTAATGATAATCTACAAAAATTCACACCAAAATCTGGTGAAGGAATTTCCTTAGGCTACTCCACAACTTCTAAGGCCTATAGAGTTTTTAACAAAAACACTTGTACTGTTGAGGAAACATTACATATAAAATTTGATAAAACTGATACTTTTATTTTTAAACCATCCCAACCAACATCCTAGGATGTGTTCTCAAAAACTGATTATCAACCCTTGATATAAGATCCATCTGATAAGGAAAATGTTCAAGAAGATACTTCTGAAACATTTACCCCAGAAGACTTTCAACCCTATGTTGATGAACAAGTTTTACAAAACCCAAGTCAGGTGTTTCTTAAGAATCATCCCAGGGATAGTATCATTAGTGATGTAAATCAACCTATAAGGACTAGGAGTTCCTTAAGGAATTAAGTAGAATATCTAGCATTCATTTCCCAATTAGAACCAAAAAGCAATGATGAAGCTTTAGGTGATGATGATCATATCAAATCCATGTAAGATGAGCAAAATGAATTCGAAAGGAATAATGTCTGGACATTGGTTGAAAGACCTATGAAAACATCTGTTATTAGAGTAATGTGAGTATTTGGAAATAAGTGTGATGAAAATGGAGTCATTGTTTGAAATAAAGCTAGACTAGTTGCTAAAGGCTATAATCTGAAAGAGGGAATAGACTATGAAGAAACCTATGCTTCAGTAGCTAGACTTCAATCTAATCGTATCTTACATGCCATTGCAGTATTCTTCAATTTTAAACTTTTTCAAATGGATGTGAAATGTGCTTTTCTTAACAGTTATGTCCAAGAGGAAGTTTTTGTTGAACAACATCCTGGATTTGAAGATACAAAACATCCTAATCATGTTTTTAGACTTACCAAAGCTTTGTATAGACTTAAACAATCCCCACGAGATTGGTATGATAGACTTACATGATTTTTACATCAAAATAACTATGTTAAGGGAAATGCAGATCCAACCCTCTTTATAAATAAAGATGAGAAAAATGTTTTGATTGTTAAAATTTTTATTGATGACATTATATTTGGTTCAACTCATCAATCTTTAACTTATTCTTTTGCAGATCTAATGAAATATGAGTTTTAAATGAGTATAATGGGTGAATAAACATTTTTCCTTGGTTTTCAAATTTCTCAAAAACCAGAAGGAATCTACATATCCCAACATAAGTATATTAAAGATCTTCTTAAAAAGTATGGATTTGACAACAATAAAAGTATTAGTACTCCCATTGGTACCTCAAACAGACTTGATCTTGATGAAGTTGGGAAACCAGTGGATCAAATATCTTTTAGAAGTATGGTAAGAAGCCTACTATACTTGACATCTAGTCATCCAGACTTAATGTTTCAATATGCTTATGTGCAAGATATCAATCCAATCCTAAGGAATTTCATTTAAAAGCAGTGAAAAGAATTTTTTGCTACTTAAAGGGAACCATGGATTTAGGACTCTTTTATACTTCTGGAAATGACATGGTTTTAAAAATATTTCTGGATGCTGACTTTGCCGGGTGTAGAGTGGATAGAAAAAGTACATCCAGAACTTGTCAGTTATTAGGAGATTCATTAGTTTCTTGGTCCTGTAAGAAGAAACATTCTATAGCACTCTCCACTGCTGAAGCTGAATATGTAGCAGCTGGAAGTTGTTGTGCTCATGTGTTGTGGATGCTACACACACTGACAAATTATGGCTTGAGTTTTACTAAGGCTCAAATTTTGTGTGAAAACACAAGTGCCATTTCCCTTAGTAAAAACCTTGAACATCACTCCCATTCAAAGCACATAGATATTAGGCATCACTTTCTTAGGGATCACACACTTAATAGAGATATCATTCTTCAGTTTATCAGAATGCAAGATCAACTTGTTGACATTTTCACAAAATATTTACCCTCTAATAGATTTGAATACATTAAATAGAAGGTAGGAATGATAACCATATGGTAATCTTCCATTATTAACTTTTTGTTAAAACAATCTCCTTACAGTAATAAACACCTTTTAATAGGGGGAGTAAATTTTATTGAGAGTTTTTCAAAAAAATCGTAATGAGTTTTTCAAAAAATTTCATTTTGAGCCTTTCAAAATTTTTGGAATCGAAATTTTGTAATGAAACTTTCGTACTAAAACTTTTGTAATGAAATTTTCATACTGAAACTTTCATAATGAAATTTTCGTACTAATACTTTCGTAATGAAATTTCCGTACTGAAATGTTCGTAATGAAATTTTCGTACTGAAACTTTCGTAATGAAGTTTTCATTCTGGAAATTTTCGTAATGAAATTTTCTTAAATGGAATTTTCATAATGGAATTTTCGTACACGGAATTTTCGTAATGAAAATTATTTTTCATACTCATAATTTTCGTACTGAAATTTTTCATACTCAAACTTTTCGTACTGAAATTTTTCGTACTCAAACTTTTCATACTGGGTTTTTTGTACTCATAATTTTTGTACTGGAGTTTTTTTTACTCAATGTCTTTTTAACTTTATGTTATTCATAGTTAGTTTTTCGTAGTCAAATTTTTCTTCAATAAGACTATAACCTATTACGAATAAACTTCTTGGCCAATATGAAAGGTATTATTTCATTACTTACGTCTTAGTAATCATATTTTTCTTGCTAGTATTTTCTTATGAACATTAAAATTTCTCAGATTCTATTTTTCTTAAATCCAATTGTTTTTCCCAAATATCAAAAGCTCAGATTCAAGATTTCCTTGCGGATATGTTTTCAACTGTCAGATCAGATCAAAGGTTTTTTCAACTGGTAGATGCTTTTTGGAATTTCAATGGTCAACTCCATCGCCTATATAAAGGGGAACCCTGAGGGTCATCCCACATCGGTTTTTCAAATCTCTCGCGTCTCGAAGCTCTGCCTCTCTTCTTAAGGCCATTCTGATCTTTGTTAAGCCCGTTTCGAATCTTCCAGAGCTCTTCATTCCGAATGTCTGCTGAAGTAACCTCTCAGGATATGTCAACTACGAAGCCAATCTCAAAGTGGTTAGTTTACAGGGAGAGGTTAGTGCATCCGAGTTTCTACAACTATGATTCTCTTATATCTAAGAATATCAGGTTGAATGGTTGGGAGGATGTTTTCTTATCAAAGCCAGAGAAACAGGATCCGGTTTATACAGATCTTCTTGTTGAGTTCTATGAGTATGTTTCCTTCCTTAAGGAAGATGGTAGAGTTATTTTCTTTCAAGTATTATGGAAAGATTTAAAAATTATCTTACACCACAGATGCAATCATGGTGGGTTTATCTTATGAAGGTGAAGTTGAGTTTTGTTCACATAATCTTCCGGATGGGAAAGAAAATTTCAATAAAGTGATAGCATTGAAATTACTTAGACTTAAAGATGTCAAGATAGCTAAGATTACTCATATCTCTTCAAATAATAAAATTCTACAGCTGTGGGTACAAGGTTTTCTTATTCCAAGAAGGGGTGACAAGGATAATCTCAAGAAGAGTGACATTTACATCCTAGATTTCATGGTAAATCTAAGGAAGATAAATTGAATGAGGCATGTTTTGATTACAGTTAAGAATATTAAAGAAGGGAATTTGAAAGATCAAATCATAATTTATCCGGCCTTGCTTTCTAATCTTATCATCAGATGTCTTGATTCATTCCAAGTTGCTTGCACTTCCATGAAAATAAATTTCAAGGTAATTCTAGTTAGTGATGATACATTAAAGAGGATGAAAATGGGTTTTTCTGATGAATCCGGAAAATTTGATCCTTTACCAGAGGAAGAGGCTGAGATCATTCCGAAAAATGTGGAAAAGGCTGAAACTATGAATAAAGTTACTAAAAAGAGGAAGCTTAAAGAAGTGGTTGCTAAAAACAAGACCACTAAATCTAAGAAACTCAATCTGCACCACCCAATCCAATGCAACAAAAATCCTACCCAGATGAAGTGGCTGCTATGTGGAGGGAAGACAAGGAGAAAAGAAAATAAGGGGATCCACAGTTCGAATTATACCCTACTGAGGCTACGGCCTTAAGAGAAAAAGCTACGGATGGGTTTGAGAAGAAAGAAAAAGAGAAGAAGCTGAAGAAAAAAATGTCTGAAGCCAAGGTTGTTCAATATCTTTTGAATGCAACTGAAATAGCTTCTGAGAAAATTCCGGTTCTGGAAACATTCCTTACCGAACCTTTTCCAGAGACCCCTGGGAAGAAATACTCCACTCCAGAAATTTCTAAAGGGAAAGAAGTTATTGAATTAATAGAAGAAGAAGTTGTTGTGATACGAGAGGAAGAAGAAGAAGAATGAAGTGATGATCTTTATGACCTAATCAAACAAGTAAGAGATTATCTAGAAAAGGCTGAATCTGCAAAATTAGTCACTCTGGGAAAGGGAATGGAGAAAGATGCTAAGGTAGATGATATTCAGGAAGAGGAAAATGAGTTATCTGATGAGGAAGAAAGTTACGGGAAGGATTATCTTGAAGAAGGAATAGAGAAGGAGAAAATTGATGAAGACAAAATGGTTCAACTATCAGAGAGTGAGAAAAAATATCCAGATGATCAATCCATTCAAAAAACTGATAAAGGAAAGCACATACTCATGGATACACCAACAAAATATATCATTAGGAAGAAAGAAGTTGGTGGTTATTCTGAAAGGATGTTGGTGCAAATTAAAGAAGAAAAATCCCCAAGCAAGTTATCAGATTCAAAGTAATCAGCACATGGTCATGAATTTGTTGTCGAATCTTTAAAAAAGTTGGTGGACAACATTCCGTTTTCCCCACTATAGACTCCAGATGCCAGATGCTGCAACATAGTATAAATCAGAAATCAAAATCCTTATCCATGGTGATGGATAAGTGTGTGAAAATTGAAGCTAAACATAAAAATTTCCTTATCAACTAGAATGTACACAGGAAATAATGCCGAAAAATCACTTTGTGGTCTAGGAAACTGGAAGAAGATATGGCTGACTTTGACCATTTTCAAAATGATGTAATAGATGCCTTTAACACCGAGGACTCCAAGATTAAGAGTCTTCAGGATGAGATGATTATTGAAAAAATTTCTCGGAGTCAAAAAGTTAAGGACTTTAATGATAAGGTTAACTCTCTTGCTCAATATTTTAAAAGGGATAGAGATCTTTGGATTAGGCTCCAAGACTGACTTGTAAAGAAAGATGAGTTTGTGAAGATGCAAGAAGAAGCCATCAAGGCTTATGAAGAAGTTTTGAAAGCTCAAGATGAAAGAATAAAATCTTTGGAGAAGCATGCTGAGGAGGATAAAAAAGACTTGAAGAAGCTGAAAATCCTGTTAAAGAAGCTTATTCTGAAGGAAAAGGAGGACAAATAGACAAAACCGATATTTTGTTGCATTTGTTTTTCCTTGTAATTTTTTTCAACTCTACTGAAATTTTGGTTGGTTGTATCTTTTATTGTTATATACTAATGTTTCAGGTACCATATGTATTTTCCATTCCCTTAAATTCTCTTTGAAATCACAAGGGGGGGAAGGAAAAAGAACTACTCAAAAGAGGAGAAGGAAAAATTTAAAATGGAGAAGAAAAAATTTCTAAGTGAAATATCCTTAAAGTAAGGGGGAGTTCCTCATTATGAAGTTTTTCATTCCTATGACAATGAAAACTCCATTCCATAAATCCAGAATACAATCCTTAGAGTTTCAATTCCTAAGGGGGAGGTAGTTGTATTCATCATTATTAATGAAAAAAAGGAGATAAGTTTTAATTTCAATGCCTAATGAAATTTTTAAAAGTCCTTATATTATTTTTCATAAGGTTATTTGTGCATTCCAAAAAGGGGGAGATTGTTGAGTCAACAAGGTTTTCCTTATGACGTTTCCATTCATTTTTTTTTGAAAATCACAAAACCCATATACTTAAGAAAATATACATTTTATTTATATAAGGAAAATTTCCTTCTAAAAGGAATTTACACCTAGCATGTTTTCATTGTTCATATCAATATTTTTTCTTATGTATAAAAATAGGATTCATATTAAAAACCTCATAATAATATAATACTCAGATATAAAGCATTCTGTTTTAGGATACGAATTCTGTATATGAACTGTAAAGAAGTTCCACTCCGAATTCAGGATATGGACTCTAATAAAGTTCCATTCTGAATTCTAGATACAAACTCTAATGAAGTTCCATTCCGAATTCTGGATACAATCTCTAATGATCTTCCATTCTGAATTCTAGATACGAACTCTAATGAAGTCATATTCCGAATTCTGGATACGAACTCTAATATAGTTCGACTCCGAATTCTAGATACGAACACTCATATAGTTCCACTCTAAATTCCGGACACTGAACTTTTATATGTTCGACTCCTAACTTTTATGAGTTTGACTCCAAACTTTTATTAGTTCGACTCTGATCTTTTACTAGTTCGACTCCAAACTTTTACTAGTTCGAAACCGAACTTCTAATCATTTGACTTGAACTTTGTAAGTTCAAATTCTGACCTCTGATGAAACCAGACATTGAATTTCCTTAGAAATTCAGACATTGGATTTCTACAGAATTTAGGTTCCGAATTCCAATAAAACAGAATCTGAATATCCTTTTTTATAGACTCAGAATTTCATTTTGTTTAGACTCTGAACTTTTATTTTCTTGCTTTACGAACCACAATTTTTCTTATACATACACTCGTTTCATTATAAAACAATGTTGTGCTTTCAGTTACACATATTTTGTTATAAAATGATTCCATCAATTCTGTTTCTATCTAACCATTCGTTTAGTGACATGTGTAAAGATCCCTCCTAAATTTAAGGAAAATATGACCATTGGAGGAGGGAGTTGACCGTTCCAACTGAGCTTATAAATAGGAGCTCATTTGAAAGAGCTCAACACTGATGTTTATCACTCTAAATACCACACACTATTAAGGTGAATTCTAGAGAGAGAAGCTTTTCATGCCTTGTGCATACTGAACTGCTCATTCAGATTGCTTCATGCAACTCCGAATGTTGGTGATTACATTTGAGGGCTTCCAGGGATAGGAAGAAAGAGGTCCCGACTTCCTTGAAGTTTGAGGGCTTCCTTGTTGAGTAAGACAGAGGTTCCAACTACCTTATAGTTGAGGGCTTGCGGGGATAGCAAGACAGAGACTCTGATCTTCGTATAGAGGGATTACCCTAGTGTGGGTATGACAGACTTGGTTGAAAGTATAAATCAAGGGACCTTTATCAAAGGTTGTTAGATACCCTTCTCTTTGGGTTAAAAAATTTATATCTTGTTACTTGTAGATTTACTACTTTTTTTCTGCTGTTTTTCATATTGTAAGAAAAGTTTAATCTTCTTATATTTCCTTATACTTGTACTCTGATTAATTTAGATTCTATACGCTATAAGGTAGAATCTCATATTGTAAATGTTGGTTAAATTTCAATTTTCGGATCCATATTTCCAGAAACTGTTTTTCAGAATCACTTTCCTGATTTAAGCAAGTGCATAGAACTAGAAGTTTGGAACTTCATACATTGTCCCAATATTTCATCAGTGTTAGAGGTGATGTGAATTTGATTAGTTTAACTTTGTTAAACTTATATTTATCCTTGATTAAGGAAATTTTTAAAGTGTACAATTCACCCCCCCTCTTGTATATTGAGCATCTACATCATTATTTCGATCCTACAGGACCAACTTTAAAACCAATATTTGAAACTTTTATATAATTAATTTGACAGAATATACTTCTTATATGAAATATTAATATCAAAATTAACTTTCATTTCATTTTTTTTAAAAGATTCATATTTTGACGAATAGTAAAAAATACTAAATTTTAATTGAGAACAACTTTTTTCAATGATATAATTTATAGTGTTAAATTTTTCAGTTGATTGGTTTTATAGTATAAATTGAATATATTTTTATCAAATAATATAATTTGGTTGATTTATAATAAATTTTCCATGATTTTAATGTAAAAAAATTTAAATCTTTTGCAATGTTTTAATTTGAAAACCCAATTTTTCATTTTGACTACATTATTAATTTATATTTAATTATAGAGAATTCGCTATTTTGAATTTTTAAGAATAGATTCCCAATTTGGAATAAGTGGGTGAAAATTATTTATATAGTTTCCATTTATTTTTGGTCAATCTGAATTGTGATAATAGTAATTGTTTTACTACAATAGTAAAGGGAAAATCATGTAATTAAAGGTAAATATAATGCTATAATTACCCTAAAACATTTCTTAATTTCATTAGGTATGTGTGTTTAGACATAAATCATTTGTGGGTATATTTTGGGATCACATGGAGTCATATGAATGAATTTAATATATTTATAGTTCTTTTTTAAAGAAAATCCATTTTTGTTATACTTTAGTTTCTAATAAGTAAAATATTTTTAATATGATGTCATGTAAGTGATGCAGTCAGCTATACAAATTAAATAGAAATAAAAAATATGAATCTACATTGGGGAAATTTATTTATAATTTTTAGGAAATAAATAATTAAATAAAATGGTGACATAAAGATGACATAATAATTTAATAAATAATGAATTAAACAAAAAAATGATATTATAAATTTTAAAATGTCATTTATTTTACTAAATAAATGAAATCTATGAATTTTATAGATAATATAGAAATGTTTTTTAACATATAGTAATTATTGGTTTGAAGTTATAATGCCGTTTTTCTATTTTAAAAAATGAAAATACTGAATAGAATCATAAATTTTAAAAATGACACTTAAAAAATTATTATTTTATTCAATGGTGTAAAATTAAAAAAAAAATTAGTCTTGAAACATTTACTAGGATAATGTCAAAAATATCATAATAGTCTCTTTGGGATCATTTAATGAACATTGTTCATTGAAAATGACATAAATATTATCAAATATAAATAATGTGATAAAGTGTCACACTCTCATTTCATTTGTGTGCAATATTTTTAATATAGGGATAACATAGAGATAAATTCTATAATGAATTGTTTTTAGAAAGATAAAGGAATTATATACATAATAGTAATTTATTTATAATTTTTATAGACAAAATAATTACCATAAATAATAACACAATAATGAAGAAGTTATTATTTTATTAATAGAATTATCAAATAAATGATATTTAAAAAAATTAAAATTAATATAATTTTACATAATTGACATCATCCAAGAATTTTATTGTTTACTATGATATTTTAGGAGTGTATTAAATAGATTTTTTTTATTTTTTTATTTTTTGTTTTTTTAAATAAAGTTAATGTTATGAATAGTGTCAAAATTGACACTATTGATATTATATAAAAATAACATTTTATTAATTTATTTAAAAATCATAAATATCATTAAAATTTAAATTTTATAATTATAAGATAAAAAATATATAAGGGTTTCTATTTATGGTCAATTGAAACTATAAAGGTAAATATTTATAACCATTTAATATTTCAAATATTATTATCATAATTTAAATTAAATTGATTAAATAAGATAAATCAAAATTATAAGGTTTAAAATAAAATAAAAAATTGCTTAAATTTTATTTATTAAGAGGATTTAGATAAATCATAAACATAATTTTTAAATATTACATATTGGAGCAATTTTTATTTAAAAATTAATTTATAATAATTTAATTGTTTTGGTGATTCAAAAGGTTCCCCTCCTCTCTCACATAAAAGGGAACTTCTGCTACTCTTTAATTCACACCTCTAAAACCCTTTGGCTCAAAAAAACCTTCCCATTTACTCTCCCAACATCCCTTGATACATCATATAGGCCATACATTGGTAAAAAGTATATCCTAAGGATTCCTTTTGTGAAAATCAAAAGGAGACACCCAAAAAAGATGTAGTTGTCTTATCACCTCTTTCAAAGTTATTTTCTTCATCTACTTCATATTTCTATGTTGTTTACATAAAAAAGAAATGACTACTATGTTATCCATATACTTAGATTCTATTATAATCATGGTACAGACACATTCTTCATTTTTATCCATCCTCTGAATAACAATATCACCATGTATGTGTACCTACGACTTACTATATCCACATCATGGTGTAATTTGTTATATTACACTAATTAATTTTCATGGGTATAATAATGAGTATAATGGAGGTAAATTATTATTATTAAATAATAATTATTCAGAATAATTAATATAAAATTTAATTTCATACCATTTACCCATTAAATGAATGATATTGTCGCTTGTGCGTATGTACAGCCTACCGTATCCATGAAACGATGAGATTTATTCTCCACATTAACCATTAAAGAATCATGATAAAAGTACTATTATAAGAAAATATAATATTAATTAACTTAATATCATTATGTATATAAAGACAATATATCCTATGAAAAAAAATATGACTTACATGACAGAATAGGAATTGGAAAATAAAGCATTTAACACCCAAAACAACGATAATACTGAAATAATATTAAAAAAATTGATATAAAAAAGACCATATATGATATTATAAATTTGGATTTGGTTCTGTTATAATTTAATAACAATATTTAACCAATATACTGGATGTTAAAAAACCCTCAACTATTAGAAAATATAAGTAAGTGTTAATTTCACAATCCCATTTTTATCAAAGTGTGTTTATATGAAATATCTAGTGGGGAATATTTATCATCCATGTCCTTGTTTTGTTAAAATGCATTTTAATATATTTTTACTACTTCTATAAAAAAAATTAAAGTCATTTAGACCCATGATTGAGTTTTTATAAAATGTTTTGAAAGGAATATTTCGGCCATTTTACAAACAAAGTACTTTATGACCCTTATAAAAAATTAAGGTAATAAGTTTTTTTACTTATTCGGCATGACCAGATTTTTCAACCATTATTTCACCATAACATTTCGAATATTCCCTTGTAATATTGAAAGGTTAACTTCAAAAAGAAATTATATTATAATTTCAGGGCTTTTAAACTATTTCAATGTAAAAAGGGACATTTCTATAAAAAATATGTAATTATTTGGTTTGATTAGTTAAATTTATGTAAAAATAATTTGTAGGATTTTATGATTAATTTAGTTTCATTTATTGAATCTTTTATGATATGATTGACTATGGATGTTATATTTTGATACCATTCATGGTTTATGGTTAAATAATTTACATTTCATATGCTAGTTTAAACAATAATTTCTATGTTATGTTTCCCTTTTAAAGATGAGTAACATATTGGACTTAGTGTGTGATGGGAGGGGATCTCTATAGACTGTCGATGCATTAGAAGGTCGCATCAGAAAAACTAGATTTGGATTTGGATGAGTTCATAACCATTTATTTTTTATGTCTTGGTGGCGGCCTCGACAATATGTTTGATTGCCTATGAAGCGGAACTCTGTGTGTTTATAAAGGCAGTAGGCTATACCAATCTCTTTTGATGGAATCACCTTTGAATTGAGTGTGAATCACTTCTAGTAGTGGATGCCTTCAAAATAAAACCAAGACAAGTACCATGGAGGCTTTTACCTCAATGGATATAATGCTTTGAAGCCTTTTATGCCCTTTCACTCAATGTCACACATTCATATACAGAGGCAAATATGGTGGCAGACATCCTCTCCAAGAAGTCAATTTAGGAGAGGATCTCATTATGGTCCATTGATACCCCTAGCTTTTTTATGATCTTAGTGGACTTTGACATAAATAAGGTTTCCCATACTCAGTTTTGAAAACCACTTTTGTAAGTCCTTGTACATTATTTTTTATAATAAATTTTGGGGGACTAGCAATGCTTTCCCCACACCTTATTTGCCTCAACAGTATGTTTGATATGTCTTGCATTATGAATTCCTTCATTTAGAGAATAGTTATTGTTATTACATATGATTACATTACTAGTAAAATATCCATGTGAATTTTTAAATGGAATTACTTGACTTATCCTCTTTATATTATACCCAATATTATGTGTAAATGGAATGGGTTTTAGTTTTATACTTTCCTTAAAGTTAATAGTTATTAATGAAATTTTATTATATATTGTTTAACCTTACTAAGCACTTGAGATCAGCCCTTTATTGTGTTTTATTTTCCCAAGATACCATAAATTGTATTATGATTGATGTGAAGGGATAATCTTGGGGAATAATAGAATTTTAAAATAATTATCATTGTTTCATATTATGTTTTGAGTTGAAATGTAATGTTCATGTATGTAAGTTATTTTCCATGACTACTAAATTGATTGGTCCTTCAGATTTTGATTCCTTTTAATCACGCCAATTTTTTAAAATAATCCACCTATATTGGCATTCTATGGCCAGAAAGTTATTTATATTTTGAGAGGAAGTTTATAAACAACATTTGAAATTATATTTACAAAACATCGATTAGAAAACATTACCTTATGAATGACATTGAGGATATGTCTATCTATAATATATCATCCATTGGATTTGGTAATGGGTGAACTTGTTTAATCCTACGGACCAGTGGATTGAGAAGAATATGGAATCATCTAGAGATCCAATAAATTATTCTTCATGAGAATATCACTATGATTTATGATTCTCACAATGTGCTTTGAGTTTTGTTCAATGGTTATAATCAGAAAGGTTATACCTGTAAAGGTTATACTATTGATGATGAAGAGACTAAAAAAGATAAATGATGTGAAGAAGGTATTAAACAGTAATATTCAGAATCATATTTAATGGTTTAGGAGTAATGTGGAATGAATATGGTTGTTTGGTATTCGGATTAAATAATTATTACATCAATAATTATATGGTTATAAGATACATTATATATATAAGGATGGTACTACAATACTTATTTTTTAAGGATTTGGAGTCATATGAGTTATAATTAAGGATTCAAAGTTTATCAAATATTTGGTAGGTGAAAATCAGAGAACCAATACATTTTATGGGATCTCATGTTAAGAATGATTTTGGAAAATTATAGACCCTTTTAGATAGGAAATTTGGATGTAAATATTTTCGTCAAGTCTTATTGTTGGAATTGAGTAAGTTGAACCACATATATTATTTTTCAAGGTTAAAGTATGATTTATTGGGTACACTGGTCTAACTTTTTTAGTTTTTGTAAAAATATAGAGGTTGAAGTGAAACTAGATTATATAACAGCCAAAGGATAACATTCATGGAATAATGTAAGTTTTTTTGTGATTCTTATCTGTATAGTAAAATAATCCATTAACTCTAGAAAAAAGTATATAAAAAAGTGTTATCCTAAATATGTATCTCAAGTGATCAATCAATTCAGCTAATGGTATTTTAATTCATCATATATTTATTTCTTTCAAGCCTTCAACTTTCTGTTGAGTGTTCATTAATTAGTATTGATGAATTCAATTAATCCATATAAATATTTGCATTTTCCTCCAAGTATGTATCTCTAATTTCCACTAATGTTCTTCTATTTGAACACCTAATTTTTTTTTGACCTTCAAATTTCCCTTTCCATCTTATTATGAAAATATTTTGTTAACCCTATTTCCGATCTGGGTTTTCCACAGTGGCATTTTTAGTATCATTCTTTTATTTTTTAAGTGATATTTCAAATAGTAAGGATGTAATTTATTGAAGGAGGGGAGAATATAACACCCCAAGACATTACAATATTTTTATTTCTAGATATATTTAATTTTTTTTCCTTTGTTTCTTTTTATGAAACACCATGTTAAGCATACACTACACACAATAATTTCTTATCTTACGTTACACACAAGACCTAGTTTTAATGAACAATACTTTATTAATAAAATATTATTATTTAATATAATATATAACATAACAATTAAATTTTCGGTTATGAATAGTATTACCCAAATTTTTTTTATATATTCGATATAATATTAACATAAATCTTATATATTTTATATACATGATATAAAAAATATTAATTTTCGAATAAAATAAGTAGTTTTTAAATAATTCATTTGTCACCTTTTTATGGAGAACCAATTTTAAATCCATTATTTTACAATTTTATATTTTAAATTTGAAAAAAATAAATTTCTTATATTAAATAAAAATATCAAAAAGAACTTTTTTTAATTATTTCTTTTTTATGAAAGGTTTATTGTTTTGATGAGTACTAAAAAATGACTATATTTTAATTGGAAACAAAATTTTTCATAAAATTAATTCATAATGTTGAATTATACATTTGATTGGAGTTAAAGAAAAAATAGAATATATTTTCATCATTAAATATAATTTTTTCCCTTAAAACTAAATTTTCGTTGAATTTCGATGTCAAGACATTTCTATAATTTGCAATGTTTTAACTTTGAAAAACTCAGTTTTCATTCCAACAATGGAATTATTTTTTAACAATTAATGGAAATTCTACATTTTGAATTATTAAAGATGGATTCAATATTTGGAATTAGTTGTTTCAAATTATTTAAATAGGTTCATTTTATTTTTTGGACATTATGAATAGTAACTTCAGTTATTTTTTTATTACCGCGGTTAAGGGTAAATCGGGTAATTAAACATAAAAATATAAAAAACCTTTAAAACATAATTTCTTACATATGTTTAGTCCAAATTCATATTTTGGTCTATTTTTTGACCACTTGGATCCACTTTTATAACTTTAATATATTTATAATACTATATTTAAAGAAAATCCCATTATGTAATATTTTTGTTTTAAACAAGTAAAAGATTTTTAATATAAGGTTATGTAAATGGAATGGACTATTATAAATAGTAGTTATGAAGAAAAAATGGTCATCAACATTATGGTAATTTATTTATAATTTTTAGGAAATAAATAATTTTGTTAAATGGTGATACAAAGATGATATAGTAATTTTTTTATTAATGTATGAAACAAAACAATTATATTATAAATATTAAATTAAATATTATTTGACTTAAATACATTAAAAATATTATAGATAACATATACATTTTATTGAAATATTGAATGTATTGTTTTTAACTTATCATGTTGGTTTTATATTTTTAAAAATGAAAATATTGAATACTATTAAAATTGACATAAATGATACATTAAATAAATAATATTTTATTAAATGTAATAAAATTCAAAAAAAATTAAGCCTTGTAAAAATGACTAGGATAATGTTAATAATTTCATAATAATAAATTTTGGATCATTTAAGGTACATTTGTCCATGAAAATGATATGAATATTATGAAAATTAAATAATTTGACAAAGTGTCACACTCTCATTTCTTCTATGTTCGATAATATTAATATAAGGTTAACATAGAGAAAAATTTGATCATGAATAATATATGGAAATCTAAAAGAATTATATACATCATAGTAATTTATTTATAATTTTTATAGACTATATAATTACTATAGACAATGTCACAATAGGGAAGATACAATTATTTACTTAATCGAAATATCGAATAAATAATTTTGAAAATAATAAAATAAAAATAATTTCATATTATTGGGGTGATAAATGAATTTTTTAAGTGACTAAGAAATTTTAGGAGTGTATTCAATAGTTTTATTTTTAAGTTATATTTATGTTTTGTTTTTAATTAAAGTAAATGTTATGAATAGTGTCAAAAATCACAGTATAGATATTTTATAAAAATAATCATTAATTAAATTATTTAAAAATTATATAAATATTTAAAAATTACAAAGTGATAATATAAGTTTTAAAATGTCATAAAGGGTCCATTTATGACCAATTTAAACTATATAAGTAAATATTTATAAACATTTAATGTTTAAAATATTATTACAAAATTTTAAATTAAACAGATTAAATAAGATAAATCAAACTGATAAGGTTCAAAAAAATATCACAAAGTGTCTAAATTTTATAGGTTGAAAGGATTTAGACACATCATTATCTTTTATTACCAATAATAATCTTTTTAGAAATTTGGATTTAAAAATTAATATTTAATAAATTAATAGTTTTGGGGTTTTTAAAAGTCCCCCCCCCTTCTCTTAAAAAAGGGCACTTCTCATTCTGTTTAATTCAAACCTATAAATCCCTTTGGATCAGGAAAAACCTACCCATTTTTTCTCCCAAAATATATTAATACATCAAATAGTCCATACATTGGGATGAAGGCATCTTAATGATTCCCTTTTTTCAATTCAAAAGGAGACACCCAAAAAAGAGGTAATTTTCTTATCACCTCCTTCAATGTTATTTTCTCGTTCTACTTCCACATTCTATATTGTTTCAACAACAAAGTAATAAATAAAGTATCATCCATATAATAATATTATATTATAATCATTGTACTACCATATTCCTCATTTTATCCACCCTATGAATAATAATATCACCATTCATGCATACGTACAACTTACCGTCTCGAGGCCATGGTGTAATTTGTTATTCAACACTAATTTCTTGGTATGGGTATAATAATCAGTATAATTAAGATAAATAATGAATATAATATAATTATTAAACTTTATAATTAATATAAAATTTAATTTCATTCCATTTAACTATTAGGTGAATGATACCGTCACTCGTGCATTCGTACAGCCTACCATCTCCACGATACGATGAGATTTATTCTCTATGTTAACCATTAAAGAGTGATTATAAAAGTTATATGATAAGTAATTATAATATTTATGAACTTAATATCATTCAGGATGTGAATTAAATATGGAATATTCTTATGAATCATGACTTACATGACAAAACAAGAATGGGAAAACGAAGCAGTTGACACCCCAAACAATAGTACTACTGAAATATTATTAACAAAATTATATAAGAGGATCATATATGATATCTTTATTTTAGATTTGGGTCTGGTATAATTTAATAACGTACATTAACCATTATATAAGAAGTTAAAAAACCCTAAACTAATTTATAATACATTGAAAAGGTTAATTTTTCAGTCTAATTTTAATCAAGATTTTTTTATCCGAAGTATCTACTAGGGTATATTTATCATCCATGTCCATGTTTCATAAAAATACTTTTTAATTTTTTTTACTATTTCTCTACAAATATTTATATTCATTTATTCCCATTTTTATCTTTTTGTAAAACATATTGAAAAGAATCTTTCTGTCATTTTTCAAACAAGGTACTTTATGAGCTCATTGAAAAATTAAGTTAGGAATGTTTTTTTAACTTATATGGCTCAAGATTATTTTTTTGCCGTTATGTCGCATCAATGTTTTGAAGATTCTCTTTCAATATTACAAGGTTATTTTCAAGGGAAATGTTTTAAGACCCCGTTTTTTTTATGAAATATTTTCTTTAAATAATTATTATTCTTCAATATCTTTATTTTCAAAAAATTGTGATTCTAAAAAAACAGTGATGTGCCCTTATTATAAAATTATCATTATAGACTATCCATTAGGTTAGCGGGAATAATTATAACTAAATTATGAAAATCCATTGTGAATTCTTTGCCTATCAATTATTTATGAAAAATATAAATCAATCAGAATTTTGTATTTTTGAATTAATTACTTTTGGTAATGAAATAAAATATTTTTTTATATTCATCAAATGGATATTTTAGTTATAATGTATGAATAAAACCATATTTGATGTATAAATGTTTATTTTTTTTTAAAAAAAAGTTTACTTTTAATCCATTGAATGGAGAACCCATTTTAAATTAAGAATTTCAAAAATTAATATATTTTATATGAAATCATAAACATATTATTTTAATGTGGGATATAAAAATATACTTTTGATGAATTTGTTATATTTTTCTGATAACATTCATGTTTTGATTAATCGTAATAATATGCTAAATTTTAATTAAAAATAACTCTTTTCATCCAAAAGATTTATACCATAAAATTATAATTTTAAATTGTTTTAATATATAAATATATTATAATATTATCATTTAATATTATTTATTTTATTATTATTAATTTTTCATTTATTCATAGGTAAAAATATTTCAATATTTTGCAACGTTTTATCTTTTAAAACTCATTTCCTCATTTCAACAATTTGAAAATTTTAAAATTATTTACTGCAACTTCAATGATTTTAATTTTTAAAAATTGGTTCCATATTTGTATTATTTAATTCCTAATTATTTTAATTTACAAATTTTATTTTTAGGCATTATGAATAGAAACATTGGTAATTATTTTATTACCATGGTTAGTGGTAAATCGGGTAATTAAGGGTGAAGAAATATTATAAACATTCCTTAACACATTTAAAAGTTATATTGAATGACTAAATATTACCCTTATAATATATTTTTATAAATTTAATCACTTTATAGCCACTTAACTATGAATATGTCATGAATGTAATAAAAACTAATGACTGTGAAAAATGTCACAATCTAATTTTATATAAGTATTTTAATTTTAATATGAGGATAACTAGGAGATAATGTAGACTATATATAGTGTCTATAGAGATAAAATAATTAAATAAATCATAGAAATATATTTATAGTTTTTAGAGGATATATAATTACCATTAATGATGACACAAAAGTGTTGTCAAAATTGTTTTATTATTATAAATATCAAATAAATATTTTTAAATATATTTAAATAAATATCATATTAAATAATTAATGTTTATAAAAAAATGTATTGGTGAATATTACATGTTTAGAGTGTATTAAATGTTTTTGTTATTATTTATTTTCTCTTTCGATTTTATATAACATAATATAAATGAATAGTGTCAAAATTGACACTATTGATATTTTAAAAAAATCCCATTTTATTAAACTATTTAAAAATAATAAGAATATTTAATTTTATAAAAGTGATATTTATAATATCTAAAATTTAATAAAATATCTATTTATTGTCAATTAACACCATATAAGTAAATATTTATATCCATCACATATTTTGAATGTTTTTACCACACTGAGAAGTTAATAGACTAACTAAGTGTCAATTTAAAATATATGGTCTAAATTGACAAATTTAGTTGTCCAAAATTTATTAGATGATGATATTACAACCCTTTATCTTCTCATATTCTAAATTGGGACACTTTTTAGGTTTTGGGTAGGGATTTAGTTTATTGTAAATTATTATTTCCGAAGATTCCTAAAGTGCCCCTTACCTCAATTATAAAAAGCCACATCCTCCCTCACCTCATCACTTCATTTTAAACCACCAATATCAGCCATAACCTACCCTTTTTCCTTCTCAACTTCATTATTTTTATTCTAGAGGTTCAGGTCATCTTCAAATACCCACTCTCATGCTCTAAGAAGAGATTTAGAAGAAGCCCATCGAGGAGTTGGTAATCTCTTCTACCAATTCTTTCACACTTATTTCTTCTTCTATTTCCTCTTCATTGGTTGTTTTATTATAAATTAATAACATAAATATCACTCATATAAAGATATTTTTTTTAATATGAAACATCTATATTCTTTCATCTACCCATCCTATGAAAAATTATATAAACATTCATGCGTATGTACGACATGTCGTCTCCATGCTGTGGTGTAATCCGTTTTTCACCACCACCTTACATAGATGGGTATAATGATGGAATTAGTATATATATATATGATTTATATAAAATTATTTGAATTTTTATATATTATACATCATCAAAATTAATACCATTCAATAATTATAGGAATGATATCTTCGCTCGTGAGTACGTATGGCTTACCATCTGAATAGTGTGATGTGATTTATTCTAAAAATTAATAATTAAATAATGGTTAAATAAATGAATTGAATGAATAAATACGATATATATTATAATAATACCATTATTTAAATAATATAAATATAACCTAAAAAGAGTAATAAGAACTTATCCAACAAAACATGCATAAGAACATGAAGCAGTTAATACCTGATTGACGATTAATAATAAAATGATGCTAATAAATAGAAGAAAATATGATCATAATTTTATCATAAAAATGATTTTTATTTTGGAATAAATTAGTAAAATTATTTAAATCATTATACAGGTTTTTTGGATACATACGAAGCATATCAGAACTAAGGTATGTGATAACTTGTCAAATCTCATTCTTACTTGAGATTATTTATTAGTATGTTTTACTGGGGTATAATTATCATCCACATCCATGATTCTTAAATATGTATTTCAAAATATTCATTATATATTTCTATAAATTTTAAAATTCAATTTTACCCATTGGTACATTTTTAATAAAAGTTATGAATGGAATCTTTTGTCATTTTCAGTACGAGGCACTTTTTGACTTTTTCGGAAAAAAGTGCGAGAAGATGTTTTATTAACATATACGGCCTGTACAGATTTTTATGATTTCATAATTCTTTATTTCCTTGAATATTCCACTAAAATATTATAATGTTATTTTTACAAAAAAATGATTTCATTTAAAATTGTGTAGAATTTTGGGGAAGGAAAACATTTTTTAAGAAGAAAGGATATTTTCCACATGAATTAATTTCAAGTGTTTTCTCAAAGTTATTTTCTATCTAAGATGTAAAACATTAAATAGAGTTATATTTATATCACTGTTATTAGTATGATTTTATTGTTTTATGAATGAATTTATTTTAGGAAATACATTTTTTTATCAATTTGGATGGAATGATGTTTAAGAAACCCATTTTATTTCATGGGTCATGATATAATTAATGACTTATGTTTTTGTGGAACATGTAAGAATGGTTTTATTATGAGATGGATGGGACCTATATCTACCTCCAATTCATTGGGTAAGGATTTTTATCTCATGATTTAGAAATGTCTGTAACAACAAGTAAATAAGGTTCAGTAATATCGAGCTAGAACGAGGAGTAAACTTGGTTCCATAATGGAATTTATCTGATAAGATGGTCTTGGAATTGAGCCTTGACTAATAGGAAATGATTTTATAGGATTATGTGTGTATTCCACGAAATTTAATATCTTATTTTTTGACAGTTGAGATTACATTTTACTTTAATGATTTATCCCATGACATGTTATTATGATATTTTATATCTACGATAAGATTTTCAAATGTTGTGTTCTTTGGATAATGATATGATTCATATTTCCCTCATTTAACATTACTAAGAATTTGAGATCCCCCAATCATATGTTTCTTTCCCAAGGTCGAGAAGAAGGTTATTAAGTTATATGTTTCAAAATAAAGTCCAGTTATGATGAAATAAGTAGGAGTTAATGTGGATGTTTTATAAACCAATTGTTTATGTTTCCCCATTTCAAAAGACACTATACCTAAATGGTCCAGAAATGGTTTTGATATCATATGTAATAAATATTATTCAAGGATGAAGTACTATCTATATGTAGTGTATGGGCTGTTATAGTTGGTATTAGAGAAATGGTATACATAACCTTTGGAAACTAGGATGAGGGAACCTTAGTAAAAACCCTAAGGATTTGTCTTTGTATAGGTTACAATCATATCATAATTTTTTAAAAATGTTCACAAAACTCCTAGGATAAAACCTAAAGTGTCCAAAATTGAAATTTTATTCTTGAATTATGTAATTTTCTAATTATGATTATTGTTTCTCACACTATGCTTCTCGGTTTTAGTTAATGGTTGGAACCTAAAGGAACCGCGTTAATGTTTAATTTTATGATCAATGAAATGATTGTCCCTCGAAGAAACCAAATGTTATTGGATAGGGGATTCATAATCTTGTATCCATTATCACACAAATATCACCATATATGAATCATGTAGGACAGAAAAACGTGCAAAGTAGGGAAAAACATTCTTTTGAGTCTTTTATGAGGCAGCACCAACCTTCATTCAGTGGGTATTCTAATCTATTAGTGGCTGAACAATAGATCAGTACCACTAAAAAGATATTTTCAGTTCTACAATGTTATGAGAATTATATATTCATCTTATTAGTCTATCATTTGAAAGGCGAAGCTGATCAATGGTGGAATCTTATAACAAATATTAGGGAATTAGATGAAACTCAGTCCATAGAATGTGACGAGTGATTGAATGTATTTTTTAGTAAGTACATTCCACATATTCTTCAAACAAAAATATAAAAGTTCCTTAAACTTAAGGAAAAGTATGATTAATCCTTTTGTTCCCATGATGAAAATTTTACAAGACTTGCAAGGTATGCTTCTAGAATTATTATCCAACCTTAGAGTTAAATTGATCGATTTTTTGATGTCTTAAAACCAAGTATCTGCAGTGAATTATGAATAAGGGACTTCAATATCTAGGTGGAAATTATTCGATGTGATTTCAAGGTTGATATAGATATTTTAGTGTCCCATTAGTCATATGTGTTTGATAAGAAGAGAAAAATGGAATCCAATGGAAAATCTAAAGACCAGACTGAAAAGAATATGAGTTTTCCCTTTTGGTCAAAGTGTGGAAAATAAACATGGAGAGAATTGTCTTAGAGGGACTAATAAAGGTTTAATGTGTTTAAAAGATGGAAATCATGATGTTGAATGTTGAAGTGATGGAAAAAAATATATAATGATGCAAACAATGAAAAGGTTATAGAGAATTCACCGCCTACACATCCATGTTTTGAGTGCAAGGAAATCGGGAATTATGCCATTCTATTCCCTAATCCAAGGGTTATTGATGATGATCAAAGTCAATAAAATAATAAGGCTAAATACAATGTAATGTCACATGAAATCACTATTGGTAAAGTGGAGTAAAATAAAGATGTGGTGAAAGGTATAATTATCATCCACTCTAAAGTAGAATTTTTTTTTTTGATTCAGGATCTAACCACTATTTTATTTTTGAAAGAATTTTGAAGGGTATCATCATATTACATCAATAATTCGATGTTGAGTTAGGTTTGACAACTCATAATGGCACAATAGTCACATCAATTGATTATAATTCTTTTCTAGTTTATGTTTATGGCATAGTGCTTTCTAGAAATATTGTGATCCTTCTTATAGTGGGATTTGATTATATTCTTTGAAGTCATTGGCTTTCTCAATATAGATATCATATCAATTTCCCTGGAAGGGAAATAAATTTTCCGATTCTAGATAAATTTATGATCATCTACTGATGAAAGGATCAATAAAACCTTTCTATATAAATTTATTCCATCTTAGGGGTCTTGATTCCAATAAATTAAGGTTACTTATCTCAATTGGTTTGGGAGAAACTCAGGATTAAAAATACTCCCATTGTATGAGAGTTTTATGATATGTATCTAGAGAAATTTTCTAGTCATCCACCAAAACATGAAGATGAGTTTTCAATAGAAAACATATTGGGTGCTTTGCCTATTTCAAATAAACCTTATAGAATGGTCCCAATTGAGTATCTAGAATTAATGAATCAACTCCAAGAGAATCATGATAAGGGATTCATATGCCCTAGTGCACCACCTTGGGAAGAACCTGTAATCTTTGTAAAGAAGAATGATAAATCAATGAGACACTTCATGGATTATCCATAACATATCAAGATCCCTATCATGAACATTTAACATCTTCCCCACATTAATGACTTATTTGAAAAACATTGTTGAGATCAATACTTTTTCTCTGATTGATCTTCATTCAAGTAATGATTAATTAAGGGTAAAAAGGAGTATATTCCAAAGACTAAATTCCGTACATGTTATGGAAACTATGAATTTATACAGATGCCTTTTAGTCTAACTAATTCCCCCATTATCATCACGGATCTAATGAATGAAGTATTAATTGACTATCTTGATCAGTTTTTGGTAGTCTTTATCAGAGATATTGTGGTCTATCAAATAGAACGGAAGAGCATAAAGATCACTTGAGAATTGTACTAAAGACCCTGATAAAAGAGAATATTTAGGACAAATTTACTAATTGTGAATTTTTTTCTTCAGAATTGTTTATTTTTGGGTCAAAAAATATCAAGAGAGGGGATATCTGTGGATCCAACAAAAATAGAAGTTATTTATTGATTGTCGAGACCAACAACAGTAACTGTGATCTGATGTTTTCTTGTTTTGGATGGACATTATCGACGTTTTTTGAAATATTTTTCATGATTATCTAATATAATAACCATTTTGACTTGTAAAAGAGTTATTTTCATTTTAATATGGTAATGTGAATATAATTTCAATGAACTGAAAAGAAGGTTAGCTAGTGCACCTATGCTCACACCGCCTTATAGTGGAGAAGGTTTGTGATATAAAGTGATGCATCCATGAAGATATTGGAATGTTTTCTCATGAAAAATTATTTGGTGATAGGTTATGATTCATGGAAATTGAAAATTTATGAGAAAAATTACCCAACCCATAATTTGGAGTTAGTTATGGTAATCATTATATTAAATATATAGAGGCATTATCTATATGGTGAATGTTTATATATTTATACTGATCAAAAAAGTTTAAAGTATATTTTTTCAAAAATGAGATGAATATGAGTCATAGAATATGTTAGGGTTGATTAAAGATTACGACTGGTCAATAAATTGCCATCATGGGAAAGCGAACAAAGTGGCAGATGCATTGAGTCAAAAAGACCATGCAAGGATATCCATGATGAGGATCAGAAAACATCCAATATATATGGATTTATAAGGAATAGATCATGAAATTTTAATGGAAATATAGAAATATTATCATTCTAAAATGAATGTTCCACTATCTATACAAGTTAAAATTAAGGTGGCACAAAAGGAATATTTAGAGATATAAAAGAAGGTGTGAAATGTTCATGAATTCAACCATGATTGTGATTGAATAATAAGGTTCAAAAACTGGGTTTTTATTCCTCCCATTCATAAATTAAAGAAGGATACATTGAATAAAGCTCATATTTCTCCATTCTCTATTCACCTTGGAAGCACAACGATGTACAAGGACCTGAAGGAGTACTTATAGTGGGATGGCATGATAAAAGTTGTCACTGAATATGTCTCTCGATGATTGGTTTGTTATCAAGTTAAGGAAGAGAGATAAAAGTATAAGGGGATGTTACAACCATTACCCATAAAATAATGGAAATGGGAAAACATAACTATGCACTTTTTCATCAGGCTTCCCAAAACATCCAAATCCAATAATTCTATCAGGTTTATAGTTTATCACCTTAAAAACTTGACACAATTCATTTCTATTAGAGAGGATTTCTCTCTTGAATTTTTTAGAATGACATATATAAAAGAAGATGTGATATTGAATGTAGTGCCACTTTCCATTATATCTAATCAAGATATGAGATTTACCCTAAAGATCTAGTGATGTCTTCAGTACGCTCTGGACACAGAGTTATGTTTTATCACTTCTTTTCAACCTTAGATAGACGGTCAGTCTTAAAGAAAAATTCAATCTCTCGAAGACATATTGAGATATTTCTCTATGGATTTTGAAGGTGGAAGGGATAAAAATATAGCATTGGTTGAATTTTCTTACAATAATATCTTTTACAATAGTATCGATATTGCTCCTTATGAAGCCCTCTATAGATATCTGTGTAGAAATCCAACTTATTGGGATGAATTTGTGGAATGAAAGCTATTCGAACCTTATATTGTAGATTAAATTATAGGAAAGGTTAGATCTATTTAGAAACCCATAAGATCAGATCTATGTCAATAAAAAAGTAATGCTGACAACTAAAGAAAAGACCTAGAGTTTGATGTGGGTCATAAGGTGTACTTATGAATATCTCCCAGTAAGAAAGTAATTTGATTTTTAATGAAGGGAAAGTTGAGCCCTTGGAATATTGGTCCGTTTGAAATTATGGATCATGTTGGGAAGGTAGATAACCAATTGGAACTTCCACCAAATCTCTCTTAAGTTCATGATGTGTTCCACATATCTCTCCTAAGAAACTACATACCTGATCCTTCACATGTACTATGTCCAGAAGTTGTAATGCTAGAGAAATATATTTCTTATGAAGAACAACTGATAGTGATTTTGCATCATAACAAAAAAAATTCTCCAAAAAAACACCACTCTCATGGTTAAGGTTTTATAGAGGAACATACAATTTTAATAATCTATGTAGAAACTTTATTACATGATGAGGGAGTGGTATCCCAATCTGTTTGATTCAATGTAATGAATTTCAAAGGCGGAATTCAGTTTAAGGGGAGTAGAATGTAACAAATGGATGTTTTTATGATATATGTTCTTTAAATACATTTTATTCTTAAGTATATCTATTTGTAGTAAATCAAGAGTTTAAATGATCCACAATATGCCCTTATTATAAAATTGCTATTATTTCCAAGTTGTTATGTTAGCGGGAATTCTTATAACTAATTTATGAAAATGTATTGTGAATTATTTGGATATAATATATTTATGGAAAATATAAGTCAATTAGATATTTTTATTTATTAGTGAAATACGTTTAGAAATGAAATAATTGTTTTATTGATATTTATCAAATATATATTTTATTTAAAGCGTATGAATAAAACTCTAATTGATGTATAAAAACCTATTTCTAAAAAAAGTTTAATTTTACACCTTTGAATGGTGAACCCCTTTTAAATTAATAATTTAACACATTAATAATTTTTATATGACAAAATAATTTTTTTTTTCAAATTGGGATATAAAAATTTACATTGGATAAATTTCTGATATTTTTCTCACAACTTTCATGTTTTGATGAATAGTAGAAATATGTTAAATTTTAATTAAAAACAAATTTTTTCATCAAGATCATTTATATGGTTAAATTATAATATTGAATGGATTAAAAGTATAAATATAATATATTTTTTAGGTCAATATAATGTATGTAATTATTATTAATTTTAAATTGAATTCATAGGTAAAAATATTTCAATCTTTTGTAATGTTTTCACTTTTAAAACTCATTTCTTCATTTGAACAACAATATTAATTTTAAATTTATTACTACAACTTCTATCTTTTTAATTTTTTAAAATGGATTCCATATTTTTAATGAGTAGCATTAAATTATATTAATAGACTACTTTTATTTTTAGGCATTATGAATTGTAACTTTGGTAATTATTTTATGACCACGGTTAATGGTGAATCAAGTAATTAAGGGTTAAATTAATATTATAAAATTACCTTAACACATGTAGAAAGCCTATTTGATTAACAAATTATACCTTTATAATAAATTGTTTTAAATTGAATCACTTTATGGCCACATTCATATGAACATGATAAGAATCTAATAAAAACCAATAAATGTGTAAAAATATCACAATATCGATTTATATAAGTATATTAATTTTAATATATAGATAACATGGAGATAATATTGACTATAAGTAGTATATGAAAATATAAAATAAATATGCACGTCATAAAAATTTATTTATAATTTTTAATGATTATAAAATTTCTATTAATGATGAAACAATAGTGTTGTAAAAATTAATTTATTAATAGAAATATCAAATAAATGGTTTTAAAAATATTTAAATAAATATTATATGAACTATTTAATGTGTTCCACAAACGTTTTAGGTTACTATGACATGTTAGGTGTGTATTAAATATTTTTTTGAACTTATCTTCTGTGTGGATTTTATTTAATCTCAAATAAGTAAATATTGTCAAAATTGACACTATTGATATTTTATTAAAATAAAATTTTATTAAATTATTTAAAAATACTAAAAATATTGAAAAATTACAAAGTTTCATTTTTATATTCTAAAAGGTCATATAATATCCATTTATGGTCAATTAACACCATATGAGTAATTATTTATAACTATTATATATTTAAAATGTTATTACCACAATTAGAATTTAATAGAATAACTTAGTGTGGAGTAAAAATATATAGTCCAAATTGAAAGAATTTGATTTAAAAATTTTAATGGTTGATGGGCTTACAGCCCTATCGCATCCCATATTCAAAATTGGGACACTTATGGAGGTTTTAGTGTAGTTTTTGATTTTATTATAAATTATTATTTATGGAGTTTCCAAAAGTGCCCTTCACCTCAATTATAAAAGAGAACCTCTTCACTTCATTTGGAGACTTGATTATTGGAAATTCCATGAATCTTGTCCCTCTAAACTCTCTTATTTTCATTATAGAGGTTCTGGTCATCTTTAATGACAAACTCTAGTGCATTAATAAGAGACTTATTGGAAGCACATCGAGGAGGAGGTAATCTCTTCTACCAATTCATTCAAGCTTTTTTATTCTTCTACTTCCTCTTCATTAGTTCGTTCATTGTAAAGTAATAACATCTATATCAGTATTATAATAATATTTTATTATTAATATGAAACCACCATATTCCATCTTCTACCCATCCTATGAAAATTGAAATCACACCGTGTACGTACATATGACTTACCATCTCCACGACGTCGTGTATTCCGTTTTTCCCCACTACCATACATGGATGGGTATAAAGATGGAATTCATAAATATATATTTTATTTATATAAAATTATTTCTATTTTTGAGATACTATAAAATAATCACTTTAATACCATTCAACATTTATGGGAACAATATTGCCGCTCATGCATACGTACGACATGCTGTCACCACGGTAAAATGTGATTTGTTCTACATAATCTTCATTAGTGAATGATTATATAAAAGAATTAAATTAATAAATATGATATATATTATACTAATACAATAATTTAAATTATATAACTATAACCTAAAAATAGTAATAAGAACTTATCCATCAAAACATTCATAAGAACACAAAGAAGCTAATACCTGGATAACGAGTAACAATGTAATGTTACTATCAAATGGATGAAAAGATGATCACAAATGTTATCATAAAAATTATTATGATTATAGATTAAATCAGTAACATTATTTAAATTATTATACATGAGGTTTGTATATATATGAAGCATATTATATCTAAGGTAAGGGATAACATTAAAACTCATGTTTTTTACCTAAGATTATTTATTAGTAAGTATTTATTGGGGTATAATTATCATCCATGTCCATTTTTCTAAATATGTATTTAATAAAAATTATTTATATCCACATATAATTTCTAAAATTCAATTTTACCCAGTGGTAAATGTTTACTAAATGGGATTAATAGAATCTTTTGTCATTTTTAGTATGAGAAACTTTTTGACTTTTCTAGGAAAATTATGAGAAGAATTTATTTTTATCTTGTACAACATTAATGGATTTTTATGATTTTGTAATTCCTTTATTATTGGAAGCATCCCCTACAACTTCCAAAGTTATTTTAAAATAAAATTATTTCTTTTAATTTTTTTTGGAATTTTTAGGAAGGAATCCATTTTTGAATAAGAAAGGATATTTTAGTCAGGAATAATTTCAAGTGTTTTCCTAAAATTATTTTCCATCTAAGATGACACTTATTAAATATGGTTATATTTATATTATTGTTATTACTATGAATTTTTTTGGGTTTATGATTTAATGTTATTTAGTAAATCTATTTGTTTTATATCAATTATGATTGAATGATGTTTAGGAAAACCCATTTTCTATCATGGGTTATGCTATGAAAAAGAATTTATGTTTTTGTGGCACACATATGAATGGTTTCATTATGAGATGTATTGGACATATATATCACTCAATGGATTGGGTAAAGATTTATATCACATGAGATAGACTAGACTGTAATGGTAAGTAAATTCGGTTCAATAATATAGGTGTGGAATGAGGAGTGAACTCGATTTAGTAATTGGAATCATTCGCTATGATGGTCTCAGAAATCATTCAATACTAATATAAAATGATTTTATATTCTTATTTATATATTCCGTGAAATTTTATGTCTTAAGTTATGACTATTGATATAAAATTTCACTATTATTATTTATCTCATGACATGTTATTATGATCTTTTATATGTAGGATAAGATTTTAAAATGGTATGACCTTATGATTATCATATGATTGATATTTCCCTCATTTACCCTTATTGAGAATTTGAAATCACCCATTAATAGTTTTTTTCAGGTTTTGAAGAAGGGTATTAAGTGATATATTTAAAAAGGGATTCTAGTTATGAAGAAATAAGTGGGTTATAATGTGGATGTTTTAATGAACCAGTTGTTTATGTTTCCTAGTTTCTAAACACTCTAATCCTATACAGTCCTAGAATGGTTTTATTATGTTATGTAATAAATATTCTTCAATGCTGAATTAATATCAATATGTAATGTGTGGTCCATTATAAAGGTTATCTTTTAAAGTTGTGTGACTTTTAAAATATTTCAAAAAAAGGATATTTCTAACAAAAATATTTAATGATTTTGTCAGATTATTTTCAACTATTATAGGATCCTTTGTTTTATTTTATGCCTAATTAAGGTTTATTTATTGATTGTTTTATGATATTTATGACTATGTCTGTTCTATTTGTATAGCATTCAGGGTTTATGGATAAAGTATTAACATTTCGTTTGCTATTTCAAATATGAATGTTTATATTATGTTTCACCCTTTTCATATGAGGAATGTATTGGACTTATTAAGTGATAGGTGTGCCCCATTATATCTTCTAGATGCATTTATAGGTCTCATGAGACAAACTAGATATGGATTTTGCTGAGGCCTTAACAATTCATTTTCAATTTTTTTGGTCGAGGCCATGACGGTTTGATTAAGATGTCTGGCATTATGAATTTCTTCATTATGATATTAGTTATTGATATTACATGTAATTATTTTACTAGTAGAATAACCATATTAATACTTAAATTATTTTATTTTATTTATTATTTCTATATTACGTAGAAGATTTTTTTAAAGGCTTGTGTTTTATTTTTATAATAGCCTTAGAGTTTATGGTTATTTATGAGTGTTTATGTTGTACTGTTTAACCCTACTAAGCATCTAAGGTCACCCCTTTCTTATGTTTTTATTTCCAGGATACCAAGAATTGTTCTATGATTTATATTCATGGTTAATCGAGGAGAATAATTGTGTTTTCAAATAATAATTTATTTTTCATATTATTGTTGGAGTTGAAATGTAATTTCCGTGTATGTAATGAAATTTCGAAGAGTACTAAATTGGTCGGTCCTTTGGGATTTTATTCCTTGTAATCATTCCAATGTATTAAAATAATTCTTTTTCTATGGGCTTCTAAGGTCAGAGAATTTCAATTTCCACCAACCACATCAATATATGTATAAATCCATGTTTTTAAAAATATTTATCCTTATGGAACACCATGTCCAACAATATCATCTATATCAATGGAATGGCATGTCCACCAATTTCATCCATATCAATAGAACACCATGTATACCAATCTTGACAATATATGTTGAATGAAATTTCCCCCCAATCTCATCTATATTTGTGTAATTATATGTCCACAAATTTCATCCATATATAAGGAATGAAATATACACCCATCTCATAATATTTTTTTAATTCAATGTCCATTAATATCAACCATATCTATTGAAAACCATTTAAAACAACATAATCAATATCTATAGAATTTTGTGTGCATTAATCTCATTCATATATGTGTAGTGTATTTTCAACCATTACAATATAATTTTTTATCATCATGTCAAGGTCCTAAACAAATCCTAAACCACTATTCTCTAGATCCATACTCTGACATCTAATCAATTGAATCATTTTCAAAATTTCCTTATTTTAACAAACATTAAAATTCAAAAAAGTATGAAAATAAAGATTCTCCATTTTAAAATTCATTATTTTTCAAGGACCAAATAGAATAATGATAAAAAGAGACATAACCAGGGTCGGACGAATGCCCACGCCTATCATAATAATCCTATAATCATTATGTATAACAATCATTTTGGGTTCTAGGTGATATCCATGACCTTATATACCCAAATATGCACTAGAAAATGGTCATTCTATCCATTGGTACCCACTTGGGTCTTTTGAGTAAGTATGTAAGTTAAGGAAGTCCTCTAAGTATCCTAGAAATCTTTGTGCAATGGGAAGCATACCTCATGTTATCATTTGTCACGAATAATATCTTATGACAATGCTCATATATCAAGGGCCACATTTCCCACAACCTTGTGTCTAGCATCTCACAACATCACTATCCTAAAAGGGAAAAGCATAAAAAGTTATATATCCAAAATACCATCCCCTTTTCAAGCCACATCAAGTCACAACCAAATCCCACAAACAAGGTTTTATATAGTCTAACACCATTAAATGACTGCATTGAACCTATAACACATCCTCCCTTATTTTTGATGACCCTATTTGAGGTCTCATTCCATGTCTCACCCTCATGACTTAGAAGGGTTAAATTATTGGGGGGAATAACCTCTATATTATAGTCTTCCTTCACCAAAAAAACCACTTATATGTCCTGAAAACATCCCAAGGGCTCCACGATCAAATTATATATTGAAAAATAATTAATTTGGGCTCCTCTTATTCCACGTTCATAGACCAGTTTTAAAAGCACCCAAAAATCTCAAAAGGGTAACAATGGGGTCGTTCATAGTATATACTCAGATTACATGATGTGAACATCAAGTACACAATATGTACACCAAGATCACCTACCTTCACATGTGATAATACATTTATTGGAACAAATGGGGCCAATCCATGTACTACAACATGATCATGTCCCACTTAAATGTGGTTTATACACAAATATGCAAAAACATATCCATGTCCCACTACATGGCATGTACATCAGGTATATAATGTCTAATTCCAAAACTCTACCTTCGAAACTACTCAACCACAAGTCCATGTAACACTAGATGGTGTACACACCATGTAAATGACATGTAGTTGTGAAACCTTAATCTTCCCTAAATAGTATGATCACAAATAATATGTTCACGAAACCACACACTATGTGATCATGATTTCAGAACAGGAAACCCCTACAAACTTTCTGAAACCCAAATTCTTTCTGATTAATTATTTATTGACCCCATATGGGGTTTAAAAAACCTTAAATATGATATAAAACATAAAAATTACTAATTTATTGTGATAGAGGTTTAAAACTAATAAATTGGCCTACCTTGTGTTGAAATTGATGAAGCATTATGTTCAACAATACTAATGGAATCCATTGCACAACAACTATGTCTCGATCATCTCCATTAATGTTATCTGGTTGTTCTCCTCCCCCTTCTCCTCCTTCTGGTTTATCCATCTCATGAATGGTAGGATATATCCTTCCCTCCAATCGTGACAAGGATAAAAATTGGGAGAGGTTCTTAATTAATTAATTTAATTAATTTAATTTAATTTAATGACCATATAAAATTCATTTCCCAATTTACAAAACTTAAAGGGGGTTTTCACCTCACCTAATAAATATCACACATTCTAGAATCAATTAAAAAATTTATGTTTAAATACACTTCTCTATTCAAAATATATCACCACCCATCCTTGTATGAATAATTTAATATTTGATTAATAAAATATTAAATATTCATCCAAATTTCAAAGGGCTCCAAATTCCACCCAACACATTTCATAGGGTAAAAAACTAATATAGCACCACTATAGTTGTTATAAAAATTAGTTGGTATCATATACAATTGTGAATGAACCATTTTACGCTTTATGATCCTCTAAAACCAAAAATCCCAAATTCCGCTAAAAACAAAATACAAAAATATAGGATGTTACTTCAATACATTATAAATGAGTGGAAATGGGTGATATTTTGTGGCTGATTCTACAATATAGGTGTTTTTTGGGGAAATATGGAAATAGTTGGGGTGAATTTCACTTTTAATAATTAAATATTATGAAAAAAAATTTATATGATAAATTGATAATTTTGATAATGTAATAATTAGATATATTTCATACAAATTAAAATGATAATTTAAAAATTAAAAAAGAGATTAAAAACAAAATATGGTCTTCTAAAATTTCTGATGTTATGTGTGCCAATATTTAATGATTAAATACGAAAAAGAAAGTGGGAGTGAACATTTACAGATAAAGGATTTTAACAGTAGGTTTGTGTGAGCCATTTTTTCTCCTCCCATCAGATTGAGAGGTTTATTTTATTTCTCCCTTGATCTAAGTGGTGAAAAGGAATACTCTCCCTCATTATTTTGTTTTAGGGAACAATCAATAACTTTTTCAATTTCCATGGAATCTATCCCTTGGATTATTGGTAGTGAGAACCTATTGTAGAAGGAGGTGAGAAAAGAGATGTTTTCTTGGTATAAACCCCTTAAAAATTATCTCTCTATATTAGTTATATTAATTTTACAATTGAGATGAAAGATTTAGCAAATATTTAGGATGATATCCTTTGAGATTTATGGGTAAAAATTGGATATTGGATATTTGAGGTAACTTTGGGATCTCTCTCAATTCGACATCATTGTTTCAAGTGAGGAGATATTGCAGAAGTTCATTTTTGTGATCCAATAACCCTACGGTATTTATTTTTAGGCTTCAAAAGAGCTAGAGAACCATTGGGTTCACTTGTAACTTAAACTACTAAGTCAAATAATTTATAACCTCTAGTAAATTTTATATGAAAATGCTAGATTGAATATATTGGCTAGCTGATTGATTGCACCATCTTCCCAATGAGATGTTGTGGGTTGTGTGGGTTTTGTATGCATTCAAAATTTGTCCAGTGAGCAGCCCCTAGTCAGATGGTGGAATTCATGAAAGAATAAAAATTTCATTCAAACCATCGGTTGGCTGATACCCTGCACCAACAAGCGAGGGCTTCTGAGATTCGTCAAACATCTACATGTTCCACATTGAATTCATTACATAGTCTTTTATTTGTATTCTAGACTCATTATATAGTATCAAATCATGATTTCAGACTATTCCTAGCCTTTAACAGGATCATGTATTAGTCTTTGGATATATTTTTAATAATTTTACCAAGTCTATCAATGATATTTTTAATAATCAACGTGAAGTGAATAAAATTCCATCAAATGAAAATGTTAGAGTCATAGGAGAGATTTTTTATCATAAACACAAATTGAGAGATATAGGTACACCAATCTTCCACTATTGGGTAAAACACTTAAACTAAAAAGATATATCTAATGTAAATAAAGAGTAAAAGATAATGTAATGATTTAATAATATCAATAATGTAAAAGATATTCAGAATTTTAAAGAAGTAAATAAATAAAGAATGCCATATATCAAAATATTATAAAGATGATAACACCATAATTTTCAAAAAATTAATTAATAGAATAAATAATAGTAAAATATAAATTTCATCCCCTTTTCATAAAATACACCCCCTTCCAATGTAAACAAATTCTCCCACTTTGACTTCAAAATTTTACCCCTATGATTGTCAAAAATAATATATGGATAAGAATGTGATTAAAAAAGTGATTTTCACAAATCAAAATAATGACTGGAAATGTTTAAGATAATTTTTTGAAAATGTGAAAAGATTAGTAAGATCAATGTTTAAAACAGAAATTAAAACACGTATTAACTTACAAACTCACCCTTTTAATATGATCATTATAGAGAGTGATATAGTAATGTTTAAAATAAGTTTTCTTAAATTTAAAGTGATGGAAATTAAAAAAGATAATATAAGATAAATAGAAAATAAAGAAAACATAAAAGGGATTGAAAATAAAAAATTGGAACATAAATTTTCCATGTGACTCATTTTCTCAAGAAGCGGGTTTTACACCAATGAATGATTCCTTAATTTATAAATATTTAATTTGTTCTCTTGAATGTGTTAAAACACCTCAATGACATACCCCAATTTGGATTTTGTCTATGAAAACTCACAAATTTATATTATAGAGAAATACAAATATAAAAAGTTTTACTCATTCATAAATTATCCATTAAGAGAAACAAAAAAATAAATACATATATAGAAAAATTACATTATTTCCCATATAATTTTTGAAAGCTATTTTAAAACATATAAAAAATTATTATAAAATGTTTTTGTTTTAGAGACTATGTCTTTGATGTTTAAAAGTTAGAGGAAAACATTTTTTCAAAGAAAAATTATAAATATGAAAATAAAATTCACTCTTAAGGAAAACAATAAAATTAAAGATATGAGGATTCCCTTTATGTAAATGATCAAGTGATATATTGGGATCAAATCCAAGAGTGAATTTTATAAAAAAAATGGAATTTCAATATTTTTTTTAAAAAGGATAAATTAATTTTTAATATATTTCCCTAGTTATCCATAGTCAAATAAATATAATAACAATAATACCATTCCAAATTCACCTTTAATTAAATTGAAACAATCAATTATTTTCATTTTAGTGAAAATATTTTTTTCTTGATATTCCGTTATAAACAAAATCCTATTCAGATCTATCCCTTTTGGAAGTGATAAAATAATAAATAATGAAAAAGGTCAGTGATTTTAGTGTGAGAGTGTTGGATATGATTTTTGGACATATTAATGGAACTTGTGTTATCACACTTAATATGTATATGGTCATATGTATTCCTAAAATATTAGATAATTTGATTCATCCATATTATTTGGGTGCAACAACTCCCAATGGTTATATATTCTTCTTTGTATATAGAAATATAAATATATTTTTTCTTTTTATTATGTTATAATATGGTTTATTTTCTTTATATGTGTAAAGTACCACTTATACATTACATATATAGTTGTAATCCTTAAAAGTAAGAATCTAAAAAAGAACACAATTAAAAATAAAGTCCTTTGGGTTAAAAAACCAATATTTGCATTTCTTTAAAATTAAAAATAATTATTTTAACATATTTTAAATAATGTTAATTAGGATTTTATTGAAAATTAGCATAAATAAAATCATTGAACAAGATGTCGAGTAGGTTTGTATAAAGGTAATATAGAATATCAATCATACTTCTATAAATATTATTGTCGAGTAGCTTACTATCTTTTTCCAATGTTTGTTTAAAATTTGTACTCATGGCTGTACCAATTTGATTAGGTTGTTCTATAGGTAATCATTTTAATATTTTTTTAGAGTATTTTATTTGCATTAGAAATATTCCATCATTATTTTGAGAATTTTGAAATCATAAAAATTATTTGAGTTATCACATAAAGCGTATTTTAATTTCTTTTTTAAATTAATTAAAAAACTAAAAAAACAAATAGATTCATTGGTTGCACCAAAAATGACATCATAAAAGTAAATTTATATTGGTATAAAATTATTTTAAATTTGTTTTAGAAAAAGAGTTCAATTTTATTTTCCATTATTAAAATAATTTATAAAATATAATTTTATAAACATTCATTCCATATTCAAGGGAGTTTTTTTACCATAAATATATTTAGTTAATTTGAATTCATGATTATTAAAAACTAGTTCTCTATAATTAGGAGGTTATTCAAAAAATAATCATTAATAAATCCATTTAAAAGGTGCTTTTAATATCTATTTTAAGGAGTTTAAAATTATGGTTATAAGGAAATGTGAAGAATGTTATAATGTATTATAACTATGAAAAGGGTGAAAAGGTTTCCCCATATTTGATGCCTTAATATTGGTTATAACATTTAATTACTAGACATGATTTAATTATTATGATCTTTCAAAAGTCATCTAACTAATTCATAAAAAACACATTAAGATCCTACGGTGGGTTGATTGTTTTGTATTTTCATAAGAGTCCATACATCATTTTAATTGAATTTATTTAGTCTATATTACCAGGAAACCACCCCATTTTCATTATCAATGGAAGTATTAATATTTTTTTGTTCTATGAGATAGAAAAAGGGTAGATTTTCAACCATATTTTTGGAATGTATTCTAGTATGACTTCCCATTTTCAAATCACCATTTACATTTGAATTGGTATTTTCATAGTATTTTTGTAAGGATTTTGGTAATTAATTTGAATTATATTCTTATTCTATATTACCTGATTTAGATTTTAATTTTTATTTTAAAACATAATTTTGAGAAAAATTTTGAGAATGATATTTTTAAAAATTATCATCAAAACATCATGAATTAATTATTCCAAAAAAATACATTTTTAAAAAAATTAGAAATAATTTATTGACTTGGAATACTTAAGAAGGAGGCATTTAAAAGATTCTGAATCAAACTTTCCATGAATGTCTTTACTATTGAGAATAAAACAATTTCAAACAAAAACATCAAAAAAATATAAATTTGGGTTTTTTATTTATCCAATGTTCTTAAAAGGACTTATATTAATTCCCAGACCATAGAAGCCAAGATCCAATGTATTTTTTTTTAAAATTTTCATAATTACAAGTGTCAAATATAAAGGGAAAAATCAGTTTACATGTCTTGAAATATAAATTGCGTATATGAACCTTACACTATAATTCAATATATAAAATAAAACATGGATAATAATTTGATAATAATATTATTCTTAAAGAATTACCTGGAATATAAATAATAATACAGATATTAATATCCTTGGAAAATAAAACATAAGAAAGTGGTTAGATCAAATGATCATTAAGGGTAAATAATACAGTGGAAGCTAATATAAATAATCAAAAACATTGATTGAAAAGAAGATAACTGAAACATAAGTATTTTAAATATAATATTGAGAATAATATTGAAAAAATAAATAAACCATATAAAATAATCACATGATCTGGAAAAAATTACCATGGATATTCTACAAGTCAAATAATCACATGAAATATCAATAACTAATCTCGTAATGAGGGACTAAATAATTTTGGACATCAAAACATACCGTGAAGGCTTCAACCAAGACACCATACATAAATTGGTTAATACCCAAAATAGTTTGTGGAATGAGACCATCTTATGCATCGATGGGATATATAGGGTCACATCCATAAATTACTATGTGCAATTAATTCCCCATATGAAATCTTAAACAACATGTTCATTTATATTGAAAAAATAGTATGTGAAATGTGAATACATAAACTACCAACCAAGAATAGAATAAAAATAGAATATATGTAGTCAAATTGATCCTAAAACCATCAATAAAAGTAGGTTGATCATATCATAAGAGATAAATCTTAATTATACATAATATTAAAAAAAGGATGTTGACAAAGATAAAAATACACTTGAAGAATCATTAGAAATATCTTGGTGAAAATACCTTTTCTATTTGAAATATTTTCTTTAATGTAGTGAACTTGTCAAAGAAAACATTTTATTTTAAAAAAATTTTAAAAATATAATGGAATCTTAAAAACATCATGTTTTATGATGTCAATAAATCCTCTCATGTCAAATAAGTTAAAAATAAACATTATTTCTATTTTTTTTACGAAGAGATAATGTACCTTGTTCATAAAACTCCAAAAATATTCTTTTCAAACCATTTTATAAAAATTTGAACATGATTAAAAGACTCAGATAATAGGTAAGATAAATGTAAATATATTTTTAAAAATATATTTAAGAAACATGGTCAATGATGATAAATATTAACCAGTAGATACTTACGTATAAAGAATCATAGATAATAATGAAATTGTAAAATTAAACCATACCTTATAATATCCTTCAGTTGAGGGTATTTTATAATCATGTATAATAGATAAATCATTTTATTAAACTAAATTGAAAAAAATATAAATTATTTATTATATCATATATGATCTTCATATATTGTTTTGTTAATAACATTTCATTATTATCAAGGATTGAGGTGTTAACTGTTTCATTTTCATATGCATGTTTTGTCACATAAGTCATATTTATTATGAATATGATATATTTAATTCCAATCTAGAATGGTATTAATATCATACATATTTTATTTATTTATCATATACATTTTTTAATCATTATTAAAGGGTTATCATGGAAAATGAATCTCATCGCATCATGGAGACGGTAGGTCGTACGGACACATGAGTAATGATATCATTCCCTTAATAGTGAAAGGTTAATGAATTGGATGATATATTAATTATAATTAATATATATAAATTAATATTTTTTGTTTCTATTCATTATATCCATCATCGTACCCATCCAAATAATGTAGTGATGAAAAATATATTACACCGCATTGTAGAGACGGTAAGCCGTACGTACTCTTGTGTGGTATTTTAATTTTTTGTAGAAAGGATACTCATGTAATATGGTTGTCCAATAATTATAATAATATATCATAACATATATTAAACTATAGTTATTACATTGTTACAGAAAAAACTAATCTAGATGATGTATAAGAAGAAATGAACATTAATAAGTTTTTAAAACAATTACTGCTTCTTCGGAGGACTTCATTTTATTACCACTTTAATACCTCTAAGGAGGGTGTTATGCCTATGACGTAGAACCCACAATTTGAGTACAGATTACATGAAGGAATTTCGGTTTATTGTGGCCAATAATAACATGTTTTGAAGTGTTATTAAAGGAGAATAATAATCTCATTTTCTATGAGAGGCAAGGGGCACTATTGGAATCCCTTAAAATATTAAATTAAAATAAGTTGATTTTCGATTTCAAATAGCACCAAAGTAATTCATTTAGAATCTAATATTATGATGGGACAAAATCCTCTCAAACAATTATTTTTAGACATTTTTAAGACACAATAATAACCATATCTTTTGGATTTATCCCTTAGTTAAACCTTTTAACTCTTACCTTGACAAATTTTCTTTTTGGTACTTTATGGTTAATATAGTTACAATAAAATATCAAAAAATAAAAAAATGGATAATAGATGACATATTTAACTTTATTATTGTAAATTTTTTTAATTTTAGTTATTTATTAATTTTTTATCAATAATAAAATAATATTTATTTTAAGGTATCATTTATGTAAAGTTTTATACTATTGAATATTTTTCAATTTAAAAATATCCTATCAATGTGATAACATAAAGAAAAAAGTTGTAATATATCAAAACCATATCAATGATGTATATTAAATTATTTTATGTCATTAATTAAGTAAAATTATATTTTATTTAATGTTTTCAATATCAATGACCGGATATTTTTATTAAGTAAACTATTACTGGATCATCATTATTCAAAACATTAATTAAATTATTTATTATATAAAAATTGTAAATAAATTATAATTATGAATTTAATGTTAATATATTTAAAATTAATATTTATAAATTAATTTACATTCTGTATAACCCTATATAAAAAGTAATTTTGTTATTAAAAATATGAGTATGATATTCTTAACATATCCAGAAAATATATAATAAATGTCACATTCTTACAAAATTGGATTAATATGGTTAAAATTTAATCATATAGTTGATTCTAGAATAAAATCACACATCTAATTAAATTATGATAAGTTTTTGGGTATGTTTATAATATTATAATATTATTCTTACCACCAATTACCAAATTTACCCTTAATCATGGTAACAAAAATTTTTATTAAATAGTAATATTCATATGCCCAATAAAAAAAGAATCCTATTTACGAAAATTACAAAAACTAATTCAAAATAAAGAATCCATTTTTGAAATTTTTTATCATAGATGATTTATTAATTTACTTAAAATTAATCATGTTGATGTGGTTAGAAAATATGTTATTAATGTTTAAACATGTAAAAGATTGAAAGGTTTTTATATCTAAATTCAATGAAAAATTGATTCCCATTAACTAAATTGAAATAAATGATAAAAATTTAATCTATCTATACATTAAAACCATTCAATAATAAAATTTTCCACAGTAATTTATTTTTATGGAAAAGTAGTTTTCAATCAAAATTTAGTATTTTTCACAATCATTTAAGACATGAAACTTATCAAGAAGATACCAAAAATTTAACCATAGAAACTTTTTATATTCTTATTGAAAAGTGGAAGTATATTTTTTTAAATATAATGTATAAACGTTTCATAATTTTATTTAAAATAGATTTTCCATTCAAAGCCGGTAAAACTAACTTTAGGAAAATATAGATTTTTAGGCATAAAACTGGGTTTGTTCATATCTTATGCCAGTAAAATCTAGTTGATGAATATAAAAAATATTTTATATAATATATATCATATATATTTCATTACTAAAATTTATTAAATGCAATTAATCTAATTTATTAAGACAAAACAAATTAGAGTGCATAAAAATAAAAAATAAATCATATATATTAAATTGGATTACAATTTTGTTTCTAATTAATTTTAAACATATGAATTCATATTATATTTTATATAAACCATATGTTTTTATAAGTTCGATAATACTATTCATAATTTCAAATTTAATAACTAGGTTATAATGGTAACATTTAAATAATAATATTTATTTCTTTGTTTATTCTCATTGTTTCATGCAACATTATATATAAAATAAATTGATTTTTTTAAATGAAATACAATAAAAATATTGGGGTGTTACATTCTATCATAATTCAATAAATTTAATCATTGAAATTTTTTAATTTTGGTTTAGTAATGAAGGTTTGGATATTCAAAATACTTTTATTTGAATCCCATTTCAGAACATGGGTCGATAAAACGTCCACTTTAAAATAAAGAATCTGAAGTAGAAAGGTCCCCATAGATAAAACACACAGGGGTTCCACGTAGGAAAATAGGGACATGGAATAGAAATCTGACCATTAATTTTTTATGTATATTGATACATATAATTTTTAAGAGAATGTTATCAATCACAAAATGAAAAATCTATGATAATGTAAAAGACCATTTCATTTATCCGAAAATAATGTACTAAGATAACATTTTTGGTTTTAAGATATCTTCCTTAAATATGAATAATTTTTTTATCATTCAAATAATCAATCACTTGATTTCTTTCCATGTCATAAGAATAATCATATCATTTGTATGTTCATTGATCTATTATCAATTCATGCATTGCACCTTGAAATAAGTGTTCCAAAATGAATTTTTAGTGCCTAAGCATTATTTTGTATCATAAGATCCATGATTCATTCTTTCTTTCATTAAATGTTATCAAAAAGAAATTTTTTACCACATGATATCCAACATGATAAGTAATAATTTCCCTACAATAAATAATATCCACTATTTAACTAAATCCATTTCAACCTTAAGACTGATCCAAGATACATCTATTAAAAATCTCAGTCCAACATAATTATAAGGAAGATCACTAAAATAAGAAAATAATATTAACATCAGATTTTTCCCAAAAAACATAATGAAGATATATTTATCACATACCCAAATATATGAATACCACGATCATCGTGAAACCTTAATGAAAAAAATGAATGCTTCTAAATCTATAAATAAGTATTTCATTAAAATACTTATATATCTCATGATTTATATAACCCGAATATAATGAAATATTTATTGGATCAAAAAACAAAAATACAGTAGATATTCCACTACGAAAATCGTAACAGTATGTTATAGAACATTAACCCTTTTTTGAGATAGAATTTTTGATGCTTGGGATATTCACTTGTGTAGGGCCCCATTTCCTTGTAGTTGATTCATTTAATATTGAAATATTCTTTATTTCCCATACAATCATGATATTGGAGACCCTTCTCTCTACACTGTTATAATATCCCTTTCCCATTAGGAAATTTCAAGGGTGGTTCTTCCTATAGTTATCACATGTTGTAAAATCATTCCTTTATTTTTTCCATTTATGAATCTCTTACTCCAATATTATTTCTTCTATTTCTTTAGTTTAAATTAATAATTATTATAGAATTCATTATTTGTATCAATTTCACATAAGACAATATCATCTTAGGATGAGAAATTTTGGGAGACCAATTACTTTCAGAGGAATGGATTTTACCCATCAAATAAATGATTTATCTTACAATTTGAGTTATGTAAGTAGTTTGTAGAATTATTTTCTAACCATGTAATGTTTTCTTCATACTGAGAAATACCCTAATCCTCTATTGTTTAATTTTAATGAATTATCTGTTTAGATCCCCTTTCTATTCACAAGGAAAACACTTTTCTAGAAAATTTCCCTAAAATCCTTCCATTGAAGTTTTCTCATTTCTTTGTCTCCCTTATTATTTTCAATCAATTTACATTATTGATACACATATCCATAAATATGGTAATCCACCAAGATAACTTTCATTATTTCCTTACATCCCAAAGTGAGAAATGTTATTTCTATGGAACTTGTCCATTTCTCATCCTCAAATAGATATTTAGACCCATTCAATTTTGAGGTTTTAGTCTCATGGAGTGGTATAGCATTTGTACTCTACTTTGTGGATCAATATGTTCTTTACGGGTAAGGTTATTGCTCAAAACCTGAGTCAACTATCCCAGTATAGTTACAAGATTTTCAACAACAGTTACATCTCCATCTCCACCATCATTATATTTAATTTGTTGATAATTTTTATATGGATTACATTTTTTGATAGGGTTTCCATTCCTTCCACTAGGATCCATTTATAAAAAAATGGTATATATTACACAATAAATCATAATTCATTATTTTAAACTAATAAAACATAACATAAATTAAAGAATCTATGAATAGAAAATCATATAATCATAAAAATGGTTTCAATAGGTAAATATTATATTTCATGTCATTCATAATGGTTTGTAAAAAATGAGAATTATCCTAAGCTTATAACATGGGAGTTTCAAACCAAGAGCATGGTAAGGCTCATTTCTGTGAACTACGATACTCCGAGTCAGGCCTGACACACCTTGTTGGTGATGTTACTCCAAGGTACATCTTTTCCAAATCCATGTCATCCTCTAGTATCTATGCATGGATCTATTTCTATGAATACCTTCATAATCTCTTACTTACCCAAAATATATTATGTTCTTCTATATAAATCCTCAGATACTATATTAGGGTTATGTTCTATAATACATGTTTTCTAAATAATATTTTGATTCGTGTTGCTAAACATTCTCTCATACCAACTCTAATGCCCTAACATGAGATGTCCAAAGCTAATGAATTATTTTAATACATAAGCATAGATAGAAGTGAAGAATCTCAATGGACCATTTATTTTAGCTGTCTTGAAAAATAGATTACAAAAATGATCCATTTATTATAATTCAAAACATTAAATACAACATTGATAATCCATTGATAATGAAATTATTATGTCATCTTAAACGTGTATAAAAAATTATAATACACATAGTGGAATCCTGGGAATATAAAACCTAAGAAAGGAGTGTTATCTGATTCTTATTAAGGGTAATTAATACAGTGGGAACTATTATGAATAAGTATAATCATTTAAGGAATTGGGTATAACTGAAAAAAATGCCTTTTAAACATAATCATGAGCATAATATAGTCATAATAAACAATACAATATAAAATAACCACATGATCTTGAAAACTAAACCCTTGTTTTTTATAATATTCAAATAATCTCATGGAATATCAATAATAAATTTCCTAATGAGGGAATGAATAATGCCAGACATCCTAAACATACAGTCAACCCATCACCCATGACACTACACATAAATGGTTAAAAACCCAAACTAGTTTTTCTCATTAGTATTACTGATGCATTGAGGGACTACAGTGGGACATCCCATCACTATATAAGTCCAACACATTCCTGGTATGAAAACATAAACAACATAAACAATCTTATTGAAAAAATATTATAAGAAATTTGAATAATTTAACCATATACCATGAATGATATCAAAATAGAACTTCCACATTAAAACTCATCCAAAAAACTTCAATAAAATAAGGTATATTTTATCATAAGATATCATCCATAATCAAAAATAATATTCAACAAATTATGTTGACAAAGATGAAAATATGATAATAAAATCATTGAAAATATTGATTAAAATAACTTACTCTTTAAAATTATTTATTTAAATCCATGAATTTGTAAAATAGAAAATAATATTTAAAAATAACTTTGAAAGCATGTAGAGGAATAGTAAAAACATAAAGGCATCATGATAGAGGTAAAATATTTTCATACCATATATGTCAAAAATAAACATTTTATCGGTAATTTTATTGAAAATTTCATAGAGTCACTACTAGAAATCATGTTTTTCCCAATGCTTGTATTCCAACGGTTCAAAGAAACCGCTGGTATAGGTAATCTTTACCAACGGTTTCCAAAAACCGTTAGTAAAGATCTATAAAAATTGTGTTTTCCCAACGGTTTTTTGAAACCGTTGGGAAAAATGGGTAAAAAAGATTTTTCCAAACGGTTTAGTGAAACCGTTGGGAAAGATGAAGACCCCTATACCAACGGTTCTATCATAACCATTGGTATATATAGAATTAAGAGGTTTTTTCCAACAGTTTTTTGAAACCGTTGGGATAACATAACTTTCTCAATGGTTTTTTAAAACTGTTGGGAAAGAAAATACCCAAATATCATCGATCTTCAACTCTAGACATCTCGAAAATTTTGCCCTAACAGAGACCTGGATGCACCCTCTTGAAATTTTTTCCCTAAACCTCACTCGTCTGGAAGGTTTGCCTCTAAATCTCGACAAAAACGCCACTTCCCAACATAATAGTTCTGGTTTTCAATGAGTTTTTCTTCCCATTTAAATCGGTATGTGTGAGTTCATTGATTTTACATAATTTATTTTAGATTCTCTCATTCTATTTTGGTGCAATCTAGTGTGTATTATGATCCACTTACGAAAATAAGGCATATATAATTTTTTGTTATGGTTGGAACCCTACTTCACAACCTGCTCTAGAGGGTGCTAACTATAATTTCCAACGAGACATCTATCTTTGATTCATGAAATTTTTGTTCATCCATTCTAAATCGGAAGGTGTTCCTTAATTTATTTTATATTTTTTCGTTCCATTTTTCTACAATGTATTGTGTATTATGATTCCCTTATGAACACAATCAATATATCATTTTAGGTTGTGGTTTTGTTGTGATTTATCTGTATTGAATAATTTTTGTTGATATTGAAGAGGTCAATATGATCCTGAGTTATTTTATCCTTGATTTATTTTAAATTTAAGGTCTATTGACTTGATTTCATTGGTTATCCATAAATACAGTTAGGTTTGTCCAGGTGGGGTGGGGGGGGACCTGGGTTTTCCCAGTGGGGGGGGGGTGGGTTGTCCAAGTGGGGTGGGGGTAGAGCTGTCCCAGTGGGGTGGGGGTATAGCTGTCAAAGTGGGGAGGATGTCGAGGGCTATCTAAGTGGGGTGGGGTAGGGGTGGTCTAGGTAGGGTGGGGAGGGGGTTGGGTTGTCCAAATGGGGTGGGGGTAGGACTGTTTGGGGTGGGGGAGGGGGCTGTCTAGGTAGGGTGGGGGAGGGGGCTCGGTTGTCCAAATGGGGTAGGGTTAGGGCTGTTTGGGGTGGGGGAGGGGATGTCTAGGTAGGGTGGGGGAGGGGGATGTCTGGGTAGGGTGGGGAGGGGATGGGTTGTCCAAATGGGGTGGGGGTAGGGCTGTTTTGGGTGGGGGAGGGGCAGTCCAGGTAGGGTGGGGGAGGGGGTTGTCTAGGTAGGGTGGTGGAGGGGGTTGGGTTGTCCAAATGGGGTGGGGGTAGGGCTATTTGGGGTGGGGGAGGGTGTCCAAGCAGGGTTGTCTAAGTGGGGTGGGGAGGGTGTGCAAGTGGGGTGGGGGAGGGGCTGTCTAGGTAGGGTGGAGGATGGGTTGTCCAAGTGGGGTGACGGTAGGGCTGTCCAGGTGGGGTGCGGGGGGGGGGGGTGACTAGGATATCCAAGTGGGTTGTGGGGGGGGGGGGGGTAGGGGTGTCCAGGTATGGTGGGGGGGCTGGCTTTCCAAAGTGGGGTGGGGGTAGGGCTGTCCACATGGGGTGGGGGGTGCTGGGTTGTCCAAGTGGGGTGGGGGTAGGGTTGTCCAAGTGGGGTGGGTGGGGTGGGCGTAGGGCTGTCCAAGTGGGGTGGAAACCCTAAATTCAATGTTTTAATTGGTGATTTGGTTTATTTTATTAGGGATTAGGTGTATGTGGAATTCTCATTCCTATTATGGGTGGTTTTAATCAAATGTTATGATGTTGGAACCATTTATGATTTTTTTGTCTCTATTTAATCTCATTTCCCCAAACATAACATTATATTCTATATCACATTTGGTTTCTGTTTTTTAATTTCTAGTTATGTTATTTGTGGTCGATGATTGTCTCATGTTAATTGTTTTCAATGGTTTGGGGAGGAAATTGGGCATTTAATGTGACTTTTCCAAATGGGGGTGCCTTGAGAATACTCCAAATATTTGTTAAAAATCATCAAAGGGATTTTATTATTTAAAATGGATTTCGAAATATACGTTCTATTAAAGTTCAATCCTATTGAATTGTTTACGACAAAATGACTTATATAAATTCTTTTTACAGAATGGTCAGAAGTTGGATGTATGAAAATGATCAGATCTCAAGCAATTTTCAAAACAATTTAGAGAGAAGTTGGATCCATTGGTCATATGTGACTTGTACGAGTCAACCCCGCCTCAATCCGAGCCGCGGTGTGTCTGGGACCACTCAAACTGTCTCTCTTTTGTTCAAAATGGACTAAATTGTATGTGAAATCAACAACTGTCATATGGGAAACCGACCAAACGCCTTCGGATTCTATTGAAACTTTAGGAAAATGATACAAGGGTCATATGTGACGTGTACGAGTCATCCCCGCCTCAATCCAAGGCGCAGTGTGGCTGGCACCACTCAAAGTGTCTTCCTTTTGTTTCAAAAGTACGTCATTTTTATTGAAAAACATCAACTGGCATACGGAAAACCGACCAAATGCATTCATATTGTGTCGATACATAATCACAATGATCCATGGGTCATATTTGACGTGTAAGAGTCAACCCCGCCTCAATCCGAGGCATGGTGTGGCCGCCACCACTCAAAGTGTCTGCCTTTTGTTTCAAAAGTACATCATTTAAAGTGAAAAACATCAACTGGCATAGGGAAAACTGACCAAACGCATTCGTATTATGTCGATACTTTAGCACAACGATCCATAGGTCATATGTGATGTGTAAGAGTCAACCCTGCCTTAATCTAAAGCACGATGTGGCCGGAATCACTCTAAGTGGCTCTCTTTTTCTTAAAATGGACAACAATTTAAGTACATACGGAAAACAAACCAAACGCATTCAGTTTCCATTTAAACATTAGGAGAATGATCCATGGGTCATATGTGACGTGTACGAGTCAATACTGCCTCAATCTGAGGTGTGGTGTGGCCAACACCACTCAAAGTGTTTGCCTTTTGTTTCAAAAGTACGTCATTTTAATGGGAAAACATCAACTGGCATACGGAAAACTAACCAAACGCATTAGGATTGTGTCGATACATTAGAAAAACGATCCATGGGTCATATGTGATGTGTACGAGTCAACCTCGCCTCAATCCGAGGCACGGTGTGGCCTCCACCACTCAAAGTGTCTGTCTTTTGTTTCAAAAGGACATCATTTAAAGTGAACAACATCAACTGGCATATGGAAAACTGACCACACGCATTCGGATTGTGTCGATACTTTAGAACAACGATCCATGGGTCATATGTGACGTTTACAAGTCAACCCCGCCACAATCTGAGCCGCGGTGTGTCTAGGACCACTCAAACTGTCTCTCTTTTGTTCAAAATGGACTAAATTGTATGTGAAATCAACAACTCTCATACGGTAAACCAACCAAATGCCTTAGGATTCTATTGAAAATTTAGGAAAATGATACAAGGGTCATATTTGATGTGTACGAGTCAACCCCGCCTCAATCCGAGGCACGGTGTGGTCGGGAACACCCAAACTACCTCTCTTTTGTTCAAAATGGACAATATTTTACGTACAAATGCCAAACCGATCAAACGGATTCTGATTGCGTTGAAACTTTAGGAAAATTATCCATGGATCATATGTGATGCGTACGAGTCAACCCCGCCTCAATATGAGGCCTGGTGTGGCCAACACCACTCAAAGTGCCTCTGTTTTGTTTAAAATTGACTTAATTTTAAGTGAAAACAACAACCGACATACTGGAAACTGACCAAATTCCTACAAATTATATTTAAACATTAGAAAAATAATCCATGGGTCATATGTGACTTTTAAGAGTCAACTCCGCCTCAATACGAGATGCAGTGTGGCCTGGACAACTCTAACTGTCTCTCTTTTGGTCAAAATGTACTAAATTGTAAGTGAAATCAACAACTAACATACGAGAAACCTACCAAACGACTTAGTATTCTGTTTAAATGTTAGAAAAAAGAACCATGGATCATATTTGATGTGTACAAGTCAATTATTCCTTAATTCGAGGCGTTTTGTGGTCGGGACCACCCAAACATCCTCTCTTTTGTTCAAAATAGACAATATTTTACGTACATACGCCAAACCGATCAAAAAATTCTGATTGTGCTTAAACATTAGGAAAATGATCCATGGATCATATGTGACATGTAAGAGTCAACACCACCTCAATCTTGAGGCCCGTTGTGGCTGACACCACTCAAAGTGCCTCACTTTTGTTTAAAATGGACTTAATTTTACGTGAAAACAACCACTGACATACGCCAAACTGACCAAATGCCTTAGGATTCTATTGATACTTTAGGAAAATGATCCATGGGTCATATGTGATGTGTACGAGTCAACCCCGCCTCAATCTGAGCCGCGGTGTTGCCGAAACCACTCAAAGTGTATCTCTTTTGATTGAAAAGGACATCATTTTTAGTGAAAACAACAACTGACATACAAAAAACCGACCATATGCATTTATATTCCATTGAAACGTTAGGAAAAAAAATCCATGAGTCATATGTGACGTGTACGAGTCAACCCCACCTCAATACAAGGTGTGTTGTGGCCGGAACCACTCGAAGTGTCTCTCTATAGTTTAAAATGGACTTCATTTTAAGTGAAAAGAACAACTAACATACTGAAAACCAAACAAACACATTAGGATTTTGTTGATACTTTAGTAAAAGGATCCATGGGTCATTTGTGACATGTACGAGTCAACCGCGCCTCAATCTGAGCCTCGGTGTGGCCGCCACGTCTCAAAGTGACTCACTTTTCATTAAAATGGAAAATATTTTAAGTGAAAACAACAACTGACACACTAAAACCCAAAACAACTCATTCATATTCCATTGAAACATTAGGAAAACGATCCATGGGTCATTTTTTATGTGTAAAAGTAAACCAAACCTCAATCCGAGGTGCAGTGTGTCCGGAACCACTCGAAGTGTCTCTCTTTTGTTTTAGAAGGACATCATTTTTAGTGAAAACAACAACTGACATAAGGAAAACCAACCAAATGCATTCAGATTCTATTGAAACATTAGGAAAACAATTCATGAGTCATATGTGACGTGTTCGAGTCAACCCCCACTCAATCTGAGGTGCAGTGTGGCTAGAAACACTCGAAGTGTCTCTCTATAGTTTAAAAGGGACTTCATTTTAAGTGAATAGAACGACTGACATACCGAAAACTAACCAAACGTATTCGGAATCTGTTGATACTTTAGGAAAAGGATCCATGGGTCATTTTTTATGTGTATGAGTCAACTTAACCTCAATCCAAGCCTCGGTGTGGCCGCCACGTCTCAAAGTGACTCACTTTTCTTTGAAATGGAAAACATTTTAAGTGAAAACAAAAACTGACATACTGAAACCCAACAAAACACATTCGATTTCCATTAAAACTTTAGGAAAATGATTCATGGGTTATTTGTGATGTGTATGAGTCAACCCTTCCTCAATCCGAGTTGTGGTGTGGCCGAGATCACTCTAATTGTTTCTCTTTTGTTAAAAATGGAAAACATTTTAAGTACATACGGAAAGCTGACCAGACGGATTCTGATTGTGTTGATACTTTAGCACAATGATCCATGAGTAATATGTGATGTGTACAAGTCAACCCCTCCTCAATCCGAGGTGCGGTGTGGCTGACACTACTCATAGTGTATCTCTTTTGTTTAAAATATACATCATTTTAACTAAAAAGAACAACTGGCATACGAAAAAATGACCAAACGCATTCAGAATCGGTTGAAACTTTAGGAAAACGATCCATGGGTCATATGTGATGTGTACGAGTCAACCCCACCTCAATCCAAGGCGTGGTGAGGCCAGGACCACTCAAAGTGTTCCTCTTTTGTTTCAAAAGGACATCATTTTTAGTGAGAATAATAACTAACATACGGAAAACTGACCAAATGCATTCGTATTCCATTGAAACGTTAGGAAAACAACACCTGAGTCATATGTGACATGTACGAGTCAACCCCACCTCAATCCGAGGATCGTTGTAGCCGGAACCACTCGAAGTGTCTCTCTATAGTTTAAAATGGACTTCATTTTAATTGAAAATAAAAACTGACATACGGAAAACTAACCAAACACATTTCGATTCTGTTGATACATAAGGAAAAGGATCCATGGTTCATTTTTGACATGTATGTGTCAACCGCACCTCAATACAATCCTCGGTGTGGCCGCCATGACTCAAAGTGACTCACTTTTCTTTGAAATGGAAAACATTTTAAGTGAAAACAACAACTGACATACTGAAAGCCCACAAAATGCATTTTGATTCCATTGAAACATTAGTAAAACAATCCATGGTTCATTTTTGATGTTTTCGAGTCAACTGCGCCTCAATCCGAGCCTTGGTGTGGCCGTGACAACTCGAAGTGACTCACTTTTCTTTGAATTGGAAAACATTTTAACTGAAAACAACAACTGACATACTGAAAACTGACCAAACGCATTAGGATTCTGTTGAAAAATTAGTAAACAGATCCATGGGTCATTTGTCATGTGTAAGAGTCAACCCCACCTCAATCCGAGTCATGGTGTGGCCAGGATCACTCTAAGTGTCTCTCTATAGTTTAAAATGGACTTCATTTTAAGTGAAAAGAACAACTGACATACGGAAAACTGACCAAAGACATTCGGATTGTGTTGATACTTTAGGACAAGGATCCATGGGACATTTTTGATGTGTACGAGTCAACTGCGCCCCAATCTGAGCCTCGGTGTGGCCGCCACAACTCAAAGTGGATCACTTTTATTTGAAATGGAAAGCATTTTAAGTGAAAACAACAACTGACAAACGAAAAACTGAACAAACACTTTCAGATTCTGTTGAAACTTTAGGAAAACAATCCATGGGTTATTTTTGATGTTTACGAGTCAACCCCACCTCAATCCAAGTCATGGTGTGGAGGGGATCACTCAAAAATGTCATTTTTTAAATGAACCACATTTTAAGTGATAATAACTGGCATACAGAAAACCAATGAAACCCTTTTGGAATATGTTTATACTTTTGGAAAATGATCAATGGGTCATGTGTGACGTGCACTAGTCAGTCATTCCTCAATACGAGGCATGGTGTGACTGGTACTACCCCAAGTGCATGTATTTTGTTTAAAATGGATATCATATATAGTAAAAACACCTGTATACGAAAAACTGGTCAAATTATGAATTGAATTCCAAATTTCACATATAATTATCATCTAAATCTGAAATTGAATTCTAAATGAATTTTAAAATGAATTCTAAATGAATTCTAAATGAATTCTAAATTATGTATCTTTATAATTATGTTATGAATTCTGATTTAATTCTAAATGTGTATAGTTTCAAGATGTATTATATGTTAAATGTATATGAATTTGTTCTGTATATGTATATGTTACTTGGTTATTGTAGGTAAAGGAGAGGGATTGAAGAATCACAGCTGAATGGAGACCCTGCTATTCCCCTATGCAAATTGCAGGCTGCTGTGTAAATTGCAGGCTGCTATGCAAATTGCAGGCTGCTGTGCAATTTGCACAGCATAGGCTATGCCAACGGTTTGAAACCATTGGCATAGTCTTCTAAGGAGGTTTATACCAACATTTCAGATGGAACTGTTGGTATAAACTCTTTCCCAACAGTTTCAAACCGTTGGGAAAAGACGTATAATTGGCTTTTTCCCAATGGTTTTGAGTGAACTGTTGGGAAAAGCTAAAGATTTTGTTGGGTTTTCCAAACGGTTTACTTAAAATCGTTGGGAAAACATATTCCAACGGTTAATGTTAACCGTTGGGATATGTTGATTTTTTTAACCTATCCCAACAGTTCATTGTAAACCATTGGGAAAACTTTTCCCAATGGCTTACTTCCCCATGGTTTGCAGAACCATTGGGATAGATATTCCCAACAGTTCTGTGGCCTTTCCCAACAGTTGTGAACCGTTGGACTTCTTTACCGCTTCATCGGTGGACTTCATTTGATTACCACCTTAATAACTCTAAGGAGGGTGTTATGCCTATGACGTAGAACCCACAATTTGAGTACAGATTACATGAAGGAATTTGGGTTTATTTTGGCCAATAATAATATTTTTTGAAGTGTGATTAAAGGAGAATAATAGTCTCATTTTCTATGAGAGGCGAAGGGCACTATTGGAATCCCTTAAAATATTAAATTAAAATAAGTTGATTTTCAATTTCAAATAGCACCAAAGTAAGTCATTTAGAATCTAATATTATGATGGGACAAAATCCTCTCAACCAATTATTTTTAGACATTATTAGGACACAATAATAACCATATCTTTTGGATTTGTCCCTTAGTTAAACCTTTTAACTCTTACCTTGACAACTTTGCTTTTTTGTACTTTATGAATAATATAGTTACAATAAAATATCAAAAATAAAAAAATGGATAATGGATGACATATTTAACTTTATTAATGTAATTTTTTTTAGTTATTTATTAAATTTATATCAATAATAAAATAATATTTATTTTAAGGTATCATTTATGTAAATTTTTATACTATTGAATATTTTTCAATTTAAAAATATCCTATCAATGTGATAACATAATGAAAAAAGATGTAATATATCAGAACCATATGAATGATGTATATTAAATTATTTTATGTCATTAATTAGGTAAAATTATATTTTATTTAATGTTTTTAATATCAATGACTGGATATTTCTATTAAGTAAACTATTACTGGATCATCATTATTAAAAACATTAATTAAATTATTTATTATATAAAAATTGTAAATAAATTATAATTATGCATTTAATGTTAATATATTTAAAAATAATATTTATAAATGAATTTACATTCTGTATAACCCTATATAAAAAGTAATTTTGTTATTAAAAATATGAGTATGATATTCTTAACATATCCAGAAAATATATAATAAATGTCATATTCTTACAAAATTGGATTAAAATGGTTAAACTTTATTCATATAGTTGATTCTAGTATAAAATCACAAATCTAATTAAATTATGATAAGTTTTAGGGTATGTTTATAATATTATAATATTATTCTTACCATCAATTACCTAATTTATCCTTAATCATGGTAACAAAAAATTTTACTACATATTAATATTCATATGCCCAATAAAAAGAGAATCCTTTTTATGAAAATTACAAAAAACTAATTCAAAATAAGGAATCCATTTTTTAAAATTTTTATCATAGATGATTTATTAATTTACATAAAATTAATCACGTTGATGTGGTTAAAAAATATGTTATTAATGTTTAAACATGTAAAAGATTGAAAGGTTTTTATATCTAAATTCAATGAAAATTTGATTACCATTAACTAAATTGAAATAAATGATAAAAATTTAATCTATCTATACATTAAAACCATTCAAAAATAAAATTTTCCAAAATAGTTTATTTTTATGGAAAAGTAGTTTTCAATAAAAATTTACTATTTTTCACAATCATTTAAAACATGAAACTTATCAAGAAGATACCAAAAATTTAACCATAGAAAATTTTTATATTCTTATTGAAAAGTGGAAGTTTATTTTTTCAAATATAATGTATAAACGTTTCATAATTTTATTTAAAATAGGTTTTCCATTCAAAGTTTGTAAAACTAACTTTAGGAAAATATAGTTTTTTAGGCATAAAATTGGGTTTGTTCATATCTTATGCCAGTAAAATCTAGTTGATGAATATAAAAAATATTTTATATAATATATATCATATATATTTCATTACTAAAATTTATTAAATGAAATTAATCTAATTTATTGAGATAAAACTACTTAGAGTGCATAAAAATAAAAATAAATCATATATATTCAATTGGATTACAATTTTATTTCTAATTAATTTGAAACATATGAATTCATATTATATTTTATATAAACCATAAGTTTTTATAAGTTAGATAATACTATTCATAATTTCAAATTTAATAACAAGGTTATAATGGTAACATTTAAATAATAATATTTATTTCTTTGTTTATTCTAATTGTTTCGTGCAACAGTAGCTATAAAATAAATGGATTTTTTTTAAAAATGAAATACAATAAAAATATTGGGGTGTTACATTCTATCATAATTCAATAAATTTAATCCTTGAAATTTTTTAATTTTGGTTAAGTAATAAAGGTTTGGATATTCAAAATACTTTTATTTGAATCCAATTTCAGAACATGGGTCGATAAAACTTCCACTTTAAAATAAAGAAACTGAAGTAGAAAGGTCCCCATAGATAAAACACACAGGGGTTCCACATAGGAAAACAGGGACATGGAAGAGAAATCTGACCATTAATTTTTTATGTATACTGATACATATAATTTTTAAGAGAATATTATCAATCACAAAACGAAAAATCTATGATAATGTAAAAGACCATTTAATTTATCTGAAAAGAATGTACTAAGACAACATTTTTGGTTTTAAGATATCTTCCTTCAAGATGATTAATTTTCTTATCATTCAAATAATCAATCACTTGATTTCTTTCCATGTCATAAGAATAATCAAATAATTTGTATGTTCTTTGATCTATTATCAATTCATGCATTACACCTTGAAATAAGTGTTCCAAAATGAATTTTTTTGTGCCTAAGCATTATTTTGTATCATAAGATCCATGATTCATTATTTCTTTCATTAAATATTACCAAAAAGAAATTTTTTACTACATGATATCCAACATGATAAATAATACTTTCCCTACAATAAATAATATCGACTATTTAACTAAATCTATTTCAACCTTAAGACTGATCCAAGATACATCTATTAAAAATCTCAGTCCAAAATAATTATAACGAAGATCACTAAATTTAGAAAATAATATTAACGTCAGATTTTTCCCAAAAAACATAATGAAGATATTTTTATCACATACCCAAATATATGAATACCACGATCATCGTGCAACCTTAATGAAAAAAATGATTCCTTCTAAATCTATAAATAAGTATTTCATTAAAATCCTTATATATCTCAGGATTTATATAACCCGAATATAATGAAATATTTATTGGATCAAAAAACAAAAATACAGTAGATATTCCACTACGAAAATAGTAACAGTATGTTATTGAACATTAACCCTTTTCTTTTTTTTAGATATATTTTTTGATGCTTGGGGTATTCATTTGTGTAGTGCCCCGTTTCCTTGAAGTTGATTCATTTAATATTGAAATATTATTTATTTCCCATACAATCATGATATTGGAGACCCTTCTCTCTACACTGTTATAATATCCCATTCCCATCAGGAAAGTTCAAGGGTGTTTCTTCCTACAGTTATCACCTGTTGTAAAATCCTTTTTTATTTTTTTGCATTTATGAATCTCTTACTCCAATATTATTTCTTCTATTTATTTAGTTTAAATTAATAATTATTATAGAATTCATTATTTGTCTCAATTGCACATAAGACAATATCATCTTAGGATGAGAAATTTTGGGAGACCAATTCCTTTCAGAGGAATGGATTTTACCCATAAAATAAATGATTGATCATACTATTTGAGAAATGTATGTAGTTTTTAGAATTATTTTCTATCCATGTAATGTTTTATTCATATTGAGAAATACCCTCATCCTCTATTTTTTAATTTTAAAGAATTATCTGTTTATATCCCCTTTCTATTCACAAGGAAAACACTTTTCTAGATAATTTCCCTAAAATCCTTCCATTCAAGTTTTCCCATTTCTTTGTCTCCCTTATTATTTGCATTCAATTTCCATTATTGATACACATATCCATAAATATGGTAACCCACCAAGATAACTTTCTTTATTTCCTTACATCCCAATGTGAGAAATGTTATTTCTATGGAACTTTTCCATTTCTCATCCTCAAATAGATATTTAGACCCATTCAATTTTGATGTTTTAGTCTCTTGGAGTGGTCTAGCATTTGTACTCTACTTTGTGGATCAATATGTTCTTTATGTGTAAGGTTATTGCTTAAAACCTGAGTCAACTATCCCAGTATAGTTACATGATTTTCAACAACAGTTACATCTCCATCTCCTTCATCATTATATTTAATTTTTGGGATATTTTTACATGGATTACATTTTTGATAGGGTTTCCATTCCTTCCACTAGGATCCATTTATAAAAAAATGGTATATATTACACAATAAATCATAATTCATTATTTTAAACTAGTAAAACATATCATAAATTAAAGAATCTATGAATAGAAAATCATATATTAATAAAAATGGTTTCAATAGGTAAATATTATATTTTATGTCCTTCATAATGGATTGTAAAAAATGAGAATTATCCTAAGCTTATACCATGGGAGTTTCAAACCAAGAACATGGTAAGGCTCATTTCTGTGAACTGTGATACTCCAAGTCAGGCCTGACACGCCTTGTTGGTGATGTTACACCTAGGTACATCTGTTACAAATCCATGTCAGCCTCTAGTATCTATGCATGGATCTATTTCTATGAATACCTTCATAATATCTTACATACCCAAAATATATGATGTTCTTCTATATATATCCTCAGATCCTATATTAGGGTTATGTTATATAATACATGTTTTCTAAATATTATTTTGATTCTTGTTGCTAAACATTCTCTCATACCAACTCTAATGCCCTAACATGAGATGTCCAGAGCTAATGAATTATTTTAATACACAAGCATAGATAAAAGTGAAGAATCCCAATAGACCATTTATTTTAGCTATCTTGAAAAATAGATTACAAACATGATCCATTTATTATAATTCAAAACATTAAATACAACATTGATAATCCATTGATAATGAAATTATTATGTCATCTTAAATGTGTATATAAAATTATAATACAACTAGTGGAATCCTGGGAAAATAAAACCTAAGAAAGGGGTGTTATCTAATTCTTATTAAGGGTAAATAATACAGTGGGAGCTATTATGAATAAGTATAAACATTTAAGGAATTGTGTATAACTGAAAAAATGACTTTTAAACATAATCATGAGCATAATATGATAATAATAAATAATACAATATAAAATAGCCACATGATCTTGAAAACCAAACCCTTGTTTTTTATAATATTCAAATAATCACATGGAATATCAATAATAAATTTCCTAATGAGGTAATGAATAATTCCAGACATCCTAAACATACAGTCAACCCATCACCCATGACACTACACATAAATGGTTAAAAAACCCAAACTAGTTTTTCTCATTAGAATTACTAATGAATTGAGGGGATATAGTTGGAAATCCCATCACTAAATAAGTCCAACGCATTCCGGGTATAAAAACATAAACAACATAAACAATCTTATTGAAAAAATAGTATAATAAATTTGAATAATTTAACCATAAACCATGAATGATATCAAAATAGAACTTCCACATTAAAACTCATTCTAAAAACTTCAATAAAATAAGGTATATTTTATCATAAGATATTAGACATAATAAAACATAATATTCAACAAATGATGTTGACAAAAATGAAAATATGATAATAAAATCATTGAAAATATTGATTAAAATAACTTTTTCTTTATAATTATTTATTTAAATCCATGAATTTGTAAAATAGAAAATTATATTTAAAAATAACTTTGAAAGCATGTAGAGGAATATTAAAAACATAAAGGCATCATGATAGAGGTAAAATATTTTAATACCATATATTTCAAAAATAAATATTATATCGGTATTTTCGTTGAAAATGTCATAGAGTACATCATTTGGAATACTACCAAAATATTTATTTCAAAAATTTTGAAAAATATGAATATATGGGTAAAATAATCATTAAATTGGAATTATAATAGTAAAAGTCTTTCATAAAATATTTTTTTGAAATATGGACATGGATGATAAATATTCCCCAGCAGATACTTACGTATAAACAATCCCTAATAATAATGAGTTTTTGAAATTAACCATTACCTCGTACGTTTTTTAGTTTAGAGTGTGTTAAAAACCTTCATAAGTGTTATGTAATGTTATTAAATTATTCCTGAATCATATCTATTATTTTTTGATATCATATATGATCCTCTAATGTCGTTTTTTATTAATATTTCATTTTTACCATTGTTTCAGGTTTAACGGTTTCATTTTCCTATGCATGTTTTTTCATGTAAGTCCTATTTATTATGAATTGTATATATTTTATTCATATTATTAATGATATTAAATTCATAAAAATTATATTTTTTAATTATATACATTTTTATAATCATTCTTAAATGGTTATTATTGAAAATTAATCTCATCACGTTATCGAGACAATATACCATATGTACACACTAGTGACGATATCATTCCCTTAATGGTGTTAAGGTAATGAATTAAATGGTATGATAATTATATAGAATCAATACCATTTTATATTAATTATTTATATCCATTATATCCCTCATTATCAATATCCGTATAATGTAGTTATGAAACTCAGATTACACCATGACGTAGAGATGGTATATCGTACATACACTCACCTAGTGTTTTCATTTTTTATAGGACGAATAAATCATGTAATATTGTTTTCCAATAATTATAAAAACATATTATTATATATAATATATTTCATATATTACATTATTTTGGTTAAAAATAATGAAGAAGAAGAAGAATAAAAAATGAAATTGAATAAGTTGGTAAAATCATTACATCTTCTTTAGTGGACTTCATTTCATTAACACCTTAACACCTCTATGGAGGGTTTTATACCTAAAATATGGAATCTATAATGTGTATAGGGATTATAAGAATTCATTTGGGTAGATCATGTCTGATCCAAATATGTTTTTATGTGTTATAAATGTATAAGGATGTGTCCCCTTTTATATATGAGGGGAGGGGTACTCTAGGAATTCCTCAAAAGATTATGTTTATAATTTTTTTTCAATTTAAAATAGCTCCAAATATATTTATTTCCAATATATGATGGGTATTGGATAAATTCATCTTAGAAGTGTATTTTTAGACATGTTTTGGAACATATGGTAATCGTATATTTTGTCTTTAACCCTTAGTTAAACCATTTTACTCTTACCTTGGTAACTTTCCATTTGTACACTTTTTGTTAAATATAGTCACCATAAAATAACAAAAGAACCCCACATGGATAATTGATGAAATCATTAACATTATTATAGTCAGTTTACAGAATATTATATTTTATGATTTTTATATAATTTAATAAAATATTATTTATTTTAAAGTATCATCTAAATTAATTTTGATACCATTTCTTTATTTTCCTTTATAAAAATATCCTAACAACATGATGACTTCAAACCATCACTTCTAACATATCAATTACATGTAAAAATTTTCTATAAAATTCATGGATTTTATAAATTATTTCATATTATATCTATTTTAATATTTTTAATATCATTTATTTGGTATTTCTAATAATTAAAATATTATTGTATCATAATTATGAAATCCTTTATTTAAATGATTTATTCCCAAAAATCTAAAAATATACTATAATGGGGAATATATATTTATTATTATCAAATAAATATTTATAGACTAATTTATCTTCACTATAACCCTATATAAAAAGTTGTTTAATTATTAAAAATATGAGTATGAAAATTTTAACTTATCTTTAGATAAAATACAATAAATGATATATTCATAACCATGTGGATGAAAAAGGTTATAATTTTTTCCTATAGTTTATTTTTATAGAAAATAGCCCATGAAATTATATTCGTAAAAATGTAAGGATAAATTTATAATATTATAATATTATTTTTACCTTTAATTACCTGATTTACAACTAACCATGGAAATTAAAAATTTTACTAAATTTAATTATTCATATGCCCAAAATAAAAGAAAACTATTTTCATAATTTGGACCCACTTATTAAAAATATCAAATCCATTTTTCATAATTAAAAGTATATAAGTAGTAGTAATTAATTTAAAATTAATCTCGTTTACAGGGTGAGAAAATTTGTTATTAAAGATTAAAAATGCAGAGGATTGAAACATTTTTATCTCTAAATTAGATGTAAAATTGATACCAATTACCTAAATTGGAATAAATAATAAAAAATAATATTTTAATAATTTATAATGATTCTATTATAAAAATAAAACTATAAATTATGTTGATGAAAAAAAATTGTTTTCAATTAAAATTTAGTATTTTCACCATTCATCAAAACATGAAATTGATCAGGAAAATTCAAAAAAATTAGCCAAATTTCTTTATTCCAATTTTAAATAGGTTGTTTGATTATTCAAATATAAAATATAAAATATTGAAAATTATAATTTTAAATAGCTTCTTCATTAAAATACTGTAGAACTGGATTTAGACAAATATATTTTTTTAGGCATAAAATTTGGATTGTTCATTTATTATTCCTGTAAAATCTATTAGATGAATATAAAAAAATATTTTATTCAATAAATAAAATATATATTTAAATAAAATAATTTATTAATTGTAATTAATTTAATTGATTCATACAAAAATCCTTTGAAAGCATAGAAAAAAATATTTCTTTTATATTAAATTTATTTAAATCTTCATTTCTAATTAATTGATAACAAATGAATTATTCATATTATTTTTATAACCATATGTTATCATATGTTAGTTAATAAAATTAATTATTAGTAATTTATCTATTAAGTTATAGTTGTTACATTTAAATAATAATATTTAGATGATTTTTTATGCTTGTTGTTGCGTGTAACGTAAGTAATAAAATAAATTTAATTTAAAGAAATGGAATATTAAAAAAAAGTAGGGTGTTGCTATTTTTTAGATAGAAAAAAAGATAACATAACTGATTTTATTTCCTTTAGTATTCACACACTCATCCCAAATGAGAATTCAGTTAAATTAAATTCATTTAAAAAAATTATGCAATTTATTAGAGAGTTTGATTTCATCCCTATATTAATTCATTTTATTGAGTTGTTTCAAGACCATAAAAATTATTATTAAAAATATGAGAGGATCATAAATCATCAAATTATTTGTCATAAAATTCTCCTCTATTATCACTTCAAATATAAATATATTTCAATACTTTTTAATTTTCATCTTTTTTAGAAAACTTGATGAAGGATAAGAAAGATTCCCTTTTATGAGTTAACATTTAATACCAAGTTATTATTATAAATTCATCATAAATAATTAAAAATATGTCTCAAGATTTTTCATGAGAGTATAAGAATAAATAAAAATGAATTAACTCACTTTATTTAGAATAAGAAAATAATTTTTTAGATTTTAAATTGTGCGTTAATTTTTCAAAAATAATAATTGTTAAAAAACCACGTCATATTTGAAATATCAACTTAGTAAATAATAAAAAATGATGATTGAGTATGAAAAGCTAGTGTCTGATACAGTGACCAAGGAATTAGTTCCAAATCCACAATACACTATATCTTTGACTTATGCATTTAACATTTTAGTTAGCAGGAAATTTAAAATTTACTGTATAAAAATAATCAATATGAGACATGGTAAATAAAAGATTTCATTTTGAATTAAAAACCTTAAATTATTCATTTTTGAAAGAAATCTTAAATATTATATAATAGAATTGAGTTATAAAACTATGTGTCGTGCCTTTGGAAAATAAATTTTTTTAATAATAGTTTAGTTAGAAAAAATGATGTCACCTTTAACAATTATCTTACCCATAGAGTTATTATTGAAGTTTACATGACCTCGTTTTTTTTTAATCCCCTTTATTGAATTTTGAATGTTCTCCAATATGTATCTTTAGAAACCACTATCTGTGTACCATATAAATTCTTGTACTTTTTTCTCAACACACCTTTTTCATAAAAAATGAAATGACTAAATTTTCGGGAACTCAAATGAAAATAAGTATTCTATATTAGAAAATAATGATTATATATAAAAGAAATAAGTATAGTATTTTAAATTGAAAATTATATATGTGAGATTAATTGATTTAGGTATCCCATATGATTTTTTCACAAAAATACATTCATAATTTACTTTAACAATTTGTTAACAATAATTTTAGGAGTTATCTTATGGGAAAAACATTAAAAAAAAGTTATTTTAGATGGATTTTTTGGAGGTTCATGAATGATCTGAGAAACTAAAACCATCCTATTCTGTTTTATGTATTTGATAGCCCAAAAAATGTATTTATATTATCTTCACGTTTAGTGAATTTAGAGAGATATATATATATTTAGGTCATTGATTATTGATTCAAGTTTATCAACATCCTGTTTATTATTAATTATCATTGATAATTATTCATTTTTCTTGAATATTTGTTCCTTTTATTTTTAAGGTTTTCCCTTTTTATTTTGAATATGGATTTATTTATTATCATGTTTTTTATATAAATTAAAGTTCATGAAAACCAATTTTGAGTTGATCATGAGTTTATTTGAAGTCTTCATAATTAAATGGACATGAAGAGAAATAATAATTATAACAATAAGGAGATGAATTATGAGTAGAGTAGGATGTGAAGTAAATTTGAAGAAGGGTACTAGTGTCAAAATATTTATCAACAAGTGCCTATAACATATCACTTGAGTAACTTGACGTGGATGAAGAATTTGAGTTTATAGACTAATATATTTCATAGAATGTTATAGAATTGTAATTATACTTACCTTGGTTCATTTAATTTGACTTGTCTTTATAAATGGGGTGCACTGATGTGATGTTACCTTTTTTCCCTTCTTTCATAGCATGTCACTTCTTGTTCCACATTTCGAATTGTCTATTTGGTTTGACAGGAGTTTTTCTTATTCTTGAATAATTTTAGCATGTCTGTGGTGAGTTGAGAAGAATGTTGAACTTCTCTTCTAGGTGAATCACCATTTCTTTCTTTAAAGGAGATTACTTTCTTTAGATAATTGTATTTGTTGGAATCCTTCTCATCTTTTACCTATATTGTAATTTCATACGTCAATAGTGATCCAATAAGTTCTTTTACCACCATTTTTTAGATTATCATATTCTTGAATAGGTATGAAATTGGGTTCCCAATAACATGGTAGGAACTGTAGTATATTTATTATAATGGATTCTATATATAAATAATCACCCAGAAAATTTTTTCCATTGGAAATGCCAGTAAAAAAAGTAAACATACTTGTATTATATTCTTTTGGATATATTGATAATCTTTCCAAATCATGAATATACATGTCTATCCTTGTATCTTAATCATATTTGGTTCTAACATGATTGAACTCTAGTAATTTTTATATTCCATGGTTAGTTTTACATGAAAAAATGAGATTGACCTCATTTTAGTCAAGAACATATTATATAGTGTTTAAGGATTTTAAACTAATCTCAAAGGATGTAATATTATTTAGTGTATAATTATATCACGGTTATTTAATTGGATTATATTTATGCATATTAATTTTCAATAAAAGGTAACATAACTTACTAAGAAAGGTTTATATATGATATTCAAACATGAATAATGTATTCAATAAAAATTGGATAAAGAGAAAAATATTTTTATCTCATTATAAAAAATAAATACATTGAAATTGATAATGATTAAAATTAAAAAATAATAATAAAATATCATAGAAGTTTTCTGAAAATAATGAAATTTTTAATAAAAAAATAAACATTTGATTCCATTTATTTTTCTACGAAATTATGAAATTGAGGGGGGTGAATTTATCTTTTAAAAATTAAAGTAAAAGATAAAATAAATTGATATGAAAAAGTGATAAATGTGAATAAGCAATAAAAAGATAGATTTGATAAAAATTTAAAAGTTATTTTTATTATTAATAAAGTATGTAATCACAATAGAAATGGTTATGTTGATTTTATAAAATTGTTCATTTAAATATTGAATGATGAAATGTGAAAAATTCAAACTAAGGGTCAAAACGGTTTGATAAAGGAGTTCACATTTAGATCAGTATAGAACCCTACACCTCCTTCCCTATGGCTGATAGGATTATGTTATTTCTCCCCTCAACATAGAGGTGATCAGAAAACCCATCCTCAAAAATTACTATTAAAAACCTGACGTATAACATCATTTGTTTCCCAAAAATTGGCCCCTCTCTTTTTTGGTAGTGATATACTATTGTTGAAGAAGATCATAAAATATTGGTTTTCTTTGTGCAAACCCATTACCAAGACACTGGATAAATCTCCCATATAGAGTTTTTAATTAATATAAGATATTTAGATAAAAAGTATGCATATGACCATTGATATTTATTTTGATGGATTGTAGGCTGAACTAGCTAACCAAAGGAGTGAAAATAATGCATATCTCTATAGAAAGTACATCATACCACCAGTGGAGGTTCACCAATTAATCAGTGTATTTAGAAAGATCCCAAGTATCCCCATGTTTCTTATTGTCTAACTAATGGTATTTTACTTCTATCTAGTGGGTTTGATCCAACATAGTCAAATGTCATTTTAGATGTTGTTAATTATTAGAATCAAGAAATTAATTCCCTTTTTCGACCAAGGGTACCTCCCATTCCTTTTTAGAATATAAGTGGATACATACGGGTTTTTTTAAATTGTGTGGATTAATCATATTTTCATTTTTTCCTTATTATGCCTAGATATAAAGAAATTATTATATAATATAATTAATATTCAATAACTATGATAACCATTAATGTAATAAATGTGATTTCTGGATGTTTTTTTAGGATTTATTGCTTAGTTTGCAATAGAAAATCTAAACATCACTACATATCCTAAAGGGGAAGGAAGCAGTCCGACCATTTTCCTTAAAAATATTCTCCCATATCTAGCTCATGCACAAAGAAAAGGTGTTTCAATGGTATTACTCTAGTATAAAGTAACTATAAGAGAGCTGACAAGAATAAAAGTAACCTGATTACAAAGATTATGACTAATGTGGTTTCCTGTTGGATGTATTATAAATGATTTAAGGGTTGTTTCATATCCTATTATACTGGTAATCAAGACACATGTAGTTCATGAAAATAGATATGTTCAATTAGTGTACTAAAGATCATTATATGATTGAAATATACCACATGATGGATTGTATTAATTTTATTAGTAGGTATCAGTGAAGAAGATAAATTGGGGCCTCTACAAAAATATACCATATACATAGGGAAAAGGAATTTAGGTTGGAAGAATTTGAATCTGGTATAAGGGTAGAAGATCAAAGTTTCACTACATATCATGTAAGAGTATGAATTCATCCGTGTGTATCTTTTGAAAGACCGATAATGCACCAATCAAACTCAAGCATATGAGGAGAATATTGGGTTTCACCTTAATAAAGGTTAATGAGAAAGATTTATTAAGATGGGATTCCCATACATTAAGGTGAAAATGGGGATTCTTTGTTGGTATGATTTTCTGTTGGTCTTGTGAAAGTGGTTCTTGACATCATTAAATATCCTAAATTGGCAGGAAAAAAAATTAAGTAATTAAATGATATAATTATATGTAAATATAGATTAAGATACAAATAATCATTCACATTGACATAGATCTCATATAAGGGAGTTGTTTTCACCAACAAGGAACCACATGTTGTTTTGTGGGTCATTTATGTCTGACCTTATGTCATGTATTTTAACTTTATCATACAAGAAATTTTTTTATTACATTTGAATATAATTCTTATCAATTGTTTTAATCAGAGTGATTTGTTAGGTTCTCTAAGATAACATGTTTTAAACTCAGAGTCAGAATCATAATACCACTAGTTGATCATTTATGTCACAAGATTTTATATGACAGGGAACATTATAGTGTTATTTAGAAGAGGATTAAAATAATTATACTCTATATATATTTTGATCTTATGTATGGATAAATTTTTATGCATGATTAAAATTCAGGTTTTAACTGAGCTTGATGATCCATGAATTATTATGTATCTTGTGAGGATTAAAATCAAGCAACAAGTAGTTCTGAAAGGGATATTCCTAGCATATATCTAACTCCTGTGTGAGGAAAATGGGAGTTTTTTGGATAATACTAGGATAATTGATATAGTAATATCTACAAATCATGTGAGGACATAAATAATTCGACATGTTGTTCTTAAAAGCGTTTATTTTTCCCTTTTAATCCTCTGTATAATATAATAGAGATAAGGGGTCATGTATCTAGGAACCTTATACAAATCTATCTCTCACGTATTAGTAATAAGACATATATATCTTAAAATTATGTTGTTATGAGGAAAAGGGTTAATTTTTTACATAATTTTTGTTGATGTATGGGGAACAATTCACATCACCACACTTACACAAATTTGAATCCCATGTAGTGGGAATAGGTTGTGCATGATTAAAATATTGAATGGTACTAGTATAAACAGTCCATGCATCACTTAAAATACTATAATTTTTTCCATCTCTTATCATAAATTAACATTAAATCACTTTTTTGGAATACTTACAGTTTTATTCAAACAGACGCCTAAAGACGGTTCTAGTATAGTGCCTTTGAAAACATGTAAACCTAAACACAGATGTATAAGTGAGTTACATTATCTCCCACTATGTTCTTATTTACTAGATACCTTATTAGTAATATTAAACATAAGACATATCTTTATATTATGGGGTAGGAAACATAAAAAGAGGTTCACTAAAATGATCATAAATGGAAAGAAAGAGAGATATATAAGCATAATCATAAACCTAAGGGTATGAGATTATGATCATGAAAATAGAATATCATACCATGAATGTCAAAGATCATAAACATGAGCTGTAGAATAATGATGGGTAGTTTCTAAGAAATTAATCATAACGAAATAAAGAACACAATCCACAAAATATTAACATAGTTATAAACTTGTAATTGTGCCCGACGCAGAAGCATATAATATTATTTTGATATTATCCAATTCATTACTCCCAATACCATATAGGTTGTATGGGTTCACTCCCTATACCTTCTTGGTAGTCATGGTTCTCTCCCATTACCTTTTTAGTAGCATGAGTTCACTCCTCATACCATATTGGTAGTAATGGATCACTCCCATCGCCGTCGTCTTAGTGAAGGTTAATTACCAAGACCATCTTTGTTTATCTCATGATATATAAATATTTAACCAATGCATTATAGGGAGATATTGGTCCCAACAATCTCATAGTGATGTCATACATAGATATTCCCCAAGATAATAAATAATTAAATCATTATCTATGAAGTGAAAAGGGTTTCATAAACATGTTATCATTTCATAATGTATGTGAAAATATAAAAGAATCATACACATTTCATAAAATTCATAAACCATTGAATATAAAAAGATTTCATAAATATAGAACCCATGAAAAAGAAACATATTTCATAAGAAAATAACCCATGAAAGAGAAACAGTGTTCATAATACCCATTAGATTAATCATAACCCATTCAATGAATTAATATGAATGGAACCTTTAGATCATTTACTAGATATGAAGTACTAACATTAATAGATTTCATCATAGATGGAAAATAATTTTAAAATATCTTTCAAAAACATTTCATGATGAAAAAAATCCTTTCTTCATTAAAAAATGATTTTTTATACACAAAACCATTTGAAAATCATTTTCATTGAAAATACCAAGAAAAATTAGAAAGAATACATGAAATCATATTTAAAACAATTTTCCTTGAAAACTTATAAAAGATGCTTAAAATTATTTAGAATTTTTTTTCGATGAAAATTTCTAAAATAAGCCAAAAACAATTTTGAGAACCTTTTTCCTTGAATACTTATAAAATATGATTCAATTATTTTTAAAAACATTTTTTTAGAAAAAATTTGACACATTAAAAAAACATTAAAACATTTCTAAAACCATTTCAATGAACATTCTTCAAAAACTTTTAAATAAATCTTGAGTATATTTTGAAATCCTTATATTTGAAAATAAAATTGAAAACATATAAATAAGGATTCAAAATATTTTGAAAAAAAATTTCTTGAAAATAATTCTAAAAAAAATACTTTAAAATTAACCATTAATTATTAAATAAAATAAATCATCAAATAATTAATTGCGGGAAAATCTTTACATGTCGTATGTGGTAAAAAGAACATTCCTTTCGCATGATTAGATGGTTTGAGAAATGAATCATTTCGAAATACCTGAATGTTCCTTGAAAAACATTTTTAGAATACATAAAGGGTAAAAATAAATTTAATGATTATTAGAGTTAAGTATAATATTCATGGAACACCTTTTTAGAAAACATCATTTTTAATGAACACAAATTTCTAACTAAAGGGAGAGGAAAAGACATATTTTCCTAAAAACATTTTCCTAAGCACCAAAGAGTGTAAAAAGGTATAAATACAAGAATACATGAATACAGTCCATATGAGTAGAAAAATTCAAGATAATTCTTTTAATATAGATCATAACTTTTCATTAATGAAAATGTGATCATTAATAATCTTGATAAATGGTGAGATTGTTTCAACAAACCTTTACCATGGGGTAACTTCGAATCATAGTCCCCATATTGGAAAATGAAATTTCATGGAGCTTAAAATATCATTAAAATAAGGAGATTAATTATATGAAATTTCAAATGAATTTTTTACACCTAATATATAAATATATGTGTATAACATGGCATGTGTCTCAAAGGAGGAAAATTGGGACAAAATTAATTTATCGATTTGTTAACATTCGAAACAGAACCCCCTTGATATAAATATAGTATAATTGTTCTATAATTAACTATATATTTAATTATAATAGTAATATAATACATTAAATGGAATTATATACACCACAAAAAAAATTATTGGTGAATAAGGCATGTGTCTCTTGGAAATAAAGTGAGAGTTGGAATTTCCATACATTGTGTCTTGAATATCTTCATACTCATAAAAAAACCTTTAAAATGAGAATAAATTTATTATACATCATTTATAGAACCATATATTTATATATAATATGATATATGGTTTATTATGACCTTCTATTGCCCTCTTGTTAGCATTCCTCTCTTAAGGATTTACTTCGAGTAATATTCACTTCATTCTTCACGGGTTTCTTAATTTGATATATCTTTGTTCCTTACAATTATATCATGATTTTAATAATTTAAATCATGATATAAATTTAATTTATATTCATTATATGTGAATTATAATAAAATATAGAATATATAAATATGAAAAAGGAATACACCGTTCCGAGAGACAGTAAGCCATACATATGCATGAATGTTGTTTTAGTTTTTTTCGTATCAATGGATTGAAATAAAGTGAAATATATGTTTATATATATATTTTTTAATAAAAATAGCATTATAATTTCATATATATCACATAATATCATAACTTCATCCATAATACCTTCCTTGTACTGTTTGAATGAATCACATCGCTTTAAGAGGGTGGTAGTCCACACAACATCCAACAAAATAATCGTATTTACACCAAATGGAATGAATAAAGTTATATAAATTAAAAGTATTAATGAAACATAAATATATAAGAAAAATAATATAGATAATATATAAATATATTTTCCATCATAATTTCTACCATGATAGATGGAAAAATAAAAATGAGAAATCATCATTTCATGAGATGTTATTTTGAAGTACATGTAACAGTATGTTCGTTACCCAATTGATTGGGTTTTGTATAAGTTTAGTTCAAAAAAATTTGTATAAAAACATTATAGAACCTTTAGGATAATGTTTTGTTTCAAAATATTATTGAATAAAGAGAGTGGAGCATATTGAGAATGAAAATGAAACAAAGGATCTAAAGAAAAGATGTTACCTCTTAATCAGGTAATTTCTTTTTGGTTAATACCAAAAAGACTGCTTGGATTTCATTTTTACAAAATTTGGATTATAGGAGGAATTTAGGGATGTTTTTATGTGTATTGGTTATATATTTTCTGATATTAAGTGGTTTTATAGGTGTGAAGAAGAGGAAGAGGTGGTGTCCTTTTATTGGGAAGGGAAAGGACACAATGGGCATTTTTGAAAACATGTTAGGGGTACGAAGATTTTTAACCCAAAACAACATAATAAAAACCCACAAAACTAATGAATGGAAGTTTAATTAATGATTAATTTCCCTAAAATGGGTGTCGAAAAAATTTCTATGTCGTTTTGAGTCTTAAATATAATTTTTAGTACTTTATTAACCAAATATTTCTCTTAATAGTTGTAATTAATTTTTATCATTTTATATAATTTTTTTGGTTAAAAAGTGTTTACCTAATTAGAAATTATAAATTATTAAGATAAATATTTTTTGTTCTAATTTTATAAATTATAATCATATATTTTATATAAATTAATTTAAAATTAATCCTATGGAACGGATGACACTCCTGGTTTTTTAAGTAGAAATGTCTAATTTTTTATTAAGATTTTATACCAAATTTAAAACTAAAATTGATTATATTGAAACAAATTTGATTTATTAAAAAAAAATATTGTCTAATTAATTTTAAATGAAAAATTAAATTATAATTTATCATTATAAATAAATTAAAATAAAAAGCAGTTTTGTATTAAAATCTTGTATTTTTCACAATTCATCAAAATATTGTAGTTTCTTAGAAAAATAAAAAAAATTGTCCCTAAGATAATTTCAACATTCCAAATTAAAAAAATTAAATTTATTTTATCAAAGAAAATTTAAAAAAAATTTATAATTAATTTTATTATTTTTAACAGAAGAACATTAAAATAAGTTCATTTTAGAAACAATAATTTTTAAACATATAAGGACTTTAACAAAAATTATATCTTTCAACATCATTATTATTTATTTCTATAAAATCATTTTAAAAATATTTCAAATTAATTTACTACTATTCATATTACTTTGTTTAATGTCTAGGATACAAGTATCTCATTTACATAATTATAACAATAAAATGATGCTTTATAGAAACTCAGTGTTTCATGTAACCAACTCTATGTCAGTGTTTCATATAGCGCAATCCATGTTAGTTCTGTGTGAAAGAAATTATTGACATAGTTATATAATATAAAAAAATATTTTCAGTATTTCATGAAATAAATAATACCATAAGATTAAATTAATTTGAAAAAAACATTCCCAAAATATTGAGGTGTAATATTCATCCCCCTTTAAAATTAATTTCACCGTCGAAATTCATCTTGGATATAAAAGGTTTAATGAATGAAATTTCATTTCATAGAAAACAACAACTTAAACATTTATAATAAAACATCCTATAAAAATAGAAAGTTGGAACGATAATGGTTTCTCAAAGTAACATATAACCTGGTTTCCACATAGGAGAACATAGGTTGAGATTGAGTATTGGACATGGAGGAAAATCATAAAAATTTATAGGGATTGATAGACATAATCTATCATAAACAATAAAAATATCATAGAAAATTTGATGTCCTCAAATTAGTAAATATTTTATAATTTATAAGGCCATCAGTTGAACAAAAATGAACGTATTATGTAAATTTTTTTATCATTATCATATCTTTGAGAACATTGGTTATCGACCATGTAAAGACCCGGAAATTTCAAGGAAAATTTTTTCTTAATTTTCTTTGTAATTTTACAAGAACGCAGTTTCTGACGGCGCCTGATTCCGAGGCCCGGTGTTCCCGGAATTAATTTCCAAAGTTTGGCTCGGTTACGTTCAGTGAACGAGCGAGCGGGAATTTCTATCTTTTGAACCGGTGCCCGGAATCGAATTCCGAGGGCACCGATGGAACCGCAGCGCCGGTAATTTCTTAAGAATGCCATTTTCGGAGTTGTGTTTATCCGAGAGAAGATGATAAAAATTGTGGAAGTTTAATTTATAACTTATCTACAATTTTTATTTTCTTGTTAAGTAGATTAAGTGTTATGTTACAACACTTGACCCTCTCTTAAGTGGTTTTAACCTATGTAAGGGAGTTAGGGGTGGGACCCACTTGGAGTTAACCACCCATGGAAGGATTTAAGGTGAGGTGGGGCCCACACGAACCCCACCCCTTCACTTTTCCCATAACCCCCTAACTCCCACTTTATTTTGAAACTCCTCACCTTCCTCTTTATTTTGAAACTCCTCACCTCCCTCTTTATTTGGAAACTCCTCACCTCCCTCTTTATTTTGAAACTCCTCAACTCCCTCTTTATTTTGAAACTCCTTCTCTCCCTCTCTCCCTCATAACTCATGCCAACTAGCACTTAAATTAAGTTATTGAAACTCTTAATCAATTAAGTGTTTGAATTTTGAACTTACAATGCATGGCATGATTAAAATAAAATAAGGGGAAACCTTCTTTTATTTGGAGGTTGAATTGTGGTGGGAGGATTTTTGAGAAAGAGCCTTTGTGTGATAGAAGAAGGAAGCTCCTTCTTCGTTGAAGAATGTCCTCCTCTCCGTGAAGAACGGTTCTTCTCCGATGAAGAACATTGATCCCTCAACTTAGAACGACTCAGTGATCACGGTTCTTCATCCTCTTTTTCCTCCACGGTAAGGGAGAAGACACCAACGTAGGGAACTCTCCAACGACAACGCGCCTTCCTTCTTCATCTCCGCAACAAGTGAGGAGATGTCGTTTCCTCCTCGGATGTACCCCAACATCCATGGAATCGACGTCCGATCTCCGCGACGTCGTTCTCCGCGACGCCGTTCTCCGCGACGCCCGACGTGCGACGTCAAATATCCAAGTAGGGGTTTGTTGTTGCTTTATTTAATTATTTTCCGTTCTTGGTTCTAGCATGACAAACTTGAGGATGAACGATTAAGTGTTATCGTCTAACGAGAGGGGGACCGGACCGCACAAACACGGCTGAACCCCCCTCCTTTGTTCTTGAATGTTTCTTGCGGATGAAACGAGATAGCGTGGTGTCGTCGCACCATGCAGGAATCACACGGAAATTATTGCGTGGCGCTGTCGTGCCGCGCCGTGGAAAGAATTGTCATGAACGCGACGCCGTCGCGCCGCGTCGAAGGAAACCGAAGACGCCGCGGCCGGAGCGGGGCCGCGGAGGAGGGGCGCGGTGCCGTCGCACCACGCCGGATGACGGAGGCCGCGGCCGGTTCCGGGCCGCGGCGGATCGTGATGACCGGCGGCCAGCCGGGCCGCCGGTGCCGGAAGACGGAAGAGGACCGTCCCTTGCCGGTCCTGTTGACAAGAAGCCGGCCGGCCAGGTCGGGCCGGCCGGGTTGGTGGAAACCGGGGGAATTTAATTCCCCCAGGCAGTTATTTGGCCCCCCATTATGAGGGGGGCCGGTTTCACAGGGGGGGGGGGGGGGCAGGCGGCCCCCCGTTTCCAGCAACCTCGGCCTTCGGCCGAGCTGGCAGCGCGCCCAGCGCGCTGCCTTGCGCCGAACCGGCGCACCTGGCCGGTTCGCCGGGCCGCGCCGGGCTGTGCCGGGACGGGTCGACCCCGTTCGGGGCGGGTTGACCCGGTTCGGGCCATCCGGGGGGTCTCGGGCCGGGACGGCCCGAGCCCGAAACCCCCGTTACCGAGCGGTTTGGTCAAATGCACGTATCTTGGGCTACGGGCCTCCAAACGACTCGCCGTCAGCGGCAACGCGATCCTTGGATCGAGAAGGTCGTTTCGGTATACTATACTCAAGGTACACCTTCCTTTTCGGGAGCCTACGTGGTTAAAACTCCATAGTTAAGCGTGTTTGGCCTAGAGTAGTGATCAGGATGGGTGACCTCCTGGAAAGTTTCCCAGGGTGGGTGTGAGACGGAAAAGCCAATAACTCTCAGACCGGGCGTCCGATTGACGCGCCGTCTGTTTCGTTGAGTTCCTGTTGACGATACGGAACCTTTGGCATCCTCCGCCCTAGAATTGGATGCAGATGGATAGTGGCCGGGTTGGATCGCACCGAAATCCAACCGGGCCCCTGGAACGGAAAAGCTGATATCTTTCTGACAAAACGTCTGTTTGATGAACCGTCAGCAGCGTTGGTGATCTCGTTGGGAAACGGTCCCTATGAGTTTACCCTATGAGAGTTCGGGGTAGAGTTGAGATACGGCCGGGTTTGGTTCGCTCATGAAACCAACTGGGCCCCTGGGACGAAAAGGCTAAAAACTCACAGACCGGGCATCCGATTGACGCACCGTCTGTTGCGTTGAGACCCCTATGACGAGGCGGTCCTTTGAAATACTTCTTCGTGGGACTTTGAGATACTTGGAGTATCGACCTGTAGCTCGTGGAGCGAACCCTCCCAGTGACGAGCGTGCGGAGTACGGAGACCGTGTAACTGGCTGAGACCTGACGACTGCTTGATCGACTCGACTTGGAGTGAGTCGACTAGCCCAATGGATGGAGCACTACTTTCTGAGGTGCAGACCCATGGCGGACGGAGCACTACCTGTGTGACAGTGCAGACCCGCGGTACTCGTCCGGAGAGTACCTCAGCAGGCTACTAGGGGGTGTGCAGTACTGTGTTTGGGTGACATACCTCGGCGGGAAGCACTACTGTGTCTGGGTGGCTGACCCGCGGTACTCGACAGGAGGAGTACTTCAGCAGTCTTAGGTTAGTGAGCAGTACCTCGGATTCGTGACAGGACCACTGTACACTCTAGAGACGGAGCTCTTCAGCAGTTACGGTTTCGATAATGAAAATCCAGGTTTGAGCTGAGACTTTTGACCTTGTGTTTACCTCATTATTGAGATGGGTCACTTGATAACTTAGGTATATGTATGGGCATATACTTGGGCAGTAGTTATCCGTTGATTTCACAATCCTTGTGTTTCCTCATGATTGAGATGGGTTACTTGATAACTTAGTTATATGTATGGGCATATACCTAAGTAGAGGTTATCTGTTGAGATCTTCTATGTGGTTATCCTTGTTGGTTTTAGTGAGACCTTGAGGGTCTCGGGGTCCCTACTGAGTATCGTTATACTCACCCCTGCACGGGCTATGCCCGCACCTCATTGTGTTGGTTGCAGACGACGGCTAGTACTGACAGAGGCCGAGTGTTCGAGGACTGGACGGTACCTGGAGGTGGACTATACGACGAGACGGTACCCAGAGGTGGACGTGACGACGAGGAGGTACCCGGAGGTGGACCACTGGGCGGGACATACTCGGAGCGAACGCCGGGACCCGAGGAGCAGAGGAGCTGTCTGTACCCACCCTTCAGGTGGGATTTCTAGTGGAAAACTCAGCGTAGCATCTTTACTTTTCAGTCGCTGTTTTCCCTTTTGAGTTGTACTTTACAGTTGGGCTTGTATTTCCGGCCCATTTTTACTTTCCGCACTTACTGTTGTACTCAGTTTTTACTTAGTGTTTACTTCTTCCACTTGTACTCTGTGTGATTGTTTACTTTACAAAGGCAATGCCTTCCCTTTTTACCGGGATTTACGCCTTGGTGCTAGTCGCCAGCCCCTAGCCTATGGAAGGCGGGCTTGGGGTAGTCACGGCACGAGCCCCAAGGACGGTTCGTGAAAAATTGGTATCAGAGGAGTTCGGTTCTAACGCAGAACTTATAACTCTGATGCTTCTTTCTATGAAGCAATAGTGTTAAGGGTACCGAGTGTGGTTTTCAGTTCAGGGAGTCCAGTGTTGGTGCGGGCGGCCGACGTATCCATACACCAGGACCCTGACAACTGATTTCCGACTTTGTGCACGAAAACACTGATTGCGTGTGTGTTTCTAGAAGTTTTTAAATGTCAGCTCAAACCAGGTCAGATCACCAAGTATAATCGTTTGACCGTGTACGTTGTTTCTTTCAGGATGCCTTTTCACGAACGACCAGCTAGAGCCCAGAGGGATGTGCATACTGACAGCCTGTCGAGCGACGAGGCTTCGGTATAGGGCCCTCTTGCAGTTGAGGCACCAACGGAGGCACCATCGATACTACCATACATTGGGCCACCGATGCCACCAGCCCAGCAGTAGGCGATGCACGCCACTTGAGTGCGCTGCACGAGTTCCAGCGCCAGAGGCTACCCAGGTTCCGCGGAGAGACGGACCCGCAGGCGGCTGAGGATTGGCTGGAGGTTGTGGTGGGAGTCTTCAGGCTAGTGGGGACGCCGGCAGAATTCATGGTGATCTTTGCTGCCATCCTCCTTCAGGCAGCAGCAGGCAGGTGGTGGAGCCACTTGTTTCAGTTTTGCGACATGATGACCTTCGCATGGGAAGACATAGAGACCTTCTTCTGGGTGGAGTTTGTGCCAGTAGCTCTACACCCCAAGCGTGTACAGGAGCTTCTGCCTTTGCCGCGTGTTTTTTGATCAGTAGCCGAGTCATCTGTGGGCAGTAGACAGATGATGGAGAAGTCCAGGAGGACCAGACTAGCAGTTGGACGATCTCGGGTTTTAGGACCGGTGGTGCGGGGCACCCGAGGTGGGGTCAGAGCCAGGCGTGCCAGAAACGGACAATGTTACTCCTGCGGCGAGAAGGGTCACCTGGCACGTGACTGTCCGACTCCTCGTACGATTGATCAGCGGGTGTTGGAGGAGCCACCGAGACAGAAGCAGCGACTGGTGCTTGAGCAACAGCCGAGCAGTGGACAAGGCAGTAGAGCTCCGGGAATAGGTGGACATGAGAGGAACTAGTGGATACGTCCCTTGTACTTCTAGTTACATTTTGCTGTTGTATTCGTGTCTTGTACTATGAGCTGCAATAATAAAAAGACACTTATCTTTGAGATGTTTTCTTTCCTGTCCTTTTGTTTGGTTGATACTGAGTGGTCCTGGTTAAACTGTTGACTTGACCCTCACTTTCGAGATTTCTACTGGAGGGGACCCAATGACCTCACACTGATGCCGACAGTGTGACTCGACCCTTGGAGGCGAGAGTGACAGTTGGATCTCTTAGTAGTTACGTCGAGGCCTTACGACGTCATCCATGGCATGAATGCATCATTCATGTCAGGATTGACTGTATTAGGAAACGAATGTGGTTCATCCATGGGATGAGACCGGGTTTCTGTTATCGGCAAAGAAGAAATCATAGCAGCTCTTATGAGACTAAAGGAGGTGCAGTTCATCCAGGAGCGGATGAAGACTGAAAAGTGCAGTATGAAACAGGGAACTGGTGCCTGTCTTAGAGACTCGGGCGTGTTAAATTTTTCAAGAAGAGGAAGCTTTAAATATAGATGAGTCTGCGAAGCGGCAGACGTGGAGGCAGAGCTAGGAGAGCAGCATGAGGTGTTGTACATCTTATCATGCTACAACCACCCGCCTTAGTTATCCCCGCCAAGCTCAGGGAGCTGGAGGGCGGTGGAAGAATGCGGCTGCATGTGGTCAAGGAGTGTGACCCAATGGATCTAGAAATGATTCAAGGGATAGTCTGTGTCCACTACTAGCTGCTGTAGTAACAGACGTCGATATGAATCATTCCTCGCTTTCACAAATCTTGTTCCAGACCTAGAGTTTCCGGTAAGCCGTGGACTTGACCCTCACGTCTGGAGATACCTTGGGAGGAGACTCGATAATCACACGTACGCCGACGGTGTGGTCAGACCCTCGAGGTGAGAGTTTCGGTTGGAATCTATTGGGGACAGCGTCGAGGCCTTATGACGTTAGTTTGAGTATGGAATGGGCAATAACTGTTCATACTCAAATTGACGGTTTTAGGCAAACGTCGGGATGGGTTTTCCTTGGTCGGTGAAATGGAAACCCCAGGCAGCACAGGATAAACTCTTTCACGGGAGGGTGCGACTGATCACTCTTGAATCGGCCAACCTTACCCTCGTGGCAGCAGTCGTTTGAGTTCTAGTTCTAACAGGAATTGGAAGCCTCTGGAGTTTGAAGATGGCAACCACGTTCTTATACAGGTCTCACCTCGACGAGGTTTACGGAGATGTGGACAAGGCGGAAAGTTATCTCCAAGGTTCAGCGGACCTTCTTAGGTCCCCAGCTGGGTAGGCGGGGTGGTTTACCGCTTGACCCATTCACTGCAGTTGCACCAGGTGCACAACGACTTCCATGTATCTCAACTGAGGAGATACGTGCTCGACCCTTCGCATACCATCGACCATGACGAGCTGGACGATGGCGATGGGGTGTCTTTCACAGAGATTCCAGTGGGGATCGAGGATCGACAGGAGCAGATCCTACGAGGATGATCGATTCCTCGGGTGAACTTTCTTTGGCAGTACGAAACCTCCAGGTAAGCACATGGGAGCGGAAGGCTCAGATGCGTGCTCTGTACCGCTTTTGTGACCCTAGTTTGTGTTGAAGCTTTACGGGGACGTAAAGCCCTGAGGTGGGAGTAATGTAAAGACCCGAAAATTTCAAGGAAAATTTTTTCTTAATTTTCTTTGGAATTTTACAAGAACGCAGTTTCTGACGGCGCCTGATTCCGAGGCCCGGTGTGCCCGGAATTAATTTCCACAGTTTGGCTCGGGTACGTTCAGTGAACGAGCGAGCGGGAATTTCTATCTTTTGAACCGGTGCCCGGAATCAAATTCCGAGGGCACCAATGGAACCGCAGCGCCGGTAATTTCTTAAGAATGCCATTTCCGGAGTTGTGTTTATCTGAGAGAAGATGATAAAAATTGTGGAAGTTTAATTTATAACTTATCTACAATTTTTATTTTCTTGTTAAGTAGATTAAGTGTTATGTTACAACACTTGACCCTCTCTTAAGTGGTTTTAACCTATGTAAGGGAGTTAGGGGTGGGACCCACTTGGAGTTAACCCCCCATGGAAGGATTTAAGGTGAGGTGGGGCCCACACGAACCCCACCCCTTCACTTTTCCCATAACCCCCTAACTCCCTCTTTATTTTGAAACTCCTCACCTCCCTCTTTATTTTGAAACTCCTCACCTCCCTCTTTATTTGGAAACTCCTCACCTCCCTCTTTATTTTGAAACTCCTCAACTCCCTCTTTATTTTGAAACTCCTTCTCTCCCTCTCTCCCTCATAACTCATGCCAACTAGCACTTAAATTAAGTTATTGAAACTCTTAATCAATTAAGTGTTTGAATTTTGAACTTACAATGCATGGCATGATTAAAATAAAATAAGGGGAAACCTTCTTTTATTTGGAGGTTGAATTGTGGTGGGAGGATTTTTGAGAAAGAGCCTTTGTGTGATAGAAGAAGGAAGCTCCTTCTTCGTTGAAGAACGTCCTCCTCTCCGTGAAGAACGGTTCTTCTCCGATGAAGAACATTGATCCCTCAACTTAGAACGACTCGGTGATCACGGTTCTTCATCCTCTTTTTCCTCCACGGAAAGGGAGAAGACACCAACGTAGGGAACTCTCCAACGACAACGCGCCTTCCTTCTTCATCTCCGCAACAAGTGAGGAGACGTCGTTTCCTCCTCGGACGTACCCCAACATCCATGGAATCAACGTCCGATCTCCGCGACGTCGTTCTCCGCGACGCCGTTCTCTGCGACGCCCGACGTGCGACGTCAAATATCCAAGTAGGGGTTTGTTGTTGCTTTATTTAATTATTTTCCGTTCTTGGTTCTAGCATGAAAAACTTGTGGATGAACGATTAAGTGTTATCGTCTAACGAGAGGGAGACCGGACCGCACAAACACAGCCGAACCCCCCTCCTTTGTTCTTGAATGTTTCTTGCGGATGAAACGAGATAGCGTGGTGCCGTCGCACCGTGCAGGAATCACACGGAAATTATTGTGTGGCACCGTCGTGCCGCGCCGTGGAAAGAATTATCATGAACGCGACGCCGTCGCGCCACGTCGAAGGAAACCGAAGACGCCGCGGCCGGAGCGGGGCCGCGGAAGAGGGGCGTGGTGCCATCGCACCGCGCCGGATGACGAAGGTCGCGGCCGGTTCCGGGCCGCGGCGGATCGTGATGACCGGCGGCCAGCCGGGCCGCCGGTGCCGGAAGACGGAAGAGGACCGGCCCCTGCCGGTCATGTTGACAAGAAGCCGGCCGGCCAGGTCGGGCCGGCTGGGTTGGTGGAAACCGGGGGAATTTAATTCCCCCGGGCAGTTATTTGGCCCCCCATTATGAGGGGGCCCGGTTTCACAAAGGGGGGGGGGGCAGGCGGCCCCCTATTTCCAGCAAGCTCGGCCTTCGCCCGAGCTGGCAGCGCGCCCTGCGCGCTGCCTTGCGCCGAACCGGCGCACCGGGCCGGTTCGCCGGGCCGGGCCGCACCGGGCTGTGCCGGGCCGGGTCGACCCCGTCCGGGGCGGGTCGACCCGGTTCGGGCCATCCAGGGGGTCTCGGGCCGGGACGGCCAGAGCCCGAAACCCCCGTTACTGAGCGGTTTGGTCAAATACTCGTATCTTGGGCTACGGGCCTCCAAACGACTCGCCGTCAGCGGCAACGCGATCCTTGGATCGAGACGGTCGTTTCGGTATACTATACTCAAGGTACACCTTCCTTTTCGGGAGCCTACGTGGTTAAAACTCCATAGTTAAGCGTGCTTGGCCTAGAGTAGTGATCAGGATGGGTGACCTCCTGGGAAGTTTCCCAGGGTGGGTGTGAGACGGAAAAGCCAATAACTCTCAGACCGGGCGTCCGATTGACGCGCCGACTGTTGCATTGAGTTCCTGTTGACGATACGGAACTTTTGGCATCCTCCGCCCGAGAATTGGATGCAGATGGATAGTGGCCGGGTTGGATCGCACCGAAATTCAACCGGGCCCCTAGAACGGAAAAGATGATATCTTTCTGACAGAACGTCCGTTTGACGAACCGTCAGCAGCGTTGGTGATCTCGTTGAGAAACGGTCACTATGAGTTTACCCTATGAGAGTTCGGGGTAGAGTTGAGATACGGCCGGGTTTGGTTCGCTCACGAAACCAACTGGGCCCCTGGGACGAAAAGGTTAATAACTCACAGACCGGACATCTGATTGACGCGCCGTCTGTTGCGTTGAGACCCCTATGGCGAGGCGGTACTTTGAGATACTTCTTCGTGGGACTTTGAGATACTTGGAGTATCGACCTGTAGCTCGTGGAGCGAACCCTCCCAGTGACGAGCGTGCGGAGTACGGAGACCGTGTAACTGGCTGAGACCTGACGACTGCTTGACCGACTCGACTTGGAGTGAGTCGACTAGCCCAGTGGACGGAGCACTACTTTCTGAGGTGCAGACCCATGGCGGACGGAGCACTACCTGTGTGACAGTGCAGACCCGTGGTACTCGTCCAGAGAGTACCTCAGCAGGCTACTAGGGGGTGTGCAGTACTGTGTTTGGGTGACATACCTCGGCGGGAAGCACTACTGTGTCTGGGTGGCTGACCCGCGGTACTCGACAGGAGGAGTACTTCAGCAGTCTTAGGTTAGTGAGCAGTACCTTGGAGTCGTGACAGGACCACTGTACACTCTAGAGACGGAGCTCTTCAGCAGTTACGGTTTCGATAAGGAAAATCCTGGTTTGAGCTGAGTCTTTTGACCTTGTGTTTACCTCATGATTGAGATGGGTCACTTGATAACTTAGGTATATGTATGGGCATATACTTGGGTAGCAGTTATCCGTTGATTTCACAATCCTTGTGTTTCCTCATGATTGAGATGGGTTACTTGATAACTTAGGTATATGTATGGGCATATACCAAAGTAGAGGTTATCTGTTGAGATCTTCTATGTGGTTATCCTTGTTGGTTTTAGTGAGACCTTGAGGGTCTCGGGGTCCCTACTGAGTATCGTTATACTCACCCCTGCACGGGCTATGCCCGCACCTCGTTGTGTTGGTTGTAGACGACGGCCAGTACTGACAGAGGCCGAGTGTTCGAGGACTAGACGGTACCTGGAGGTGGACTATACGACGAGACAGTACCCAGAGGTGGACGTGACGACGAGGAGGTACCCGGAGGTGGACCACTGGGCGGGACATACTCGGAGCGGACGGCGGGACCCGAGGAGCAGAGCAGCTGTCTGTACCCACCCTTCAGGTGGGATTTCCAGTGGACAGCTCGGCGTAGCAGCTTTACTTTTCAGTCGTTGTTTTCCCTTTCGAATTGTACTTTACAGTTGGGCTTGTATTTCCGGCCCATTTTTACTTTCCGCACTTACTGTTGTACTCAGTTTTTACTTAGTGTTTACTTCTTCCACTTGTACTCTGTGTGATTTTTTACTTTACAAAGGCAATGCCTTCCCTTTTTACCAGTATTTACGCCTTGGTGCTAGTCGCCAGCCCCGGGCCTATGGAAGGCGGGCTTGGGGTAGTCATGGCACGGGCCCCGAGGACGGGTCGTGATAGACCAAGAATATAAGGGAATAAAATTACTTGATATATTTTAATAAAAAAAAGCATTCTTTCTTTTTTCTTTTAACTATTTCTAATTCATTAGTTACATCAAGAAATTTATGTCCAAAAATTAACTTCGATTCCCGATGCATTAAAATACACTTTTAGCTGATATTAACATCCATAAAATAATGAAAATTATAAATATTTATCTGTAATTATTCTTAAAAATTAATATGGTTAATAAATTAATCTTTCAAAAAAGTAAAGTAATACTTCATCAAAAATAATTATTCAACAAAAATAATTATACATTAAATAGAATAACACCTAGGTCAGTGGTAGGGCTGAAATGCTTATTATCCTTTGGTCATGGGTTCAAGACCTATGGCCTTGAGGACTTGATTAGATATTACCTGATTTACTTGATAACCTTTTATAAAACATAACTAATATAATTTCCAAAATATACTATACATACATAAAATAAGGATAATCACTAAATATTATTTTAACAATGGTTTTTAATACAATGTCAATACATAAATACTTCCTCCAATGTTTTAGAAAATCCATTCATGAATGACTGACCTTATAACCCTCCTGAAAGTTGAATATCCAAAATATTATAAAGAAACTAAAGAAATAAGCATAACATTGATCCCCCTTATATTAAAAAGTATTACTTGGTTTTCACATTCTAAAAATGTTTATTACCTCGTCATATATTATCTTGAAACATGAAAATAACCTAAATTACCAAAATATACTTCTAAAAACATGAATGCCTCTTTATTCCATGTATTATTTTATATATTCTATAAATCCAATAATTTGTAAACATCATCATTGATAGCATAAACTATATGTCATCAAGTCCTTAATTTGTTCCAATGTAATCAGTATCATCTATTTAACTTATATCCAACACATATTTATCAAAACAATTTTATAGTAACATACAGAACATATTAGGTGTTTTCCTTCCCTTAATCATTTAGTTTATATGAACATCACATATCCATTAAATCACTTTTCCATTAAACCACTTTTCCATTCCACTGTATCCATTCAATGAATTCTTGTAAATCATTAGAGAAAAAAATAGAACAATTCTTATATATTTCATCTTAAATAATTAATCAATCCAAATATATAAAAAAACATTGATTACATCATCATTAATCCATTAACAAGGCTACCTCGTCTTATTAGATAACACCTCTTTCCTTTCAAAATTCATTTTTACTCCCATCATCATCGGTAATATAACCATTGCTCACACCACCTTGATGATTCTCTTAAAGATAATTCCTCTTGGGACATTGAGTTGCATACTAACTATTTATTCCACACATAAAACACATATCCATTGATGGTGTCTTATTGAGGCTATTATTCTAATCTAATTTGTTAATTGAACTCTTCAATTTTTCCTTAAATGCACCTGCTTTGTGTCCTTATTTTCCCTAGTCAATACATCTTCTTTTTCAACTATGCATTTCACATTGGTGATTTTTTCACATTCTAGACACAAATGAAGCTAAAAATACTTTCCTCCATGTTCTTTATTAACCAAACTCTTAGAAAAATTCTTCTTTCTCTTCCATGGTGAGTCTGAGAGTTGCTTAAGGTACACATTATCAAACATGTTCTATGAAAACTGATATTTTATGATCATAATAACTTTCCCTCCACTAAACATTCCACTTTAATGTTAATTTATAAATCTTCCATAACATTCAACTATAATCTAGTTACTTTCAATTCCCACTATTTTCTAAACCCAGGAGCATAGTTTGAGAATTAATTATCTTAGAGGAAACCCAAATTTTCATTAAATTAATTACTTATAGAAAGTATTAATCATGAAAACACCCTTACCATATGACACCCTAGGTTCATCCTATATTATTAACATAAATTTTATATATAAATCCTTCATGGTGGTTCATGAAGAGTTTGTGAATTCACAAATCGTATCCCCTATGAGTGTCAAACAAGTGTAAAGAAAGGTTTGCTGTCATGTATCACATTACCCCAATTCAGGCGTCAAACATATTATTATAGTGGTAACCCCTAGGTACATCTATTCTAGAGAAAAATACACTGGTAGTATATAGAGAAATATTTATTTCTGGTAAATCACTCACTCTATCCTTTACTAAAATTCTATGACCTTTTTCTATATTTTTTCTTGTCCTTATACTTTCCCCTAGACACTTCCATGGGGTTATCACTAAGGTTTTCTCACAGTAACGTCCAAAGGCTTGCTAAAACATTATTTGAAACCAAATTTAGAGACCCACTATTTTTATACATTAACATTAAATCACTTTTTTAGAATACATAAAACATTATACCAACATATTCCCAAATAATTTACAAGTCTAGTTCTTTTTGAAACCTAAAAACATAAACACTGATACAAAATTGATCTATATTATCTCCCACTTGGTTCTTCTTGACTAGAACCTTTCTTAGAAACGTCAAAACCAATACATATCTTCATAACAAGAGGAAGGAAACATAATATTATGTGATCTCAAATGTCTAGTATGGGTAACCCATGGAGATATATAAGTTTATTAATAAAAAAATGGTATAATAACAGTATAATGAAAATAGAAGATTGTGCCTTAAAAATCAAATATCATAAACATGAATCATTTAATAAATATTAAAAGATTATAAGACATGAATATTAAAGAAATAAATAACATAAGATGTGAAATCATAAAATATGAATAATAATTGGATTTATAGCAGACACATAAGCATAAAATATGATTTCCATAGTAGAAAAGGCATCACTGCCAAGACCATATTTGTAGTATAGATTCACTCCCCATACTATCATGCTAGTAATGGTTTTCTCTCATGGCTATATTAGTTTCATGAGTTCACTCCTTATAACATCTTTGTAGTCATGGATTACTCGCTTGTCCATCTTAGTAGTCAAAGATAATTCCCAAAACCATCTTAGTCAATCTCATGAGATATAAATCTTTATCCAATTCCTTGCAAGAATATATAGGTCCCACCCATATCATAGTAAAATAATAAATATATTTTCAATTAGATAATAAGTAATCCTATCATAAATTATTAAATTAAATGGTTATCATATATATTTAAACATATTATAACCTCCAGAAAAAGAAACAACTTTCATAAAGATTTCATTAAAATAATAACCCATGGATGGGAAATGGATTTCCTAAACATATATCCCGTGATAAATAAATGTATTTCATAAACATATATCCTATTAAATAGAAATGAGTTTCATAATGTCCAATACATTATAAATAACTCATTAACAGAATGAATATGAATAGGATTATTAGATCATTTCATTGAGAATCATGAGTAACATCAACAGATGTCATCATATATGGAAAATAATTTTGAAATATATTTCAATAATGTTTCTTGATGAAAATATCCTTTCTTCTTTGAAAAATATTTTTAATAAAAAAAACCATTTGAATATAATTTTATTAGGAAATAAATTTAAAACATATAAATAATACATGAAATAATTTTTAAAAACATTATCATTAAAAACTTATAAAAGAATTTGGAAAACATTTTGAAACCCATTTTCTTTGAAAATATATAAAAGATTAATGAATACATTTTGAAAAGAATTTTCACTGATAACATAAAAATTAAGAATGACATTATCATAAATTTTTTTTCATTGAATACACTTTGAAAACATTAAAATATATATTGAAAACGTTTTGAAAACCATTTCATTGAAAAGAATTTATTAACATATAATGAAATAATGAAAATGTTTTCAATGTCACTTCATTTAAAATAAAATGTAAAACATATAAATAAATATTGAAAAAGAAATTAAAATCATTTTAATGAAAATAATATTAAAAAAAATTCCTTAAAATTCACACTTTGAAAATAAAAAATAAAGCTTCAATGAAATGATAGAAGTTAAATGCATACATACCATACAAGGTAAAAAGTACATTTGTTTTATATTGTAAAAAGGTTAGAGAAATTCCTCATTTAGATAATGATAAGAATATTCCATTGAAAAAATTGATAAAATAAATAAGGGTAACATAATTATTTTAATTATAATATTGTATTAGTAGAATATTCTTGTAACCCCTTTTTAAAAAAACATGGTTTTAAAAGAACGCCTTCTTCTGACCGAAGAGAGAGGTAAGTCCATATTTTCTAAAAAACAATTTTTAAGTGCAAAAGTATAGAAATAATGCACTAATATAATAATACATCAATAATAACAATAGTAGAAGCAAAATTATTCGGTGTTATTGAAAAATATATCATAATATTTCATTAATTAAAACATGATCACATATAATCTCGATAAATAGTGAGGTTGCTTCACTAAAATCATACCACATGGTAAAATTGAATCATGCTCCCCTTGTAGGAAAATGAAATTATGTGTATATATTAATATAATTAAAAATGGAGATTCATGATATAACATTTCAATGGAATTTTGTACAAGTCATATAAAAATATAGGTTTGTAGCGTGGCATGTGTCTCAAAAGAGAAAAATTGAGACAAAATTAATATACGGATTTTCTATCTTTTGAAACATAAACCCCATGATAGAAATATCAAAAAAATGGATCTATAAATACCCATATAATTATTATTAATAAGAATATAATATATTAATTTGAATTGTATACACTACAAAATAGAATTCAGTAGTGAATAAGGCATGTATATGAAGAAAATAATGTGTGAGATGAAATTCTTTTACATTATGTATTGACTCTCTTCATGCTCATAAAAAAAACCTGTTTAATAAAAAAAATTTCTATACATATTTTACAAAAAAAAATATTCTTATATCCAATAACATATGGGGTTTTATTATGACCTCATGTAACTCTCTTGTTAAGAATCCTATGTTAAGGTTTCACTTTGGGTAATATTTCATTATTATTTTCATGTGTCTTGATTTTTTTATATCATTGGTCCGTATACTGTTATCATTATTTAAAATATGTACACCATTATATAGATTTCATTTTTATTATGTATATGTGTATTTTTATAATCTATATAATATGGACATATGAAATGGAATAAATCATTCAGGGAGATGATAAGTCGTGCGTATGCATGAATGTTATTTCCATTTTTATTGTAATATCAAAAGAAAGAAAGAAAGAAAATTAAATATATTGAAATATATAAATACATATATATATTATAATTATGGTCTAATTATTATTTCATATATATCATATAATTTTACTGAACACATCCTTAATACATTCCATGTAGTGTGTGAATGAATCACATTGGCTTGAGGGGGGTAGTAGTCCACAATTCCTCAAATGAAATTATCATATTTACACTAAGTTGAAAGTATAAAGATATTAGTTTTAAATGGATTATAAAATCATAAATAATTAATAACATTAATATATAAACATATATAAACATATTTTCCATTATAATTTTCAATATTAGAGGTAGTAAAGGAAAAATTATAACCCTCATTTAGCAAGGTGGTAGTTCACCGTACACGTAAAAAGTATGTTTGTTACCAATTAGATGGATGTGTGAATAAGTGTAGATCAAAAAATTAAAATAAAAACATCCTGGAACATTTATTATACTATTTTTTATAAAATAATTAAATAAATATAGTAGAGGGGTGGAGAGAGAAAATAATATAAACGATCTTGAGAGAAGATGCTACCTCTTAACAAGGTTACTCTTTTTTGTTTGTGCCAAAAGGATTCTTTGGAATGATTATTGTCAGAATGGATGAATAAATGATTACGGGAGGAATTTTTGGAAGTTTATTTCGTATATCATGGCCGATACTTAGTGGTTTAAATGGTTTGATGAAGAGGAAGAGGTGGTATCCTTTTATTGGAAATGGAAAGGACAGACTTGGATTTTTTAAAAACAAGTTAGCTGTACCCATGTTTTTTCTTAAAAAAAGTCATACCAAACTATAAAAACTGAATAATGTAAGGTTCATAGATTAACAGTGTCCATCCAATGGGGTTTGGAAAAGTGTATATGTTTTTTTGGTCTTAAATTTAGGGTTTATTACTTTATTAACCTAATTTTCCTCCTAACCATTGTCATTAATTGTAATCACTTATAAAAATCATTTTGGTAAAAAAACATGACTTAATTAAATATTATAAACTAAGATGATTCCCAAAATGGAATATATTTTTTCCAATTCTAATTATATAAATGGAATAAATTAATCTAAAATTAATCAGGCTAATGAGATGACACCATTAAGTTTTGAAGTAAAAACATAAAACAATTATCTATGTTTTTATACCAAATTTCAATGTGAAATTGTCTCTAATGAAGTAAATTTGATTAATTGATAAAAATAAGATCTATTTAAATTTTTAAGGAATATTAAAATATAATTTATCCTTATAAATATATTTAACGAAAAGAGAGTTCTGAATTAAAATACTGTATTTTCACTATTCCTCCAAAAGTGATGTTACTCAGAAAAAATCCCAAAAAATCAACCAAATACTTATATAAAATTCCAAATTCAAATATAGAGTTTATTTTATCAAATTTAATTTCTAAATGTGTATAAAAGTAATTTTATTATTTTTCATATAAGGACATTACCAAAGAATTCTACATTTCATCAGCAATGTGTTTTATTTATATAAAAACTTTATAAATAATATTTGAAAAGTATTTATTTCTATTAATATTACTATGTTTATGTCTATAATGCAATTATTTCATTAAAAATATTATAACAATAAAATTATTCTTCATATAAACTCAGGGTTGGGTGAAAGATCCGCCAAGTCAGTGTTGTGTTTATCATAAGAGAGTTAAGTTTCATGTGAACAGAATGTTAGGGTTAGTGAATTAATATTAAAAAAATAACTTTAAGTGTTTAGTGAACCAAATAATATCAAAAGATTAAATTAATTCAAAAAAATTACAAAATCTTGAGGTGTTACACTATAATGATAGGAAACAAAAAGCATTTAGTTCTTATATAAGATCCCTTCCCATATCTAATTATCATGTCAGAAAAAGGTGAATTTCCCTTGATGAATTTCAATAAAAGTGATTGATAATGCACATGTAATTTTGAGTAGTTTAATTTCATGTGGAATGAACATAATTAGGAATTCATTTTATTGTATTGATTCATATACCCATGTGACATGCAGTTTAGGGGCTCGGGATGATGACCACAACAATATATTTTAATATATTATAGTTACGATGAATGTCATGTAGCTAAAAATTATATAGGATGGATGTTTTCATGAAATTTTATATATTTTTTGCAATGATGAAACATTATATATTTTAATGTTTTTTCGAAAATAATAGAGTTGTTTTGGAATGGAGTGATTAGTTCATGGTGTATTGTTCACTATTCTGGATTAGATGAGGCCAGTTCATCTGAATATTGTGTCAAAAAGATAGGGTTTGGAATGGGGTAAGACCTATGTATTGGTCTGGGATAGGTGTTCTCATATATCATAATATATCCTTAAAAATATTAATCAATCCATGTGTAGTTCAGGATGACTCTCTTCATAGATCTAACTCATATGTTGGAACAAAGGAGGAGTTTCCGTAGGAATTGTTTTACGAATATAGAACCATATAGTATATAATTATGACTCACTAATGTGAGGGGTTTTTTTGGAACACACCCAATGGCTCGAGACTCTAAATATTGGATAGAGTATATAAATAGTCTTTATAATGGTGAAATTATTTTTGGTCCTAATGTAATTATCCTAAGTTTTACAATGTATCACATGATAGTGGGAATGAGTCCAAGTGTAATTCTTAAAAAAGAACATGGAATTATTCTAATGTTAAGGGAAGAATACCCTCTCAAATGATGAAGATAGTTATATGTTTTAATATCATGTGGGATGTATGATATCATGTAGTTCTATTTCATGTGACTAGGATAATTTCAGGAAATTTAGTGTCATGTAATAAGAACATTAATGATGTGGTGTAATGTCATATACTGAGGATGTGACGAATTGTATATTAATGTATTTCATCTAGAAAAATTTGATCCATCATGGATATATTATATATATTTATAAAAAGTCCTTTAATTAGTGGGAGGTGTGATAATCCCTCCATCCATTGTGTTCATGGATTAATCACCATTACAGTAAACCATGTTCATAACCTAAGGTCTCTCCAATGTTGTAATGATCTATAGAATCTTATTTCCTTTTATCATTGGATTTAGGAATACTAATACAATTTTTATCTAGAGGAAACATATAAGTTGAACATTCCTATTGAATGATCTCACAAATCAGGTTTGATGGACTTCTAGATAATGCAATATTACAACCTTTTCTCATATAGTTTCTTAATCTAAAGATGTCATTTCTTTGAGTTCTTCTCTTCGGTGAGACAACTATAGCGGGAATGTGGAATATAAAGAAACTAATAATTGATTGGTAACACCACATTTTTCATGTGTGCAATGAATATGGGGTTTAATATGTATTATTATGGATCATGGTATGATAATCCCATAAATTATGCATCAGTTTTTTGGGACTTGAATTCTTATCCTTATCAACTAACTTTTGAATTACATTCGATAAAGACTTGTTGAAATCCATAATTCTATAATTTTTTTGTAAATTATACCTTAATGATTTATTTTAATATATATTATAATCATGGTATAGTATTCTCATCTTGAAATAATAAAAATTTGTTTCATTTTTCATGAATATTATATGGGGAACACCAAATCAGGTGATGATATTTATCTTCAGGAAGAGGAAAATAACCATTGTGATGAATTATTCGATAGGTATAGCAACTTCCCATTTGGAGTAGCATTTATTGGGAGTATATGTGTACTTAAAAAGTATAGATTTAGGTGGGGGTTATGGACACACACAAACCATTCATTATTTGGTGAACGAATATGAATATTTTGTACTGTGTGACAGTTTTGGGGGTTGATTTATCAATAATGGATGTATTTGGTTAGCTTGTTACTATTTGGTGAAATCCTTCAATTCAAGTAAAATAATTGGAATGAAATAAATAAAGTCTTCAAAATTTTTAGGAGACCATTGTGTCATACTGATGAGTTTTATAAGTTCCAAAATGGTCTTCTTTCATTTCAATGATGATATCTTTCCCCTTGATGCCTTTGATGATAATTTCATCAACATGTTATTTAAAAATGACATTTTAAAGGCCATGAACACTATAAAGGGTTATTTTTACCACCCAATGATGGGTATACAATTTTTTGGCTCACTACGGATAAAGACTTTGGTCTCAGACACAGTCCATAATAAAGGATATTTAATCATTGGTGAAAGTAGATGATGAGGATAACGACTCATCTAAATCCGTTGTAGTTTTGATTTCATTGGTTGTATTTATGTCATAGACACTGAAAGGGGGAACCAAAATTATCTATAGTGTATAAATACTAATGTAAAAGTGTCCTTTCATGAATTTTATCTCCTTTTCATTACATAATTACCACCTATGTTAATTCCCTAAGGTGTATAGATTTATAGACTAACTGAAGGAGGATATTTAGATCTTTGTAAGGTGGATTTGAATACCTATTTCTCTTCTAAAAGTGCAATATTTTAATCTTTATTGAATTACTAGGGTGTATATATGTAGGAATATATAGAGGCCCATGTGAGGTAGGATGGGTTTTATAGGAATTTCATGCATGTGTCTTGGATGATACTTCTTGGGAAACCGAAGGTGGCCCTAGGAAATGCACTCTGGGTGATCAAAGGGAACCCTTACTAATGTATCTTAAACATGTGTAGGAGACCTTATCATATATAATAAGAATCCTACCAGGGTCTCTTGTATTCTTTATGCTTGGTCCTTTCCCCCGTAAAGGGATATCCAACACACTTTAAAAATAGTTCTTTGAAAAATGTACCTTCTAAACATTGAATAAATTTATTTATGTCATAATAATCATATATACTCTAATAATTAAATTTCATTATTCAATAATAATAATATGTTACGACTAAATTAATTATGAATTTTTATTTAATATATTCTTTAAAAAACATATTGTAATTTCATAATAACATTTCACAGATTGTTAACATAATTTATTGTAATAAAATATATAGTGATTTTTTATAGTTTAATGTTACATGTAACATATACTATTGAACATTGTATTATATAAATGGGATTTGATTATATATAATTATGTTACATTACTCCTCCCATTAAATAAATTATATCCTCAAAATATTAGTTTTTACCATCCAAAATGAGTGTATCTTGTTATGGTAATAAAATATGATGTAGATTTTATCATTATAATTAATTTAAAAGTCACTACATGGAATCATATAATTTCATAATTAAATATTTATAAGTCCATTAATGTATCAATATAAGACTCATATATTTGGATTATTTTCCAAAATAATGCCTTGAGATCTGTGTATTATTTCCCACAAATGAATGGATAGATTTATTTTCATCATGCATCATCTGAGGAATTATTTTACCATCCAGAATAAGAATATGAGAAAATTTAGTTAATTGGTTTATTTCCATTTAATAATCACAATTTCAATCTTTGGTTGTGATTCAAGAAATATTCCATATCTTATTAATCTCATATTATATATAAAAATAACACTATTTAATTTTTCATGCCAAAAGAAATAAAATTATCATTTACAGATTATATGATCCGTAAAATAATTATATGTTATTACCCATGTCTATAGCCACTTTTTGAAACAAAAATAGAAATTGTGAGTAAAAATCACATCAAATGAAATTATTCCCTTCAAATCCATTATTATAAATAATACCACTAATTCAATATTAATTATTTTATAATTTTTATATTGATTAAATGACCTCAAAAATTAATTAAATCAAAAAATTAGGATTCTTTCAAATTAAATCATAGGTATAACAGCCATGTTTTCAACTATGGAATAATGGTTCATCTTATTAGAGGCCTCTTGATATATTCTTATTTTAATATGATTACCATTAGGTGTTTTAATTAGAAAATATTTTCTAAAAGTTTCAAGTGATGATTCAACATCTAAGAAAAATAAAAATGAATTTATTGATCCAGATTCAAACAAAGCCTGATTTTACATTCAATGTATGTTTTATAAAAAATCAATGTACTTTTACTTTAGTTGACACTATTATAGAGGCTTGTCCTCACTCTCTTATCCTCATCAGATGTAAACTCTCATGATGATTGATCCATTGGTTTAAATAATTCCCCATATCCTTAAAATTAAAATACTTGATATTTTGTGCTTTATTATTTCCCATTCATTCATGTTCCAATTTCACATTATCATTGCTCTCTTATAAGATTCTAATAACATTTAAAAAAATTATTTGGGCATTTATTACCACAATGATCACATATTGAATGTTTCATCCTTTCCATCATCTCCTTCACCACATTTTTTGTGATCTTCCATTATCATCCTAACTTGATATCCTATGAAAATATTGGACATGGATAAATACATAAATTTATTGATAAAAATGATACTATATCATCATATGATGAAAATGATTGAGTTAATATTACCCTTTAGATGCATGACTTGATTCCATCAAATAAATGGTCATCCATAGATTATGGATTAGGTATGTAGTCTATAGTGTTTTTGTCTAATATCTTAATGTGTACCTTGTACCCATTAACACTTTCTTATTCCTATTATCCAAAATTAAAAAAAATCCTATCCATATCTACACATTACTCTTAAAGAAAATATTTCACAAATAATATACCAATAATTTTTTACTATTATATTATTTCTATCTCCTCCTCAACCTTCGTATTTGGAATAAAAAAACCAACATTGATCAATATCTCCATTTAAATAGTACAGTTCTAGAATAACCTTATCCTTTAAAATATTTCCCAAATCGAAAAAATATCTTTCAATGGGACTTGGTCAATTATTCAACAATCAGTAGATTAGTTGTTGTATTAACGGATGGAGCTTTGTACTATATAAAGTGGTTCAAATTAATTGTATCATGATATAAAGAAATATTTTATTCTATATGGACAATGTTATTGGTCATAATATGAGTTGACTTCTATAATATAGTCAAAATAGTCACTTCTCCCATATGAACCATTTTGAATTATTTGGGAGGTAATTTCTTATATTGATTATAGGTTTTGATAAATTCTCTATTAATTTAACTATGGTCCATCTATATATAATAGAATACACTTCATATGTTCAAATCATGATCCATAATGGTCCCCAACATAAAATATCATAAAAATTCTCTAAACCATATTTGGGTTTTTCATAATGATCATTCAATATAAGTTATCGTAATATCATGTTCCCAAAGTTCCTATTAATGATTCATTGATACTAACAGTAACAACCCAGACTCTAGTATACTTTTGTAGGTGTATTTTTTGTTATATTGATACTAGATATAAGATATTTCATCCCAATGGGTCAAATAGATTAGCAGTATTAGGAGACTAGGTACATAAATGATTTACATCTACATTGTAAACATAAATAATATATTATAAACATCTTGGAAACATTATTATTCATATTTTAACATCTTATAGACATTTAAAAGAATCATTTTTGAAACCCTATGGGAAATAAAACAAATAAAACCATGATCTCAAATGACTTGTAAGGGGTTTTTTATAGAATAATCTATCATGGATACGTAAGGTATAAATAATATATAAAAGTTAATAATCCAAAATCAGGGAATATATTTGATAGCATGATCATGAAATATATCTATTGATAATAAACTCACATGAAAAAAAAATAGATTTCCTAATAATAGAATGTGTAATAGTGTGCATCTTAGTCCCTAATCCAAGATGTTATGATCTTACTATCAAGCCCTAATTCCTAGACATTGTGACCGTATCATAAAGGCCTCATGCCAATAAATCTTACAAATTATTAAGGGCTTGTTCCAAGACATAATGATTATATTGGAATGAATAAAATATAATTCACATTCTAGTTTGTCTGAGGATACATATATGATGAATCACAGGCATATAAATGGCCCCATGAACAACTTATGAATGCCCCATCCAATCCAAATATATATAAAGAATACAACAATTTATCATCAATTTTTAGTGACAATTAATATATAATATTATTAAATCAATTATATTGAACATCACTATTTCCCTAATAAATGGAATAAAATTAGTAGAAAAATTACACCAATTTACAGCATATACAATAATGATTATACAGTTTATTTAACATTAAAATTATGAAAAATATGTCCATGTTATAAAATAACATGGACATTAAGGAGAAAAATATAGTCAAAATAATGATGGAGAGAGGTAGAGAAAATAGAATAAATCACTATTTTTAAAATGTGTATCAACCCATAAATTAGTAATGTATGAAATGAGATCATCAATTCATTAGAAAAGAAGGGTTTTTATGTCTTCTTCTTTCTAAAATTGGATTGGAAAATAAAAGATAATCTTAAAAAAATTAAAACATTGGTAACATTGATGTAAAAATGATGTAATAAGTCATGTAAAAATTATATTTTATAAGGTTTTAATAATAATTTAAAACTATTATTTATAAAATAATTTACAATAATGGAATCTTGAAAATAAACCATTCATATGTAATATAATTTAGAGTGGAAGATAAAAACATGCATAAGCGAAATGAAATCCCTTTCAAATATTTTAAGAAAAAATTTAATTTTATTGCAATATAAAAATAATAAAATCAGAGAACAATAGGAATATATATTAAAGGGATAAATAAAAAAACATAAACAAGAAGATAAATAAGGGTATTTGTCTTAACAATGGGAAAAGTTTCTATAACAACCTATGTTTTCCCAAATTAAATAAAAACATTGTTTAATATGAAGTTATAATAAATAAAAAAACCAACCATAAATAGATAATTGTAATGAATCCTAATAATTAAAATTTATAAATATATATAATAGAATAATTAACTAAGTAAATGTATATATATTTACTAAAAAACAATAAAATAATTTTAATTTTAAATGTTGACCCAACTGGTAGAACTGGGTCTCTAATAAAATCATTTTTATAAAATTTACTTCAATTTAAGTATATTTTTTTTATAGTAATAATTTGTTAAATATATTTTAATTATTAGATTATCAGAAATTTAACGAATAATAGCTAATGTAGAAAAATATTTTTTATTTAAAAAAATAGTTTTCGCTATATCTGATCATGTTAAATAATATTATGATTTATAAATTATTTAATGTTAATTTGAAAATGCTAACATATTTTTTTGAATTTATCATTACCATATTATGTAAAGATTAGTTTTTGGGATTTTTCTTAAAATTTTAATTTTATGAGAAGAGTGAAAATTATATTATTTTCAAATGACATTACTTGATGACAATATTATTATATAAGAATTACTAGGAAATTTATTAAAACTTATTATAATAAAAAATATGCATTTTGAAAGTTATAATATAATTTTAAATAATTATTTTTAATTCATTGACCAATAGTTTACATTTTATAATTTAATTTATATTTTTTAATATACTTATTATTTTCATATATTATACAATTCATTTTTTAAAATTAATTTTATTCAATTCTAAAAAATGAATCAAACAAGATGGATTTAGAATTTAGAATCATTAATTTGATATTATATAATCATATCTCTTTTATTTTTCACCATAAATTATAGATTTCCAAGGAATAAAAACTAGCTACCATGGTCAAAACCCGAAACATTTAAAACGTGTAACTTAAGATCTAAAGTTCCTAACTTGTTTAAAACGTATTTTTAATTTAGTGATAGATGTGTTGATCAACATTTTCTCCACCTCAATCCATTATTACTTAATTTTGGATCCAATTTACTTGGTATTTACATCCCATTGTTGACATGTTTTCAGTATTTACAAATATGTTACTCATTTTAACTTATAAAAGGGAACTCATATCATCCCTTACCTGGACACAAAACATCATAATTTTGGACGAAAATCTAACCAAACCTCTCTTCCACACTTCTAGACACATTAAAGATGATCTTTTCTTCTCAAAATAACAGCCCTAAAAGTTTTAATCCCCTTGAAAATGATATAATCTAGGATGTGTGGAATCATTTCTTAAACACTCATTCTTATTTAAATTTCATTATATTCTTTTGTTCTTCCTAAAATTTAATTTGAACATATTAAAATTATAACATTAGTATTATTATTATAGTATATTCTTATTATTATTATTATTATTATGGTACATTCATTAACCCCCCCTCCCCTTTTCCAATATTAGAAATAAAAATGTGAATCTTTTATTCTGTGGGCTACCTCCTACAAGAATAAACTTGTAATTTTACTTCACTTAAATAAATTGATGGTTTTATTAAATATTAGATAAGTATAAATGACAAATATAAGCAACATATACATCATTTAAATTGATATTCCTTGGATAACACTAAAATAAATTATCATTTAAAGGTGGTCTATCGATGTCGATGAATAACCTGAAAGTAGTTCATCAATGTTTTTTTCTTCATGAGACTTGACTAAAACAACCATGTAATATAAATATTAAATTAAATTTATTTATAAAACATTAATTCCAATACCATTAATATTTTTAAATTATGATATTTTAATGAAAACAGAATCATAAACTTCTTTTATTGAACATGTTCAAAACGGTATAGATTATTAACACCTGATGTTAAAAAGAAATTACAAAAATATAATACATACAGATAATTGTTATTAATGAATAGTATACATGTATGTGTATATGAATAATTTTATAAGTAGGGTAATTAATCTGATTATATTTAGGATTCAAGATGTTAAATCACTTCCATGGAAATCAAGGATCAATGTATGGGACTTGATAAATCAAACACCTTCCTTTGAGTTATACAATTTCTTATTAAACATATTATTCCAAGAATTTCCAATTCAATTGTTGTTCCGATATTATTTCTAGGAAAAAATTGTTTTTAATTCAAATCCATTTTCATGCAAGTTCTCCATTTTCATAAAAAAATGAGACATTTAGAAAATATACTCATAACTACGAGTTTAATAATATGAATAAAAAATTTTTAAAGAAACTTTTAATTATTTGGTTTTCTTTATCATTAAATTATTTATATCTAATGTAGTTATGTTTCCTGTTTCAGCATTTTTTTTTTGAAATTATGTTATTATTTTTGGTTGGTCAACTTTTCGATATCCAATAATTTATGTCCTGATATTATTTTAAACAAATTAAATGATTTAGGAAATATATGTTCTTTCATGTGTTCTTTATCAAATCTTATTGATTTCCATTTTTATGTTTTATGAAACCAACTTTATTTCCATTTATTCTCTATGATTTGAAAAGGAAATTCTTTCTTATGTAACTCATATGTATGGATAATTTTGGGGGCATATATCTACCTCCAGTGTATTGGTTATAAGTTTATATTGTTATTGATCACATATTCATGAACATATATTAGTTAATTATAAGGATTGGAATAAATGGTGTGCCTGATGAATGAAATATTAACTATAATAATGTGTGCTCCATATTTGAAATTTGTAGGAATTATTTGTTTTATCACATGATGTGTCTCATGAATGTAATATTTCCTTCTGATAATGTTTCCTTCTATGTAAGATGATGGTTTTCATTGTGATCTTATACCCTCATGATTGATGGTTTTTGTTAAAAGGTTTTAATTCATGTTATAGATTTTATACTTACATAATAATATTTTTTGGCATTATTCTCTTATTCCATATACATTAAAACACACATATATTTAATGTTTATCACTCATGATGATGTGATACTTCTCATATGCTCATGTTTTTACATGTTATTATGAACTCATCATATAATAAATGGTCACTCACCCCTTACTAAGAATTTAATCTCACCCATTTGTTATGTTTTAATTCCCAATTTTTTGAGGATGAGTCTTAATAATAAGATGTTTATAATATGGTATAATATGGTTCATTTAAAGATAAATGGTATTATTTATTACAAAATAATATATTTATGTATTTATTCTAAGAAAACTTAATCTCTTAGTCCTTTGGATATTAATTTTTATGAAATGCAATGATTAAAACAAGTAAAATATTTATAATAAATGATTGTTTTTTAGGTATCTATATTTTTTATTGGAGGGAATGATTAGAAATTTTTATATATTATTGAATCTATTTTGATTATTAAGGTTAGAGAATCTTATCATAAAAGAAAATAGATGCATCTATGTATATTATGATATCATTGAATATTAGTACACACCTGATTAAGTAGTTTTACTTGAAAATAAAGCCTTATCTATATACTAGAATGTGGATGTACGCTCAATGACAACTTTACCTAGGGGTAACAACCCTAAATAATCCATGTTTTTAATTAACACAACCATGAACTGGTACAAGAAAAATCGTTATAACATCACAAATGGTTTAAAATTCCCAAGGAATATTCATATGTTTATCATATACTCTTTACAAACCACTATGGTGGATATATTTTCAATTTACATTGGGGGATTATGTGTAGTTTATAATTATAGACTAACATTAGGTAACCTAGTTTAAACAAAGATTTATATAGGTTAAATAATATTGGGCCCAACAACATCCCAAACGAAGGTAACAAAGGGAATTCAAGAACACTATTATTGCAGTATAGCATGAAAATGAAGTGATGTGAGGTAAACATATAATTATTTTTATATCAATAAATGTATTTTTTTGATTCAGGTATTTCAAATTCTTTTATATCACATAATTTTACTATTAATGTGGAATCCCCACCTCAAGCGTTGGGTATCGAAATATCTGTGAAAACACCTTGTTCCTCAATTATCATGTATAAAAAATAAAAATATTCTCTGACTGATATATTTTAGAGGATACTATCATCATATATAGTTATTAATTAGTTGAGGGAATTTGATATACTATTGGGTATAGATTAGCATTCCCATTTGAAATTATATCTCAATTGTAGAGATAAGGAAGTCTAATTCCATACCCCAAATCATCATAATATCAAGAATAAATAAAATGATGATTATGAAATCCTTGTGGATAAAAATTCTATAATATGGGTGGTGATTCCCGATAACCATATACTTTTGGTTCCAATTATAAGTGGGGGTCAACATTCATAAGATGCATATTGTATGGTAATACACTTATGCATTTCTGAATAAACTTCTTGGTCTTCCCAGAGCGTGAGATTGAGTTTTAAATTGAACCCTTACCTAGATTCAAACCTATCTAAGAGGATGATATAAGATTAATCACATAAATTTGTAGTAATTAAATAAAAATATAAAGGTGAATTTGTACATGGGTTTTATATTACATATTATTTCCCCAGGGGGAGACCGAGTCCCCTTTTTGAGTAGAAATAGGAATCAATGTGAATTTTCTTTAACTATAATGAGCATAATAATGTCAACATTATGAATAAATATATGTAAACACATATAAATAGCCTAATCAATTAACTCAAAGGAGGTCAATAATTCACAATGATTAAACATCAATTTGGATATCACAGGTAAAGGGTTAAAAGGGAGGATGTTTCTTTTATATATTTCCGTAATATGTGTTCACACTATGAGTTTATAGTTTTTTCAGTAGGATTGAATAACACCCCTCCTATATTCAGGATCTAATTAATAGAGTGTTTAGGGATGGCCTCGATTAGGTTTTAGTTATTTTTGTAGATGATATTCCAATAAACTCAAAGTATAAGGAGAAGTATGAAGATCATTTATGGATTATGTTGATGAAATTAATAAAGGATAATTGGTATGCTAAATTTATCAAAAGTAAATTCTAGATAAAAAAGGATTCAATTTCAAGTCATATAATCACTAATAAGGTAATATCGTTAGATCCTTCAAAAACACAAGTTATTAAAAAATCTCCTGGACTGACCACTATAATTGAGATCTATTGTTTTCTTGGGTTAATTATATTACCAGTTCATCATGAGAAATTTATCCTGGCTATCAAATTCACTACCAATGTTATCATTTTGGGTAATAACATTACATTTAAGAGAGTAATGCGGAAAATGATCCAATGAACTGTAGAAATGGTTTGTTATTGCTCTTACACATACACTAACCTACTTTTGAAATGGTTTTCAATATACAATGATACCTCAAATAATGTTTTGGGATGTATCATAATGAAAAATTAAATGTTATTTTTTTATTACTAACTCCAATTTAACGCTCATGAGAAACATTTACTGATTCGTTATTTAGATCTGCTGGTATTGATATTTTTGTTTAATATTTTGAGACATTATAACTATAGAGAAAGGTGAGACATTTATATCAATCACAACATCATGAAATATATTTTCACACTGATATAGTTCTATATAATTTAAATGTTATGGTAATAATAGATAAAATATTATTAATTCTAAATATATTACCACCTACAGATGGAAAATAAGGTGGTTACTACTCTAAGTTGTAAAGACTATACTACTCTATCTATGAATAGGATTGAAAAATACAAAATACTCATAGATTTGATGAGGATTAATCTTGAATTCAGAATTAGAGCAGTTAAATCCTATCATTCTAAATAATATTCTCAACCTTACATTTATATAATGATAAAAAATCCTAGAAATGTGACGTTGAGATATAGAAAAATGTACCAATTTATTTATAGTCTAACATTGAAAATATGGAGTTATAAGCATTAGAACCTAGATATGTGTCCAATTTAAAATGAAACTGAAGTGGGTTATATTATATGATTCCCATAGAACATATTCCTCTATTCATATAGGAATAATATATATATATATATATATATTGTGGTATAATATGAAGATAGAAACTGCAGAATACATATCTAGATGATTTGTATGCAATCAGGTTAAGGTTGAATGAAAAAACTCTAAGGGGATATTGAAACCATTTCACATACTAATAAAGAAGTGTGAAGAATAACCACATATTTCATTTTAGGTCTCTTAAAACATCAAAAGGCTATAATGTTATTTTTTTTTGAAGCTAATATCCTTACAAATTCATTTCATTTTATTAGTATGAAAGAATATTTATCCCTCAACCAACTAACCAACATATTGATTTGAGATGTTTTGAGGATTTATTGAATACCACTATCCATTGTAACTAATTAGTATTTGATGTTTACCTTGATGTTCTAGATAATACTGTAAAAATATTTGGGGATAGATTTGATCTTTTCCACTTCATATCATCCTCAGATATATGGTTAGTTTGATCGGATAATTGAATCTCTATTAGATATTATGAGATCTTTTCTGATGGATTTCCAAGGATATTAAAATCAAAACCTCACCATATTTTGCTTCTCATTTGAAACAAATAATAATTTACCATTCTAATGGCACCAAATGAGGATCTGTATAGGAAGAGGTGAAACACCCCAACATACTAGGATGATGATAGAGGAATGAATATGGTTCGGCCTAAACTTTTCCATAAATAAAGAAGAAGTTTCAAACCATTTAATGTAAAATGAACATAGTACAATTTTGATTCAATATTTATGTTGATAGTAATAAATGGGATCACACATTTGACGTTGGTGATAGTTTTTTCCTATGGATATATCCATGGAAGAATGTTGTGAGGATTGGGATGAAATGAAAGTTGAGCCCAAGATATATTAGTCTCATCAATATCCCTGATCATTCCATGGCCATAGTTGTTTGATTAGAAGTGTATATATATATATATTTAAATTACATTATATGTTTCATGTATTAATTTTGAGAAATTAAATAACAAACCCTTCACAGGAACTAGTATTAGAAGTCATGAAACTGGAACATGATCTCTTATATGATGAACAACAAGTGTAAATTCTGTATTGAAGATATAAGGTGATGTGTAACGTGAACACTCATTTAGAATTTTTTTTATGAGATATCATGCATTTTTTGAGGCTACATGTAACCCAAGAATATAATGAGGATATATTACCCTAAAATGTATCTTCCATGTAATATAATTTCTAGGTTGAAATTATATTCAGGATACAATGTAACGACCTTATTTTTTCCTCCTTGAATGAAAACTGTGTTTTTTATCTTTCTCCACATGTATCACACAAAAAAAACAAATACAGACCTTTTAAAGGTAGATTTATAATTAGAAGGTATAAATAGTGATAACAGAATTATGATATATATATATATATACATGTATCTAAACAAAATAAAGTTCACATCAAATATCGACTCAAATAGTGCTGCTAAAAAACTAAAAAAATATTTTTTCAACAATTTAAATCTTTTCAACCATAATTTTTTTTATATTGATATACTATTAACACTAGTTAAGTTGTAATTTATAGGAAATATTAAGGATAAGAGATAATATATCGAAATTCATTTTCCTATAAAAATATTTTATGGCTATATTTTTCTAGATAAGAATAAATATTATAAATTATTGGTTTTTAATTTTGAAAAATTAAAATCAATTTTGGATTTATAATACTCATATTAACTCAATATGAATTTTTAATATTTTTAGTAATATATATATTTCTAGTTGGATGGTTAAATATAATATTCTTTATAAATAACAAGACTTTAATTCATTATTATTATATATATATGAATCAAAAATTTATAAATATTTTTTTAAAAAACAAATTTTTATTTTATAAGTTAATTCAAATTGTATGAAATGATATTTTTAATTCATAACCTCATAATATACATTTTAGAATTTAATTTATATTTTTTAAAATAAATAATATATTTTAAATTTAGAATTTTTATATTATGTTTTATAGAAAATATAAATTAAATTAAATGAAAATGATTTAAAATATAGAATCATTAGGTCCAAATTATGTAACTAGTATGCTTTTATTTTTTCATAAATAATAAATTACCTAGGTAAGGAAACTAGTAACCATAGTAAAAACCAAAATGGTTAAATTGAGTAACCTAAGAGGTAAATGAATTAAAAAGTTTAAAATATTAATTGAGTAATTTATTTTTTGACCAATTATTTCTCAATTTGGGATTCATTGAACATGATAGTGACTTCCAATTATAGAGTTTTTTTCAGTATTTACAAAAAATGTCACTCTTTTTCACTTATAAAATAGGTGCTCTTCTCCTCATTTTCCCTCACACAAAAACCTCATAATATAATCCATTTATTTTATGAAATAAATTTTAAAAAAACATATACACCTTAAGTAGGTTTTTATATTCCCTAAAGATCATCCCTTAATGGTTTAATCCTCTTTTCAAAAGAGATTATCCAATAAGTAAGGTATAATTTCCTAATATCTCATTCTGTTTTATATTTCATTGACTGATTTTATTCCTAAAAAATAAACACCTTAGAATGAAAAACATAATATCATTATTATGTAGGTTTTTTATTATAATTATGTTACAAACATTAACCCCCCCTTCTGTTAATAAAAATGGAAATGTGAATAATTCATTCACGGGAACCACCTCTAAAAATGAAAAGTGAAATTTTTATTTACTTCAAAATGGTTAGTCTATGTTTATATTTGATAGTTATATATGTAATATATATATATATATGAATCATTAAATTGGTTCTTTTTTGGATAAAATATATATTAATGATATTTATAATTTAATTCATCGATATCAGTATATAACTGAAAACTAGTTTCTAGTTGTATCCATATTCCCGAAACATGACTAAAAATCCCATGTATTAGAAATATAACATTATTGTTCTTTAAAAAATATAAATTTCAGCACCTTTAAGGTTTCTGTAATGATTATATTTTAATAAAAATGGAAAATCGATACCACTTTTTTGGACCTTGTGCAAAACTATCAATATTATTGACACCCAATATTGAAAAGTGATTAAAAAATCTAATAAATTAATATAATAAATATTAATGATGATTATAATAATATATGTATATGAATATGTTAATTAAGATTTTTATCTTTATCTTAATGATACATGTGGATAAATCAAAATTATTTAAATCATGGGTAAAGGAAAAGGACTTGGTAAATCAAAATCATTTCATTAATTTATAAATTTTCTTATCAAACATAATTTTTCAAGAATATTGATTTTAAATTATGGAAAATTTTTATTTAGGTATAAGAAGAGTCTTTGAACCAAATCCATTTTAATAAAAGTTTTCATTACATTTTTATTAAAAATAAATACTTTTTGAAAAGATACATATAAAAATGAATTCTAAAAAATGAATGCCAAATGTTTACAAAAATATCTATTTGTGAAATAGATTTTATCAACTGAATTTTTTTTCTCTAATTGAGTTGTGATTAATAATTTAACCTATATTTTATTAAATTATATCAATATTTTTGTGTGATTACTTATTTATCAAATTATTTAATTCAGGATTTTATTTTACACCATTTTGATGTTTTATATAACAATTTTTAATTTAAATGACTTCTTTATGAATAGTTAATGATGAACATTTATATGTTTTATGATTCCTATTTTTATTTCAATGGGTTATTTATTAATATTGAATAATTTCCATTTGGATGTTTCTTGAAACCCATTTTATATTCCTGGGTTTTGTATGATTTGAAATGAGTATGATTTCATATGGAAATAATACGTATGGATTATGATGCGTGTGGTCCTATATCACCCACCAATGGATTGGTTAAAAATTTATATCTCATGAGATAACATATTAGTGACATTGTTTTAGTTTCGCATAATCATGGTGATTGATAGTGTGTCTCAATAAATTAATTCTCTCTATTCTATTTTATATTTTGTATTTGAATGATTCTCTATTTTCTTTTCTTATTCTCTCATGGTGTCTCACATGAAAATAATGTTTCCCTTCAATAATATTTGTTTCATAATTAATGGATTTTATTCATTCTAATCAAATTATCTCATTATTCATGGATTATGTTAAATTATTCTAATAAATGTTATAGATTTTATGTTTTCACATTGAACATTTGTGGATTTAATTTGTTAAGACATATGCATTGAAGGCCACTTATGTTTTATGGTTATATTTCATGATTATATGATATTTATCTTATAATCATGTTTTTACTTATTCTTATGAACTAATCCTGAATGCAAGGTTTATTCATCCCTTTCTATGGGTTTGATCTTACCTATTTTAATTTTTTATTCCCTAGTTGATGAGGATTATTCTTAATATGGTGATGTCATGAAGATGGTCCAGTATAGTTCCTTTATCGATAAATGATCCCAATTATTGTAAACGAAGAATATTATTATACTAGTATCTAACTAAACCTAACATATTTGACCATGGGATATTTTTATTAATGAAAATTTATTTATATATAATGTAAAATATGAAGGTTAAAGGAATTCTTAAATTAAGTTGTTGTATTTATTCTTGTGGAAATGTATAAAAAGATATTCATTTCACATTTTTTAAAAAAAATGTCAAATATGAAATAAAAATAATAATTATGAAGATTAATTTAAACATTTTTAAAACAAAGTCAATGTTTTCATAAATTGACCTATTTAAATCATTTATATAAATAACATAACATTCTTGAAATAGTGACAATGCACATAGAAGAGAAAGATTCCTGAATAAAAAGGAGAAACAAGGTTGGATTTTCTTAGGAACATCCTTTAAGTGGTTTTGAGCACCAAATTGTGTAATGTGGAAATAATAATTTTAAACACAAGAAAAAAAATATCATAATAATATATACGTGGTTTAATTTAATAATTCCTTAAATGGAAATTAATACACAAAAATCCTTATAATAGTTGATATTGGAACATAAACCCACACCTCAATCTTATTCCTGGTTGACCATTCCCTAAACTCCATTATCATAAATTTAAATTTTTGAACCATCTATATAAAAATAATATTTACATATCACTTAAGATATTTAATTCTCCTATAATTATTATCATCTATTTATTAATAATTATTAATTAAAATATATATTTAGATGTTAATGAATCTAATTTCTATATTTTGATATGTTTGATGTTTCCATTACTTGAGAAACAATATTTATTTTATAAAAAAATATAATTTATTAAAAAGTATATTTATTTATTATATACACGTAAATAATCATCCAAGTAAAGAGATGATAAAAATTACAATACAACGCTTTATGGAGGTGGTATCCCACACGTACACATAGTTGGTGTTTTCATTTTTCAGTGGATGGAAAAAAGGATGGTACAATTTAATTTATATTTAAATAATCAGTATTATTTCATATATATAATATTTATTCATTAAATCTATATTTTTAACAATCCCTGTGTGTTTGTAATAATAAATTAATTACATTTCTTCCTGGATGTGGAAGTCTACACATACCCATGATTGGCGTTTTGATTTCAATTTGATAGATTTGGGGTAGATAATTATTTTCTCATAAACATAATAAAATTTAATTATAATAAGGTTAATAATTAAAAAAATTAAATGTGGTTATAGAAAATTTGGAGTAGGTGTAATAAGAATGAAACTTGAAATAACTTGGTTACATTGATTACTTATTCATCGATTTTCCTCATATGGATCTATCCTTTTTCCTTATTTGGTTGGTTTGTTGATGTGACAATAACTTCTAGATCATGAAAAAACTATTCAGATGTTATTTTCTCATTTCTTAGATGATCAAATGTTCTCAATGTGCATGGATAATAAAGAATAAGATGCATCCTTTTATAATTTAGGGGAGTGGAACTCTTGTAAGTAATATTAAATTTAAAAAAGTAATATTTTATTTTGAAGTAAAGTGGAAAAAATGAAAAAAAAATTAAATTAGAGTATAATTCTGGGTAAAAATAAACTCATCTTATTAAATTTAGAATAACTTTTTGTGATATTTTAATCATTATTCACCATATTAACCCCCTCTTTGACAATTTAAACCATTACCAAAAGGATTAAGTTTTGCTATGGTAACTTAATTTTATGACTAAAAATGAACCATATCATATTATTTTATTTTAATATTAATATTTCAAATATTTAATCCATATTACGTGATTAAATTTATTTATATGGTAAAACTACCTAAAATATAGGAATAGAAAAGTTGGGGATTTTTTTTGAAAAAATATTCATTTGAGCATAAAATTGATTTTACATGAAAATAGTTAGCTTAATTAACACATATGGAATTTATTCTTTTAGGAATAAAAAAATAAGATTTATATTAATTAAAATCAATCAAAAATCAACTGTAACATTGAAATACCTCATTAAATAAAATGTACAAAAATATTTTTTTTATTAGAATAAAACATCACCTAGGTTTCAAAATGTTAAAAATAAGTTTCTATATTGAAGATAATATTCTTAAATTATTTATTTTAATACTTAAACAAATATTTTTTACTATTCAATATGTTTCATAAATATTTAGGTCTTTCTTATATCAAATGGATGTTATAAGACTGACATTATTTGTAAAAATTGTGTTATTCAATATTCACTAAAAACAAACATTTATTTAAATACATTTACCAAATTATGGATAATTTTAACAAATTTAATTAAAAAATTATTTTCTTTTTATCAATTAAATTACAAAATTTTATAATTATATCTTTTAAATGAAATTTTGAATTGAAATTTAAAATTATTTAGAAATAAAAAATGATAATTTTAAACATCTAGAGTAAATAATAATATATTTTTCAATTTCTAATTAATTTAGTGTTAATATATTTATTTATATGTTAAAACATTAATTATCATGTTTTATAGGTGATCAATTTAATTTAGGATTATAAAATATAAAATACTCTAAAATAGTTCATTGAAATATATCCCATTAAACATTGAATAAATTTAATCATATCAAATTATTAATTTATCTCTTAACTATTTAAGGGTTGGAGGATCAATGGGAATATAATGAAAGCATGTAGATCAAACGTGGGTTATACGTTCGGATACTTCAACGAATAAGATTTTAGATCTATCCATGAATCAACGTGTTAATGTGGGGATCAGGGAATTATTCCATCTCTATGCTCCACATAAACAAAAACCTTCAGACCATGTGATGCCATTAGAGTCATTTGGATAGAAAAATAATTATATTATTGGTCATAACATATATTGAGAATATATCCTTATCTATTTTTTTCATTCCCACCCTAGGGTGATTCATCTATAAAGGATGAGTTGCACTTGTTATGGCCAACCAGGATGTTGTTGAACAGAGGATTAATAGTTGGAAATATTCCACTATTGTGTACATTATAACACATAAGGGGAGAGGTTATAAAAATTCAGAAATCTGCAAATATATATTTGGGGATATAGGGATTGTCTATTAGACGATTAATGCCATGGGAAAGGGGTAAATCCACATATCTTTCTTTCTAAATAATAGTAAGGTATGGAGAATTCCTCTATTCCCTTGAAACCTGGAATGCTCAGGATATTGGAATGTGACTATAATTTTAACCCTAACAATATTTGGAACATCCACACTGAGGCATGGATCTTCAACTATAGGTTGAACTGGTGGTACATGCATACTTGGATTCTATAGGTTATTGATTCCTTAGTTAGAAACACAATTAGGGTGGATAGGCTAACTGAAAAGCCTAAATTTATAAACATTACAATAGTCCTGGTTGAGGACGACAAGTCTACCACTCTAGCTACCTCGTAAGAAAACCCAACTATAGATATTCTCTATGAGAGGATGCCTAAATTCTAAAATTTGTTGAAAAATCATTACCCATTTTTCAGAATATTTCAACAGATCAAAATTATATAACATGTTCAATGTAATGTAGAATTATGTTTCAATCATCAGAAGATCCAATGACAAAAGGAAACGGGGAGTTACATCCTCTCACCACTTCAAATTTTTTTATACCCACTATAAATTTATTGAAGGACCCCCAAATGATAAATTGTTTTTTGATTAGGAGATAAGCACTAGAATGGAAAATCATATTGTTGACCTTGTTTTATTTATAGAGCTGGAAGAGGTCACCAATGAATTACAACTTCAATTGGTGAGAATACTTCATTTAACAGTTGAAGAGAAGGATATTTTTAATTTGTAATAATAATTACTAGTAGCTCCCCACAATAATAATTTATAGGTAATGGATGATCTAGTTGAATTCATAAATGGAAGAACATTGGGGACACCCCAAGAGTATTAGGATACCTCTGCTTCAGGCCTAGTATGAGATTTTGTAGAAAAAATATCCATAGTTCTTTATGTCACCCCTTGTTTGGGTATGAATGTTGTGTATAATACTCTAGAATACATTGAGGATAAACATTAAGTATAGGTTTCCACTCCAAAAGTCTCCAAGTTTTATAATCTTATCACTCATTAGAAGGGGAAGACCCATTCATACATGTGCTCCTAGGAAAATTATCCAAGAGAAGATCTCATTAGGATACACTTATGTAAATTTCACACTCCCCCCCCCCATTTAATTCAACCCCTTATTGGAAATCATTGGGATGAATACATTAAGATACTAATGAAACTGCTATGCCTTTGGAGAATAATTATTAGGGTATAAGTATTAGTTATGTCAAAATAAAATGTAGAGTAATGAGAAAAAAACTAGAATAGATTTATCATTGGAAGATGTGCCTCAATCTAGATATTGATCATTCCTCAATAAATGAATACTGTTTATTATAATTTTCAATGGATTGGGAATTCACCCATCATCAAATCCCAAAAACACTTCATTATGACCAAAAACCAATTTTTATTGGTCCTTCATAACCAAAATAATGATTGAAAACAAGAAATACTTCAATTTTGATTCCCATGTTTTTTTCAAAAAAAATCATGAATGTGATGTGTAAATACAATAGGTTTTTAATAATGGAAGTATTCTTATTCACTCCTTCATTAAAACATGTTAATCCATCACTATTTCTATTGGAATATAGATTATTGACATATCCTAGTACATTTCACATGCTTCTAATTATTAAATTAAGAGAAGAGGTATTTAGAGGGACATAAAAACATTTCTAAATAATTTTCTCAGAGATGGGTATCCTTGGGGGATTGTAACACCATCATTAGTCCTAAAGAGAACATTATAACTCATTTTAATTGGTTGTTTTCTAATTAATTCATATTCTTCAAGGATAGGTAAATCCTAGTTGATGTCCATGTGGTTGGAGATGACATCACATAGATTAGATACACATATATAAAACACAAGATTTAAAACTGGATAAATCTAATGTTTATGATGGTGATAGAAATGGTGTTATTTAAGGCTCTAGACTCTCTCTTTCCAAGCTCTATAATGATCACAACCCTCTGGTGGGTGAAATTTACACTAAAATAATAAGTTTATACCATTTCCCATTGAAGTTCCAGAATACATGACTTGATGTTTCTAGATACTGGAAGACATTTTGGATGTCTGGTTCAATGAAACCCTAGTAGACCCCTATAGATTTTATATAATAAGATGAAAAACAAAAAAAATGTTGGTCAAGGAATGGATCAAGGTCACTATCTATAATATTGATGATGAAATAAAGGCATTTTATAATCACTTAGAACACTATCAGTACATAATTCAAAATCATGATGTTCCATCAAATGATGTAATGAAATCCTTCTTTAAACATGATGATTTATTTTCTATCAAGTAGAACCTAGGATGGTGTCAGTAAAAGTTTGTATGGAAAAAAATAGGTAGATATAAATTCTAAACTCTTCCACCATCTTTATAGAGAAAATATGTCTAAGAGTGGGTTCATGGAGCTCAAGATAAATGTGTTCTTGTTTAAAGAGAAAAATAAATTCTCTAATGTTGTGACAACATACTTGAAGACCTTTTATCGGATGAAGTGAGTAATATCACCTGAAAACTAATTGATAATATCAAACTTAGTATTGGTGGACAAAAAAATAGGAAGCTCACTAAAGCCCCTTCTGATTAGGAAATCAAGATATCCATTTTCTCTATGAACATTGATAGTATGGTAGGACCAGATGAGTTTACCAATAAGTTCTTTATGTTTATTTTGAACATTATTCCCGATGAGTTCATTACTATAGTGATGGAGGTTAGATACCATACACCCATTCTTTATGGAAAAATTTACAACATTATTTACATGATATAAAAAATGTTAAATATATTTGTTATAACATATTCCAGGATAGTTTAGATTGGGTGAATTATTCCCAAAATCACAAGAAAAATAATTGATTTTATATTATGAGATATTTCCAAGGTCTTCATTAATTTAATCCATTTTTGTTTTCTTCCTATAATAAACAATTATAACTACCTTATAATGTGTCAAAATCATGAGTAATACGATAAAATATGGAAATCGTGCTCATATAATGGACAACCCTAAGGCCTTTGACACAATAAAATGGAACTTCATTTTTGAATTCTCAAAAATTATGACATTTACAATACCTTAATAAATCTAGTCAACACCATTTTTAGAAGATCCCAACTCTATATTCTTATAAATGGGTCCCCTATAGGCATCTTTTAGTGCACTAGTCGGTACAGGAAGGGGGACCCCACTCTGGCCTTCTCTTTTTTATCGTTGGGTATTATTTGAGTCAATGTCATAATAATCATATTAAAGATAGTATAAAAATACCAAGGATGTAAGGGGGGTATTTACCCGTTAATATGTAATTTTTGTTGGTGATATAATTCTATTTGGAAAACATAATAGAAGAACCTTCTCTTGCGTCAATTTTACGTTTGAAAATATGATGAATTTTTTTTCTAGATAATTATTTGTAAAAAATAACTTCTAGTAATTTGAGATGAAGTTCCTATCTCTATGAAAAAAACGTTTTCTAAAACCCTTGCATTGATGATATGATCCTTATCATTTTACTCTCTTAGAACCCCCCCCCCCCCTCTTTTAGTGTAAATTCAAATGGTTTTACCTAAAGAAAATATACTCTGGGATCATTTCCCATATGATAACATTGAAAAATAATACCATTACCTATTTGGGGAGAATGTTTATTTTCAATTATTATATAACCTCTACGTTTCATTATTTCTTCTTAGTGTATAAATGGACCAAAACCATTATTAAAGAGATTAAATTTTTCATCAGAAATTTTTTCCAGATTGGATCCATTCATTAAAGGAAGCCTATTATTGTGGATTATAATGCTTGATTAAAGCCCACTAACATGGTGGGATTGAGTATAAAGGATATTATACTCTTTAATATACACGACTCAATTAAATATAACTTAACCATTATCAATTCATGTTATAGATAATTGGAGTTTCTTTCTAACTGATTAACCACAAAAAATGTAAAAAAGATATACCTTGTATGTAGACTCTTCTATTTTTTTCATCCATCAAACATTAATACTATGATCTCATTTAATGATATCATAGTGTTTGGTATGAATGTAGTCCACTCCCGACTAATGGAGAACAATATGGATGTCTAGGATAATTAGTTAAGATGTTTTATTCCTTTATCCACTGATCGAAATCCCAATTTAGAATTCATAATACAATAGGGTTGCACATGTCTTTCTTCCATCACACATTAGTATGATGGTCCATAGATATTAATATATTGACAAAGATTCTATCATCTGGGATTCAACATCCTTTTTCCATCATAGTTATTTTGTGTTTTATATGTAAAAATGTTATAGAATTATCATTATTCCATTATAGGTAATAATTTTCAAAAAGACCTTAATTTACCCATGTTATATCTTACTACTTTAAAGAATATGGAAGTCATAGTTTCTACTCCATATTCTTCTGAAAATAATAGGGTTTTAGATGTCACATTTTTATATTTATTCATTAGTTCTATATATATGTTCTTCCTAAATTTTTCTTTTGAAATTTGATATGGGGGATATTTGAGTTTATTTAATAAATGTTTTAATAAATTTTGTTAACATAAATATTTGATGAATGGATGATCTCTGTCCATCAAGTTGTTTGAAGTGAATAGATCTAAATAATCCTTCTAACCACTTCCACAAATATAGTCTCTTATACGTGGAAGGAAAAAAATACACTTTCTGTTTACAACCAGTATTACCTCCTTGCATGGAGGTATCACTAAAATTTACATTAATGTCACGGATACCTCTAAGATTTAAATAGGTCTAATGTAAAATGACAATACTATATTGTAAATATATGGTGTTATGAACAGGGTTAGTAATATTATGGTGATGATGTACATTAGGTGGATTCCTTTGATTCCACATCAGCTAAAAGTGAATGTTGATTGGGTGGCCTCAGGTGAACCTTCACACTCAAGTTATGGTGGTTCATTCCATAACCATCGAAGATTATTTAAAAACTATATCTGTAATTTTTATAGAAATATATGTTCCATTGTAGTTGAATTGTGTTAAATGATCACAAAAATTAAATATGATGTTCGCAATGGTTGGAGGTTTATATGGATTGAATCATACTCAATGGTATTATAATAAACCTTAAAGTACCATTCTAGTAATGTTATGTGGAGAATGTTGTTGTTATGGAATGAATGCGTCCATCTCACTGATCATATCAATACAGATGTTACACATGTCTACCAGGAATATAAGTAGGTTTTGATGCACTATCAAATAGAGAAATTGTGGAGGAAATATCGAGGTGGTCTCTTTTGACCTGATATTTCTTCTAACCTTTTGTTGTGGTGGATGAACATTGTGACTTACATTATTTCATTTTTAATGAACTTTTTGATGTCAGTTTCTATATTATTTTAATAAAATTTTCATGGAATGGATTCACCAGGATCATGAATCTTTTGGATAAATTTCATATTAAATAAAAAATATATATAATGAATAAATAAATTATTATATTTTTATTTACTTTGAGGTTATATACTAATATCAAATTCATAATAATGTTTTACAATATATTATCATAATTTAGGGTACTATCAAATCAATATTTTTTCAAGACCCCTAATAAATTAAAGAAACATTTTTTTGATCAATCTTATAGGGAACCCTTATATTAACTATAAGGCCGAACAATACATTGTCCAATAACTCGTCATCGGGTTGCCAGAATTCCCATTCACCCAAGCTTAAATCCCCTTCCCTACTTCTTACAATATGTCAGCATGAACCTAGGTTTGAACCACTACCTACATCATTTAATGCATCACTACTTATATAATCAGTCACAAAAGAAAAAAACATCCCTTAAAATGAGGCATCCATGGTTTAAACTATAGAAATATTCAGAATTATAGGGTGACTTCAGCACTCAATTAAGCACCCAACTAGAATGTAATATACTCTAATAAAATATATAGTGATTATTTTTAATTTTTGTTATGTGTAATAAAAGATATAAAATATAGTTTTATTTAAAGGAGAATTACATATTTAGACATCAAGGTGTTACACATTTAGAGTTATTTTTAGGCGTTTCATTAACAAAATGAATGATATCACTTATAGTTTTTCTATATCAGTTGAAGATATAATGTTATAGAACATTAATATTCATTGTTATTAGGTCACGCATTTTTTATATTTCTCTATCTATCTTATAGAAACTTGAATTTAGGGAATCAATCATGAATGGAAGGATGATGATATTGAATTATTCTTGATAAGAATAAAGATATTGTGTTAAGTTTGTCATCATCAGATCGAAATTCATTATGTTTTTAAGAATTCATTTATATTGTATGTGGTTTCTATTCTTCCATATGATGGTTTGGGTTCGTTGATGTGTTTTTTGATGTTATTTTTTATTATATGATTTTGATTTGGATTTATCAAATAATTTTTACAAAACTTTTAAATTTGATAATTTCTTGTGATTTGGATTTCCTTATAATGAAAGTCATGGATAGGGATTTGGTAAATATTAGGATTTTTTTTTGAAAAAGGGAATTATTTTTATAAATTGTGAATTCGGTTTAATATATTATTTTATAAGAAATTATTTGGAATGAATACATTTTGAAATAAATTTACTATTTAAATTCATTCTTGGAATTAAAATAATGCATTAGGTTACCATTTTTTTAAATATATTTATATTTTAATCTTTGTTTTAGAATAAAAGTGATTTTTGGATAATTGAATTTAAATAGGATAGGATTAATAAATATAATTTTTGGTAAAATGGGTTAAAGTGGTATGGAAATGGTAAATGTTTCAATTTATACCATCATGGAATATCTATGGTATGTTCAAAAAATAATGATGGTGAATACCATTATAGATAATGATTCATTACCAGTTATATTATGATCATTTATTTTTGTAAATAATTTTTATTAATCACGATGAATTAAATATGACAATATAATTTGGTATGAATATGTTTGTTATATTTCTTACTTTGATATGTCTATTATAATTGAACATGTTTTTGTCAAAATGGGTAGGGTTACCTATGTTTTGGAAACACTAAGAGAAGTTGGCTTTGAAATGATGCTTCCTTCTATGATATGTTTTTATAAAATGTTGGAATTTCAAAGTGTTACTTGTGTAATAAAATGGAAATTATTAGCATATTTTGATATTATATGCAACGAAACACATGTACTTAATTTGTGTAAATCCTATTATTTAATTTTTACTCAACCCTATGACCATATCCCATATTGAATATATATTTTCTATATCATGACACAATAAAAATGAAATGCTTCATTATTCATCAATGATCTACCTTTGGAGCTACCATGTATGTGTTATATGATAGTGTTCAACTTTATTTTTGATATAGGATTTGGTATATATAGTTAATATAGTAATAAATAATTTTTGACATTGGTTTTTTTACTAGATACTTGGTTTATATATATTTTTTGATTTATTATTGTTTGAAATTGATGATTATTTAAATTTGAATTAGGGTTTTTTAGAAATTTATTTTAATATATTATATTTATTTATTTCAATAGATAGAAAATTTTTACACAAAATATTATCATTACTTATAAATGCTTGTGATCAAACTTGATTATTTAAGAAGAATGCATAAGGCCATGTGTCTTGTAACATCACCACATATCATATTTAAGTACCAAAATCAATTCATCACAACACCTCAAGAATGCCTATTTATCTATATATGGTGTTTCAAATTTAAATAGATGATATAAATAAATTATGGTATTTTCTCCTTTAACTAAACCTAATAGTTAAAGTCTCATGTTGAAAATAAAGATTCTTCATTATAGTTTTAAATAAAAGAGACTTGATAACCTCTCTATAATATTTATTTCATGCCATGAATGCCTTCTGTACCTGTTAATTTCTATAAATGATATAAATTATTTTAATATAATATTCCACTATGAAATGATCGAAAGAACACCATTACTTCTCTAAAACCAAAAATAGAGAACCACAATAGTTATATATAATTTCATATAAATCCAAAAAATACATAAATAGTGTAAATAGGGGTCTTGTGGGATTGATATACCATGTCAAATGTTCACGGACATCCCCCATTGTTTTGGGAAAAAATTACATCAGCAACTCGATATGTGTCACACCTAACTCCAACTGTATTTTTTATGAACTCTCATTCACTAGGTCCTTACCTTTAATTGGGTTACAAAAAAAATGGTATGTATATATATATATATCCCATATGGACATATATATGGTGTGATTATATCAGATCAAATAAGTGTCCACCACACCACTCCTACCAACCTATGTGAATAAAGAATTAATAAAAAACATGTGAAAATAAAAAAAACAATCAACAAGCTTCTTCGTAGCACTAAACATGTATAACAAATATCTATAAATATTCCTTATACCAACAGGATCCATACAACAGTTTACCTACATTGATCCAAGATTAGAATTAAATTAAAGAGATTATAATATTTTCAAAGTGTAATACACATCCCATTTGGGAAAGTGAATGGTGTATATATATTGTCAATAATATCATACATGTCATCCTACTCGAAAGGGGAAATGGGTATAATATTGTTCAGTTATTGAGATCCCACCCCATTTTATTAACTCATCCATTAACACAGTTATACCTAATAAAGTAAAATATATATGTACCATCCATATACCGAATTTAGTATCCTCAATAGTATTCCAATCATTTGTAGAATAGATAAAAAATATTAATCTTCTTCTTTTTACCATAATTCATTATTTATAAAAAGAACTAAAATATGATTAGATGAAATATAAATAGAATTAATGTTGAAGGTAGTCAGATTATTAATATCAATCCAAAAATTATGTAATTCATCATGGATTAAAAATAATGCACACTGAGTAAACCAACCAGTTACAAAGTGAATAATATAAAACAACTAATGCAAATTACTATAAAAAAAGATTGATAAATTTATCTAAAACAACATTCATATTTTATAAAACTATTTAAATAAATATTTTTTACTTAAAACCCCTATTTTTTAGTATCACTCATACTTAAATAATTTCTAGAATATTCACTACAAATGTATGGAATAAAGGAGGGGACACCTACTAAAACTTATATTGACCATATATCATAACCTATATAAACAAATGAACACAATCACCAATGTAATTAAACAAAATGTGGTTTGAAAAAATACAATTCAAACCACTACCCAAATGAAATATAGGAATCAAAATAAATATAAGGACACCTTTACAAGAGAACAATAAGTGAAATATTTGGTTACATCCTGTAAGAAAAAATCTCTATGAATTGTTTAATTTAGACACATATGGTGTATATGAAATTAGGAAGTTTGTTTCTAATAATTTAATAGCCTAAATCTTGAGTTTGAGGATTATTTTACCATAAAATATTCAATATGATATTTTTACACATGCTAATAGAATACATGGATCAATCAAGGTCAATTATTCATTAAGATTAATAAGAGAGGATGGAGAGATTAATTGGATGAGCTCAAGATGAATGATCAAGGGGAAATATAGAGAGAGGTTTATTTTTTATGTTATTTTATGATATAATTTTCAACAAGAAACATGTTAAATTATTAAAATAATATAAAAACCCATCATTTTTTGTTGGGTTACCACTAAACATCCACTAGGTTTAAAATTTCATTATACTCCTAATGGTATGCATTAGTTTTCTTAAGCCTAAACTACACCCAACCCATTCATTCCTTCTTTCATATTCCCCTTAAAATTAATTTTCACATTCTATCCAAGCTCCTCTAATCATATCTTTCCCTCATTAAAAATGTCAATATATAATATAAAAATGAAATTATCCCATATAAACTAATGGTCTTTAAAAATCCCCACTATGAGGATTCTCATCGTTGATAAGCTTCAACTTAAATATAGTGGGGAAATGTCACAATATTGAAATTTCATTTCATCCTCTCGTTATCAATATCCACCTTGTAATCTTCTATATTTAAATCAAATAGAAACTAGAGGAATAACATTACTCTTTATTTTATCACTTAAGTCTATAATGAAATGATGTTTCTCTATATATGAAACATTAGCTTCCTTTTAACCATTATCAATCCGAATAACAAGAGTAAGATCAAGAGATGATTTCATTAATTCGGAATCATTGAATAATTTATTTATAGTTCTGGATTTTAGAGATCTATCAATCTAATATATAGTCTCCCTAGTTTTATTTTATATCTTAAAGGTTATAAAGAACCATAGCGGTAACACCCCTTTCTTCCTCAAACACCCTTGACAAAATATTAGTCAAACCCAAAGAAATTAAATACCACCGAATTTAAATAAAATGGTTATTCATCTATGATTATTATATGATTTGTAGTATATTTGGTAGTTGATCCTTTTTTTATAAATCAAATCCCCATGATCTGTCCTCTCTTAAACTATATTAAACCTAATTATAGATGATTTAACAATTTTGATCCAACATGGAGAATGTCCAAGTGACCTACAATATAGAGAATCAAAAGGATATATCATAATATGTGAATGGTTATTTTAATTACAGGATAGTTTCACTGATGAGAGAAAGTATTCCCATAAAAAATAAAAAACAATAATGCAAGTAGCTAAATATAATCAAATAGATAAATGATTTTCTTTGACTAGACATATATATGAATGTGATAAGTTGTAATGAAATTTATTTGAATATCTAAATACCACTACAATCTTTCTATGAAGTAGGACATGAACCTTGAGTCCTGGTCAAAAAAGATACTAGTTGTTACTTTGTGAAACCTCATAATTTCTTTAAGAAATAGTATTCTAATATTATCTATAGAAGAGGATTTTTTGATGGGTAGATTGTGATATATATTGGTTTGGTATTCCATAATTACCCATACATTATCCTAGATTCTTGTAGATATTGGTAAGATATTCACAATTTTAATTGTGATTTAATACCCTTTTCATATAGGGATAGGGATCAGTTACAATTCACAAGCAGTGCATAGTTGTTTTGATTTCACTTATAAATAGTTGTGGCATCTAAACACATAACCATAATTTTCATTTCTAACTATATACTATAAAAATCAAAAATGAAATCATAAAACATTTTGAAACTAAAGGATGTGTATCCCTCCTAGATACAACATATTCATTAACCACTTATTCCTAATACCTACAGTGTATACAAGCCTCCCATGGACATGGAGAAAAAAAATATAATTCTGAGAACAATCATCAAGGATCTTTTAACCATTGAATGTTTATAAAATAATTATATAATTAAGATCAAATATTCTGGCTACTTTGAATGTATCTATATTAATTATATAATATAGATATGGAATTAATTTACTCCATATCGACTCTTGATAGCATCTAAATGACATTTTTACACCCGGTACATCAGTATTCACTCTTCCATATCCTACTATAAATTTTGAACTAGGAATTATTTATAAATAGATTTTATTAGACTGTTTATACTCCCAATTTATATTATATATAAAAAATATAAGATCAAAGGAAATATACCAATTAAGGATTTATTATATTTAAAACATACTATGAAAACATATAATCAAGGATATAGTGTTTTTGAATACCACAAAATTATCATCAAACAAATAATCCCTATATCTTTAAGTATAAGAAACGCTAAAATATTATTGATCATTGGTGGGATAATTATTTTCATGAGGTAAAACTATCTAGAACCATAATCCCCTACCCGTTTATTCTGTATAAAAACACAACCTTGGACAACTTATGAAACATCAGGATAGCCTTCACACCCTTTAAATACAAAACGTAATATAAAAATTTGAGTTGTAGTTAACCATTATTTCAATTTGTGAAAGGTTTCCTCTCATTGGTTAGACCATATGACCATGTACAATTTTTTAAGGATTCCATTAGAGTTTTTAGTTTTTTAAAAACCCTAGATGAAATTATGGTAATATCCTATGAGACCAAGAAAATGACATTTTCAAAATACTTCTGAGGGAAATTTCATAGATATTATTAATTAATCCCTATTAATCATCACCAAATTTCCATGAAAAATGAGTTCTTGAATCCAAAAATAAGAATTTAGACATTTCAGTATATAATTGGTGATCCTATATTGTTTCCAACATAATACATAGATGAAAACAATGAATTCCCCATGATTTAAAATATTATAGAATATCATTCAATATTCCACTATAAAGGAGTCTATGAGGAGGTGAAATATCATATTCAAGAAATCTATAAACAATCGAGGAGAAATGGTTCCTCCTAATTGAATCTTTATAAATTTAATTTTATCATATTATGATAAAAATATATATTTAGAGTATCCTTATATCTCACTTGATTTAATTGATACCCCATTCATTTTTCTTATCTTTGAGAACCATCATTCCCCCTTTAACAGATCAAATAAATCATTATTTTTGGGTAAATGGTGGTGGATCATAATATTTAACTGGTTTAACATTTTATGTTCGACAATAAACCATCGGCATTCATTGGATTTTATTAAAAATGATCTAGGAAACTATAAGCAGAAGTATGTGGTTGAATAGTTAATTTTGTATCCATATTCTCTAGTTATATCTATTTCTTTCAGAATATTGTGGGAGTCATGATATACGGAGGGATTGATTTCAGTTTTGATCTATGATAAAACACAACATAGAATGCAAATTTAGTGTTAATTTGATGTCTTACGGTATCATTAAGGGAAAGATATGAAACAAGGTAAAGCACCTAAGGTAAAACTTTTTTACCATACAAAGAAAACACTTATAGTATTCTATAAATATCAATAAAAATATATCCCACTCACCTCTGGTATCTACAATCATAACTATCATAGACTTACCATTAATTGATGAGGTTGTACTACATGTCTATTTAAGATGAAAAAGATACCCTCCTTATATTAAAATTAATATAATATCATAACTTGGATGACCAGTTCATTACAAGAATAAAATAAAATTACTTCACAATAAAAAATGAGCATATCCCATATATTACAATATTTATCCACCACTAAATCTTAATAAATACATGCTTCAGTTTACTCAATATTATTTCAAAAATTACTTTTAAGGCTCATGAATGTTGGAGAATAATATACATTATGTAATATGAGTTATTTCAATTTATTATAGACAATAAAATGTAAAAAATAGGTATCAAATAAAGCAAAAGATAACATATAATATACCAAAATAGTTCCTCTAAATATATAAAGTTATTATCTATAATATGTAGCATACGTCTCCTTTACATATATCACGCATAAAACAGTTAAATGTCATTAAAGCTAAATTCCTTTTTCAAAAGGAATAGTTTATAAAAACCTCTAGAGGTGACTAAATTAAACTCATGAATAATATTATTTTACCTCAAAATGGAAAATTGGGTTAATGTGTTCTACCCACCTGTACTAGTAAAATTATACAAGTGATATCTTTGACCAATGTTAGAAATAAAATTCTCCACCCTTGTAACCTTGAAATGATACAGAGTTCCACACCTCTTACAAAATCCATTTTTTTCCTATAATTCCCCCACCTTCAAAATATTTATCCTAATTTCATCTATCATGAGACCCCACCAGATTTGAGGATATCATTCAAGAATGAAAAGTCAAAATCTAGGAATATTCCAATATAATGTTTTAGAGCTTTCATAAATGATATGGATATAGTTAATCTATTTTTTAATTTTCAATTGTCAAATGTCATTCTAAAAAGTTTGAGGATCCTTTATAATCAAATATTCTCATTGTGATATTCTATTGCCCATGGTGTAGATTTGTTGAGGAATCACATCTGGATATCAAGGGTTGGAGAGAATATTTATTAATTGGATCATGTTCTTCTACACCTTCCTATAATTATTGATGTAGTTATTTGGGTTCTATATTCAACATTTAATATGAAAACCACATAAAGATATTTTTCCAGGAATAAGTATTTTGAAGCATAGAATAACATAGTTTGGTCAAAAATATACCCCGTATTTTCTCTATCCCTAATGTTCAATTATTAAATCATTTCTTGTTTTATAAATTTTTTTAAAACATTTAAAAACATAAATATTTTATAAGTTTGAAAATCTAGTGAATAATAGTATTAAATAGAGCTTCACAATCAAATTAATGAATATTTTATACATATTAACATAAAAATTACTAATAAATAAATTTGAAAATAATATTTATTTATTATTAATATTTTTTTTAATACTAATATTCATTCAATTACTCCAAAAATTCAATGATTAATTTAAAAAATGACATATGTCTTGTTTTCCTACATGTTAATACCTTTATATTTCTACTCATTATGCATGAGACTCAATGAACCAAGATTAATTAAGAATATTTTCAAAATCAAGCTAGCGATATCACTAATAACTCTATATTACCTAATAATTATATTAGAAATGATTATTTATGGGTTACTTATTGAGCTGAAACTTTTGAATCTCTTGGCTAGTATAAATCTCCACATCCCTTAACAAAGTTTTGATAAAAAAAATTAATATCCCCAACCTGTATACCCATACACTACACAATTTTGGTCATAAAAAACCTTAAATCCTAACTCTTAATGTCCAAAGCCTAGTGAAAATGCCGATATATGCTATGAATAATTTGGGATATTGTTTTTCTAGTTATGAACTAAACTAGATATTTAAATGTTCATTCTAAAAATTAGGCTTGACCATTACAAAATAGAGAAAAATAAACCGAATAAAATATCTATTATATTACCTAAATATTAATAATTAGTTTTTGAAATGGAAAATTATATAAATGTAAGGTGTGATATATTAATTCTACTATATATAAACATGATCCAAAAAACCATTTTCAGTTAAAAACCAAACAAGAAAACCAAAAATAACGTATATAATATCTATGTAATCCAAAAAATCCCATAATAGTGTAAATAGGGGTCATGTGAGAGACATATACCCAATGTAGCAATAATATATAGTCCCCATCATTGTACTTGGTTTTTAACTCAAAACCTCTAAAAGTGAATAACCAGACTCCATGATTTGAATACTACATACTCTTATTGTGTGGTGCCTTAACATTACCTGGGTCATCTAAAAAATGATATACGAACATCCTAAAATTAAATATGTATGGTGTGAGTACATCATTCCCAATAGGTATTCATTACACGAACCCTACAGACCTATAGTAAATTCTTGGGAAAATATTAGCCATACAGGGTAGGAGAATAAATTTACAAAGAAATTGATATACATAAACATAGTTTTTAATATGTATAATAACTATAAACAATATCAAACTATTACAAGAGTATCAATAAATATGTTTACTTAGAGTGCGTCTAAATTTGAATCAAAAGAATGGAAATATAATATTATTTGGCTGTAATTAATATCCCATTAGTGAAAAAGATTGGTTCATATATAAATTCCAAGAAATATCGAAACCTATCCCATTATAAAGTGAAAAGGACTATGTTGTGATTATCACTATGTTTAGTTTTAATAATCACTAACACAATATAACATGTTTAATTTTTTCATAAAGGTGATGTGCAGTTAGAAAAATGGATGAAATATTGTACTAAACATAAAATAGCCATCATGGATTCCTGAGGAGTCTTAATGGATGTATTAATTCCTTTGGTGGAGACTAGAAGATCCTTGTAAGATCTTTTAAAAAGTGGAGGGGGGAATTGTTGAATCTCAAGGTAAAATGAACATTGGGTTACCGTTTAGTGTCATCAACTAGTTTGTGATATAGGTAATGAAATCCCCATTAAAAAGAGGTCCACTGAATACATGATGGATGAACACAGGAAAGCCTATGTAGATGAAAATGAGGTCCCGTATAATTTTTTCTCATCATCCATCAGGTAGATTTCACTAGTCATCAAATTTGTTTTGGAGAATTCTAAAAATAAATATGTAGTCCACTAGTTACCTAGTAGATGATACAAGATAACTATTAGTGTTTGGATATTCCTTCGTGTAGTGCATTTAATGATGGTAAAAACCTATTAACTATTTTATTCAATGGCTTAATTACCCACGATGAATTTCAGAATATTCACATATCATTTTGATGGTATAAATAAGCTTCTTGGTGGCCATGGAATTTAACTATCTCATCCATTCAACAATTTCAATGTTCTAGGATCATTATTTTTATCTCGCATTCTGTCATTTTCTAGTTCCTCACTTTTATAATATATATTTTCTTTGTATTTTAAAATTATATCACTCTCATACATTTCACATTCTTTCATAGCAGTTCTTTATATTCTTTTTTGGGAATAAATAGGTCACCAAAACATGATTTATTCTAAATAATCATCTTGATTCCTCTTCAATCATCAATTATAAGTTCCCACTACCATTGAATTTATGGATATGGGTTAAATTTAAATAACTATTAAAAATAAAAGAACTATTATTTGTAATTCTTTTAACTATACCCATTAAAAATATATTTTTTATTATAATTCTGGCTGCTCACTATAACCTAAAAATCAAGTGATTTTTAGAATATCATCTATTGTTAATTACTAGGGATACATGATGGGGTTTTTCTCGATCTATGGATGAAATCACTTACAAAATTATGATACTTGTTAACTTTCTACATTTTTATTTGTTATTATATTTCATTCAATGATTTTATGGATTTTTTAATCCATTAATATGCTTAATCATTTATTTTTAGAATCACACACTATTTTATTCTTTTAATTTTATAAAATATATAATTATATCATTGAACATTGAAATTTTATTCATATGTTATCTCTAAAAGGTTTTATTTTTCTTCAATATATAAACAAGAGGTTTTTAGTCATTGTGACATTTCATATTTTTGATTTTTTAAAGATAAATTACCCTCCCCCCACAATCAATTAAACTTTACCCTATTCCAACCTATATTTTCAACTAATTAATTCCTAAATTGTTTTATCGTTATGCTTTCAAAATCCTTCAAATCATATTTTATTTTAAAAACATTTAATTGAGTTTTCATGAAATGTTCCTCTTTTAAAATGGACTTTACAAAAACCCTTGGTGAACATGAAGGACACCCAATGGGTCATGATAAATTTTTTATGGTAGTACTTATGTTTATTAAAAAATTAGTGCTTCTAATTTTCATAGATATATTGTTTGTCTAGTATAGAAAATTGTTATGCATTTTTATATCCCTACTACTAATAAGGATAATAAATAAAATCCTAATGATACTTCATAATTTGAATTAGACTATAAGAAAATGAATGTATTGAATTTTAGTTTAGACCAAAACAAATATAATTTAATTTCAACATGGTAAATTTCCCTAAGAATTTTAAAACACTTATATGTTACTCAAGAAGGGACAAACAAATTCAAAGCTATAGTATTATAAATGTTAAAAATAGTAATTGAATGTTTCCCAATGCATCCTATTGAATATGTCACTGAAATGATTACATAGTGTATTAACATATATAATGGTTTAAAGGATAATGGTGATTATATTTTTACAAAAACCTTAGTAAAGAAAAGGCATTACTTTTTACCATGTAGTTGGGTAACCAAATTCATAGTGATCCAAGAAGCTAAATACATAATGAACATAGTAGTTTTCAAAATCATAAATATTTCATGACATATGATATAAAAATGAAAAGATAATCTATAAAAGATGAAAAATTGGGAAAATACACTAGGAAGAAAATAACATTAAAATAAATAAAATTTGATACATCTAAAAGATATTCTTATATTTCTTTTCTTAACAAAAAGGATAACAAGTAAAAAAAGAAAATATCTTTCTAAATATTCAAAAAAAATAGTAAAAATAGGATACATTCTTAGGTTGAAAAAATTGGTCACATGAATATGTATTGTCCATTTAAAAACTTGTATGAAGAAAATGATATTGGAAATAAAGAGAAAAATAATTCTATATGGATTGATAGCTAGGGTATGCATTTAAGATATGTATCATGTGACAAGAGTCCTTAGTGCCTCAAATACATTGTCAAGGTATGCAATGATATAAATTAATCATGTTATATTTATTACTCTTATACTTCTTCAATCACATATTTTATCCATAAAGATCAACATTATGATAGATATCTACTTCAAGTCATTTTTTGGAAACATCCTTACAAATTTAAAAAACTTAATAATAAATACAATCTTATATTTTTAATGATTATGTTTTTTAAAATAAAAATTGGTTTTAAAACTAAAATAACTACCAAATGTGTATAATTTTTAATTTTATATTTAATATCACAAAAATTATATTTTTCATTTTAACTAAGGTGAAGAATAATGATTGAATGGCCCGAATTCCTTCTTTTTTATTTATTTTTTAATAAAACCCCTTTTAAGGGATGAGGGGGAGACCTTATAAGGAATGTGGGATTATAATTAAATTTCCCATAGACTTGGAGACATTACATGACCCGTAGGTCTTAACAAAATTATACAGACTATGACTTATTGAAACTGCTCCTCTGCAGCATCTACAACTAAGGTGAAGAATCGTCGAATAAATTTTTTGGTATCCAAAGGTGTTGTTAAAAGAAATTTTTCAATTATTTTTCCAAAAAAAATATGGTTTTCACAAGAAAAATACAAATAATACTTTTGTAAAATAAACTTCTTGAAATAAATTACGTAATTATTTTCGGTGATTTGGTTATCATGTATATGAATACAATTTAAAAAAATTTAATATGGTAAAAAATTCATCATTCATATCTAATACTATATTTCTAATTGTAAATCATGTTCTAAACTTGTTTGGATTCCAAATTATTTATTGGATAACTTATGTGGAACCAAAATATAGGTTCTAAAATTATTACTTTCATATTATTGTTTATTAAAATGGCCACATGATAAAAATGAAAAAAACTACATTTTATATGGATAGTTTTTTATCAAGGTACTTGCATGGTTAACCTATGGAATTCACTCATCTCAAAATATTTGATAGAGGAAATATTAAATTTAGAGGTTCCTCAAAAGGTAACATTACCTGTATAAGTGCGATTGGTTTATGCATATATACTATTAAAAATATTCTTTCTATAAATTTTTCTTGATTAATATATTACAATGTAATAGTAAATTATGTGATATTTATTTCAAAAAAACTTTTGGAATGTTATTTTAAATTTTTAGTTATAAAATAAAATCCCTTATTTACCATATCTCTTTTTCAATGTGATTATATTATAGTTATAAAATATCCTCTAAGAAACAATGTAATGTTTTTTTTGAGATAATTATTATTAATACTAGCATTGGAAGAGGATCATTCATCATTATTACAATTACTCACTTCTAAAGATCAACCATAATCAAATTGTTTGGGATTTATTGAATTTTTATTTTAAATGTAACATAGTTTGTAAACCTTTCCATTATGGAAATAAATGAAAGTCATTTGTCAACCCAAAAAATATTTTTTTATCTTATAATTTTTAAGTAGTCCACCTTGAACTTTTTAGGTCAACACATGTTTCTATAATCATATTTAAATATTATACAGTAGTAATTATCAATGAGTATACTATATTTACATGGGTTTCCTTCCTAGATAACAAAAATGTGTCTTTTAATTTCGTTATTTGTTTTTCAAGGACTGATGATAATGAAAAAGGATCCAAAAACATTTCCTATAGAGTTATACATGTTGAATAATTTGATAACAATGAATTTTATTAGTTTTGTGGTTATCAGGGTTATCATCAATCCTTCTCCACTCCGATAACAAATCAAACAATTAGGTTATTGAAAATTGTTATAAGACCTTCCAGGAAATGTAATGTTATTTATTTAATGTGTTTAAGATACCACAATTATTTTTTATAAGGAAAACAATACATCTTAATTTATCCTTATTTGAGTTCTCATAAGACTCATCTTAAAAAACCCCATATGAAATTTAGAAAGAAACAATTCCTAAATTTATCTTCTTTGATGATTTCTATTGTAAATTATTTATACCTAATTCTAAGGAAAGTCAAGTAATATAGCACCCTAAATATGATGAAGTTATATTTCTATGGTACTCCAAATCAAGTACTACCTAATGAGTATTAAATTAGATTATAATGACCTTAAAATGGTCAATTTACCACATATTTTACTAGAACCATCCTTAATAATATTCTCAAAGTGATATTAACCAACCTTCCTTGAAAATATCAATACCGCAATCTTATAATGTAATTGATGATGTTATAGAACAACCTTATATGCATTTACTTCAGGAATGAGTTGAATCCAAAGGCCTCTCATTCAGAATGTTATTAGTGAATAACAGTCTAAAACTAATACTATATAGTCAATCTCAGATAGGGTTGATAATAAGGCATTTCTCTCTAAAATAGAGCCACAATATCTTGATTTCGGTACTAATTATGGGAATTAGTTACATTTTATTGTTTCCACACCAATTTTTTACATGGATGAAAATGATATTGAGGAAAATACCTTTGGGAAAATAGTAGTAAAGAATTAGAAACGGTAAAGGTTTGTAAAGGCCCCGTAGGATGCTCGTGCAAGCCTCTATAAGTAATGTAAGCTCACATGCATCATTCATGGAACCATGATAGGATGGCCAATACACAACACTTTTACAAGATTACCCATTGACCCATGGTCCTATGTTTTCCTATAAATAGGATCATGGGGTCTTTATTGGTACGAATGTAATTTCATGAATTCCAACAGACTCTTTGATCTCCCTGGTGCTTCATTCAAGCCCTCTGGGATCTTATAAGTAATTCTATAATACTTGAATAAGTGTGAATTAAGGTTAATACTGAAAATAAATTCCTCCTAGGGTTTAAAATAAACCACACATAGATGGGAATTCACCCAACCCCTAATTGATGATGACTAGCATGGGGTACCTATTCTAAATGAAGGACCTATGTGACATACATCCGGGAACACACCTGTAAAGAACCTTGAAGGCTACAGTATGTTATCTCCCACATGTAGTCACCCATGTGGTCTATCATACATTGTGATACCAATTCTTCTTGTCCTACATGCCTGAAGCACCCCCCCCCCCCCCCGAGCCTCCTTGGTTCTCCCTACCCTCCAGCCTATTTGATCCATTCATGAGGCCTTCTTCAAAGACTTCAATTGTAGGGAATCCCATTATTTTTCTCCCATATATAAAAGGGACAATGTTGAAACCTCTAAAAATACCTATGGACTTCTATAAGAATAGTGAGTGGCCACATACATTCTTTCCATTTCAGTTTCTATTCTTATTTTTAGAGGATTATTGCACTTGTTTGGATAGACGACAAGGGTCCTCGAGGTCCATGTGGGTTTTTATCCCCATGATCATTAGGAAGCTTACCCTAAGGATAGTTTCAAGGATTTCCCAGTCCTAGATATTAGGGATTTGACCATTCCTATCCCTCCTCATCGCTATGACATGGAGCCTCTAATTACCTGCCGATAGGGTGAGGATTATGATTGTTTTTTCCATTCAAAACAAAATCATAGCCTCATCATTCTTTGGAACATATTGTAGGGAATCCCTCCCAGATTAATACACAACCCATTATTATTGTATGTTGTAGTCTTTCTCCTCTTTACCACTATATATTTCACCTTCATTCCTTTCGTAGGTGAAGTGAAGAGAGTGATGTATTGTAACCATGGGCTCTTTTATCATCGTCCTCCTCCTTTTCCACCAGAGATAATGAAAAGTGTATGGATTGTCATGTATTTCACTTCATCTTTTTTCTCACAAAATTCATGGATCACATGGTCTTATAGGTTAATGGTGATCAAGATAACCACAAGATCTATGTGACCTAATGAACTTTGAGGACTCTGATTCCTATTAAACTGGAAATGTATGAAGCCTACCAAAGGCCTAATATTAATGGGAATCCTCTTCATAAGTAATACCAAATCATAATTCATTTAATCTATGCATCCTCATTAAGACTAATCCCAAATTTAATCCCCAAAACAACATGGAATTAAAATGTCCCTCAGGGTCCCATTTATTTATAAGGGAATCCTATTCGAGAGTAAGCCCAAACTTCATCTGCTCAAATGACATACTCTTCTACAAGACACACTGAGCTATGTGGGATTTTATTCCCATTAGAATGGGATATATAAAAAGCCTCTTTGAGGTTAAAACCCATCACACCTGAATAAACATGTTTCATTCTGAGTCACATTCACAATAAAATATAATTCAAACAGTGAATATGTCTTCCTTCCGGTTTTTCTTTCTCCTCCTCAGTATAAGTCTCACACCAAAAACTGACCTGACACCTTCGTCCTAGATATTCTTGAATCATTAAGTTAAACTATATGTATTTTTCATACCACAAGACCTTAAAATTTATGATTTTTTTAGTTAAGTAACACCAAACTACATGGGATCTAATCCAATTCATCATGATACATAAGAATCCCATTTATGGGTTTTATCCAAACAACCAAACAACTCCTGCCTCCCTGGATGTTGATAAACTCCAATGTAACTGAAGTCTACCTAGATGAAAATAAACTCTAGAGTGCCCCACGGAGTGGCTAGAAAACTATAATCATTGTATTATTCACCAAATAATCACAAATATGTATATAATAGGATACCATTTACGGAGAAACTCAGATACATATAGATATCTCCATTGATGATGAACCGCATATACATATTGATGATTCATCATTCCACACATTCTAATAATTGACTTATAATTCTAGGGTAATCCACATTATAATTGGGATTAAATAAGGTATTCATGAATATGTCTTAAATCTAGAAGATATTCCTGAAGTATAAAATAATTTCCCCTAAAATATTATGGTGAGCCCAACCTCCCATCGTATCAATGAATGTGAGTTCTTATGAAACGTTGGAAAAACATACAAATGAGAACCTTCCTTTGGAAAGATGGTCCCCTTTGATACAAAATCTATGTGTGTTTCCTCTTACATGAAAAAACCCATTGGGAACCATTCAGAAATATCTATTCCTAACAAGAAGTCACATTGGCATTAGAAACAATAAATAGTGAACCCAATGTGAATCCTTATCCAATTTGAAAATGTAACCAATCTATTAGACCCCTTTAAATTTATAAAAAAATGCCTAAAAATAAATAAATCACACATGATTTCATCCAAAAGACGATGACTTAATCAGGTTTCTTATTTTTATTCCTGTAATATATTTTAGAAACTTTTCAGAACACATGTCAATCCAATGGAATCATTCTCTCCTTTATCGACGAATGCCTTAGAAGCTACTCAGGATGGGACTTCATCCATGTGATGGACACCATCGCCATCCTAGACTCTTTGGAACTGGTTCTTAAATACATTGGTTAGGGAATTTCATCAGCACACTACTATCTCAGTCATGGAGGCCTCCCAATAGGCCCTCTAACACAACAACCACCATTGATCATCTGATCAATGAAAACTGATGGTCCTGGAAGAGATAGCGATGACCATTGTCTTCAACCATTTTGGGATCTTATCCTAGAAATGTGACAAAACGTCCCACCCATATCCTAGGGAGGTGGATTAGGAGTCTACATACGACCTCATCCCAAACACACATAAGTCCTTACCAAGAGATCATACCCGCAATCGCTACCATTAATATCGCATAGTTATTACCCCTCAACATGATGAGGGTGTCATACATAGCCATCTAACCCAAGTTCCTATGACTCGTGCTTGCATGATAGCCTATTAAGGACAAAAACTAGCCTACAGGGAGTAGGGTCACACCTCTTCCCCCTATGGAGAAGCCGACCAACCTTGTTTGGTGGAAAACTATGAGTGGGCACAAACAACTATTCACCATCATTCAATCGGAAAGTAGACTCACATGGAGGCCTTAAAGGAAATCTACCACTCAAATATGTTAATTATCATGAGTGGGAACATACTCCTACTTGCACCCATCGAGAATGTTAGGAGGCTATTCTAGAAGCATCTAATGAATCCAATCATAAAATTGTGATAAAAAATAGGGTGAAAACGGAACTCATTTCCCCCACACATGAGCATTGGAATTATCAACTAGAAGGAAATGGAGGATGAGCACATGAACATACACCTAATCTAGATGAGGAATCTGTATATATCTTTGTTCTAGTCATTAAAGTCACCAATAATATCCTATAAATGGTAAAAGTTGAGACACAAATTCCTACTCATATCCTACAGACATAGAAGGATATCAAATAGGAGATGATAGTAGTGTACAAGGGATGGACACACAACTATATCCCCATAAATTTGGAGTCTCATTAGCATAACCCCGAAGAGTAGACAAACACCTCTGACCCAGTCCAGAAGGGTCATAGAGAAAACTCCCGCATATAATACAAAAAATTGGGGCTATGAACATACATCCACTCTAATCGGAGGTAATGGGCCTATCCCAATGTCCACATTAGTGCAGACACAAACATCTTACCATGACAACCACTTTTCCCTATGGGGGGGGCTGATCTCTCGTAAGAAGGAACCCAATAAGAATTCCCAATAAACATCATTGTAAGATCAAGATCTGATCTACAATCCAGATCTTCGTAATATTGTATTTTTTTTATGCCCTTTGAGTTTTATCTATGGCAGCTCAAGATCCTACCCTCATATAACAAAATTATGGGTGTAGTAGTAGTAATTCTGACAGTCCATTCTAGACACTTGATCACTAATTCCTTCTTCATGACAAAAATATAGTTGATCTTGAGAGCCTATCTCTTGATGATATCCACGACAACCCTACATGTGGTTATAAGACTTGGGAGAAAAAGGTTATACCCTTTCTATAATTCATCCTGATCATCCTCCACATGATTATTTCCACTATTAAAGTTATATATATAGTAGCCTTTCCCATTATCAAGATAATTCCACAAATAGAAATGTAGTGAATGGAAAGACCTCCTATCATGAGGAACCTATAAACATAAGTCCAATCATGTCTAGTGCTTTATCACTAGAAGGTGAAATCCTCACTCAACCAGAAGACAACCCAAGGTCACGTTCATTCTTTGAACTGTCTTTGAATCATTTTCCTTCCAATATAATAGAGGAAATTTCATCCAATCCCATATCTTGTGGTGAAAAATTTGGGAAGTGTCCACTCTTACCATACTAGGTTGAAGAACCTCTTGTGAATGATGAAGAATATATTCTAAACATGAGTAAATATATGGCTACAAATTACATACCAATCATGTTATGGACTCTATCGAACCCTCATTACTGCATTCCAGAGGTGTTGGAAGAAGACTGTATGCATGAAACCTACCTCAACATATTGAAAACATTTCTTCACCTTAAAGAAATTGTATTAACTTATGACGAGTATCAAACTCTCATCAAGGTAATATAAGGGTTGTAGAACTAAATTGAGTTGAAATCTATACATTATTTACAACATCTAATTATCTATAAATAGTAAGGATCTCTTTAACATGCATTCCTCGATGCATTAATGTGGTTACGATAGATTATCATGGATTCCCCATCTGGTGTTCTTATCATATGATGGGGTGCACATTGATATTTGCATTTCACTACAATCCCTAACCAAATATTCCTTCCAAAAGTGGTATCATGAAATTTCATATCCTTAGGACACTTCCAAAAGATAGAACCATTTCATGACTGAAGATATACTCTACAGGAACTGGCGCTGACTGACTCTCATTGACATTGGGCCAGAAGAGAGAAGGCTGTTGAGATACATTTTCATCAAGTATCTGTAAACATTGAGAAAGCATCCTACTAAAAAGATTTAATCCTTCAGAGAGATAAAAGGATAGAAATAACACTACAGACTTCCAAACAAGGTGATTTAATTCCATGTTGATTTATGAACTCGGACCATGTTTGGACAAAAATCTGTAAAATCAATAGAGTAGCTGTGGTAATATCAACCACAGTAGTTCAGGGGAAACCCCATCCCGTAGGGATAGGGGTTCATTAACCCAACTATATGGGTCAGAAAACCCAACCATAATTGTTGTTAAGAAAGAAAAAGAACATCCATATCCCTCAAGTTTTGGGGCTCTTCCATCTGGACAATCACCTTCTCAATGGGAATATGTTTTCTCCTGATTGGGTAAAATGCGGTAGAATAAATCCTCCCAGTTCTTGTCATCTCGTGATCTTGTATCCTCATTGGGGACACGTATGAAGGAACTCTATGAATATTCCCTTTGTATAACCTTCCACCAAATATCTCCCAAGGAATCAATAAAGAATAAGACATGGTCTTGTGGAGGGTGCAGAAGAAAGTGATCTCATAAATGATACCAATAGAATGCCTATGGAACATTATGCATTAGAGAACATCGCCAATGTTGTCATTGGAAATCTTCTATAACATCATTCTAATTCAAATTCCTTAGAAGAGGAAGTTATGGATTAAAATCTAGTCCACTCTAAAACAAATAATGAAGTTATGTGAACTTGAAATATAATTCTTTCCGTAAATATAGGAACTCCATTGATCAATGCACCTCAACCTCCCTAAGAGACACCTTATAGGGTAAAATGGAAGGGTCATATTATGTCTCTCCTTCCCTAAGAGAGGGAAAATTCCTTTCAATATAGGAAATATTTACTCATAAGGAGGAAGAAATTAAATAATTGAGGGTACTCAATGTAGAATTACACCAAGGCAGACCCCGGCGAGTTTTTTCCACAAAAATATCATCAACCAGCACTTCTAGTCATCACACCTCAACAAAGAGAGTTTGTAGCAAAAACTAAAGAAAACCTATAACATTTTCTCAATATAGGATACTAACCACCAATATATTTGAATCCCACATCAGTAGATCATGAACACCCACTGTTTCATCTAAAACCAGAGCATGGTCAAGAATATTTTTACAAGCCTACCCCTATAGGATACTGACAGGAAATGCTAGCAGTGCTACCACCAATGGTACTATTGGTCTACATACACATTCAGGATATAACCCCTGCATATGCTTAGGTCCTGTCTCAGCCATGTATTTCTTGAATTCTTATGAACACCATTAAGTCATTAACGACCCAATAGGAAGCCATGGAAGGATGGTGTGCGCCGATACAACCAGAAAAAATAGCTTCCCCTAATTGGTGGATCCCCCCTCCCCCCAGTAGATATTGGGAATCAAACCATTCCAGTCATTAATGGCTCGAGAGACCTAGAGTAACACATGAAAAATTTCATCTCTCACTGTGACCCAATGATGGGTACCCCAAACAAAAACTGGCGGTGAAACTCAGTTGATTCAAATAGTCACTATAATGGCCAACCTTTATGTGGTACACAAGTTTTCAATCTTGGTCAATTAATGGGTGCAAAGATATTCAATATGAATTTCTATTCTATTTCAGATCAATGCTATAGAATACAACATACTTTGATCTCACAAACTACAAACAACAGGATAATGAAAGGGTCTCATATTTTATTGCTTACCGGAAATGATTTACATGCTCTTTAAATCTACCACTCAATAAAGATGATCTTTTTCCCATCAATGTATAAAACTTTCATGAAGAGTTTCATATGCTAATAATACCTATGATATATATTTGTGTGTTTTAAGAACATTCTTCAATTGATGAACAAGTGGCAAAATCCATCGTAGAGAGAAAAAAAATGTTTGATATATTTCTATTAACTCAAGGAAGGTGAATAAGAAAAAGTAGGGGATGCTTTAATTACACATAAGAATTCTCCTATACATACTCTTATTTCAAAGAAAACACCACACCATACCATTCCACCTCTCTAGAATTTGTAACAACACCCAACTCAACAAGATGATTAGAGTGACCAGTTGAAAAATTTGTTTTAATAGATGAAAAACAAGGTCTACTCTTTCCAATATAACATATTTCCTAGTTACTTTATCTCATAATTTTAAAATAACATAATAAAGTTTCAAAATCCCAAGAATATCTACTTGGAAGGATATGAAGATCTTTGGAATTATATATCATTCTATCACATTTTGGGGAAACACAAACAAGATTGTTTTGTTTTCAATGAACCCTGAAATGTTTGTAGACTCTGGGCAATTGATTTTGAGAATTTCACATTCTTAGGTGTTGTATGTTTCATTCACTATCCTAGAAGAGGTATATAATGAATGGAAAAAAGTAAATATAATGAGTTTGTAGAAGTTTGATGACTAAATAGTCAGAAAAATGATCAACCGAGCTCACAATATTCTAAAAACATAGTTAAAATAACCAAAATTGCCTCTCATCACTCCAACTACATTAGATTCAGCTCCATTAGTCACTCATTCCACCAAAGGTCAATCTTACAAAAAGATACATGACCATCAGGGTAAGAAGAAAACAAATGAATATGAACCTGCACTGATTCTTGAGTTGTTCCTAACTTTACAGGACATCATACCTTTAGTCCCAAAAGCCAAGCACCACCCCACCAATAAGTATAGTATAATTGTCCCATCAGATAGAAGATTCATCTGATGATGAATTGGTCCTTGATACCATTAATGTTATTAATTTAATGGATCCCTTCACAAATGATGAATCAGGGTTTGAATCCAAATTACCGATGCCTGATTGGGGAACAGGGGTATGATTTCATCATGGTTGAGGATACAGAGGAAGAGGTGGTCATGCCAGAAGTTACTACTTCCACCAAACCACTTCTCAAACTGTTTTGCTAGCTGAAATAGATGGGAATGATCTTCGGCGATATTAGTAGGAACAAATTATTTCTTTTTACATGATTGATGGGATCTGACCTAACATGATCATTAAGTAAGACCAGTTAAAGGATATATCACCACCTCCTAGGAAGGTTGGTAGACCCGTTTGACCCAATCCACCTAGAGCAGAAGCACCCTGAGCTCCAATTTCAATGGATGGTTCATCCACATAAGGAACATCAACTCCCAAATCTCATGAGAATAAATACCCTCATGTGGGAAGCACAAACCATTGGATTAGAAATATGATATTTCGAAGAAACTTTCCCAAGTAACGGCTATGTAATCAATCATGGATACCTTGTGTTTATCAAAATACCTCTAGGAAGCACTCATTGAGGCCTTGTAAAGACCTCAGAAGTATAATGTAGAGGTTTCTACTACTGAAGTATATCATGTAAAGAATAATCACACAAAATCCATGTATTCATCTATTTTAAAGACCAAGAAAAATATTCTATCATGAAAAAACATGCAAAAATCTTGTTTATATATGAGAGAATAAATGCAATTAATGTTCGACGAGCCTTTTTTGAAAATGGATCAGGTTTCAACCTCATTCATGTCCTGACACTTTTCCAAATATGTTTCAATGAGTCTCACTTTTCTCCCTCGACTCTGGTATTACAAGGATATGACAAGAACAATAAAGAACCCCTCAGGAAGATCATACTCAGAGCTCAGTTCATAGATCTCATGTTAGTGATTGAATTAATGGCCATTTGATAGCATAAAACATTAAATGTTATTCTAGGAGGACCAAGGCTATATCAGAATATGGATATTCCTTCATCATACCACCAATGTCTCAAGTATTTTTTTAATAGAAAATTTCTGAAATTTCATGGTGACAGGGCCCCATTAAAATCCAAAAATTCACAATAAAATGATATATGATTATATAATTAAGGAGGAAAACATTCCATGGGGGATAAAGTTACTTGAATCATTTCCCCAAAAGGTCTTTAGATATTACCATAAAATCCTTCCAAGTAACTCAGTATAGAATATGTACTTCTCATCAACTAAATTGATAGGGTTTTCATACATTCAATGACTCCTTTAGTATCTTCTATAATGTTATTGGTGACAACTAAATCCAATGGAGAAGGAGAATTTATTAAATCTATAAAAATTAACAAAACCCTCAATTGAAATCCCTTCATTCCATCTCTCGAGCCCCAAATAATATTTTGATCATCATCTAAGATGGAAGAATTGGTAAAAATAATTGAGAAGTATAGGAATTCTCATTCTCAATCGCGTTCCTTCTCTTTGGAACTAAAAAAATGGCCCTCAACATTGAATAGACCAAAAATTATTGTTTCATCATATGGATGTACAAATGACGATCCCTCCCCTATCATGTAAAATATTACATCATCGCCTAACTCTCAAGAAGAGGAAAAAGGAATTAAAACATGAGGAATATATAGAAGAGGAAGATCTTAGGGATGCACCTCGATCATTTCTGGAAGGTTCCTCCACCATGGTGGATAAACTTAGAGATATAAATCAGGCTACAGGGGAAGATCTATGACCCAAATTGATTAGTGTGGTCATGGATACCAAAGAACCCTATGTATATACTTCTTTTCTAAAATATAATCAAGAATGTTTTTCTTGGAACTATACATAGATTCTAGGTCTTAATACAAAGGTTTCCATGCAACACAAGGGTTTTCCATATGAACATCGGGGATACAAACTGATAGTATGATAGACACACCCAACTCATGACTCCTAAATTGCAATTAGAGTGGAAAAACTCATTAAGGATTACATTTTCCGAGAGGTACAGTATCTGAAATTGATAGAAAATATTATCCATAAGAAGAAGAAGAATGTAAAATTTAGAATATTCCATGATTTTCAAGATCTCTACCCGTATTTTCCCAAATATGGTTTCTAGGTTCCAATCACATGACATCTTTTTTATTCAACAGCCTGTTATCAATCCCACTCCTTTATGGATGGCTACTCCAATTAACAAAAAATTATAATGGCTCCATTATATGAATAAATAATATCATATAGATCCCCTCATGGAGTATTCTACTGTTGTGTAATTCTCTTTGAAATATGGAAACCAAGAACTATATATCTATCTGTTATGCATCACATATTCAAAGTTTATTTGGGTAATTTTTTAAAATACTATGTTGATGATCTGGTGATTGAGTACTAACAATTTTTTGACCACATGGTTAATCTAAAAACCATATTTAGTAAGATATGATAGCCTTAACTAAAGATAAACCCTTTGAGATGTTCTTAGGAGGTAACCATAGAGAAATTTATTTTCTTTTTTGTACTCCATTGTGGCATCAAAGTTGATATTTATAAGGAAAATGCTATACTTGGAATTTCACCTCCTTCGATCCTGAAAGAGTTGACAGGACATCAAAGACTTTTGGCCTACATATGATTCTTTATATAATACATTTCTATCATTTTTTTACCTTCATTAAATTAAGGAAGAATTTTATCATATATCAATGGTACAATGACTTCCAATAATCATTTTTCACTCTCGAGAAATATAACTTTAACCCACTTCTATTAATGCCACTTGTTGAAGGAAATCCACTCATCCTTATTGTGGAGACCTTGGAGATATATCTGGGCATTTTTCATGTATATAATAATTATTTTGGTGATAAAAATAGCCTCTATTATCTTCTTCAAACCCTGATTTTTTAATGTATTCATTATTCAGATATCAAGAATGACTTCTTAGCATTAATATATTCAGTTCCAAAATTGAGACCATATCTCCAGCACCATGAGATTCACTTCATTTCCCATGATAACCCCATAAAATATATCCTCATTTATCCTATTATAACATTATGTCTTGAATGGTGAGTAGTAATTCTACTTTAGTTAGATATTCAGTTCATGCCTAAGAAATCAGTGAAATGTTAGGCCATGGCATGTTTCCTCATCGAGCACCCATCGTTTGTGGGGACGTCATTAGATACTGAGATACCTGATGAAGAAATATTTTCTATTAATGATATCCCTCGAACATGGGATATGTATTTTTATGGTTCATTCAGAATCCTAATAGAAAAGATAATAGATGTCCCTATAATCAATGAAGTAGGGTTAGGGATTGTGATTATCTTTCTATAGAATGAAGTGTTTCCATATTTCTTCCTACTATCATAATTTTTTACCAACAATGAGGTAAAATAAAATTCTCTCATTATATGTATAAAATTTTGAGTCCAATTACTAGTGAGCCACATAGAGATTAAAGGTAACCCAGAGTTAGTAATCATGAAAATCAATAGGGATTACACCATCAAAAAAGAGGATCTAATTCCATTATTTGACTGTGTCCAAGGACTAATGGAAGAATTACCCTCAGATCCAACCATGAATTGTGTCTCTTGATCACATAATTCATAGTCCAGAGTATTGAAAAAGGATACCATGTCTTTAGTAGATCCAAATTAGAATAAAATGATCATCACCATCACTTATCATAGAATGACCTACCCTTTGGTTTGAGTCAGAATAGTGGAGATCAACGAATTCCACTTTATCATTGGGCCATACGGACCTACTATTGGGTGGATGATTCTAATTATGGACCACCTTCCTGATGAATTTCCCCCATAGGATAATGATGGAAAAGATAAAATATGATGGTGAGAATTCAAAATCACTATATATGTTGGCTCGAATAAAAGGAAACTTCTCTATAAACTAGTCTTTGATGGATTCCTTCTCCGATGTATTGATGGATAATAAACTGTGTTCCTTTTGGATTAATTACATACATGGGAATGTGGCTCCCATCAGTTTGGAAATAATAATTCTCACCAAATCCAAAGGATCAGACACTTAAGGGCTTCGATGACACAGGATTACATAAAATTCACAATGAAGTTTTATTCTTTCCATGTGAATGTAAAATACATTCATCAACACCCAAAGATACTGTAAACATCCAAATACTCATGAAAATTTTTCTATATGGGGAGTGGATATTGTGGTTCCATACCCTATAGCAATGGCCATGCAATTCAATTATATCATTAGAGCTACTAATTTCTTCTCCAAATGGGATGAGTCAATACCCCTCAAGGAAATCAGGGCCAAAATAGATGATAAATTCATAAAATATAAAATCATTACCATATTTTGTGTCCCTTATAACATATTGATAGACAATGGAACCAATTTCAATTTTTTTTAGGTTGAAATGCTTTATCATGACTACAATATCAAATCTAACCATTAATCCTGCTATAATAGAGTGTATAATGGACATATAAAGGTTTTAAACATTCCATGTTGAATATACACTATAAAATGGAGGATAAAGATAAGAATTCTTGTCCTAAAAATCTCTTTCATGCCTTACAGGATTACCAGACTATGAATTATACTGCAACACAAAAACCTCATACTCCTTCGTGAACATAATAGAAGAAGTCTTGTGTACTGAAGATCATTTTCCGTCAGTCTGAATTGCCACCTGTAACTAGTTATCTATAGATGAATAATCTTAGAAATGGTTGGATGAGATAGAGTGACAATATGAAATGAGACTACACACATTTCATAATTTGGAGGACTTCTAGAATTGTATAGCATCCTCTTTTAATAAGAAGTTATGACTATGCACATTCCTCCAAGGAGAATCGGTGTTGGTCCTTAGGAATCCAATGATACTATGAAAGAATCCTCCCAAACATGAGCCAAAGTGGGAGGGACCTTATTCCATACACAATTTTTACTCCAAATGGGATTTATTCCATGATATCAATGGATGGGGAACTCACTATGACCCCAACTAATACTATTTTCTCGAAGACATATTTCATGTAATTACACAATCTATGTCCAAGATGCAAGATGTTAAACTACATAGTGGGTCTCTATTGCAAGACCTTAAAATTCCGCATGACATTAAACTGCATGGCATACCATTCTCACCATATGATGTTAAACTACATGGACAATCACCTTGAAAATTGATAATAAATGGAATGATACCCTTTGTATTTACTGCATTACATTAAACTACATGGTTAATATCATTTTCATTTAAAGTTAAGAAACCCATAGTGTACCATGATATGATATATCTCTCATGGTCCCTTAGAATGGGCCTGCATTTCATGTATAGGTCCCAATCACATTAATGTAACCCCATAGTGGGTTGATATTCCCTCTTGGTGAGTCTTGAAGAATAAATCTAGGCTTCCCCAATGCATATTTACCAATAATATCAATTCCACTACATAATAGCATTTGAGAGACCTTTTTAAAGGTATAAGTCCCAAAATTTTGATATCCGTACTAGAAGATGATATATGTCATTGCCAACATCCTCATCATATGATAGCAAACTGCATGATCCATTCAAAAAATATATGTGACTCAATTCTCATTCAACTATGATATGCAGTGATTCCCAAATATCCCATCCTAGGTCCAACCATGATTTCGGAAAATAAAACACCGTTTATTTCTTGATGTATGAATCAGGTCTACATTAGAAAGTTGTTTTGGTCATATGATATTATTCTCATTCTAATGAAATTCATAGCAATGGATAGACCCCAGGTCATGATCACAACAATTCTTCTGGAGAGTAAAAAAACCCCTTTCCCTACATCAATACATGATTGGTGTGGGGAACATCCTTAAAGAACTACATGTGGATTGATTCTCATTTTAATAAAACATATAGTGACACCGAGATCTCCTATCTCAAGACCATCCATTAAAAAAATATCCCCTTTATTATGTGTCTTAATAAAATCTGTATAGGGAGACTTTTGAAGAACTACATGTAGCTTTATACACATCCCAATGAAATATGTAGTGATGTACAGAACATTAATATTAAGCCTAGATGCATCACTTTATTCACATTATGTGACGATCATCCATTCCTCATGATGTTAAAATTCACGGTTTCTCAAGAACTACGTGTGTCTTTATTACTATCATTATAGGATACATAGTGACACAAAACATTTCCATCAAGGGGTCTAGCCTCATTACCCATTTTTCATGTCGAGAAGCCATCATCCGTGCTACAGGAAGTTAAAATGCACATTTTCTCATTAACTGTGTAGGGATTGAATGGAATAATAATGAGATACGTAGTGATACCTCGATCATATCTCCAAGACCAACCATTACAGAATCAATGTTCCCCTATTCTTAACTTGTTTTCCTTTTCATTAAAAGAGGAACCTTTACTACACTTTTTTTCCTACACCAAGCACAAATCACGTGGGATTAAGAGTTTGGTACAGTATTTCCTCACATAATTAAGTCATATAAATTCAAATTTTGTATGATAGGGTCCTAGATGCCTGAAAATAAAAGGCACACCAAATATCCTCATCGTATGAAAATAAACTACATGATCTGGTCAAGAACTACATTTTTCTTGATTCTCATCCCTATGAGATACATAGTGATGTCCATATCTCTAATATTAGGCCCAGATTCTTCAGAACATGATAAATCCCTTACACTCCCATGTATGAGTCATAATTACAAGAGGATATCCAATAAAACTCCTCACCATATGTGTGAACCTATATCCAAACCCCACATATCCTCCACACATGAAATCAATCAGTATGTGAGAGCTTTATGGTTAGAACTACATGTAGAATGTTCCTCATCCTACTAGGATACCTCGTGTCATCTAGACATTAAGCCCTAGTCCTTGTCATAAAGATTTTAAAAAATTCCCTCTCCTACGAACAATTATAAATCCATGCAGGGGCTTTTATTTCAATTCCCCTCACAAGGGGGCCACCAAGGAAACAGAGATGTAACCATTCAACATATAATTCAGACCTATAGTAGAGACTTCCATCTTCTGGAAAATATCAGTCAGAACACTTCCATTGTTCTTGGATATATCACTTATGCATTCCATACACCTAATAATGAAAACATTCATATCTTCATAACCTTTACATAGCCTCTAGTAGTAGGATGTCTAATACCAGGTAACTATGTTTCCTAGTATTGTTGAAATACGACCAAGGTGGATTTGAATAAAAATACTCTTTATAATGGGCATGTAATCCAATGGATTCCAATATTTTGATATATAGTGTGTTACCTAGTTATCCTTGTATAAAATGTCACTCAAAACGGGCTTGTCAGTAATTTCTAAATTCTTCCTTGGGAGAAGCCTCTTTTATCCATTTAAGCTTTGACAGAGGTACGTTGAGACCCACAATTAAAATTCATCAGTCATCCCTTGTATGTTTGTCTTGTGTCCTCTCTCGTGATCTAATGTTCTTCAAGACTATGTTTAAATTTTTTACACATTCATGTGTTCAAAACGTACTCAAGAAACCTTGGTCCATTTGACCACGTATCGTCAATCGTTTCCATAATATCATGGTCCTAGTCATATAGCCTAAATATAAAGGTACCTCACTTTAAGAGCTTTGGTTAGACCATCATTGAGAGCCTATTCCCCTGATTCCTAGAAAATCATGACATGAAATACCCCTTCCATATTCAGGCACTTTTCTCAATAAAACAGACACTTTTCTTTGGGATATCTGAATATCTATATACCTTCACTGGTTTTTAGTGGTAAAATGTTAAAATTACCAAGATATCTTTTTCTTGAATATGATATAACAAGACCCAATTGTTTTTTCTTAAAATTCCCCTTATAATGATTTCTTCATCTAATGGATTTTACTAATTGAATATGAAGTAATTTCCCTCGTTCTCCTTCCATAAAATATCCCCCATGTTGAGTTCCTCAAGTTGTGGTAACTTCACCCTTGGGAGAAACCTACTCTAACCCCATAATCCCATTCCCTTATCACTCTTCAGATCCATCAATCCCCAAATCATTTTTTACAACATCATATATTCATTACTGAGTTTGGAAATACATTTCATGAAAAAAAGTGGTAGAATAATCTATATTCTCATAAAATCCAATTAATTTAAATTTTATGCCCATAATGTCCTTGCAGTTTGACTTTAAACTACATATTGTAATCTATGTGTAGTATGAATTTAATCTAAAAAAATAATTCCCTTTCTATATGAATTTAAACTATATAGTGTATTATCCTTTCGGTATGAAATTAAACTACAAATCATAATTTCCTCAACATAAGATGATAAACTACACAATCAATGTGTTGGTTTCATGACATTAAACTGTGTGATGCTTTTATCATAGTCCAATGAAGGCCTTCCCCCTAACATTGACCATGTAAACAATATCCTTATTCACTCGTGAAAAAAATTATTGGAATGGTTTCTCATTCATGGATAGTACCAAAAAAGATATTGACTTCATTATTAGACACCTTCCTTTGGAAAAAGAACCCATCGTGGTATTGAGAAACATGAATTGAAAAACTTTTTCTATCAGTAATAGAATGTCTAAATTTATAAAACTCCTTTTTTTAGATAATGAATTATGTTACCTAGTTATCCTTACATAATTCACCCAAATAATAGGTCAATATACATAAGGATTACGGTTTTTGACTTTTTAGTACATGCCATAGTCGGCCTTGAATAGAATAGCCCTTCTAACAAGATTTTCAACCATTGTTAACTTCAACCTCAGGAGGGACCTATTATTTTCCATAATATGATTTTTTAAATCAGAAAATAAAAAATTATGAATCAGGATTTCCCACTAGATATATGAAAAATGTCAGAACATTCACAACCCAGAGGCCTTATTTGGGAAATCATTACAAATTTACAGTCAACATTATTCCACCAGAAACACCAATCTCTTTAGTCTGATTTGCATGACTTTAAACAGCCCATAAAATGAGACAACACTCTATATATTGAAAACTCGAAAATGGAACACTAGACAAAAGTCGAGTCTCAACTCTATAAACCTACACTCAGCATGGTTTAGGTAATATCAAGAAATCATCACATAAAATGAACAACATGTTTTAGGTTGAAATCCAAAAAATGGAGGTATACGAAAAATTATAGTCTCACCTACTAAGTCTCTTGTATATCAATATTAAAAAAATTAGGGTGATTAAATAAAAAGACACAATGTTTTTAGGGTTGCCTATATAACCATATAAATAGTCTAACTATGCTCACTAGGCCCCCTGACTTAGGTAAAAATCAAAGCACCTCCATACATATCATTGCAATTATGATTAGCTGGTATGAAGTTGTCATTCTATGAAAATTATCTTCTATATTATGATTATAAGAAGTGGGAGGGGATGAATTCAAAGATGATTAGAAAAAAACTTTCTCATTTATGAATCAAAAATCACCCAAATGAAAATCCACATGATGGAGCTTCTGTTTCATATGTTACAATAGACCTTTGGCGTGACTCTTCATGTGTTGAATAGCCTTTGGATCCCCATAAACCACTCATTTAATCTTAGTCAATGGACCAGCTTTATTCACCTTATCCTAAAAAAGTTCATCAGTTGCAACTATAGATGGCCATCACCATTAAGTGGAAGATGTGAAATATCTAAGAAATCATTGTGATATTTCTTCAATAAACCTTCCCTATTAGGGAGAGTAATATCACATATTTCATAATTTTCATACCCTATGACTTTCATCATCTATACAATGGGTTTACTATCCTTTTCATTAGAAATTAAAATCATCATGATTTCTATTTAACCTAAAAATAACTATCAAATTTGTATTACAGTAGGATCATTTTGAAGAAAGACACAAAAATGAGAAAATTTGGAAAAATAATGAGTCCACCCAAGTGGCTCGCTCAGATTTTTTGTGCAAGTTACTCATGAAAATATATCATTCAAAAACTCATGAAAGTAACTCACCCAAACTTATGCATTGTGCAGTCAGTTACATATATTTTTGAGTGAACAAAGCCTTCAAAAAAATAATTAGTGGAAAAATATTGTGGAATACTTTCATGTGGAGATCAAAATTTTAAACTTTGTGAGAGTTTTTTATTAAATGAGGAACCTAATTATTTTTGAGTAATCCAACTTTAATGATAGAAATGAATACTCTTCCTATGTAGAAGACTAAAACAGAATAGTAGAAAAGAAGCCCTATGTGAACAAATTGCACAACCCCTTCATACTTTTCATCTATTGGCCTAAGGATCATACCCTCTTATTTAAGATCATATCCAATCCTAAGGGTGAGATTTTTTGACACTTATTTTCATCACATGGATGAAAACGAGAATTATTGAAATACCTTATTGAAAATACAAGGATAAGAAGTGGAAAATTTTTTGGTTTAAAAAGGCCTCATAGGTCATTCACGCAAGCCCCCACAATTACCATTAGTGTTCAAGAATCTTGTGCAGAACCCTTCATGACTAACCTATGAATATACCTATGTAATATTACACATTCACATAGGGTCCAATTGTTTCCTACAAATAGGTCATTCTAGTCTTCATTTTTATAGATAGCATTCCCTAAAGGCCATCATAATATATTTTCACCATAGTGATTTTCTCCTGGCATTTATGATCTTCTAGGTAGTTATCATACACCTGGTGAAGAGGAAATTGAAGGTTAATTGTTAAACTATAGTACTCTCAGGTTACCAAATAATAAAAACCTTATTGAGGCATCCTTCCAAAAATGTATTGATGAAGACCAGCACGGGGTCCCCTTTTTAAACCATGAAACTATGATACTTACCTTATATAGAACATGTGGAGACCCTTGAAGGCTCTAGTAAGGTCTCAGCTATGTGTACTCACCTAGGTTTTTCATCTCCCAAGGTTCTACTAATTCTCCCAGGCCTACCTGTGCGGATCTTCCTTACATGTGCCTCTTTGGTTCTTCCTAACATCCAGCCTATGTGATCCATTCATGAGGCCTTCTTTAAAGAAATTCATTAAAGGGAATCTATTTATTTGGAACCATTGTCTTAAAGGGACCATGATGAACCCCCCACCTAATACACTGTAAATACATAACCATGGGGAGGGAACAACAGTGTGCCCTCAATTTTAGTTTTGATTCCTATTATCAGAGGTTTATATCACTTTTCGGGTAGGTTAGTCCGTGTCCTCATAGTGTATGTCAGTTTGTATCCCCATGGTTATAAGGACCCTTTCCCTAATGATAGTGTCATGGATTTCCCAGTCCTAGAGATTAGGTTTTGGACTGTTTCCTTCCCTTACCATTTCTAAGATCTAGAGCCTCCAGTTCCTAGTAGAGATAGTTAGGATTGCGCTTGTTTTATACATTCTACATGGAACCATTTCCTCATTACAATATTGAACTAATGGGAGGGAATCCCTAATTTACTATTATAATGTCCTTTATTATAGGATTTTTATGTCTTGGTCATCTCTATCACTTCATCATTCACCTCCATTTCTTTTCTAGGGTGAACTGAAGAGAGGGAAGTGTCGTAACACTAGCCTCTGCCACCATCATCCCCCATCTCTTCCACCATAAGAGAGTTAATAGTGTGTGGATTTTCAAATCATTCACTTCCTATTGTTTATAACACCGAAAATGATCCATGTGGTATTTGAGGTTAATGGTGATAACAACATCCACATGATCCATGCGACATAATAAAACATGACAACTCTGATTCTTGCTACATATGATATTTAAGAACCCTACATAAGGCCTGAGTTCAATGGAAATATACCTTAGGAATAACCCCATTCACAATACCCTTAATATAATCATCCTAATTGGGAGTAACCCCATGTTAATCCCCCAAAATACCATGAATTGAAATATCCTACATTGTCCCATTTTTTACAAAGGAAACCTCTTCAAAAATAAGATGCAACATATTATTCTGAAAGGTCAATTATATTATTACACACCTTTAAAAATTTTATAATCTTGACTTAAGTTAAGAATTATGTATTAGGGATCTTTTCAGGTTTATAGTTTTATAGAATTTTTCCATAACTATTACATTACATCTCAAATATTATAATGTGGGAACTTCTACTCTAACCATTTTTTACAACAATAAAACTCATTAAATAAAAAAAAATTATTTTCCTAATAAAAATATTCTTGAATTATTAATTTCTCCTACCCTCCCTTATACCCTATGAAAAAAATTCAAAAACTTGGGATTATCATAAAAATCTCAGTATGGGATATAAAATCAGGGAAGAGAAAAAATGTCTATGAATACATACAAATCAAGAAATCATACTTTTCAATCATAAAACATAAGATCTTTAACATACCTCATGAAAACATAATATTTATGAATAACACTTAAAAATTATAAATCATACATAAAACATGTGGAATCCATAAAATAATTATATTAGAGCTTTCACAACTATATTGGGAGTTACGTTTGGAATACCCATCATAGTATATTCTCTAAATCTCATAGGATAATCATTAACATGTATCTCTATCACATTACCCAATGAATTGGAGAGATATCATGGTCTCAATAGCCCTCATTTTAGCATGGAACCACCCTAGTACATAATCAATTCTCAAGAACCATAACATAATCGTAACACATAAAACAAGAATAAAGGAAAGATAACAATTAGACATTGAAATCACAATATATCATTTAAAAATATTGACATAATCAATGATTTCTAAAAAACCATTCTCAATAAAAAAAATCTTAAAAATGGTATGTGATATTTATTTTCCATTTAAAAACATTACATCTTGTTAAGGAATCCAAATATCAAATAATGCTCGTGGTGGAAGAAAGGATGTTGTCGCTGCATACATTAAAAAGAAACATTCCTTTTGTCATTTAGTAAAACGCTTCATAGAAAAAGATTCATTTTGAAAAATGTTGAATTAAATTAACATAATAATTGTATTATTATACACCGTATAAAATAAGGATATGTATATTATCAAAATATGCCTTAGTGAATGGATATTTGGACCAAGTCCCTTACCTTGAGTCTGACTTGTCTTATTCGTTCTTTATATTCCTGAATAATAAACATAGGTTAATTTCAACTTTCTTCAGAAACTTTTTCACGTTTATTTTTCATTTTATATTAATTATCATCATTTTATAAATATTACATAATTATTTATGTTCATAAGGGTCATTTTGTCAATATTCGGTACTTGAGTCGAAAATGAACTTATTTGCATGTAAATTATCCATGTAGTCAAAATTCCATCATCCCCATAATATTATTATTCATTTAAGTATAATATATATCAATTATATATGTCTTAATAAATAGTATATATTTATTTATAATAGTACATAACATTTGGAGATAATAAATGAAATGCACCGTTCAGTGAGACGGTAAGTTGTACGTAAGCATGAATGCTATTTTCATTTCTTCTTCATATTTAATGGAATGAAAACTAAATGATTAATATGTAAATTATAATTAAATTATAATGTATTATTTTATATACATTAAATAAGTTCATTAACATCATCTTTTATACATTCCATGTATGGAATGAATGATTCATATCATTTTAGGGTGTGGTAGTCCACAGTTCCTCAAATTAAATTATTGTAATTACACATTATAGAAAGCATAAAAGTATGCTAATAATGGAAAATATAGAAGAATATAGACAATATAAATATTATATATATATATATATATATTACCATAATTATGGATACCATGGGAGGTGACAGGAGAAAATTGAACAGTCATCGTTTCGTGAGGCAGTAGTTCATCATGCACAGAAACAGTATGGTTGTAACCATTATATAGAGGTGTGTGTAGGTTTTGTTCAAATAAATCTCATAAAAACATCCTATTACATTTAGGATACTATTTTTTTATTTAATAAAATAATAGTAATTGAATATGGAGTGGAAAAGGAAAATAAAAGAAAAGAACTTCAAAGAAAACATTACCTCTAAATCGGGTAACTTTTTTTTGATTTGAGTCAAAAGGATTTATTGAATTTCCTTTGTCCCAAGGTAATTATTCTAGGGGTTATGGGTTTTGGAAGATTATTTTAGTTCATTTTTTACAATATATGGTGATTTAGAGGTGAGAGTAAGTGGGTAGAGGTGGTGGCCTTTTACAAAAGGGAAGAGGGGCACTTTAGGAAGGTATTGAAATATTATTTTATTATAAATTGATTTTAGGTTTCATATGGTCCCAAAATAATTTATTTCAAATATTATATTCTTTTGGGTCGAGAAACCTCACATCTAATTTGTTTTTGACATGTTTGGGTAAAAATATTAACCTTATCTTTTAGCCTTAACCCTTAGTTAAAAGCATTAACTCTAACCATGTCTTCTCGCATTTTCATAACATATGGTAACTATAGTTACTATAAAATACCAAGAGATCCATAATGGGATCATTAATGAAATTGGTAACATTATATAAGTCATTTGGACGAATCTTATAATATTATTACTATTATAGAATTTAATAAAATAGTATTTGATATAAAAACAAATTTATCTAAATTTTGACAATATAAAATAATTTATTTTTGTTAAAGTCATTAAAACATGATTCCTTCGAATCAAAGGAATTAACTAAAATATAATACGTCAATATATTCATGAAAATTCATGTATGGCATCAAAATATTCAAATTAAATTTATTTTAATATTTATAATATCATTTATTTGAATATTTCATTAATGAATAAATCACTACATCATCATTATTTCATAATTAACATTACTTATATAATGTATAAAAATTATAAATAAAATACCATAATGTAGAAAGTCTTATTATATTTCTAATTAATATTTATATTCAAATATATTGGTTATATAACCCCATAAAAATTGTTTTATTAAATGATACATGTTTTTGTTATATTTATCTTTACATTAAATTGATTCTTATAAAATATAATATTCACTCCCAAGTGGCACCATGGGGTCCCAAAATCGACCCAAGAATTCCAATAGTCAGGCATATCTCATCAAAAATTATTATAACATGAGTTAAGGTAGTTTAGTATTATTGTAATATTATTTGATGCCCTTATTTACCAGATTTACTCTTTAACCATGGTAAAAATAATAATTACTGATGTTACTATTCATAGTATCCAAAAATACAAAGTACTTCTTCAAAAAATTTGGACCTTTGGACTCCAAAGATGTAACACCCTGATATTTTATGAGAATTATATTTTTTATGCCTTATGTTATATGAAACATCAAATGAATCTTTCACTGCACACAACACTGTCTTGGCTTGCATTACACGCAATTGTGACCTTCTTCGATAGCTTATGTAGTACGCAACACCGTGTTTCACTAAACAACAATATATTGTTATAATACTATTATGGACTAGCCGTTATGAATAGTATTAACTAAATTTTGATTTTTATAACATTATTAGTCATCTTATATATTTTCTAGAACATGGTATGAGAACAAAATAAAGTTTTCGGGTAAAATAAGTATTTTTTAAAAAATGCAGTTTTGCCACCTTTTGATGGCGCACCAACCTTAAATCTCTTTTTTGAAAAGTTTATAAGTTCAAATTTACAAAATAAAATTCATCTTTGTAATCAGGATATAAAATTTTACTTTGGATAAATTTTTCATATTATTCTGATAACTTTCATATTTTAATGAATAGTAAAAACCAGGCTATATTTTAATTTAAAACAACTTTTTTCATCGCAATAATATATATGGTTAAATTATAATATTTAATGTTTTTAAAGAATAAATAAAATATATTTTTACCATTTAATATAATGTATGTCATTATTATTAATTTTACATTGAATTCATAGGTAAAAACATTACAATCTTTGGACATGTTTTAACCTTTAAAAAACTGTTTGCTTAACAATGGGATTAATTTTAAATTAATTACTACAACTTCTGTGTTTTGAATTTTGAATAATGGATTTAGTATTTGGATGTAGTGGGTCCAAATTATGTTAATAGTTTACTTTTATTTTTTGAGATTATGAATAGTAACTACGGTAATTTTTATTTACTGCAGTTAAAGGTAAATCGGGTAATTGAGTGTAAATATAAGATTATAAAATTAGCCTAAAACATTCCAAAATCTTATTTTATGAATAAAGGTCGACCCATATCACCTAAGGGTAGTAATAGATTAATTTCATGGACTTTTGACCATGAAATAATATAATTATTATTAAAACCAAAGAAAGTGACAACATGTCACTCTCTTAAATTTTATAAGTATAATAATTTGATGTTAGTGATAAAATACATGAAACTTCGAACTTGAATAGTCTCCAGAAATTTAATAAAATTATCTACATCATATTAATTTATTTATAATTTTTATGGATTAAATAATTATCATTAATTATGACACAATAGTGATGTTGAAATTATTATATTGATTGAAATATGAAATAAATGATTTTAAAAGTATTAAAATAAATATTATATAAACTACTTAATGTGATCCACTACTTTTATAGGTAAAATTTAAATGTTATGAATCTATTAAATATTTTAGTTCGAACATATCTTCTGTATATATTTTATTTAAACTCAAATAAAGGAATAGTGTCAAAATTCCCACTAATGTTAATTTATAGAAATTACATATTATAAAATTGTTTAAAAATCACAAAAATATTTAAAAATTGTAAATTAAAATTTATATGGTCGAAAATGTAAAAAAGTAAAAAATTATGGACAATTAAAAACACATATGTAATTATTTATAATTATTTAAATTTTAGAATATTATTACCACAAATAAAGTTAAACAGATTATATAAGGATAAATCATGTTGATAATGATTAAAATAAATTTCTAACTTGCCTAAATTTTATTGGATGATGATATTAGAACCCTATCTCATCTAAGCTTCGTATTTGAGTCATTATTGGAGGCTTTTATGTTTGGTTGGAATTTATTATAAATTAATATTTCTTATAATTCCAAAGTTTCCCCTCTCCTCCCTTATAAAAGGGAACCTCCTCCCACTCCTCCTCACACCACTTTGATCCTTCATGCTGGGCCAAACCCTGCCCATTTCCCTTCTCAACTTCCCTAGAAACATTTTAGAGGTCCTGGTCTTCTTCAAAAACCATCTTTAGTGCCTTTAGAGGAGGTTAAGAAGAGGCGCTTCAAAGAAGAGGTAATGTCCGATACCGATTCTTTCAACATTATTTCTTCTTATACATATTATTATTTAGTTGTTTAATTATGATGTAATAACATCAGTTTCACTCATATACTTCTATTTTGTTATAAATATGAAACAACCATATTTCACCTTTTATCCATCCTACAGAAAACGAAATCACTGTGCGTGCGTACGTACGAAATACCGTCTCCACGCCATGGTGTAATGTGCTTTCCACCACCACCTTACTTGGATGGGTTTAATGGTGTAAAGAATAACTATATATTATTATTGTAAAATGATATTTATTCTGAAATAGTATACATACACTTCAATAGAATTCCATGATCAAGGGAACGATATCATCGCTCGTGCGTACGTACGGCCTACCGTCTCCACGATGTGATGTGACTCGTTCTACATGATCTTCATTGAATAATGATTATATAAATGAAATCAATGAGTAAATATGATATATATTATACTAATAACATTATTTAAATGTTTTATCTATTACCTAAAATGAATAATAAGAATTTTTTGACAAAACACACATAAGAACATAAAGCAATAAACACCCGAATAACAAGTAGCAATGAAATATTACTAATAAGAAGCTAAAAATATGACCATATATGATATCATAACAATGATTCTGATTCTCAAATAAGTAAATGACAATATTTAAATCATTATACATGAGGTTCGAACATGTACAAAGCATATCGGACCTAAGGTAAGGGAAAATCTTGCAATATCATTTTTATCTGAGATTTTTTATACTTCATAATTTACTAGGGAATATTTATCATCCACATCCATGTTTCCTAAATATGTAATATTATTTCCATCCTCCAACAATTTTTTAAAACCAATTTACTCATTGGTTTGTTTTTAGTAAAATACATGAAAAGAATCTTTTTTCGTTTTTAGTACGAGGTACTTTTTGACTTTTCCGGCTAGAGTATGAGAAGAATGTTTTTTTAACTTATACGACATGAATGGATTTTTATGATTTCATAGAACATAATTTCCATGAAACTTACTTTATGAGTTTTCATGTTTATTTTTAATCAACTTCTTTTAGTTTAAAATTTAATGACATGTTAAGAAAGGAAAAATGTTTTTGAAGTAGAATGGATATTTTCCTCAAGAATGGAGTTCAAGTGTTTTATCAAAATTATATCCCATATAATATAATATAGGGTTATGTTTATATCCCTATTTTTACATTGATTTTATTATGTTATGATGGAATTAATTTTATGATGTCCTTTTATCTTATATGGATTATGTTTTGATGGCATGATTTTTAAGAATCCCATTTTTATTACATGGGTTATGCTATGATGTATGATTTATGATTTTGTGGGACACATAATAATGGTTTCATTATGAGATCGGTGGGACCTATATCTCCCTCCAATGCATTGGGTAAAGATTTATATCTCAGGAGATAGACATGGCTGGAATGACAGGTTAATCCAGTTCAGTGAAACATGACTAAAATGAGGAGTGAACTTGGTTCAGAAATAGACTTTGTCCATTAAGATAGTCTTGTAAATGAGTCTTGAATACTAAGAAATGATTCTCTATGATTATGTGTGTATTCCAAAAAGTTTCATGTTATGATTATTGGGATTACATTTCACTACTATGATTTATCCCATGTTATGAAATTATGATCTCTTTTGCAGGTTAAGATTTCCAAAATGTTTTGTTCTTATTAATAAGATGTGATTGATATTTATTTTGTTTACCCTTAAAAAGAATTTGAGCTCATCCTTTTGTATGTTTTCTTTTCCCCAGGTCAAGAAGAAGGGTATTAAGTAAGATATTCCAAAAGGGACTCTAGATATGATAAAATAAAAGGGAGACAATGTATATAATTTATGAACCAGTTGTTTATGTTTCCCAATTTCTAAAGACACAATACCTATACTATCCATTCATGGTTTTGTTATATTTTGTAATAAGTGTGCTTCAAATTAGATGTATTAATAATGTATGTAAAGTATGGGTCGTTATAGTTGGTATCAGATGAAAGGTATAATCAACCATTGGAAACTAGGATGTCAAAGACTTAGTAAGAACCCTAAGGATAGGTCTAAGCATAGAACACAATATTAGTGTTTTAAAAATGGCCATGAATAACCTATGATAAGACCTTAAGTTTAAAATTTTATTCTTGATTATGTGGTTTTCCTATTATGATTAGTGTTTCTCACACTATGATTATTGGTTTTAGTCAATGGCTGGAAACCGAAGGAACCGTGTTAATGCTGAATACGACGGGCAATGAAATGATTGTACCCCTGAGCAACGAAACGTTATGGGAGCTAGAATGAAAAATCTTGTAGCCATGCTCACACAACATTCACAAGCTATGAACCATACAGAACTTCTAAACAAGCAAAGGAAGGAGCAACATTCTGTTCAATCCTTCTTCAGGCAGCGTCCACCTTCATTCAGCGGGTCTTCTAATCCATTAGTGGCTGAACAATGGATTAGTACCACTGAAAAGATATATTGAGTTATACAATGTTCTGAACATGAAAAAGTCATCTTGGCAGTGTATCGTTTGGAAGGGGATGCTTATCAATGGTGTAATCTTATCAAGAATGTGAGGAAGAGAGATGAAATTGAGTCCATGGAATGGGACGAGTTCAAGAACTTATTTTTCAATAATTACTTCCCTTTTATTCTTCAAACAAAGACGGAGAAGGAGTTTCTTGAACTGAAGCAAAATGATGATGAATCTGTTGGTAGCTACGAAGAAAATTTTATAAGACTTGAAAGGTACACTTCCGTAATTATTATCCAACCTGAGAGTAAAATCTATTGATTCTTTAGTGTCTTAAAATCAAGTCTTCGAAGGGTGTTATCCATAAGGGACTTCAATAGATACGAGGGAATTGTTCAATGTGATCTCAAGGTTGAGATAGAGATTGGAGTAACCCATCAGTCATATGGGTTTGATAAGAAGAGGAAAATGGAATTCAAAGGAAAATATAAAGACCACACTGAAAATAAGATGAGTCTTCCTTTATGCTCAAAGTGTGTTAAGAAACATAGATGGAGTTGTTTTTAAGGGACAAGTACATGTTTCAAATGTGGAAAATAAGGTCATCTGGCATTTGAATTCCGCAATGATGGGAAGAAGATGTCTAGTGATGCGAACAAAGAAAGGGATACACATAATGCACCTCCTACAGTTCAATGTTTCAAGTGCAATGGGATGGGGAATTATGCTAATCAATGCCCTAATACAAGGGTTGTTGATGATGATCGACGACAACAAACTCTTAAGGCTAAAGACAAATGAAAGTCACATGTAATTTCTATCAGCGATGTGGAGTATGATAACGAAGTGGTGAAAGGTACACTTACCATCCACTCTAAAGTAGCAAATGTTTTATTTGATTTTGGATCCAGCCACTCTTTTATTTCTGAAGAATTTTCTAAGGGTATCACTGTATTACCTCAACAATTAGATGTTGAGTTAGCTGTGACTACTCCTAATGGCACAACAGTAGCATCAAAAGTTTATAATTCTTCTCTGATTGAAGTTTGTGGGAAAGTGCTTCCTGAAAATCTTGTGATCCTTCCTATAGTTGAATTTGATGTGATTCTTGGCATGGATTGGCTTTCTTTATACAGAGCTCATATCAATTTCCAATGAATGGAAATCACATTTAATATTCCCGATCAATCTTTGATCGTCTATTGATGAAAGGATGAACATAACTTTCTAGTGGAAATTTCTTCAATCTTATGGGTCTTGATTCCACTAAATGAAGGTTATTTATCTCAAATAGTTGGAGAGAAACTCACAATTAATATTATAACCATTTTATTGGAGTTTAATGATGTCTTTCTGGAGGAATTTCCAGGTCTTCCACCAAATCGTGAAGTTGAGTTTTCAATAGAACTCTTACCGGGTGCTATGCCCATTTCAAAGACAACTTATAGAATGCCCCCAATTGAGTTGCAGGAATTAAAGAAGAAACTCCAAGAGAATCTTCGTAAAGGATTCATACGCCCATGTGAGTCACCTTGAGGGAGAACCTATTCTATTTGTTAAGAAGAAAGATGGATCAATGAGACTCTGCATTGACTATCGAGAACATAACAAGATCACTTTCAATAACAAATATCTTCTCCCACACATTGATGACTTATTGTTGATCATCTTACAATGTCGGCACACTTCATTGCTATTAGGGAATATTTCTCTCTGGATCATCTTGCCAGGACATATGTAAAGGAAGTGGTAAGATTTCATGGAGTATCACTTTCCATTATATCTGATCGGTATCTGAGGTTTACCTCGAAGTTCTGGAGAAGTCTTCATCATACTCTAGATACATAGTTGAGTTTCAATACTGCTTATCATCCTCAGAAAGACGGTCAGTCTGAGAAAACAATTCAAACTCTAGAAGATATGTTAAGATATTGTTCTATGGATTTCAAAGGCGGTTGGGATCAACACCTAACTTTGGTGGAATTTTATTATAATAATAGCTTTCACTCCAGAATTAAGATGTCTTATTATGGTTCTCTCAATGGAAAGAAATTTAAAACTCCAACTTACTGGGATGAAGTTGAGGAAAGAAAGCTATTAGGACCGGATCTTGTTGATGAGATTCCAGAAAAGTATAGATATATTCAACAACACATAAGAGCAGCTCAGAGTCGATGAAAAAGTTATGTGGAAAACTAAAGAAAATACCTAGAGTTTGAAGTGGGTGATAAAGTGTTCCTATGAATATCTCCTTAGAAGAGTGTAATGAGATTTGGAAAGAAGGGAAAGTTGAGACCTAGGTATATTGGTCCTATTGAAATACTAGATCGTGTTGGGAAGGTAGCTTACCGATTTGTGCTTCCACCAAATCTCTCTCAAATTCACGATGTGTTCCATGTATCTCTCCTGAGAAACTACATACTCGATCCTTTACATGTACTCAACTCAGAAGTTGTACCGTTGGAGTAAGATCTTTCTTATAAAGAACAAATGATAGAAATTCTGGATTATAGCGAAAAATTTCTATGGAACAAGACCACTCGCTTGGTAAAAGTTTTATGGAGGAACCACCAATTAGAAGAGGCTACATGGGAGCTTGAGGATATTATGAGGGAGAGGTATCCTCATCTGTTTGTTACGAAGTGACGAATTTAGAGGGAGAAATTCATTTTAAGGGGGGTAGAATGTAACACCCTGATATTTTATGAGAAGTATATTTTTTATGTCTTATGTTATATGCAACATCAAGGGAATCTTTCACTGCATACAACACTATCTTTGCTTGCGTTACACGCAATCGTGACCTTCCTCGATAGCGTATGTAGTACGCAACATCAGGTTTCATTAAACAATGATATATTGGTATAATATTATTATGGACTTGTCATTATGAATATTATTAATTAAATTTTGATTTTTTATAACATTATTAGTCATCTTACATATTTTCTATAACATGGTATGAGAACAAAATAAATTTTTTGGGTAAAATAAATATTTTTCAAAAAATGTAGTTTTGCCACCTTTTGATGGATCACAAACATTAAATACAGTTTTTGAAAAGTTTATAAGTTCAATTTTTCAAAATAAAATTCTTATTTGTAATCAGGATATAAAAATTTACTTTGGGTAAATTTTTCTTATTATTCTGATAACTTTCATGTTTTAATGAATAGTAAAAACACGCTATATTTTAATTTAGAACAGTTTTTTTCATCGCAATAATTGATATAGTTAAATTGTAATATATAATAGTTTTAAAGTATAAATAGAATAAATTTTTACCATTTAATATAATGTATGTAATTAGCATTAATTTTACATTGAATTCATAGGTAAAAACATTTCAATATTTGGTAATGTTTTAACTTTTAAAAACCTATTTTCTAAACAACAGGATTAATTTTAAATTAATTAATGAAACTTATGTGTTTTGAATTTTGAAAAATTGATTCCATATTTGGATTAATTGGGTCCAAATTATGTTAATAGTTTCCTTTTATTTTGTTGTGATTATGAATAGTAACTATGGTAATTTTTGTTTATTGTAGTTATAGGTAAATTGGGTAATTAAGGGTAAATATAAGATTATAAAATTACTCTAACACTTTCCAAAATATGATTTGATGAATAAAGGTCAACCCATATCCCCTAAGGGTCGTCCTATATTCATTTCATGGACTTTTTACCATGAAATGATATAATTATTATTAAAACCAAAGAAAGTGTCAACATGTCACTCTCTTAAATATTATAAGTATATTAATTTCAATTTAGTGATAAACTTCATGAAACATCGAACATGAATAGTCTCCAGAAATATAATAAAATTATATACATAATATTAATTTATTTATAATTTTTAGGGATTAAATAATTATCATTAATTATGACACAATAGTGACATGGAAATTATTTTATTGATTGAAATATCAAATAAATGTTTTTAAAAGTATTAAAATAAATATTATATGAACTATTTAATGTGATCCACTAATTTTCTAGATACAAATGAAATGTTATAACTCTATTAAATATTTTAGTTCGAATATATCTTCTGTATATATTTTATTTAAACTCAAATAAATGAACAGTGTCAAAATTGACACTATTGTTAATTTATAGATATTACATATTATAAAACTGTTTAAAATCAGAAAAATATTTAAAAATTGTAAATTAAAATTTATATGGTCTAAAATGTAAAAAATTATACAATTATTCACAATTCACAACATATAAGTAATTATTAACAGTGATTTAAAATTTAGAATATTCTTACCACAAATATAATTAAACAGATTATATAAGGATAAATCATGTTGATAATGATTAAAATAAATTCACAACATGTGTAAATTTTATTGGATGATGCGATTACAACCCTGTCTCATCTAATATTCAGATTTGAGTCATTTTTGTAGGTTTTTAAGTGGGGTAGGAATTTATTATAAATTAATATTTCTTATAATTCCAAAGGTGCCCCTCTCCTCCCTTATAAAAGTGCACCTCCTCCCTCTCCTCCTCACACCACATTGAGCCTTTAAGATCGGCCAAAACCTGACCATTTCCCTTCTAAACTTCCCTAGAAACATCTTTGAGGTCCTGGTATTCTCCAAAGACCATCTTTAGTTCCCTAAGAGGAGGTTAAGAAGAGGCGCTTCAAAGAAGAGGTAATGTCCATTACCGATTCTTTCAACTTTATTTCTTCTTCTACTTATTATTATTTAGTTTTTTATTATGAATTAATGACATCAGTATCACTTATATACTGATACATTATTATAAATATGAAACAACCCTATTTAACCTTCTATCCATCCTACGGAAAACAAAATCACCGTGCGTGCGTACGTACGAAATAACATCTCCACACCATGGTGTAATCTGTTTTCCACCACCACCTTACTTGGATGGGTATAATGGTGTAAATAATAACTATATTTGATTATTATAAAATGATATTTATTCTAAAAAAGTATACCTACACTTCAATACAATTCCACGATCATGGGAACGATATCATCTCTCGTACATATGTATGACCTACCGTCTCCACGATGTGATGCGACTCGTTCTACATGATCTTCATGGAATAATGATTATATGAATGAATTGAATGAGTAAATATGATATATATTACACTAATAAAATTCCTTAAATGAGGTATATATAACCTAAAAATAAGAATAAGAATTTATTCGACAAAACACACATAAGAACATAAAGCAATAAACACCCGAATAACTAGTAGCAATGAAATATTACTAATAAGAAGCTAGAAATATGACCATATATGATATCATAACAATGAGTATGATTATGGTATAATTCAATGACATTATTTAAATCATTATACAGGAGGTTCGGACACGTACAAAGCATATCGGACCTAAGGTAAGGGAATATCTCACAATCTCATTTTTATCCGAGATTGTTTATACTTCAGAATTTAATGGGGAATATTTATCATCCACATCCATGTTTCCTCAATATGTAATATTATGTTCATCTTCCTAAAAATTTTTAAATCCAATTTTACCCATTGGTGAGTTTTTAGTAAGAGATATGAATGAAATTTTTTGTCTTTTTTAGTACGAGGTACTTTTGGACATTTCCATCCAAAGTACAAGAAGAATGTTTTTTTAAAATTATAAGATATTAATGGATTTTTATGATATCATAGAACATTATTTCCATGAAGATTAATTTACAAGTTTTCATGTTTATTTTCAATCAACATATTTTAGTTTAAAATTGTATGACATATTATCAAAGGAAAAATGTTTTTGAAGTAGAAAGGATATTTTCCTCAAGAATGGAGTTCAAGTGTTTTAACAAAATTATTTTCCATATAAGATAATATCGGGTTCTGTTTCTATCCCTAGTTTTACATTTATTTGATTAAGTTATGATGGAATAAATTTTATGATGTCCTTTTATCTTATATGGGTTATGTTTTGATTGCATGATGTTTAAGAATCTCATTTTTATTACATGGGTTATGCTATGATATATGATTTATGATTTTATGGAACACATAAGAATGGATTAATTATGAGATTGGTGGGACCTATATCTCCCTCCAATGCATTGGGTAAAGATTTATATCTCATGAGATAGACATGGCTGTAATGGCAGGTTAATCCGGTTCAGTGCAATAGGGCTGAAACAAGGAGTGGACTCAGTTCAGAAATGGACTTTGTCTACTAAGATAGTCTTGGCAATTAGTCTTGACTACTAAGAAATTATTCTCTATGATTATGTGTGTATTACACAAAGTATCATGTTATTATTATTATGATTACATTTTACTACTATGATTTATCCCATGTTATGAAATTATGATCTCTTCTGCAGGTTATGATTTCCAAAATGTTATGTTCTTATGAATATGATGTGATTGATATTTCTTTTAATTACCCTTACTGAGTATTTGAGCTCACCCTTTTGTATGTTTTCTTTTCCCCATATTAGGAAGAAGGGTATTAAGTAAGATATTCCAAAAGGGACTCTAGATATGATAAAATAAAAGGGAGACAGTGTAGATGATTTATGAACATGTTGTTTATGTTTCCCAGTTTCTAAAGACACTATACCTATAAGTCCCTTTCATGGTTTTGTTATATGTTGTAATAAGTGTGATTCAATTTTGAAGTATTAATAATTTATGTAAAGTATGGGTTGTTATAAAAGATGGAATATATTTTTCCACATTCATAACATAGATGTTTCAGTAATTAATTAGAAATTATTTCCCATTGTCAAAACTAAAAAGTGGGTTTTTAAGAACTAATAACTATCAAAAAGTTGACATGTGTTTATGTTCCATTTAAAAATGAAATTACATCCAATGACCAACATTGGATAAAATGATAAAAATATAATAAAATAAAAATATAAATAAAATTAAAATGAAGATATAAAAATATAAATAAATTTTATTAAAAGGAAGTTTTGGCTTAAAAATTGCAGTCTTTTTCACTATCAATTAAAAATAAAATTTATCAAAAAAAATACCAAAAATTTATCCAAAGTAAATTTTGATGGCTTGATTATAAATAAGAAGTTTATTTTTTCAAATAGAACATATAAAATTGGAAAAAATAGATTTAAAATGGGTTCTCCATCAAAATGTGGTAAAACAACATTTTAAAAATATTAGAGTATTTCATGCTCAAAATCGAAATTATTCATATTTTAAGCCTCTAAAATTCATTGGATAAATGTAATGACATTTAAAAAACATGTATAATCATATTTTAGAAAGTTCTATTCATTCTCTTCAATACAATTGCTATGCGTTAACTACCATTTAAAATAATATTTTTATTATATAATTTGTTGGTATAACTCAATGTTGTGTGCGACATATGATTTAAAAAAACTCGTTGTTACGTGTTGAGTATGCAATCTGAAAAAGAATGCCCATTAATTTAAAAATAATATCTTATTGATAAATATTAAAAAAATTAAAATGTCTTATTATATAAATACCTGGGATCTTACATCATTCCCCCATTTTTGGAATTGTGTCCTCACAATTCTATTCAATTATCAAATAATTGAGGGTTTTTATCCCTCATCGAATTTTCAGATTCCCATGTTGTGTCTAAAACTATATGGTTTTTCCAAAAAACCATTACCTAATGAATTTCCTTATTCATCAATATTTTCTCTCTACAGTCAAGAATCAATATTGGTTGTTCCTCAAAAGAAAGATTCTCTTCCAACTAAACTACATCTAGACTCAAAACATGAGATGGATAATGCATATACATTCCCAAAATTGAAACATGATAAACATTCTGTACCTAGGATAAATATGGATGTACAAGCACACTATAGGAAACTGGTCTAACTATATCTAGGATTTCATATGGTCCAATGATCCTCAGAATTATCTTTCCCATCTTACCAAAACACATCACATTTTTTCATGGAGAAACATTAAGAAGAAAATTATCACCTACCCTGAAAGAAAGATCCTTCTTCTGGTTATATCCATAACTATTCTGTCTTCTCTAAGTTGTTCTCATGTGATTCGGAATCAACTGAACTTTTTCTGTTATCTCTTCAACAAATTCTAGTCCCATCAACTTCCTTTCACCTAGGTCATCCAAAAAAGTGGGATTACAACACCTATTTCAATATAATGCTTCTAAAGGTTCCATCTTTATTCTAGAACAAAAACTATGTTTATAAGAAAACATAGCCAATGAATGATGATTGTCCCAACATCCCTAGTAATCTGATGAAAATTCATGTATCATATCTTACAATGTCTGAATTGTTAGTTCTGATTGCCCATCTGATTATGGATGAAAATCTGTACTAAAATTTAATTCAGTACGCAATGGCTTCTAAAGGCCTTTCTAAAAGTTGAAAGTGAACCTGTGATCACGATCAGATAAAATTGAGAGGGGAACTTCATGTAACCTGAATATCTCTTTAATATACAATTTAGAAAGTTGATCTAGAGACAGAGTATCTTGAATAGAAACAAAATGGGAATATTTTTTCAATTGATCAGTAATAACCCTGATTGAATTGTAACCTTGAGATGTCTTTGGTAATCCCAATACAAAATCCATGGATATATTTTCTCATTTCCACTCTAGAACAATCAAAGGCTGATGTATCCCTTTCCGTAACAACTGGTCAACTTTACCATATTGAAAAATCAAATATCTTAAGGTAAAGTGTTCAATATCTCTTTTCATTCTATCCCACCAATAATACTCCTGAATATCCTTGTACAACTTAGTAATTCCATGGTGAACTGAAAATGAGGAACTATAAGCTTCACATAATAACTCTTTCTTCAACTCTGACTCACAAGACACATATAATCTCTTCCCAAACCTCAAAATATAGTCTTTATTAATGTTATATTCAGGTAACATACCCTTATGAACAAATTTTACCTTTTCCTAAAACTCACTGTCTTTTTTATGTGTATTCTTAATTATGTTTGGTTCAGATGATTTCACAAGAACCTGAAACAAAACAGAGGAATTCCACACACCAATAACTTCCAATTGAAAATTCATCAAATCAAAAACCAATGGATCTCATTCCAAACGTAACATGGTTATTGTAGAATTACTTTTTTGACTCAAATCATTAGCCACATGTTTTTCTTATCCTATGTGGTAATGAATCATTGAATCATAATCCTTGATTAACTCTAGACATCTCCTATATCTCATGTTCAATTATTTATGGGTGAATATATACATAAATATTTTTGATCAATATATATTTCACACATTACACCATACAAATGATTCCATCAAATTTTTAAAGCAAAATCAACAGCAGATAATTTCAAATCATGTCTACTGAAATTTAACTCATGAGGTTCCAACTAACATCAAGAATAATAAATAAACTAATCATTATTTATTAGGACACAACCACATTATTTCAATCAATTATAACTATAGATAAAAAATCACCATTTATATAAGATAGTTCTAAAATTGGAGCAGTCACCAATCGTTTTTTTTTCAATTCCTGGAAGCATTCATCACATTCTTTTGTCTAGATGAACTTAACAACTTTTCCAGTCAACTTCGTCAGTGGAATAGGTAACCATGAAAACTTTTCAAAAAATATATAGTAATAACCTTCTAAACTAATAAAATAATGAATCTCAGTTATATTTTTGCGTCTTGTCCATTGCTAAAAAAATTGGAAAGATGAACAGTTATTCCAACATAAGAAACAATGTTACCAAGGAATGAATGTTTTCATAACCAATACTCACACTTGTTGAATTTACCATATAGTTTCTTATCTTTTAATGTTTTCAATACAACCCTTAAATGAATTTCATGGTTCTCTTAACTTTAATAATAAACCAAAATATCATTAATAAACACAACCAAAAAATTATCCTTGAACTCACAAAAAATTCAATTCATAATATTGATGAATACAATAGGTGCATTAATTAACCCAAAATGCCTAACTAAAAATTCATAATGGCCATATCTAGTATGAAACGTCATCTATGGAATGTTTTCTTCGTTTTCATTCAACTGATGTTACCCCCAACCTCAACTCAATCTTCAAAAAATACTGAGCTCCCTGGACCTGATCTAACAATTCATCGATATGAGGTAAAGGATACTTGTTCTTAATAGTGATGTTATTCAAGGATCTATAATCAATGCAAGGTCTTGTGGAACCATCTTTATTTTTAACCAATAAGACATGATCACCCCATGGTGATGTACTAGGTCGAATGAAATATTTATCTAATAACTCCTACAATTGCTTCATTAAATCTAAAACTTCAATTTAAGCCATTCGATAAGGGGGTTTTGAAATTGGATTTGCATCAAGAACTAATTCAATAGTAAATTCAACTTCCAGATCAGGTATTATACCATGTAACTCATCCAGAAAAACATCAAGATACACATTTACCACTTGCACATCATTAATATGAGTAGTTCCTTTGTTTTCAATAATATATTAATGGTAACATTCATTTCAATCTTTTTATAGTTTCTCTGCTTTCTGATATGTTATCAAAAGTAAGGGTTCATTCTTTTACACAACCTATAATGTTTTCCGAAAATAAACCTCTTTAGATCTGTAGTCAATCTTAGCATGATAAGAGGAAGGCCAATCCATACCCAAAATAAAATCAAACTCTTTTAATGAAAAAACAATACGTTTTTTAGATATATTATTTCCACTTAAAATGATATGAAGGTTCTTATAATTTCATTTTGTCTCAAAATTTCCACCAGGTTGTTTTACAAAAACTTTAGGATTCATATCTGGAAGAGGAATTCCCAATTTACAAGAATATTTTTCAGAAATTAAAGAATGTGTAGACCCAAAATCAAAAAAACACATTAGAATAATCTAAATAAACAAACAATGTACCTGATACTACTTTATTTGATTGTTCAGCATCTACTGAAGTAGTTGAAAAGGATTTCACCACCCATTTTTGCTTGTAGTCTGGCCGCTTTCCATCACTGGAGTTCTTTATCGGACCCCCATTTTCATAATGAACCATTTCATTGCACTTAAAACATTTTACTGACTATAAATCAAATTTTTTCTTACCACTATTCTGATATTTTTTAGTGCAATTACGATGCATAGGTCCCATTTTACCATATCTGAAGTATTCGCTAGAATACAAAACGCATTCCCCAATGTGATTTTTACCACAACTTTCACAAATTGTAAACTTACTTTTCTTACCATCATACATTTTTGAAAAGTTATTCTCTTTATCCTGCCACCTATACCTCTTATTTTGTTATTTTTCAAATAAATCCAGATCTTCAACAAACTTCATTTCCACCTTCTCTATACATAAAACATGTTTTTCATAACTTTTCAAATCAAAAGACACTAATGGACATCGATAATTTGCCTTTAATACTGAGTAAAAACAAATGATTTAGCTATCAAGTTCCCGTATGAAATTTGTAGAATACATTTCCAGTCGAGTGAATTTTCCATCATAAATAGGCACCAATTCATCATCCATCCTCAAATCCAATAATTTTTTTCCTTCCAATATCAAAACGTTATAGGAAAATATTTCCAAGTGATCAATCCTTTGAATTAAAATAAATAAAATGCATAAATCTTCTCATGGTCTTTAATATTTTTAACCATCGAACACCATATATTGGCTTCACCTTTAAAATTGTAAATAGAGAGACTAAAATATTGATTTTCTGAACACCCCATGACATTGAAAATCATTTCCAGTTCTTTAATACAACCTTTAGCTATCATAGGGTCATATGATCCTCTGTATAACTGAGGATGTTGCCTCATAAAATGATCCACTACTGACATATTCCTTTCTGGTTGATCTAGATGATCTCATGCAAGGATACCACCAACATTTATAGCCTGATTCAATTATGTCATCACTAAAACAAACATTTCATTTTTGATTCTGACCATTTATGATTACTGATTTGGTTGGTTGTTTTCCTCTTAATGTCATCCCATCATTGTTTCCCTACTTACACTGTGGAAAACAATTTTAAATACAGACATATCTTAGAAAAATAAATATGGTAATCTTCAAATTCTATATCATTTCAATCTTACCATAAAGTAAAAATAATTTTTGGGTATTAATTTAAGAATATCCTAACTCCTAAATTTTTCTAAACCAACCTCAGATACCCAAGATATTTCCCCAGCCTTATACATTACATAATCATGATTTTAGTCCAGAATTTTACTTTGAATCTCTTTTAAGGATTAGAGTCTTAGAGAATTAGGCCATAACTATTAAATTACATCTCCAATATTATAATGTAGACACTTATACTCTACCCAATTTTTTTACAATAATAAAAATCATTAAATTAAAAAAAATTATTGATGAAAATATTCTTGAATTATTCATTTATCTTACCCTTCATTATATCCTCTGAAAAACATTTCAAAAACATTGGATGAGAATAAAAATCTCAGTAAGGGGCATAAAACAAGTGATGAAATAAATAGTCTATGAATACATACAAATCAAGAAATCATACTTTTAAGTCATAAAACATATTCTCCTTAAAATACCTCATGAAATAATAAGATTTATGAATAACACATATAAATAATAAATCATAGAGGTGACTAGTGGCATCCATAACACACTTATATTATAGATTTCATAACTACATATGGAGTTACATTTGGAATACCCATCACAATATATTCACTAAATCTCATAGGAGAAACATTAATTTTTACGTCCATCACATTACCCAATGCATTGGAGAGATATCTCCAAGCTCACATATCCTTGGTTTATCATGGAAACACCCATACACATATACAATACCGAAGAACCATAACATAATCATTACAAAAAAACAAGCATAATGGAAGGATAACATTTCCACATTTCAATCATAGTATATTATTTAAAAATATTAACATAATCAATGCTTCATAAAAACCATTTTCAATAATAAAATACATAAAGAGGTTATATTATATTTTTTAATTTTAAAATCATTATAGCATGTTAATGAAGCCAATGATCAAATAATGATCATGGTGGTGGAAATTTCATTGTTGTCGCATATGTTTAAAAAATATTTCTTTTGTCATTTAGTAAAACGCTTCATAGAAAAAGATTCATATTGAAAATAGTTGAATTAAATTAAAATAAATTGGGTATTACTATACACCGTATAAAATAATTAGATGTATATTATCAACATATGCCTCAATGAAAAGTTATTAAGATGAAGTCTCTTACCTTGAGTCTGACTTTTCTTGTTTGTTCTTTATATTCCTGAATAATAAACTTTGGTTAATTTATACTGTCATAAGAAAAAATGTCAATATTATTATTAATTTTATATTTCTTATAACAATATTCTAAAAGTTAAATAATTATTTAATTTCATATCAGTATTTTTGTTGATATTTGGTACTTGAGTCCAAAAAGAACTTGTTTTGATGTTAATTGTCCATATATTTAAAAGTCTAGGATCACTAGAATATTATTAATGATTTAAGTATCATATATATATATATATATATATTATATTTATTTATACCCAATATATATGAATTTATAATATTCCATATCAATTGGTATATGAAATGAAATGCACCGTTCATGGATAATGTAATCCATACGTACCCATGAACGCTAGTTTCATTTATTTTTCATATTTAATGGAATGAAAACTAAATGATAGATAAGTAAATTATAAATACATTATAATAAAATATTTTTCATATGTTATATATTTTCATTAACTCCATCCTTTATATGTTCCATGTTTGACATGAACGAGTCATCTCCCTTTTGAGGGGGCAGTAGTCTGCACTTCCTCAAATAAAATTATCCTATTTACACATTATGGAAAGAATAAAGGTATTATGTAAATTGAAAATAAATAAGCATAGAGACAGTATAAATATAATATATATCATATATAAATAAATTTACATCATAATGGCCACCATGAGAGGTGGTAGGAGAAAATTGAAAAATCGTTGTTTTGTGAGGCAGTAGTTCATCATACAGAGAAACAATATGTTCGTATCCATTCGATGGAGGTTTTTGTAAGTGTATTTAAAATAATTCAGATATATAAATCCTATTATATTTAGGATACTGGTTTATTTATGTAATAAAATAATAATAATATAATATGATGTGGAGAGTGAAAATAAAAGAAATTAACATGAAAGAAGATGTTACCTCTAAATCAGGTAACTTCTTTTGATTTGAGAAAAAAGGCAATCATGAATTTCCTTATTCCCATGGTAAGGCTTCTAGAATAAACGGAGGGATATTTAATAATTATTTTAGTAGAATATGGACAATATATGGGACTTGAGAGGTGTGATTAAGTGGGTAGAGGTGGTGTCCATTTATAAGAGGAAGGATGGGCACTTTAGGAAGGTCCTGAAATATTATTTTATTATAAATTATTTTTCTATTTCAAATGTGTCCAAACTCATTTATTTCAATTAAAATGTGTTTTTGGGTCTAAAAAATCTCAACCAATAGTTTTTAGTCAATTTTAGGTCACAAAATTAACCTTATCATTAAGCTTTCACAATTATTTAAAAATGTTAACTCTTACAATGTCTTCTTGAATGTTCCTAATATATGGTAACTATAGTAACTATAAAATTCCAAGAGAACCAAAATTAGATAATTAATAAAATTTGTAACATTATTTATTTCATTTGAATTAATATTAAACTTTTATGACTATTATATCATTTAATAAAATTGTATTTGTTTTTAAAAGTCATTTATGTCAATTTTGACAATATAAAATAATTGATTTTGTTTAATGTCATAAAAACATGAATACTTTGAACAAAAGGCATTAAATAAAATATAATATGTCAATATCTTCAAACTATTTCTTGTATGACATCAAAATATTCAAATTACATTTATTTTAATATTTATAATATCATGTATATGAATCTTTCATTAATGAATAAATCACTACATCATAATTGTGTCATAATTAAATTTATTTATTTAATATCTAAAAATAATAAATACAATACCATGATGTAATAAGTCTCAAAATATTTATAATGACCACTTATAGTCAAGTTGGGCAGTTATAAAACCCCAAATAAAAACTTTTTTAGAAAAAGATACATGTTTATGTTATATTTCTCTTAACATTAAAATAATTCTTATAAAATTTTATTTTCACACCCAAGTGGTTCCATGGGGTCCTTAAATCGACCCAAAAATTCCCATGGTTAGATATAGATCATGAAATAGGATTAGTACATTTTTTAGGGTAGTTTTATATTATTATAATTGTTTTTACCCTTTTCTACCAAATTCACCCTTTAACCATGGAAACTATAATAATTACTGAAGTTACTATTCTTAATGTCCAAAAATAAAATTTAACTATTTACAAAATTTAGACCTTATGATTCCAAATATGGAATCTATTTTTCCAAATTCAAAACACCAAAATTCATGAAATAATTTAATATTAATTCTAGTTGTCAAAACCAAAAAGCAGGTTTTTAAGTAATAATAACTATCAAAATATTGACATGTGATTATGTACAATTTTAAAGTTAAATTACTTAAAATGACAAAAAATTGATTAAATTTTAAAAATATAATAAAATTAGACAGTAAAATAATTTAAAATTAAAATGTAACTATATAAATAAAATATATTAAAATGTAGTTTTGGATTAAAAAATGCAGTATTTTTTATCATTCATTAAAAAATGAACATTATTAGAAAATTACCAAAAAATTATCCAAAGTAGATTTTGATGGTCGTATTCTAAATAAGAAGTTTCTTTTTACAAATATAACATATAAAATTTTAAAAAACTAGATTTAAAATTGGTTCTACATCAAAAGGCGATAAAACGACCTTATAAATATATTAGAGTGTTTCATGCTTAAAATCTGATTCATTCTTATTTTAAGCCTCTAATTTTTTTTGATATGTGTTAAGACATTTCAAAAACATGTATAGTCATATTTTAGTTAGTTATATTCATTCCTTCAAATATAAATTTTTCTAGGATTTAACTACCATTTAAAATAATAATAATATTATAATATTTTTTGGTATAACTCAATGCTGTGTGGAAAGTAAGATTTCTAAGAAACTCGTTGTTGCATGATGAGTATGCTATCGGATAAAGCATACCCTTTACTTTAAAAATAATATCTTATTCATAAATATTAATTTAAATGAAAAAGTATTTTTTTATAAATAATTAGGATACTACAAATTCACCCCATTGAGACACACTGATCTATATGGGCTTTGATTCCCATTTAAATGGGATATGTAGGAAGCCTCCCAGAGGTTCAAACCCATAAAAACTAAATCACCCATGTTCTTTCTATGTAACATTCTTAGTAGCATTTAATACATCATAGGAAGCCTTCTTTAGTCCAGGTTTTCTTAAGCAACCTCGTTATAAGTCGCATGAAAAATATTAAATAGGAAACTTCCTCATAGGCATCCTTGAACCAAGACATTAAACTGTATAGTTGGGTCCTTACCACAAGACCTTAAAATATTTGATGTTCCTATTTAAGAAACATTGAACTACATGGGATCTGATTCCATTGATGAGGATATGTAGGAATCCCATTTTATGGGTTTGATCCCAACATCAAAACAAATCCCATTTCCCCGGATGATGATAAAATCTAGAGTAACCTCTATCTACCTGAATGATAAAAAACTCCAATGTTCCCCCACTATTTGGCAAGAAAACCAATATCTCTATAATAACTAAAAAATTATGACTAATCTGTACATAAGAAAATACAGTTGATGTATAACCTCAGATACATACAGATGTCTCAATTGATTAAGAACCTCGGATATATATAGAAAATTATTCATTAAAAACATGCTAACAATTGATTTTTAATTCTAGTTTAATCACATCCTACATGGGATTAAATAAATTATTTGTGAATGTGTCTTAAATATATAAGAGAGTCCCAGAGTAGGAAAAACTTCCCCCCAAATGGTTTTTATGAGCTTGAGCTCCCATCCTCTTGACCATTGTGAGATTTTTAGCATCATTGGACAAACATACCGATGAGAAACTACCATTGTAAATACAGTCCCCTTATATACCAAAAAAATGGGTATTTTCAGTTCCATGTACAACCCAATTGGAAGTCGTTAATTAATAGTTATTTCTAAACAGAAGTTTGATTTCTGTAGAAAACGTCCATAAAAGTGTATTTTCACCAATTTCATGAAAAAAAATTTGAACACTCCTCAAATTAGCTGATAATCATCCTATTATTATCACCAAGTGGGTTTTTTCTTAATAAACTTGACGATTAATAAATTATCATCCATAATAAGGCTTATAATTTTATTAAAGCTACATTCAAGAATAAGGTATTGATTATGGTGATACTTTTCACCTATTTAATCCCTACAATCCAAAATAATATATTCATAATTCACCACCCATTTTAATTTCAATCCTTTTTCAAATGGATATAAAATTTCTTATTCTAAATGGTTTTATTTCTAAAAAAATGGATCAAAAATCCTATTTTAAAATTTCTAAATTTCAAAATCATATCATAAATTTAATAAATTATCTTTATATATTAAAGAAAGCTCATAGGGCTTGGTATAACATGATAGATAAATTAATTTTTCTAAGATATTTAAAAATGGGAAAAGCTGATTCCACTCTTCTTTTAAAAAATAAAAAAATTATTGATTTTTCAGATTTATATTGATGATTTTATTAATATATCAAGTATATAAACTAATTATAACAATTTAGTATAATTTAATGAATGAATAGTTTCAATTTAGTTTTATGGGAGAACTCAAATTATTCCTTGGTTTTAAAATTTACAAAAATTCGAATGGATTATTTTTTAACAAAATTAAACATTTTGATGATATTATAAAGATGTTTTCTATTGGGTATGATAATGAAATTAGAGAACCCTTAAGTAAAACATTTAAGATAACATTGGATGATGCCTAAAAATTTACCAATGAAAAGTTTTATATATGCATGATTGGACTTCTAATTTATCTTACTTCTACCTAGTTAGACTTCATGTTTATTGAATTACTTTATACTCTATTTCATTAAAATAAAATTTAATCTCATTTAAATTCACATTAGTGGATGTTTTGGTATTTTAATGGAAGAAAACTTCTATTATTTTATCCTAAAGAAAATTATTTTGAACTTACTTTTTTAATATAATTTTATAGAGTTAAATCTAGATAGAAAAATTACTCATGGAACTTTTCATCTTCTGAAAAATCCATTGACTCGTATCATGGAAAAAAAGAAAAATGTGGTTTCTCTTTCTACAGCTAAAGTGGAATACATTTTCATTGGCATTTGTTGTTCCCAAATCATATTGATGAAACACAATATTTTAGAATTTTTTCTAACATATTTTCATGTCCCTATAAATTGTGACAATTCTAGTGATATTGGTATCTCTAAAAACATTAATCAATACTATTTCACTAAACACATGGATCAGACACACCATTTTCTATGAGATCACTTTTAAAAAGTAGATATCATTCTTGAATATTTTGTTTCAGCCCTAAAATATTGGATATCTGTACTAAATCCCTTTATATTGGTCTATTTTATTTTATTAAAGGTGATATGGGTATGATTAAAATGTGATACATAAATATTAACCCTGGAAATTGTGATAATTTATTATTTTTTCTTTCAATTTAATTTTTATTCAAAATAATATTTTTTTAAAAAGATAAAACATTTCATAATTTTGTAAATGGTATGTTATTGTTATAATCCAAGAAAAATAATCATGTATAGATATAGATAATTAAATGGGGTTGTTGCCTATATTATCCCAGAGTTTATTACTTCAAAAAAAGGATATTTTATTTTAAATTAGATCTTTACTTTGGGAACAAGTAGTGGGCCTTTACAGCACACCTGGTTTAACACTCATGATATATTTCCTATGGTATATTAATATTGTATTTACTAAACCTTAATCATAGAATTATTTTCAAAAAAACTTTCTAAAATTTTATTAATTCTATAACATTCCTGATCCCTTTTTCTAACCATATTTATTGTTTGAGTGGGATAAAATCATATTGATATTAAAATGATCTTAGAAGAAATAATATTTGTTTGAATTATTTAAAAAAAAATTATTTTAGTCTTCTATTTCATTGAAATAAAATTAATGTTTAATTTCTCCCTTGAAATAACTCCTTCAGATGAAAAATATCTATTTTATTTCATTTTTAGATTTATCGAAAATATATATTCCTAAATATTTATGTAATTTAAAATTTTCACAACATTTTTGTATATCTCTGTAATGATCATTAATGATGGTAAACATAGTTTAAATTTAATTTTTTTAATTTATTATGTCCTTATCTGTGGGACAGTTTTTTAATATCAAAAGGGGGAAAGTTTTCTGATAAGGGTTATAAGGTTTTTTTTGTTTTTTCAAAGAGGGATATATCTCACGTAATTATAAAAAATTGTTAGTATTTTAAATTTTTTTTAAAATCTATTTAACTATTATCATATTTTATTTACATATTGTTAATGTTTTTTATCATTAAAAGTTGTGATTTTTATTCTTCTCACCATACTTAGTTTTAATAATCATAAAAAACTCTTTAATGTGTATAAAATTTTCGTCTTTGTGAAATGTAGTTATAATCTTCTGTAAATATTATTACAATCGTTGAAAAAACAAGAAGGATACCTAAAGAGTCTTAATGGGTGATTGGATGCCATAGATAGAGTCTAAAAGATCATTATTAGGTCATTCAAGGAAGTGGAGGAGTCACTTGTTCATGCTTAATGTAGTATGTTACACCAGAAAACCAAATTAGTAACACCAGCCATCTAGTCACATCGAAACTAAGGAAAGGTCTATCAGCTACCTGGTGGAGGAACACTGGACAGTTGGTGCAGATAGACAAAAGTCCATTTATACATTTTTTTCATTGATCATTTGATTGGAAATCATGATACATCTTATGGGTTCAGTCGGATTCTATATAGTAACAAGAATCTAATCGGCTACCTAGTAGAGGCTATCTGTTAACTGATTTGGTCAAGATATGCCTTCATAGAGTGCATTAAATGGTGGTAAAATAGACTAATTATGGTCATAGTTGGCTTAATTAACACTATAGAATTCCAAATTTTTCCAAATTTTTTTAAGACTATAACTAAACCACTTGGTGTCCTTGGAATCTAATGTTCTCATTTATTCTCCAACGAGAACATACTACATCACCAATTCTCTCTCAAATTTTCCATTACTCTAATTTCTCTCCTCTTCAATCTAGTGTGTATGCATATTATAAAATATTCTCACTCACTTCTATTCTCATTATCTTATAGTAGTTCTTTATAATCATTTGAGATAATAAATACTATACTGAAACATGATTTCATATAAGAAATCCTCTCTCTTCCTCCTCTTTAATAAACTATTAGTCCCCATTATGTTTAATGTGGGGAATTAGGGTTTTCATTCCATAATTTTTAAAAGGCATGGGACTATTCTCTTTGAGGTTTTTATTATTACCTATAAAATATATAGTGTTGATTGTAATTCTGCTTTCTTTTTTATATGCTAAAAATAAATGGAGTTTTAGTACTATGGCTATCATTAATTCCAAGGTACTAATTCATTAATGCCTCAAAAAATTATGGTGGTATAATATTTGGGGAATTAGTGATATATTTTCAAACTTACTTACCCATTTACATGCCTAGTATAAATTCCAAATGTCTATTTATTATTCTCTTTCATTTACTCATTTAACCAATTTTTTATTTTCTCAATATTCTTAATCAGTTGTTTTTAATTTTCCTCTATCTTTTAATATTCTTCAAATATAAAAATATCTAATTATTTCATTACCCTTTCAATTTTAATTAATGTGTTCTCTTCAAAATATTTTATTTTTACCCATTATTTATAAAAGTGTTTTTTATTATTTAAGGATGTTTATATTTTCTTTCATTAAGGGTGATTTACCCCCACTCCTTACATTTTACCAAGATTCAACCTAAATGTTTTAAAAGAGTTGAGGTATAGAGGTCCCACCCAATTTTATTAACGTATTCATGACCATGAAATATAATTTAATTACGCATCTAAAACATTTTAAATGATTAGTAGTAATCAAATCATACATATAATATAGAAACAAAACAAAATACAAACCATTTAAAATGATTTACTATGTAAATAAGTAGATAAATACCAAAATATAAACCATAAAAAATGTAACGTCCCAGACCTGGATTCCACTTGAAATTTTACCCCAATCATGGTTGGTCTCTTGGCCTTAAGCGCATCTCCCCAAATACCAGAGGCTGCCTGCTACCTATTAGGGCCTAGGTGAGTCAATTGGCAGACTATGCCCTCAATAAAAGAGTATCATAGAGGAAGTAAAATATATACAACAGTAGAAGAGAACAAAACAGTAGAAAACTAAGAGTAAGAAAAGTAGACATTAATACATAATACTAACCAAAATTATCTCATATAAAAAATTATGAAGATGGTATGAGTATCTAGAAAGCAACCAAAACATTACACGGAAATAAAATATAGTACATGTGTCCCAAAAAGAACAAAAGTCAAAAAACGTTATCCCATCATCACAAGCCTCATAATGGTCTTGTGCTCCCCTACTCTAAAGCCACAATCAATAACCTATACTACGGTTCTTTCCCCTATCATCACCTGCAACCATATAGTCTATTTGGATCCATAAGGAGTCCCAAATAGGGTGTGAGATAAACAGCCCAGTTGGAATCCACCCGGGTCTATACAGTTTTAACATTAATTCTACAAGAGTTCTAGAAACTGTAATCAACTCATATGTAAGTGAATATTCCCATGGAATAAGTCTACTATAACAAGTGAATCCAAATAGCCTCTTGTATCTCTACAAAAGAGTTATATCTTCAAACAAGGCATCTATAACCAAGTAATCAAGCCACACTACCACTTCGTACATCTATCTGTATCAAGAAACCACAACCATGATGTATATAGAAGTAAAGTATCCCACAACCTTGCCTTATAGTGAAATTATTATCCAATGATCATTCCGTACCAGGGGCCAGATCTAGGGTGTTAGTAGACCATGGCATCCAAGTAATAATTCTAGACTATTGACGGTTATATCTATGGAGCTTGTCCAAGGCATCCCATCGAGTTCCATGGACATCTCTGGTGGAAACTTGGTTAGCCACTGGTTGGGGTCCTAGGATCATGAAAATAGAATGTCCTACTTGAGCCCAAGAAATTTAGATCCATGGGGTTTCAAGGCCAGAGGAATCCCATGGAATCAAGACCCAATGGGAAGAGTAAACCAAAGGGATCCATTACCACGTTCCATATCCCTAGAGAGCTGTCTATGGAATCTATCAAACCATTCATTCAAACCTTCGAGCATTCATTACTTAACATCCCTTAACAATTGAGAATACCCACTCACATCAATAAGAATCAACCATGAGTATTCCCACTCATGAAAACCATTTACCAAAGTATATGGGCCTACCCTCTTATATAATCCATTTAGCATGCCATTAGTCATTTACATATAGGTATACCCAACCCTATTAATAAATTTCATTTAACCCTAGCTATCAAATAGGTATGGCATCACAAGATATTACAAATGAAGGAGGATTTACATTTCCTAACCAAGATACTCAATCTATCAAGGAATCTAAGGGATTCCTCTAACTAGGAAATCACAAGCACACACCCCTTGGGTGTTTTTAATAGGCATAAATGGGTTAAATCTAAAAGGCACGCCACATGGGTCACCTAGAAATGAGAAATGGGTACAAATATAGATCAACGGAACCTATATTCAACCTCAATAGGTCCAACTATAGTTACTAAAAGATACTCGCTCAAAAATGTGTCCACTATGGAAATTATGACAAATGTAATATCATCCGAACACCCGAAAAACCCCAAGAAAAGTCGATGTAAATTATAGACCACCTACCTCGCCTTGATAGTAGACAGCTCATCTAGTATCGTGTTCTGATTCATCATAGTTTGGAAGAAATCTAAAGAATGAACAAAGAATGAAATATTAGGTAATATGAGCCTAAATACAAATCACATAGTCGTTGTTCTGAAGAATCAAGAAAGATTAAAAGAATTTTGGGCTTGCCGATGCAGATATGTAGAGATGATCGACTATCAAAATGGAATTTGGACGGAAGATCATGATCAAATCCTACTTTAGGCACCAAAAGGGGGCCCCATAGGTCTTCTATTTTTGGGAGAAGAAAACCCTCTTTTGGATAAAAGAGGGTGAAAATTATTTTTAATTTAAAATTTAAACAAACACACAACAGGGGTCGTATGGTTTACCCGCACGGTTTCCCAAACCAGTGAAGAAACTGTGCGCACCTCCTTTCCAAGGACGAGAACTTCACATAGTTACCCCACATGTTTTGACTAACCATGCAGTAATCGTTCGGAACCATTCAACCCAAAAACATGCAATTTTAAACCTCTCACACGGTTTGGACTAATAGTTCACAGGACATGTGTAAACCTTATGCTTTTCCATTTTTATACAAAAGCATGGTTCTGGGCTCTGAACAATACCCAAAAACCTCCTAAACACCCATGATAAAGTTAATCATTCATATAAGTCCATAAAAATGAAATTATGCTAAAAATAAAGAATCCATACCTCATATGAAATCTTGGGTTCTTAAAATCTTCCCCCTTTATAGCAATTCATCTCCAAATTTCACTCTATGTCAAGGTCAATATTTATATGAGAACAACTCCAACCATTGAGCACATAAGTCATCCTCCCACTCCCAAGTCTCATCCAGTAAAAATCCATGCTTCCATAGAACCCATACAAGTGTAACTGACCGGACTTGAAGAACCTTAGTGCTCTTGTTCACGATGCGAAAAGAATTCTCCTCAAAGGAGGCATCAACATAAAGTTCAACCTCCTCAGGATGAAAAACATGAGATGGTTCTAAGTGATAGTGGAACAACTGAGATACATGGAATACATCATACATGTCTTGGTACCTTTGATGTAATTGAAAATGATAGTCAGTCGACCCGACTCTCTCCAGAATCCCAAATGGACCAACATATATTGGTGAATGTTTACCCTATCTCTTGATCAGCTTGTGTCCCAACCTCGGAGAAACACGTAAGAAAACCCTATCAATGACCTCAAACATTAAAGGTTGTTTGTGGTGATATGTGTATGATTTCTGACATGATTGTGCATTATCCATATTCCCTTGAATAAAATAGACCTTTTTAGAAGCCTCTCGCATAGGACGCGGCCCTAGTAAAGTTGTTTATCCTACCTCTAGAAAGCACAAGGGAGAAAGAAATGGTCTACTATATAAAGATTAAAAAGTTGATATATATATTGTCACTGATAACTAGTATTATAAGAGAACTCAACTAGGGGAATGTGCCTCTCTGAAGAGCCCGAAAAAATCTTGGACACGTGCTCACAGCATGTCTTCTAGAACCTGTATCATACGCTCTGACGGGACATCAGTCTGAGGGTGGTATATTATGCTCAGAAGCACCTGTGTGCCCAGTACCCTCTAAAAACTCCTCTTGAAAGGAAACATAAAACAACTGTCCCAATCCAAAATTATTGTGTGCGGTACCCCAATATGTCGTACCGCAACTTAGGTGTACAACATTACATGATCCTCAGCACAGAAGTTCTTCTTTATCAGCAAGAAATTAGAGGCCTTTGTAAGCCTATCAAGGACAACCAACATATCATTTTTACCTCTAGGTGATTTAGGAAAACCAGTCAAAAAATCCATCATGACATCATCCCATTTCCACTCTGGGATATGTAACTTCTATTAAAGCCCATTTGGTCGCTGATGTTCCACCTTCACCAGCTGACAGGTGGAACACCTAGTAATAAAACCATTTAAATCTCTCTTCATCCCAAGCCACCAATACTGATGTAGCAAGTCACAGTACATCATGGAGGATCCACATCACAATATGAATCGTGAAACACTCATATCAACTCTTTATGTATATCAATTGGATCCCAGACACATCCATGGATACCCAATATATCATCATCACCTACTGTACAACTAGGAGGAGGGTCCTCACCATCCACATCTCCCCATAGAACTAGGCCATCAGAATATGATAGCCGCCTCATCCTAAATTTGTCTAGAATGGTTGAGGTAACAGCTAATGAAGAATGAAATGTCTTCCCCTATTTTTTGTGCACCTCCAGATGCATATCAAAGAATAACGCTATAAAATGACACTCACTACATGCTTACTGCACTGCCTATATCGAAGTCCTTTTACTCAGTGCATCGGCTACTGCATTCCCATTACCTGGAATGTAGGAAAGATCCATGTTAAAGGATTGTAGTAACTTCACCCACCTACGTTGCCTCCAATTCAGATCACGCTTCATAATGCTGTACGGAAAGCGTTTTTGGTCGGTGAACACCTCAAAATTCTCTCCCAATAAATGGAGCCTCCAACAGCACATCACGTGAACAATTTCCACTAACTTGAGATCATTCATATGGTAGTTCCTCTTATGAGGCCTCACATGTTAATACCCATATGCAATAACTCGACCTCCCTACATCCTCACTCTCCCTAGCGCAATACCTAACGCTTCATAGTAAACCATGTAACTTTGTCCCTGCTCTGCTGATGTAAACCTCCCTTTCAGCTCCTAAAATGCTATCTCAAAATATCCTGACAACACAAACATCACACCCTTCATAGTCATGCATGTCAACTACATTTCTAAGCATGATAAGTCCTGTATAAACCACTTTTATAAACCATATATCCCCGAGAATCATTGTATGTAAAACAATTTCTTCAGATGTTCCTAGGAAACTACATATCTAACCTTCTCTAGATCTACTGAAAGACCTGTCTCCAAGATAATGTGACCCAGGAACTGAATTTGATCCATCCAGAAGTGGCACTTTGAAAACATATAATGAAACTCATTCACTCTCAGTGTATTAAAAACGATCTCAAGATGGTTGGCATGGTCATGTCGATTGTGAGGATACACCAAGATATACTCCATGAAATCCACAACAAAAGAATTCATGTGCGGATAGAAAACTTGGTTCATCAGCACCATGAAAACCACTAGCACGTTTATGAGACTGAACCGCATAATGAGAAATGTATATAACCCATACCTACTACAAAAGGATTTAAATGGTACATTTATAGGTCAAACACAAACCTAGTGATATCCTATCCTCATGTTGATATTCAAGAACACTCTAGATCTTTGAATCTAATCAAACAATTCATCTATCAGTGGCAAGGGATATCTGGATTTAACCTTCCGCTAGTTCAGTTTTTGATAATACAAGTATATCCTAAGAATTATGTCTTCCAATTTCAAAAAAAGGAGTGGTGAAACCCATAGTAAAGTATTGGGTCTGATAAACACATTTTCATCCAAATACTCTAGCTTCCACTTGAGATCATGCAACTCTATAGTAGCAATCCTGTAAGGTGGAATGGATACCGGTGTAGCTCCTAGAACTAGCTCTATGGGGAACTCCACATCTCTCTCAGGAGGTAAAGTAGAAAATTCATTGGTAAATACATCCCTAAAGAGCTCGACCACTGTAGAAATGTCAGTCTAAATCATTCCCTAATCAATTAGAAACGAACTAGCAATCTGGTCTATCATTCCTCCATGACCATAATGCCTAGGTCCAGCTCTGCTCACCTGTACATCCCATTCACCTTTGTGAATAAGCACTACACCCTATAGTGATGTGATACTCACCCTCTAGTGAGAGTAGTAAATGTACACTTGATAAGCTATGATCCATTTCATTCTAAGGATGACTTCAAATCCTGTCATATCTAGGACATAAATATCCCAAATGAAGTGACACCCTCAAACATCAAGGGGACACTCCATACATTGCATCACATCACATATTTTAAATACCAACAGTGTTTCTAGAATCAAAATTCCCTAAAAAAACAAATAGCCCAAGTATTCAAACCACTGGTGTAGAGATAAAACTGTGAGAGGCACCTGTATCAAAAAGAGTAGATGCAATAGTCAATTCTACTAAAATCATAACTCTCACAGTAGACAGTCTGAGATCATACTACTTCTGGGTTTGTTGCATTGAAAAATAATGTCCTACACCAAGGCCCTATGAACCTTCCATAAAACCCTGAGCTAATACACACTACTATCTCTGAGAACTCAATTTCTGGATACCCCAGCCATGACCACCACTTCCCTAGCCTGATCGACATGAAATGCTCTATCTCCCAGCTTGACATGGTGCTAAGGAACATATTATTTAACCTGACATCGGATCTGAACCCCAACCATTCACAGTTAGTGGGAAGGTCCTACAAAGAGGATGTATGTGCCCTATCTTTCTCAAGATCAGCACATGACTGGGTCGCGGTTGCGCTGATTTTTCATGTGGCCTCACCTACCACACTTACGGAAAAACAACAAGCTACCTGAACCCAAAACATGATTAACACTAATATCCTAGGAATCCTAAAAATGGTGTTTCTTACCTGAATATATAGATCTAAACGAGAAAGAAACAGAACTCCAATGTTATGTACCCCAAGCTTCTCTTAGGTTCTTCTCTGTAATCAGTGCATGATTCACAATCTTAATGATAGAAAGAAACCTGAACACGTTGAACTAAGATATTATAGAAGGTATAAGATCATCTTGTAAGCACCTCTCCTATGACAGTTCATCAGTAAGATACATCGGTGAAAAATTCTACAGCTCTGTAAATCCTTCTGAGTATTCTGTAATTATCATCACACCCTACTCCAGACACAAAAACTCAATAGCCAGCTCTGCTCGCAGAGTCATTAGGTAAAAGTATTCATAGAAGTTGGTTTGGAATTCATCACAACCCATGTAACGTATCCTATTATCCTGTATCAAAACATCACACTAGTGATTTTTCTGTCCATGTAGAATGTAAGTCACGAGCATTACCCTCCACTCCATAGGAGTCCTTATAAAATCAAAAATCACTAACATGGTCTCTAGTCACATCTCTGCAGCATGTAGTCTACCATCCCCTGAAAATGTAGAATGATGATGCTGCTAGAACACCCATGTTAGCTCATCGATAATCACGGTTGGCTTTGGTGATCCTTGGAAAGTCTGCATATAGCGAATTAAACCATCACAGAATTGTACCACAGCAACTATGTTTAGAACATCCTCTAGTTCCACAGTTGGCACTATAAGAGGATCAATTGGTATCCCAGGGACCCCCCCCCCCCCCCCCTCTAAAGTATGGTCATCACCTCCATCGTGGAGTATCACTGGAGGATGTGGTGGTGTCAAGTCCTAAAAATTCCAAACGCATACCTCAGGAACGAACAACATCAAAGCACAAAGATTTAAAAGTTAGGACAGGTCAAAACTCTCCTAGAAACCAACACCACCCACAACCTGCTCCTAATTCTTGGATTGTAAAACAAACATCCAACGAAACACTAGAAACTATTCCTTCCGCCCACTAAAAAGCTGAGTCTAGTTCAAGTCATTATTCATCATTAAAGATTCAATTTCCATTTCATAGTCAGTTATTTAGGAAATTCCTCCATGGGTTTACAAATTTCTAAATCCGCGAGGACCCATAACACCTCATGAGCTAATACATTTGTTCCCATTCATACCATACATGCAACAAGTTCATCTTGAATTTACATTTCACTAGTTCCTCATTTCAAAATTAATTAGGTCCCATAATCCATATAGACTGAAAGATGACGCCACACCTTTATCTACTTCACTAAACTAACACAACAACAGGATCAAATATCACATAAACTATCACAACATTGTGCAATATCTAATGTATCGTAGATGGCATGAAACAATTCAAGGAATGTGATTCTAAAAGGTGTATATATGATGCATGAGATGGTAAACCCTCATATAATTAGGTTGAAATTGAAATACAGCCCGTAATTACACCAATAGTAAAAGCATAAATCAAGTGTGTCACCGAACAATGAAATCAAATCAACTGTAATAGTCAAAATCTAGAAAATCATAACTCAATTCAAGATAATTTGGATTTTTAATGTAGGCGGGGTAGATGCACTCGATCATAGTTTATTATAAAATTCAATTTTCTTCATATCCATGTTTATTGGCTCCAAATTGTAAGTCAATCTAGAAAAGAAAAGAAAATTCATCTGATACCACTTTGTAATGTCCCAAACCCGAATGCGACTCAAAACGGTTCCCCAAACCCGGTTGGCCACATATCCTCAAGAACATCTCCCCAAAAGTCAGATGATGACGACTAGAATCGAAGTAGTAGGTTACTCGGTGGGGATACTATGCCCTCATTACCATAGTATCACAGTGGAAGTCAAATCTATACAATAGTAGAAGCGAAATAAATAGCACACAACTAAGAGTAAGAAAAGAATACAGCAATACATAATACTAACCTAAAGTATCCCATATACAAAATGATACAGATGGTATAAGTATCTAGAATGAATCCAAAATAGTACATGGAAATAAAGTACTGTACAAGTATCCCAAAAAGAACAAAGGACCAAAAATATATCCTAGCATCACAAGCTTCAGCTTTTTTCCTTCGCTCCCCTACTTCAAAGCCACAATCAACTACCTATAAAAGGGTGCTTTCCCCAATCATCACATGCAACCATATAATATATTTGGGTCCCCAAAAAGGCCCAAACATAGTGTGAGATAAGCATCCTAGTAAGAAACCACACTAGTCTATACAGTTCAAACAAAAATTCTACAAAAGAGCAAACAAGTGTAAAAAACTGGTAAGTAAGTGTATATGCCCGTGGCATAAGTCTACTAAAACAAGTGAAACCAAACACTCTCAAGGATACATGGAAAAGAGAGCTAGCTACTAACAAGGGAGCTATAACCAAGTATGCAAGTCACACAGCCACGTTATACATTCTTCTATATCAAGCAACCATAGCCACACTATATAGAGAAGTAAATTATTGCACGACCACACTGTATAGTGAAATTATCATCCCATGACCACGACATATATTGTAGTGTTGACCACATGGGATGGATCCATGTTTTTAAAAGACAAAGGCATCATGTAATAATTCCAGACCACTGAGGAATGGATCTAAGGAGAATTTCCAAGGAATTCCATTGAGTCCCATGGGTATCCCTAATGGAAACTCAGTTAGGCACTGGTTGGGGTCCTAGGAGCATAAAAATAGTAAGTCTTACATGATCCCTAGAAAGATGAATCAATGGGGTAGCGAGGCCCATGGAATCCCATAGATACAAGTCCCAAGGGGTAGAGTCAACATATGGTGTCCACTACCGTGTTCCAGATCCATGGAGATATGTCCATGGCATCTATCAAACCATTCATTCAATTATTCAAGCCTTCAAAATATAACATTCATAAACATCTGAATATACCTACTCAAATCAACAAGCATCATCCATGAGTATACCCACTCATTAAAACCATTTACCAATGAATATGGGTCTACCATCCCTTATAATCCATTTAACATGCCATTATTCATTTACATATAGGTATACCCACCCATATTAACTCATTTCATTTAATCCAAGCTATCAAATAGGTATAGAGTCATAAGATATCAAAAATCAATGAGGCAGTATATCTCATGACCAATCTACCCAAGCTATCAAGGCATCAAAGGGATTCCTTTAACTAGTCCAGAAAAAACACTCCCATTGGGTGGTTTAAACAAGAATAAATGGATTAAATCCAAAACTCACACCCCATGGGTGACCCCAAATGAGCAATGGGTGCCAACGCACCTCAAGGGAACCTACAGTCAAACTAACTAGGTCTAACTCCTGCTAAAAAAATCTAATTTATCAAAAACAATACCTCATAAAAAAGTTGGATGAATGTAATATTGTCCAAACACTTGAAAAATCCATGAAAATCATAAAGAAAGTATTGACCACCTACTTCACCTCGATAGTAGAAAACTCATCTACTATCATGTTCTGATTCATTCCTGTTTGGATGAAAACTGAAAAATGGATGAAAAATAAAATATTAGGGAATATGATCCAAAAATCAAAATAGCATATTCTCTGTTCCAAATAATCTATAATGACTAAAAAGGAATTTAGGCCTTAGCGATGTAGATCTGTAGTGATGATCGACGATCAAAACAAAAGTCGGACAGAAGATCATGCATAAAGCCTACTTTAGGTTCCAAAAGGGGGATATCTAGAGGTCCTCCATGCGTGGGAGAAGAAAACCCTATTTGCGTTTAAAAAGAGAAAAAATTAATTTTAATTTAAAATTTAAAAAAATAGTAGGGGTCAAACAGTTTACCCACATGGTTTTTCAAATAGTGTGGAATCCATGCGCTTCTCTCTGCTTAGGTGGGGCTATTCGCACAGTTACCCTGCATGGTTTGAATAACCGTGTTGTAACTGTGTAGAATAACTCTTCCCATAAACCATAAATTTTATACATCTTGAATGGTTTGGACTAACCATGCAAAGGTCATGCACAAACCAGGTGACATGTCATTTTCAGCACGAAACGTGGTTTAGGCCTCCAAACAGGCCCCAAACACCTTCAAAAACACTCATGATCACATTAATAATTCTCATAAGGACATAACAAGTAAACTAAGATAAAATGAAAATATATGTATTTTGACGCTACGTTCCATCACAGAGTCAAAATATTAACTAAGGAGAATACCTCGAGTAAAGAAGAGGAAATATTCATAAAAAAAATTCAAAGGCATTAAGGTGCGCAAGTATACCTGGACGCCAGCCTTGGCTGCGCAAGTCAATTGCGCACTAGACATGAGCCATGAAAGTCACTTGCGCACCCTATGTGAAATTTCTCCCAAGCCTAAGGTGGCCTATAGATACCCCATGTGTCCCCCCATTTCAAAACAAAAAATCCAAAACTCAAATTCAAGCTCTGGTCACCCAAGTATGTGTCTGAAATCTTCGGAATACTTCTAAGCAAATTATTTACATAGAATGGAAGCTCTCAAGGGGACGAATAAGGCCTAAGTATTAGAACCCAACAATAATTTCACACCTAAGTGTCCAGACCTTATGGGAAGTGAAGACACTTGTGTGCTGCCTTTCCCTCTCAAGGAAACATGCACGCCACACATTTGAAAGCCTCTAGGGATGATACTAAGGGCTCCAATTCAAAGTCATAGAAGTATCACTTTATAGATTCTTCGTCTCCCAAGTTGATTCATGTCATGCAAGTATACATGATTGACCAGGACTTGCACACCAGACCTGGACTTGAGTACCCAAACAGGACGTGCGCCTGCCTATTTTTGGGTGCCCCTCATGCTCACGATTTAGCCTTCAAAACCCTCTTTGAATTCATTTATGGAATGGATCCTTTGTTGTCGCCCTAATATTAAAATAATTATGTGGAACACCTCTCGAAACCTCTTGATTTACATAACATTATTTCACTAAGGTTAGATATTTCCTTCATTCAACCTCATCCCTTAAGATGAGATGATCCCTAATCTTGGAATCCTCCTTAGGAGTAAGCCCCAAGTTATCTTTAATTGGGCCTCCTTCTCAAAAGTAAATACCAATCATAATTCCCTTTAACTTTGGGCCTCCTTCTCAGGAGTAAGCCTCAAGTTATAAGTTCCCTTTTATTGGGCCACCTTCTTAGGAGTAAGCCCAAACCTTATTTTCTTTTGATCTTAGCTTCTTTCTTAGGAGTAAGCCCCAATCATAAGTCCCCTTAAACTTGGGCTTCCTTTTCATGAGCAAGCCCCAATAATAAGTTAATGTCCCCCTTAATCTGGGAATCCTCCTTAGGATTAAGCTCCAAATTAAGAATCTAAATCTCCATAAAGTACAAATACCTTTCTGGACCCAGTTAATGGGAATCCTACTTTAGAGTAAGCCCCAAGTCCCCCCAAATTTGGGCATCCTCTTTAGGAGTAGGCCCCAAGTAAGTGTATCAAAATCTCTATAAAGCACGAATATCTTTGTGGACCTTTTTCCTAGGATTCTTTTTGGATGTAAATCCTAGTCTTCACCTACTTGGGCAGTCACACATACATAAGCCCCATATCAATCCTTATGACCACATATTTCATGGCACAAATGGTCAGGTTTACTGATACCTCTTGTTTCTCACACCGAGCATGACTCACGCGAGCTTAGAGTGTAAAAGTAACAATGACACATCTCTTTGGGCCGTTAATCATAAATAAGCCCCACACTTCTTAATCAAACTATGGAGACTTTGATCTCTACCTTAAAAGTAGAATATGTAGGAAGCCTTTCTAAGGATCAATCGCATCACCCATTAATTCTCATGTGTCTCATATGACGTTAAACTATATCTTAATTCCATATCTACGTGGGTTCTGATTCCTCTTTAACAAGGATACGTAAGTAGCCCATTTGCGGGTACGATTCCAACTCTAAAATAATCTCGGTCCTTCTGAATGACAATAAACATCAAGTGCCCCACTGAGTGTGTTTAAAACCAGTATGGTCATCATAATGACCAAGAGAGTTTTATATAATGTATTAAAGAATACCATTGACTAATAATCTCCAATACATACGGATGATTCTCCATCGATGAAGAACCTCAAATACATATAAAATATTCTCTAAATCTCATACATATCAATAATTGATTTCCAAATCTAAAAGAAAACTCATTTTTAATGCTTTGTAAATTAATAAGGATTCATGAACATAACATAAATCTATAATAGATTCCTAGAGTATACAATAATTCCCACCAAAAATGTGTGATGATTCTGACCTCCCATCCTCTCGACCAATGTAAATTCATAAGCCTCATCATTCCACAACTAATGAGCACCTAAGTTTGGAAAGTTGGTCCAAATGGATATAGAGTCATTTGATGTTTCTGATTCTATGAATAAACCTGTTAGAAACCAATTGGAAAGTTTGAACCTTAAACAAAAAAGGTCATCCCCATTTCCAGAAAAAACAATAAATGGTGAACCCGACATGAATCCTTAACCATGTTAAAATGATGTTTTACTTATTTGTTAGGCACCTATTAAACTCAATGTGAGGGCCAAAAAAGCAATAAATAACTTAACCGATCATCCAAAATATATATACTGGCTAGACATATCTTGATTATGTCGGATATATCAAATAGTCACACTTTTCCATGATATCTCTACAACACAGAATGGCTTCTTTAAATGTCCCATCTGTGAATGCTTTTGATGCTACTCTTGCTGGATACTCGTCCGCTCTGAGCACGAAATCACCTACTAAGAGTCTTCAACGCTGGGTATCAAATGTATTGGTTAGGTAGTACCGTCAACACGGTACCATCCCGACTCTGGAGGTCGCTCAACAAGCCCTCCAAGTTAACAACTCACCCTAGTTGTCCGGACAGCGATGACAAGTGGTCAAGAAGCAGGCGGTGCTAACTACCATCTCCAACCGTTTCGGGTCGTTATCCCCGGAACGCAACAACCAGTCCCTCCCATATTGTAGGGAGGTGAATCAAGAGGTCACTCAAGGCCTCTATTCAAGAAGACTGGAATCCTTCTCAAGGACTCCCATCAACAATCGCTGCCAGACTCGTGTGGTAGTGCACCCTCAACATGATGAGGGTGTCACCTCTAGGGATTCGGCTCAGGTCCCTCAGACTCGAGCATGCAAGACGAACCGGCAGAGGTGAAATTCGGCTAATAAGAAGTAGGTTCTTACCTCTTCCCCAGCCGAAGAGGTCCATCAACGTAACTCTGATGGAAAGCAATGAGCGGACACACACACTCGTCCGTTCTAATATCGCTCTCTAGTAGACTTGTCTGGCAGAAACCCACCAATACCATCAGGCGATTCCGATGGAGTACTATGGACAGGGACATACACCTGTTTATTATTCATCATCCTGTCAGCAGGCTCGTCTGACTGCATCCAAAGGATCTCACCAACCAATTGTGGTAACCACCTATAAATAGGCACATACACCTGCTTACAATTACCAATTCTGTCAGCTATCTTGTCTACCAGTATTGAAGGAAACCTGTCATCCATACTTGACAGAGAATAAATAGCAGGTACATATACTTGCCAATGTTCTTCATGTCTTCCAACAGTCTCGTTTGGTAGCACCTGGAGAAGTCAATCGGAAATCTCCGATGAAAAATTTGGAGCAGACTCAATTCTCTGCCCATATGCATAAGTACAATCAATATACGTTGAAAGGAAAAGGTGGACAAGAGCATGCACAAACACCTACTCCAGACACGGAATGGACGTATATTCCCGTTCCAGCAGCTGAAGTCACCAAGCACATTTTGACAATGGTGAAAGAGCAGAAGAAAATCCCTGCCCATATTTTGGATACCTATCAGAATATTATAACAACTTCTGAGACATCATAGGGAAAGAAAAATAAATATGTCCCTATCAATAGAGTCACTCATCAACATGTCACTCCAGAGAAGATACACACCTCTGATACAGTCCAGGAGGTTTGTGGGGCATACTCCCCCATGTCATACGAACAATCAAATAGGGAACATACACCCGATTTAAATTGAGATAATCAGCCTAACTTGAACATTTCTCCTAAGTAGGCACATACACCTGCCCATGATAACCACTTTCATCAACAAGTATTTTACAAAGTTAGTAAAAAGGTGTCTAAGAAGAAGGCTCGTCCAGCACAGTCAAGAAATTAAGAGCCAATCTGCAATAAGGCCTTGCTCAATGCTACAGTTCTTGATGCACTCAGACAACTGTCTGTTGCCACTCAAGATTATACTTTCTCATTTCCAGATTCTTAATGTAATAATAACAATTCTGAAGGTCTTTATCATACACTTTCTCATGAAGGATTTCTTCTTGAAAGTTTAGTCGATCTTGAAGTATCATCTTCATATGAGATCCACGATAACCCTCTGTGTGGCCAGAAGATCAAGGAGAAAAAGGTTTTATCTTTTGTTGTAACCCACTATGGTGGTCCTCCCCATGATGATGAATTTAGATTTGGAATTCCTCTATGCAGTAGTAATTCTCATTACCTGGAATATTCTTCAAAGGAAAATGTAGTAACAAGAAATTCCTCTTATTTTGAGGCACTTGTAAACGTGAAGCCAGTCATGTCTGATGCTTTACCACTAGCAAGTGAAATACTTTCTCAATCGGAAGACAGTCCGGGGTGTAGGTCATTCTTCGAACCACACCTAGGTCATTCATCTTCTAATCTGATAAATGAATTCTCTACCTATCTTGTTGAATCTAATAAAGCAACAAAGAAGCACCATCTTTTGTCTAATCAGATAGAAGAATCTTCATTGAATGATAAGGAGGAAGTGCTGAATATGAGAAAACAATTGGTGAAAGCTAATATTCTAGTCATGTTTTGGACTATGGCTGACTCTCATTATGATATTCCAGAAACATTGACAAAAGATTGTATTCACGATATTTGTCTCAACATATGGAAAACTCTTTGTCACTTAAAAGAGAAAATATAATCTTATGATGAATATGAAAATCATGTCAAGATAATATAAGGGTTACAACTCCAAATTGATTTGGCATCTCTCCTAGTTTCCAAACATCCAATGGTTCAAAAGCAGTAGAGAGGCCTTTAGGGTTCATGCCTTGGCGTGTTAAAAAGGGTGCGCTAGTTAATTACCAATGCATCATCTGGTATTCATATATGGGGATGGGGTGTTCATGGAGCACAGTATTTCACTATACTCTCTAGTCAACAAATCCTGCCAAAAGTGGTCTCATACAATGTTATTGCCCATGGTTGGCCACATCCAACTGGTTTTGTGTGTGATCAGATTCTTTCTCAAGAACAGTCCTCAACTAGTTCTTCTCAAAGTCAAGCATATAAAGAACAAGTTGCCGAATTACTCTTGTATCAAGAAAATGAGAATATCTAATAGGATTATGGTTTAGAGAAGTTACATCATCAAGTGATAGAAGTGTCAGAAATAATTTAACGGTCATCTAATCCAGGTGATTTGAGTTGATGTAGGATGATGCATGAGGCTGATTTCTGGACTGACATCTGCAAAATCAGGTGAGCCTTTAAGAAAGTCTCAAATATAGTAGCTCAAGATCCACCTCAGCTTTCTAGACTGGGGACTCTTTTAATCAAACTCTCAAGATCAACAGATAGGATTCGAGGTGTTGAGCAGGAATAACAGGAACATCCCTAGTCCACCAGACTGGGAACTTTTTCAAATTCTCAATATTTTCCTCAGCGAAAGTCAGTCTTCTATCGATTAGGGAAGAAGCCACCAAAGGAAAGAAGAGACGAATTATCAAGAGATTCATTCCAAATTACAGTTCATCAAGAAGTTCTAGAGGTATCAATCAAACAGAAGTAAATGTCTCATCGAGGACATTGAAGAAGACAATATTGCAGAAATGCCGATAGAAGGGATGTAATGTGTTATGCATCGATAAATGTCATCAATGTCATTGTCCCTGATCTCCCAGAACATGAGGCTCACTCAGATGAATCGGATAAAGAAGTTCCCATTCAAGAGGTTGTATACATAGAGGCAAATGAAGAAGGTGTGTGTACCTGAAATCAAAGGCTTACCCAGAATCTAGGTATTCCTTCGAATAACCAACATTCCCCTCTCCGAAATACGACTAACAATGGGAAAGGAAAAAATTCAGGTTACATTCCACCCTACCTATAGAGATGGTCAATCACTCTCATTAGAGGAAAGGTTTTCACAGAAAGAGGAAGAAATGAAGGAGTTAAGAAGTTTAAATGTGGAATTACTTCAAGGTAGTATTCCTCCTAAGCATGCTGGAGTTAATCACTCATGGGAATTTGTTGCAGCTACTGGGATGGATAAAAAATATCCCCCTATACATGTACACCTTCCTAGGTATAGTCCTATGGGTCGTACGGGGCAACAACCAGTAATGCTACCATCAGTGACAGTACCAGTCGCCACACCCGTTAAAACTCCAGTTCTTGCACCTTCACAGTTCCAAGATCAACCAGATATTTCTCAAAAATTAATGACAACCATTGAGTCATTAATAGCTTGGTCGGAAACTATGTAAGGGAATCGTGCACTAGTTCAACCAGAGAAGAGAGCTTACCCTGAATGGGTGGATGAAATTCCTCCCCCGTCAAATTTTTCGAGTACCACATTCACAATTTTTAATGGTTCGGGAGATCCAGGAAAACACTTAACACATTTTGTTTCTCATTGTGATCTTATTATGGGAACTACTCAACAACAAGAAGCAGTTAACCTCATGTTTTTTGTATAGTCATTACAAGGGCTTAATTTTGTCTAGTATACATGCTTGCAATCCCGGTCAATTACTGGGTGGGAAGATCTCCATAAAAAATTCCTTCTTTAATTTTTCTCAATATTTCCAAAGACGACAGTTTTCGATATTAAAAATTGTAAGCAAAGGGAAAATTAAAGAGTTTCAGATTACATTTCTCGATTGAAGGGATTAACAAATTCCTTATGTTTATCACTCCCTCAAGAAGAATTGTGGCCAATCTGTGTGAAAACATTTTGTGATGAATTATGCACACCGTTGATCCCTGTGAAATACACATGAGGGTTTTGAGACCTTACATCAATTGCTCAAAAAATAAAGGACTCTCTTATGAAGACTAAGGCTAAAACTTGTGTAATTCCATTAGTTCTAGGAAGGAGAATTGGGAAATTAGAGACTGCTATATTTGCACTTAAACAAGCATCTGTACCTGCTTCCACTTCAAAACCCTCATCATATCGTAGGGCTCCACCTCCTGAGTGCCAATCAAGATTATAAAAGAGATCAAAGACAGAACAGTTTGAAGATTTAATGAACAAATATTATTCTTTCCAGAATGAACAAGTTCTAGGCTACTTCATCTCGAGTCTGGAAAACAATTTGGTTCGGTTGACAAGGCCCAAAAGGACGAACAAGGAAGGAGATGAAGACCTCACAAACTATTTCCCATTTCATCAGATGTTGGGGCATACCATTCAAGAGTGTTTTGTCTTCAAAGACCTTATGAAAATGATGGTGGACTCTAGACAAGTGAAACTGAAAGGTTCTTCAGCCTAGGAAGCATGTTTTACTGCTACTGTTGCAAACGAAGAAGGTGAGTGGCATAAAGTCAAAAGAAAAAATGCGCAGAAATATACTGATTGGATGGTCAAGAAAAAGATCAACCAAACGCATTCCATTTTACAAACACAATTGAATCATCCAATTTTGTATTATACTATAAATGACACTGCAAATCCCCCTTTATCAGAAGGAAAATCTTCAAAAAGGTGGTATAATTCGAATAAATAAGAGCAGTTAGAAGAAGATGAGTTCGTGTCAAATCCTAAATTATCTTTGACTCTGGTAGATTTTATGCCATCTTCTTGAAAAACATGGGCACCACCCCACCAGACAGCACAACCTGAATTAGCTAATAAAGAAGAATCATCATTAGACGATGAGTTGATATTTGGTTCTATTAACATGATTCACTTAACGGATCCACATTCCAGCAACAGTTTCGATCATGATGAGCCTGAGTTCTCTGTGTCAAATAGAGGAATTAGAGGAAGAGACAGAGTTCTAGGTTACATGGGTAGACGTGGATATTCCGAAAACCACTATTTCAATCCTACCCCTGTTAGAACTGTATGTGTGGAAGAAACTCATGGTAAATACCTTTGACGAGCTCAACAAGAACATGAAAATTCTTCCATTCATGGTAGATTCAATCCTGATGTAGTTATTTTGGAAGACTAGTTAGAGGTTACACCTTTTTTCCTCTCAGCAAATAAATAAACCTATTCAGTCTAATCTATCGAAGCCAGGAGTATTTCCAACTCCTACCCTGATACAAGATTCATCTACTTCCAAAGCATCAACTTATTAGAAACCTGCAAAACTATAGTTTCCTATTGGGAAACGCAGACCTTTGGATCAAAAGAATGATGTCTTGAAAAATTTGGCCCATTTATCAGGCAAGTTATCAATTCTGGATGCCTTGAATCTATCAAAAGATCTTCGAGAGGTGCTTATTGATGTTTGTCATGTCCTCAAGAATTCAAAACTGAAATTGTCGTTGCTTAAGTTTACCATATATAAAATGATCCTGTAGAATTCCATGCATTTATATCTATTACAAATGAAGATGAAGATGATGTTGTACATTGACATATCAGACCTTTGTATCTATCTAGAAAAGTTAATGATATAGACATCTGACGATCTTGCATTGATAATGGATCAAGATTCAATCTCATTCATATCCATACACTTCATCGATTTGGGCTCACCGAATCTGATTTATCTCCTTCTACTTTGATGTTGCAAGGATATGATAAGAATGAATACGAACCTCTAGGTGAAATTACACTCAGAACTTAGTTTGGAGACCTTGTGTCTAATTTAGATTTCATGGTTGTTTATCATGGCACAGCCTTCAACATTTTTCTTTGAAGTCCATAGCTACATCAACATGTGGTCGTACCTTCATTATACAATCAATGTCTCAAATATTTTTTCAATGGTCAAATTGGGACATTGTATGGTGATAAAGCCCCATTCAAAACATGTGAATCTAAATACATTGAGGCATAATTATATCACAAGGAGGGAAAGGAAAATCCATTAAAAAGGAGGTTACCAAAATTAATGCTCCATATGGTTTGGAAAAGATTCCAGTAAACACATTCATACATGTGAGTACAAATTATGTATTGCCTATCAGTCAAATTGACGGGATATAACCAAATCCAAACAATATTATAGAAACTTCCATAATTTCAATTATGGCAATTGAGATAAATGGAATGGGAGAAATTATTGATTTTCCAAGCAATGATGAAAGCTTAAATGGAGACGTCTTCATTTCATCTGCTGAAATCTAGAAATTCTATACTTCATCATCCAGGCCAGAAGAAGTTATAGCAATGTCAGAGGTGAACAATGATGTTGATTCTCAATCCATAATCTCCTATTTATTACCCATGGAAGACCCTTCATTATCAATATGGTCAGAAATGGTAGTCTCTTCTTCAAGATGTTCAAATTTTAACTTTTTCCCTGGCCATAGAAGTTCTGCTTTGTTATCTGCTATGCAAGTAGAAACAGAGGATGTAACACATATTGAAGAAGAAGAGGAAGATCTCAAAGATTATCCTCTGGAATTTGAAGAGGGTATCTCTACCACTATGGATGAACTCAGAGAAATAAATCTAGGTAAAAAATAAGATCCACTCCCTACATTAATTAGTGCGGCCATGAATCTTGAATAGAAAGAAATGTATACTTCATTTTTAAAGAAAAATCGAGATTTATTTGCTTGGAATTATATTGAAATGCCAGGTCTTGATCCTGATGTTGCCACTCATCATTTGGGTTTTCCATAGGAACCTCGAGGATTCAAGAAAGCAGCAAGAAGAACACACCCAACTTATGCCTCTAAAATACAAGCTGAAGTGGATGAGCTTATCAAGCCTAACTTCTTCAGAGAAGTTAAATATCCCAAATGGCTGGCTAAAATGGTCCATGTGAAAAAGAAAAATGGACAAATTAGAGTTTTCATTGACTTTAGAGATCTTAATCGGCATTGCCCCATGTTTCATTTTCCAATTCCAATCACAGAACTCTTAATTGATGCAAACACTGGCTACAAAGCTCTTTCCTTAATGGATGGATATTTAGGGTACAATCAAATATGAATGGCCCCAGAGGATGAGGAGTCTATATCTTTTAGAGCCCCTAAAGGTGTGTTTTTCTATCGGGTAATGCCCTTTCGCCTGAATAATTCAGGTGTGACGTATCAACGCGCCATGCACCATATCTTCAAACCCTTTTTAAGAAAATTTCTTGAATGTTATGTGGATGATTTGGTAGTTAAATAGAGACAACACTTTGATCACTTGGCCGATATGGAAATCATATTCTACAAACATCGGCAACACAATTTGAAGATAAACCCCTTGAAATGTTCTTTCGGGTAACCTTAGGAAAATTTATCATCTTTGTGGTACTCCATCGTGGTATCGAAGTTGATCCTGAGAAGACAAAATCAATCCTTGGTATTTAACCTCCTCGAAATTTGAATTAATTGAGAGGAATTCAAGGACACTTGGCCTATATTCGGCATTTCATCGCCAATCTGGTAGGAAAATGTTTACCCTTAACCAAATTAATGAAGAAGGGAGTCACTTACTAGTGGACTGATGAATGTCAAGAAGAATTCAATATTCTCAAGAAATATCTCTTGATTCCACCGGTATTAATGTCATCTGTTGAAGGAATACCACTTTTTCTCTATGTGACATCTTTAGAGAGATCATTAGGTGCCTTCCTTGCCCAAAATAATAATGTAGGGAATGAAAACAACCTTAACAATCTTATTCAGACTATGCTTGAGGCAGAAACTCGATATTCTAGTATTGAAATGTGCTTCCTAGGATTAATCTTTGCAGTTCAGAAATTGAGACACTACGTGCAAAATAATGAGGTCCAATTGGTATCTTGCAATAACCTGCTCAAATTTATCCTTAGTCATCCAATGCTTACAGGACGTCTGGCATGGTGGGAAGTTATTTTGCAGCAGTTTGATATCCATTATGTGTCTCAAAAGGCAATAAAGGGCCAAACTCTTGGGTGATTTCCTTATTGAACACCCTTCAGTAGAAGATACGTATTTAAATATTGATCTTTCTGATGAGGAAGTCTTATCTATTCAATATAATCCTCAAACATGGGAAATGTACTTTGATGGTGCTTCCAGAAGTCCAACAGGTAAGAAATGGGAAGATCCTAAATTACACAAAGTTGGGTTAGGAATTGTGCTTATTTCCCCAGAAAATGCAGTGCTAACCTATTTCCTTTTATTGGTGGAAGGTGGTACAAATAATGAATCAGAATATCAAGATGTCATCACAGGCTTGGAATTGGCGCTTCAGGCATAGGTGAATCACTTGAAAGTAAAAGGTGATTCAGATTTGGTAATCAAACAAATCAATGGAGATTATACCATCATGAAAGAAGAGTTGTTCCCTTTCTGTGATTATGTTAGAGAGTTAATGACAGAATTTCCCTTGTAACTGACATTTTCTTATGTCCCGCAATCACAAAATGCCCAAGATGATGCACTGGCTAATGTAGCCATAGCCCTAGCATATCCAAAATGGGATGAAACAATCATCCGTATTTCCCACCCCCATGTAGCTTCTACTTTTGTTCAAATTAGAATAGAGAAAATCAATGAAATCAGTCCCATTTATAAGCCATATGGTCATACTACAGGATGGATGACACCTATCAGGGAATACTTTCAGAATAGAATACTCCCACTTAATAGAGCCGGGAAAGAACAAGTTTGGTGACGTGTGGTCAATTTTACTCTTTATTATAGCCCAGATCGCCAAAAAATTCTCTATAAGTGAGGTTTTGATGGAATTATCTTCAGATATATTGATGGTGAAGAGAAAATGGCTATCAAGAATGAAGTACATACAAGAGTTTGTGGTTCCCACCAGTCTGGACATAGACCCTACGATCAAATTTGAAGGCTTGGATACTTTTGGCCTTCAATGATACAAGATTGTGTTCATTTCACTATGAAGTGTCATTCTTTACAAGTATATTCCAACTTCATTCATCAACCCCCAATGTTGCTTCATATTGCTAAATACTCATGGCCATTTGCCACATGTGGAATAGATGGTGTAGGACCTTATCCTCCAGGTACATCCAAGCAGTTTAAGTATATATTTACTGCTACTAACTTATTTTCCAAATGGAAAGAGGAAATAACTCTCAAAAAAGTTAGTTCTAAAAGCATTGTTAGCTTCATCAAGTCTAACATCATTACCAGATTTAGTGTCCCTCATGCCATATCAATGTACAATGGAACCAACATCTGTTCATCCGAGGTGAGAAAGTTGTATCAAGAATACAACATCAAATCCAACCATTCATCTCGGTATCATGCAGCAGCCAATGGCCAAATAGAAGCCTTTAATAAGACTCTTTCAAAAATACTGCAAAAGATAGTGGATAAAGTTAAGAAATTCTGGACTGATAAAATATTTCATGATTTATGGGCTTATCAGACTACAACCCACACTGCTACGCGGTGAACTCTATATCCATTGGTATATGGAACAGAAGCAGTCTTTCACAATGAGGTTCAATTACCTTTGCTCAGAGTAGCCATTTGTGATCAGTCATCTATATATAAAAAATCTCAAAAGCTATTGGATGAATTGGAATGATTAGATGAAAAAATATTGTGCACCCTGCACCACTTGGAAGTCTCTCAGAATCGAATAGCACAGGCTTTCAAAAAAAAATTCATCTTCATTCATTCATTCAAGGAGGATTGGTACTTGTCTTAATAACTCCAATGATACCGAGAAAGAATCCTCCAAATCTTGAGTCAAAATGGGAAGGACCTTACTCAATACATAAGGTCTACTCCAGTGGAGCTTATTATTTAATCTCAAGGGATGGAGAACTCGTTACGACTCCAACCAATGTCAGATTCATAAAGAAGTATTTTGTGTAACACAAATACATTGTCCACCAATATGATGTTAAACTGTGTTATCCTAGATACATGATGTTAATATGTGCATCACTGGTCCATGCATATGACTTTAAACTATTTTAGCCCTTACTGAAAGACTTTAAACTGCATGTCCCCTTTGTCCCTACTACATGACACTAAATTGTACAGCACCAATTGTACAAGCTACGTGATGCTAAACTATGCAGTACTGGTCCATGCATATGAACATAAACTATTTTAGCCCTTAATGCAAGACTTTAAACTACATGGTCCCTTTTTTCCTTGCTGATGGACATTAAACTGCTTAGCCCCTACTCATCCAACATGACGTTAAACTGTGTTCCCTTTGTCGTCCTACCTAACATTAAACTGTACATATTCATCCCGCATGCATTTAAACAGTAAAAAAGCCCCTAAATATGTCTTACATGATGTTAAAATTTGCACATGTCTTTCAAGAAGATAAAATGCACAATAATATGTCCCTGCTACATGACACTAAACTGTGCAACACCAATTGTCCTCATTGAAAGACTTTAAATTGCACGGTCCCAATAGTCCTTACTGTAAGACTTTAAACTGCATGGTCCCTCCATTGTCCAACATGGCATTAAACTGTGTCCAGTCCCTTATATGTCCTACAAGAAGTTAAACTATGCATCGTTAGAGTTGTTAATACCTCTTGTTTCTCACACCGAGTATGAATCAAATGAGCTTAGAGTAATATTCAACCATAACACCCTCTTTTGGCTGCTAACCACGTGTAAGTCCCAACACCATTTTTGGGTTGTTCTCAAGTATAACTCAATCACCAATTCATTCTCAATTGAACTATGCAAACTTTGATCCTTTCCTTCTAGGCGGGGTACGTTGGCAACCTCCTGAGGTTTAAGCCGAAACCAACATCTTCACATCGGTTCACCTCTATTTCATACGATGTTGATCCGTGAAGCCCCCCCCCCATCCGAAACCAAAATATTCACATTGGTTCATCCATGTCCTTTTTATGTGACATTATACTATACAGTCCCCCATTTTCCTCACTGCAAGACATTAAATTGCATAGCCATACATCCTAGCTACATGATGCTAAATTGTGCAACATTGGTCCATGCATATGACCTTAAACTATTTTCACTTTTGTCCATTATGAAAATAAACTACAACATTCTTTGACACCCTCACCTAAGAGGGACTAATTATTGACATTGATCTCCAATCATGTTATAGTCTAAAGACTACATGCATACATGGAAATGCCTGAACCTTTAATCTTGGGTCAAACCATAATTGCACTAAAGTCCCCTTTCCCCCTTCACTTGTATGAACCAAATCTGTACAGAGTGTATTTCAAGAACTACGTATCTCTTTATTCCCATCCCTATGGTATATGTAGGAGCGTTCGAGCGTCCCTCAAATCCAGCCCCAAGCCTTTGGGCCTAACCCCAAATTCCACTTTCAGTCTCTTGGCTGAAAAGTCCCCATGTGAAAACATGAATGTGGTATGAAAACCCTGGTCTTCATTCACATAAGTTTTATAAAACACAAAATGTGTATTCCTCATTATAGTCCAAGCTCTAAGAACCTAGACTAAGATCCTCTACACTCTCATCCCATATGATGTTAAAATGTATTTCAAGAACTACATATGGCTTGATTCCCATCCTTATGGGATACATAGTGAAGTCCATCCCCTAAAATCAGGACCCACCCATAACATGATTATGGTTAGCATTATTCTATGTATCTCTTTCATGCATTGAAAAATACCCATTTTTATGTTTCATACTCCTAAAGATAAATACTTCCAGATATCTATAACCCTTTTCTTGGTTTATGGTCACAAAATGTCTGATACCCAGAAATTCTTTTGCCTAACTATGCAGCACGTGCCCTTAGGTGGCCTTGCATAAGTAGTCTACATAACGGAACTGTTAGCCAAAAGATGTTATTATTTGACTATGCATCCAATTCCCTTAACTGGCCCTACATAATTCAACCCCCTAACGGGTTTGTTAAATAGTGGTAACTTCATTCATGGGAGGAAAATCTCTTTTTCCCATATTGGTCTTAACGATAATATGTAGGGATCCACAAAAAATTTCCATCCTTAGCATATTTGTCCCATACTCTTTTTCTTGATCTAAAAGTATTCAAGTCTATGGTTTATATTTCCCTTTTCTATGTTTGGGTCAGACCAACACAGGAGTGAAATTCATCCAATTCTTTGAAAATTTTGATTGGGAATATCCTTTCTAGATTCAAGTACCTCTCTCCATACAGAAGACTCTATGCTTTAGAAAATTTGAATCTCCATAAACTTCCAATGGATTCTTAGAAATTGAAAAGTACAATTTCTGAGAGTTTCTTTGCTTGACTATGCAGCACGTGCCCTTAGGCGGCCTTGTATAAGTAGTCTACATAACCGACCAGTCGGCCAAAAGAAGATATTATTTGACTATGCAGCCAATGCCATTAAGTGGCCCCGCATAATTCAACCCCCTAACGGGATTGTAAAATAGTGGTAACTTCACTCTTAGGAAATACTTCCTCTAATGCCCCTTGGCCCTTTTTTCATATCATCCCTCAGATTAAAAATTTCTTAGGTCATTGTTTATATGTTTTCCCTCATACATGAATGTTGTAATATGTTTTCAAACAAATTATCAAGGAATTGAGCCAATTTTAATCCAATCGGTCAAAGTTATTCGACCTTAAGCATTATCCTTTTTATGTCCGGCATGCATGACTTTAAACTACCAACAAGAGACAGGGTACTCATTAAATTGGGAACCTGTAAAAGGAACTCTGGATAAAATTTGAGTCCCATGTCACTAAACATACATTTTGTATGATTTTTGCAATATTGAGCAATAAAATGATGCAAATTTTGTGGTTTTTTTATCACCTAGAAAAAAATCAAACTATGCTTACTAGGCCCATTGGATTAGTTAAAATTAATTAAAACAAGTAGCAAGAGATTTCAGGAACAAATGAATGAAGATGAAAGTGTTTTTCATTGATGAAAAAGAGTTACAAGGACATCCACAAATTGAAGTCTCTTCTCTTTTTCAAGAATTACAAGAGGGTTTCAACATAACTCTTCATTTGATTTACGGCATCCCGAGCTTCATCAGCAGCCACATGGAATTCATTCATTTAACTAGATACAATAAGAGACACAGTGATACTATCTCTTCATGGAACAATTGTAAAAGAATGTTCTTGAGTGCGGTTTGAGAAAATTTTCATGCTGATCAGACAGTGACTTTTTTTCTGTCCAAGAGACTTGGGAGATGGATACATGGATTTGAGAATGGAGCATTGGAGGTAAAGAGACATTTTCAGATATTGTTCTAATGTGATGATAGTCTTCTCTCCACCAACCGGTAGTGGAAAAAATATCATCTCATGGGTTTTCTATTTTCATATCTGCAAGGAAATGGCATGGAGAAAAGATTTGAAAGTTCACACCATTGTTGCTACTCTGAATGCACAGCATAACTGAAATAGAGGGATTACAGTGAAGCTCCATCTTGAGTGTATGAGGTTTCAGATCTGGGGCACAACGGCTATGATGCATTATGAACACCCTCTCTATTATCCCCACAATGAAAAATGATTTTGCAACTGATAAATTCGTTGAGGAAAAGTTGGTGTAAGTCTGAAACCAGAAATTCATGAGATAGTTCTTTGGCTCTGGAATGTTGACTCCTTGCAGATGACCATGGCCATATAAAGGCAAGTAAATACTTTGTGGAAAATTAAAATGTTATTTCATCAAGTACTTGGCCAAATCAGGGAGGGTATTGTCATAGATATCATAGTAATCATGGCCAATGATGTTCATCATGTCATCAATCCACTTGCTAGCCAAATCATTAGTCGATCCAATTCTTTTGGGAGCCATTACATCTTTACAAAGATCTAATAATTAACTTTTATGTAAGAGTTTTTTTCATAAAATTTGTGAAGAAATTAAAAAAAATGGCTAAGGCATTAAGGCACGCAAGTCTAATCTTGGTGTGCAAGTCTAAGCCGATCATGAAAGTTGTACCGTGCTAGTACTAGCGCGCAAGTCAAAAATAGATAGAGGAAGTATTCCATAATGAAAAAAAGTGCGGACAAGAAAAAATCCAAGACACATGTGCGATGAGATATCAATTGTGTGATGAGAGTGAGAAGCATTCAAAAGCTTGATGCTTTGTGCGAAGTGACGCCTGTATTTATAGGCCATCCAGAAACTTGCGCGCCGAAACCTGCACGCCTCATACCTGCACGCCGCTGGATCTTGGTTTTCTCCTTTACCTCAAAGTCGAATCCTCTTTCCCTTTTCAGATAAAACTCTGAGGGGGGGGGGGGACTTTTTTTGATTCTTCATTCCGTCATAGAGTCCAATGATCGACTAAGGGGAATACCTCGAGCAAAGAAGAGGGAAGATTCGTCAAAAAAATTTGCAAAGGCATTAAGGCGCGCACGTATACCTGCGCACCAGCCTTGGGTGCGCAAGTCACTTTCAAGCAAGACATGAGGCGCGCAAGTCACTTGTGCACCCTAAGTGAAATTTCTCTCAACCCTCAGGTGGCCTATAAATACCCCTTGTGGGCGCCCAATTTTGGAATGAAATTTCCAAAACTCAAATTCAAGCCCTGGTCTCCCAAGTATCTTTATAAAGTGTTCTGAAAACATATAAGGTAATTATTTACCTAGAATGGAATCTCTAAAGAGGAATAATAAGGCCTATGTATTAGAACTCATCAATACTTGTGTGCCTAAGTGTCCAGCCCTTAAGGGAAGTGAAGACACTTGCGCGCCGCCTTTCCCTCTCAAGGAAACTTGCGTGCCACACATTTGAAAGCCTCTAGAGATGATTCTAAGGGCTCCAATTCTTCGTCGCCAAAGATTATTCATGTCAAGAAAGTATACTTGCGTGACCAGGACTTGTGCACCAGATCAGGACTTGTGCGCCCAAACAGGACTTGCGCACCTGCCTCTTTTTGGGTGCCCCTCTTATTTATTCACCTCTTTTCTTCAAATCCACATCTCCTCTTTGAGATTTATCCTTCAAAACCCTCTTCAAATCCTTTTATATCATGGTTTATTTTTTTCATCCTTATCTGGAAGGAATTCTGTGGAACACCTCTCAAAACCTTGTGATTTACGTAACTTTATGTCACTAAGGTTAGATATTTCCTTCTTTCAACCTCATCCTTTAATATGAGAAGATCCCTAATCTGGGAATCCTCCATAAGAGTAAGCCCCATGTTCCCTTTAATTGAGCCTCCCTATAAGGAGTTAATCCCAATCATAATTCCATTTAACATTGGTCCACCTTCTTAGGAGTAAGCCTCAAGTTATAAGTTCCCTTTAATTGGGCCTCATTCTTAGGAGTAAGCCCCAACCTTATTTTCTTTTGATCTGGGCTTATTCGTCATGTGTAATCCCCAATCATAAGTCCTCTTAACCTTGTCCTTCCTTCTCATGAGTAAGCCCTAATCATAAGTTAATGTCCCCCTTAATCTGGTCATCCCCCTTAGGATTAAGCCCCAAATTAAGAATCTAAATCTCCATAAAAACAAATACCTTTGTGGACCCTGTTAATGGGAATCCTCCTTAGGAGTAAGCCCCAAGTACCCCCTAATTTGGACATCCTTATCATGAGTAATCCCCAAGTTAGAGTATCCAAATATCCATAAAGCACAAATATCTTTATGGACCTTGTTCCTAAGATTATATCAAGAAGTAAATCTTAGTCTTCACCTACTTGGGATGTCACACATACATTAGCCCCATATCATTCCTTGTGACTGCATCTTTCATGGTAAAAATCGTCAGGTTTACTAATACCTCTTGTTTCTCACACTCAGCATGAATCACGTGAGCTTAGAGTGTAAAAGTAACCACAACACATCTCTTTGGGCCGTTAATCAGACGTAAGCCCCACACTTCTTAATCGAACTATATGGACTTTGATCTCTGCCTTAAATGTAGAGTACGTAAGAATCCTTTCTAAGGTTCAATCCCATCACCCATTAATTCTCATATGTACCATATGACATTAAACTATATATTAATTCCCAAACTATGTGGGTTATGATTCCTCTTTAACAAGGATATGTAGGTATCCCATCTGCGGGTACAATCCCAACTCTAAAATAATCCATGTCCTTATGAATGACAATAAACTTCAAGTGCCCCACTGAGTGGCATTAAAACCAGTATGGTCATCATAATGACCAAGATATTTCTATATAAAGTATTTAAGGATACCATTTACTAAGAATCTCCAATACATACGGATGATTCTCCATCGATGAAGAACCTCAAATACATATAAAAGATTCTGTAAATCTCATGCATATCAATCATTGATTTCCAAATCTAAAGGAAAAATCGTTTTTATGCTTGGTAAATTAATAAGGATTCATGAACATAACAAAAATCTATAAGAGAGTCCCGGAGTAGACAATAATTTCCCCCAAAAAGGTGTGATGAGTCTAACCTCCCATCCTCTCGACCAATGCAAATTCTTAAGCCTCATCAGTCCAGAACTAATGAGAACTTACCTTTTTAAAGTAGATCCAAATGGATATAAAATCATTAGATGTTTTTGGTTCTACGAATAAACCCATTAGAAACCAATTGGAAAGTTTTAACCTTAAACAAAAAAGGTCATCCCCATTTTCAGAAGAAACAATGTACCTTGTACAAAAACCCGAGTTCTTACAAAAAAAGTATAAGTGGAAAACTGATTAGACATGATTATCAAACCTAACAAGTATTTAATTTAGAATTAAAAATAAATAAGTCATTCGTATTGAAGTAAAAATGTATAAAGTTAATTAAATAAATCAACCAAGGAATGATATTAATATAATAGTGGATAAATCTATATGAAATTACTTTAAAATTTTAGAAAAATTGTATAAAACAATATTTATTAATGAAAAAAACATTCATTTAGTTGTTATCACTGGCCAACATATCATAGTTATCACATTTCACTATACAATTAAACAATAAAAGAGGTTTCACCTATCAAAACTCATGTTGGATCTTTTTTAAAAGCATGATGTAATAAAATTAAAACACTTCCAATGGGATTAGAAAAACATATAATATGTAAAAATTGAATTTATTTGGCCTCACCAGTAAAACATATAAATATAAATAAATTTCATTTATCCTTACCAGAAGAGAAAAAAGAAAAATAATCCTTTACAAACTCAAATCAAAAATAACCTAAGGATTTGATGGATTTTAAAACCTAGGTCATTAGGGATTTATGGGTTTTATTCTCAGTAAATGGAATATTGGATATACAGAGGTTATGGATAACCCAATATTAGACTCTCTAACAAGAACCTTTTATATAATATAAAAGAATATTTGGATCATCCTAGGTTATGAATAAAATTAGGGATAATAATGGATGTAATATAGATTATTTGGATGTTGTTTTTATGGAGCAGTATTGAAAATACATAAAATTATCTAAACATTAACTAATTTTATGTTTTATTTAAAAATATTCTCATTTTTACTTAATTAAGAAAACTAAAAAACCCCAAATGAGTTATGGTGGGATTCCACTGGGCTTATGATGGCTTTAAACGTTCTACTAGAATATAGGTGGTAAGAACATGAGTTTAAGAACATTTACAGCACCTTACCCCATCCTTTTATCATCCACTCTCCCCCTAAAATCCTATTTCAATTTATCTCTATGTTCATATAACTCTCTAATAACTTTATCTAAATATTAAAATGATGGAAATTAAAATAAAATACTCACCTAAAAAACAATTTTTATTACATGTAACCGTGTCTCATGTCTCAATATTTCAATATCCTTGTTTGGTTATTAAAAAATGGAATAAATTAATTGTTTAATGTTTATTCTTGGGACGTTTTTGGAAGAAATAGGTATAGGATAGTAGGGGATCAATATGTACCTATCATAAGAAATATATATCGTGATTATAGAAAAAATAACATATCCAAGGAGTTTTATTAAATGGACAATAAAATATCTTTTAGAATGTCTAAAATTTTGTATGATATTGATGTTAGAAACCATGATTGGTTGATATGGGTAATTTATTAATTCATTTTGGGCATAGATAGAGGTAAAATACATGTTAATGGATTTAAAAAAATTATCACTTAAAAAATTTTTTGAAAATGATTTTATGTTAATCATTATTTTAAATGTGATTTTGATTAAAAAAATTCATTTAAAGAATATTTTTGTTAAAATTATTCTGATGATATGTTTTTTGACACTAAATTTGGGAAAATTTGAAACCAAAAATAAATCGAATGGATACATGAACATAATGAATTGAATATTTAAATATTTGATGTTTTTTGACCTTTTATAATTCATGTGATTTTTTATGGTAAACATCATGGAAATGTGATATTATGTTGTATTTTTATTGATGATTGTTTTAAATAATTAAATTAATTCAACTAATAAAATAACGTGATCCTAAAAAGGGATATTAAATATTAGATATGTACATAAGTACTTCAAATCCATGGATCATTCCATATAATATATTTAAGGGGATTAAAACCACTATATACTGGGCGAAGTGGATTAAGATTCATGTTTTTATTATAAGAATACAACTATGTTCAATTGCGGTGTTGAATTTTAAGAATTTTTTTATTGGTTAGACATGATCAGATAAATATTTTAGTTCTTCCATACCATTGAATTTTTAGAGGTGTAATTCATTGCTTATATACTATAGGGACCAATACATATGTGTTCATAGATAGAAGCTCATGAAATATTTTATGAATAACTTAAATGGGTTGGGTTTTAGAGTTATATTTTTATGGAATACTACCTAGTAGTTTTAACACTATGGAAATATAGATATTTACAAGACAATTAATAATTTAGTATGATAGTTCTTGAGTATGAGTCTCATTTTATTAATTTTTATTTCTTTTCACCTAATTATCTAACAAGGTACAATAACAATGCTCATGGATTTGATATAAAAATTATAGACTTTATTTGGTTAATTTTTATTCTATATTAATTTCTATCCAATTTTAGAGGTAATTAATGTTTTCATGAATGAAGAGAACATAATAAGGTCTTATAGAATATATTTTTCTCTAACTAGATTAGGGGAAATATTTTTTCTATTTAAAAATAGGAATTAAAAAAATCAGATGTTAGTTTGTTGAAGATATTAGAGAAACCTCTTTTTAGAAATTAGTTTGTTGAGATGTTATTAGAGGGTTCGTATGACATTTGAGGGAATATTATCTTTATAATCATATTTTTGATGATAATTGGGAAGACCAAAAAACCAATTGTGTCGGGTTGAATATGGTTATACAATCACTCATGTCTAGCTACACCTTCAATTTCACATCCCCTTTGGGGTGGTTTCTAATGGGTTCTGTTTTTAGAATAATAAACACCCAATAGTTCTATTATCCAGAGTGATTTATGGACCTAATTTCCAAAGGTGTGTGTTTATTGAATAATTTTGTTTCCAATGATTATTAGGGACTCAAATTGGTCAGGGGGATGAAATTTTATATGCATAACATCATTCTTTGGGGACTTATTCCTACTCAGGTATTCTCTTATAGATTTAATTAATATTTTTGAATATTTTATAAACCTTAAAATGAAACATGTCAAATTTATTTATTTTAATCAGTCACATATACATGTAAGAGTAACCTTATGTACATATCAAAGGTTCTACATCAATTGAAATAGTTGAAAGTATTTGGGTTTCTCTATTGAGAAATCCATTTATATTTATCGACGGTTCCCTATCTTGTTTCCTAATTTACATTGTAATGATTTTCTTAAAGGATCATGGTTTAAATCCTCATTATTGGGAACTCTAGAGTTTATTTTCAACTAGGATGGTAGTTGGAGATTATATATTAGTATCATTCCCATTAGTGGGGCTTCTTATGTGTCATTGAGAAAGGAATCAAAGCATATGTAGTTTGGTTCATCCTGATAAGACAAATCATACCATTTAGGATCATGTGATAATGACTAGAACATGAAGTTTTATATTATGTGGCAATGAAATATAGGAAGAAGATCCATAGAAAAATATGGTGTGGGGTGTATGTCGTATTTCCCCTTCCAATTGATCTAGAAAGGAATACTTCCCTATATGGAGATGACCTCCACCAATGATTTGGGCAGATGAGGATGAGGTGGAATAGACCTAGAAGAAATATATCCTCCTAGATGGGTGATTGATCTTACTTATAATATGTCACAATATGTATGATGATGGATTATAGGAGTTCTGTTTGATCTTAGTGATTATTCTTATGTATCTTACGAGTAAATGAATCAATTTATACATAGTTAAAAATTATTGGGGATAACACTTATGAGGAGAACCTTTTGGGACATATTATTTATATTAGAACTCCAAAGGTTTGTATCAATGGGAATATTGAACATTGATAGTATGGTAACATGGTTTTGGTGTTTAAACATAGTAGGATTATCATTTAAGGTTATTTTATTATGCTAGTGATATGATCACCACAAACCTATGATTCCACATGAGTCAGGATCAATGTGATAAATAAGGGGATGTTGAATAAGTAGAACTTCAAATAATATCCTTACTTTTTCTGGATGAGGTAAAGGGTGTGTAAGGTAAGAGATGTACCAAAATAAAGACTAGGGTATTACCCCTAGAGGGATTCTTATATAACATTCCTTCCAAAAGGTGGAAGAGTGAGTAAGGGTGAGGCTGTCAATGGAAAGAGAGACTTTTTTTAAAGATTCTCTTTTTATTTATGGCATCAGATGTGGCTGAAAAATAGAATAATCCATACACCACCATCCCTATGGTTGGGATCCTCATTATAATGAGAATATATTATCACTAAATTTTATACAGCCCCACATACAAGAGATCTTAAACACAGGACTTCCATTACAATGGTAATTTATTATTCTGAGGACACATTGTGGTGTCCAATTCTCTGATCATACATGTTTGGAGGCTTCAGATCTAGCCTTATCTTGACCTCCTTAAGTGAGAAAACATGGATTGTGGATTCCCTATAGCTGATGATATGAGATAGGTTCGGGAGGGTGCCTCACCCTAGTGATACTTGGGTGGACTATGTTTTGTTTCACCCTATTGATACCTCAATAAGCTAATAGGTACCTCACCCAAGAGATACATGCGTGAGCTAGGTACCTCACCCATGTGATAATTGGGTGAGATATCATAACTTCTTTGGTGAATAACCTAGGAAACAACACTTGGGTGATACATTTCATTGACCCTCAAGTGTTTCCTCAGGTTTTATTTGGAAGGGTTTTATACAGGATTGGGAGAAGAGGATTCCCTCCTCCCTTATATGTATAATAAATTGTGTGTATCTTCATGAAGGATTTTTTCTTGGTTTTTAAACCTTAAAACACTCATATGCCTCCTTCTCTTGCAAATTACATCCACAAATTTATTTTTACTAGTCTAACTGAGGTTCTTTGAGGCTTATATGAGGTAGCTAAGTGAGCATATCTTCCAACTTTTACTTTTGGATGCATAGCTTGTCAAATGAGGATCATTAGGGTTCTATTTGTAGGTGAAACCCATAACCTAGGTAAAGGTGTTCTTTAATGAAATTACATCTCCATACTGGGTCACCTAGGTAATTTATGTAGGCCGGTCTACATAGGTGCTTCGTGTAGGTGGATCAGGAAAGCTAGGAAAGTGTGAATCCTTTTCACACAAGTGCGGCATGCATGAGCTATTTGTTACCCAAGTTATGGCTAAACACACTTTAAGAGAAGAATTTAAGTTCCTTTATCTTTCACATTGTTTTAAAGTTATATCATGGTTCAATAAAAAATATTTCTAATAAATCCCCCCCACCTCCAGGATTGGATCTAATTGGAAAAATGAGGATTTAGTCTTGATGTAGAGGAAATCTTGATCATTGATAGTCCCTTAATTCATTAGATCTGACATGTTAGTAATAGATATTGTATGGTGAATTATACTTCGTTTATCACATATATTGGAAAAGTGAATAGTTGGTCCCTGAATATTGACGACATAGGTTGGTCATGAATGATAGTTGCATAATTCAATTGTGTGCCTATAAGTATCTTCACCTAAATAGTGGTCTTCCAATGAAATTTTCGTTATCCACTCTCATATTCTCTCATATCTCTATAATTCCATTTATCTTTTTCTTTCTAACTATCGGTATGTATTTACTTATGTAAGTACCTTCTGTGATGTTAATTTTTCAAGGAACATTCATTAAGTCACATAAGTGGCCGACCCATACAAGGTCACCTGAGCGAGCAACCAATAAATGGCCATTTGGTAATGAGACTCATGCATGGTCACATGGTAAAGTTACCAATGTGAGGTCACTTGGGTGACTGACACATGTGAGGTCACTTGGAAAAGTGACCCAAATGAGACCACATGGGATAGTGACCGATGTGAGGTCACTTGGGCATGTTAAACATTCCTCCATAGTATTGAATTTTGTGACCTTGAAACTAATGAAAATATTGAGCCACAATGTACATTTCCAATGGGTACTTATGTAATTTTAGTTTTTGATGAACAATCTGGTTCATGTATAATGGATATGGAAGACAATTTTGGGCTGGATTATTACCAATTGTGTGATACTACCCTTTAGGACATGGAAAATTATTTTATAAAGTTAAATAATGAATATCCCTTGATTTATCAATTAATTATCTATAACCATGAAATTTTGAACGATATACTTATTCTGGTGTTGAAGAATTGTTTTTCACATTCTTGGTTCAATGAATACAATAACATTACGACTTCTAAAATCTGTTACAAGGGTGAATTCATCAATGTGGGAACTATACACTCTTCTTTTTTCATACATCACAATATCAAAGATCTAGACATGAAGATGAATACTAAGGATTTAATGCATCATTAATAATCATTGGTATTATGTGCTTCTTGGATAAACAAATAAAAGGGTCATACATAGGACTGAGATTTATGAACATTAAGAGGTTTCAAAATGGGGTGGATATGGGCATACTGGGTGCACAATACTAGTAGAGAATTTGATGTTAGACTGAAAATGGTCATCATAAATGAGGCACACTGGTGGATCATACATTTTTATACAGACATATAATATCATTCTTGTGTCTCTCAGTATATGGATCCCTTAGTAAAATTATTTCTATCAAATAAACATAGAAATAGATATTTCTCTCTAGGACATCTACATAATCTCAGGAGAACCCATTTGTGGAGATATATATAATAGTTTTGTCTCATCAATGGAAACATGGGATGATTCCAAATGAATTCCATATTTGTCTCATGAGTTTCTGAAAATACCTCAGAATATTGGAAAAGAAAACTTCACCCAAGGGGAAACGTTCATCCTGAGGCTTGAATAAAGGATTTCTTGGACCGAATGGGATAGGGTTGTAGTTTCTAGTTTCCAACATACTTTCACTCCCTAGAAAATTAGGGTACTCATAGTAAATTTCATACTATACTGGAACATGACCCATATAATTAGTTTTGTATATAATCAATCTCTAAATATCTATGAATTTTTACCTCACCAGATTTTTAGTGATGTGGTTAAGTACATACATGTTGTCGATTCAGGAGTCTAGTGGTAGTATAGGGCTAGGGACGTTCTTCATTGAGGACAATTTGGACCATGGGGATACATGGGGTTAGAATCCCCAATCTTGGGGACTACCTATAGGTTCTTATTATATGTGTATATAGGGAATTACCCTTTCTAAATTTGAGGGATATTTCAAGAGTTTTAGAGTAGTGTTATCGCACAGATTAGCTCTTATGCTATACATAGTGAGGTTAGGGTTCCCAGAGGCCAGTTCTAAAAATTTTTCCAAGCTATTTATGGCATCCAATTTCTATCACTGATGAATGGTGAATATTTGAAGAATCTGAATCTATTAGAGTAACCAGATTTTCTACCTTATGGGGATCTTCCAACTAAAAAATTCAGGGTCAACAACTTTAGTAATTATGATATGTGGTCATACATGATATCTTTCAAAGATTGTGTGCTGGAGAGATGATTCAATGGAGAAAATCATGGTGGCCTGATAGTTCTGAGTCCTTAAAGCTTTGGTGGTATCTCATCTAGTAATCATGAAAACTCTATTGGATGCTTCTCTAGGGATAACTACATAGTATCATTTTATTTTAAACTTCATTGGAATATAATCAACTATGGATATAAATTCTCTATGAATGAAGTGGATGTTGAAAATCATGATATTAGGGTTTAAGATAAAAGAAAAGTAATGGTAAATGTATCCATGTAATGACTATGAACTATGTTTTAAAATAGGTTTTTATTAAAAGGTTGTCAGGGTGTACAGAGATAAAATTTATTCTCATAAGTATAGAGGTGCCTCTAGCCAATAGATCACATATTTGTGTATTTTGTGGAACCAAAACTATTCATATTATAAAATTTCAAATCAAATGTGTCCTATGAAGTTGAATTACTTTTTCATCAATATTAAATGGAAGTTTATAAAGATTTGAATTTCCAAAGATAGTGAGTGTGACCTACGATCATAAGGTGTTTGAGTAATAAGGATAATTAATATAAGGACTGACCTAGAATTAGTGGAATTTTTATACACATATCCTACTCTTGTTTAAGGAAATAAAAATTTCTCTTAACCATGATTTCATGAATAAGGGTACCCATGTTCATCTCTCCTTCATGGATTGAGGTCTCACATGGGGTAAGGGGCACAATTTTTTAATTATGGATGGGCCCATTATTTGAGATCTAGGAATCACTAAATATATCATAATAATAGGAATTAATCCACATTTATGTCTGGAAAATACTCCACACATTGATAATGTTCTTATGTGGGGAGTGGGAAGTTTATAATATTGTTGCTGGAGAAGAATATTGAATCAGGGTGTCACTACATACCTCATTAGAATGTGAATAAAGACACAAGAAGTTATAAGAGAGAGTTACTGAGATAGGTCTATTCCTTATGTGGGGAGGGGGATATTTTTTTAAATATGGGTTTCTAAGTGAAAATAAAACTAGTGATACACACATTTGATTAGATGCAGAACATATATAGAAGAGTATGGAAAATATTTTTGTTTTTTTCAGTTGGGAAAATGATGATGAATCGAAAATTTTCTAATGATCCTTAGAAAAGGATCCACGCCATACATGTTTCTATGATATTGGTTTGGTAGGGGACCAACACCAATAATGGTGGTTCTCTCAGATGAGAGCCACAATAAGGAAAAAATTAACATCATATGAAAGGGACATAAACCATGCAATTAAATATCTTGTGGAAAAGGAATGTGAAATGTTGTTTAGAATCACATGACCAGGGTGTTGGTTACACAATTTAAAGAGAATTTATGTGGTCTCACATTATAAAAACGTCTTTAGAATAGAATATGTATTTTATAAGTTTGTGTTGTATAAACCCTGAAATGACACTACCTTGAAAAGAGGCCCTTACCAGGATTCATAAGTCCACGTGAGATATTCTTGGTGTGAGAAAAAAGGGAATTTTGAAGATTTATATTATTATATAGGGGTGATAAATGTGTCATTTGTTTTATTTCATCTATGATCATTGGTCATCTATTTTAACATTGTGCGGTTAGCATTCCAGTTTCATTGAAGGAATGACAAACAAATATATAGATATTGCGCTTTAAATCTTCCTAGGTGTTCAAGAAATTATATCATGATAAAATTTCTCCATGTGTTTGGGAAATCATCACATCAAAAGTGTTTCCCAAACATTCAGAAATTATCTCTGGTGAGTCATCCCGTGCTTATTGTTTGAGGTATCCTAGTCTTGTCACTCAGGGTATCTTACGATTGGTTCATAGGGTAATACAACATTAAAAATTTTGTGTTGAAGATTTTTTCGTCAAATTTAACATCTTGTAAATTATATTGTAGGGGTTGTTCCTTTTCAAGTCATACAATAAGGACCACTACATTATATATTGCATCGTGAAATGAGGATGAATGGAATCCTTTAGTTTTGGGTCATACTACATGGACCAACATTTTGTAATCAAATGAAATATCACTGGTAAAATATTTATTTTTAAAGGGTTATAATATTCTCACTATTCAAGGATATAAATGAATATGTGACATTGGAAGAGACCTTATACAATCCAATTTTTTTAATGAATTGGTGGTTTCTTACGAGGAATTAACAGCGTCCTGGGAGCCAGAATAATATCTCCATGATGTAATGAATGGAGTAAAATATTCCTGTTGAAATCCCATGTTATCTTGTTTTTATTAACCTCTATGCGATGAAAGCTATGAAATCTCTTCTCATAAAGTCATTATAATACTTCTAAATGATTATGGGAATCCTCATCTATAGATCGTTGATTGCATGTAGTGATTTAGAGTGAAGTCAATTAGAATTTAATGGGGGAAATTATTTAGTCCCATATACAATTTAATATGGGGTTTCATTCATATAAATATTGGTTTTGGTATAGTAGGCCCGCAAGGCAGGAAAATGATTGTCAGTACACAATTTCGTGTCCTTTTCTACCATTTTCCATAATTTTTAGATTATATTTTATTGAAATCTACTATCTATCCATTTATGGATGTATGATAGTGGGATGAATGGTTGTACTACATGTTATAATCTTTCTACAACCATTTCAAATCGTAAAAACAAAGTTCGGTGTCTTTGTTTGTCAATGTAGTATGTGGGAAACAAGACCTGGAAATAATTTTGGACTTTATGAAATTGATGATTATTGTTTTACTATATTTTTTTAGGGTATTTATTCATCCCATTTGGATAATATGTTAGTACTAGTGATGTTTTAATTAAATTTCTTGGATGTAATTGGAGGGTATGTCCCCATGACATCTATTTCCAAAAATAGGACTCCAAGGATTATTTGGTAGTGTGTAATGACTTTAGGGTTGATGAATGAATTTGGAACACACCTGATATGAATGACCATCATGGTGAATTTTGAACATTCCTACATTTTTTAAGTAGAAATATATTCAATCTTCAAAATTTGGTATGAAATATTATTTCTAGACTAATTGTCATCATAAGTATTAGCATAAAGTTCTTTCATAATGGAAGGAGTATCCTCTCCATCAATGCGTCTAAGGAGAACACCAAAAAACGCTCATTTATAGAGGACATCATGATGACCTAGTATGTAATAGATAAGGAAATTGACTACCCACCATCGTATTTTTGGTATACTGACTCTATCTTGAAGATTATTCCTACATTAGAGATAATCCATGAATGGAATCATCCGACCATTTCCATGATTATCTAGTTCAATGATGGAATTTACATTTTTGATATATACTATTCTACTCTTGACAAACAAATATAATTCCCTTTAATGTAAAATTTTTATGACTATTTAATCAATATCTAGATCATCCTTTGTTATGGCTATATTTTCTAGTTCATATTCCTAATAATTATATGATCATGGAATATGATTCAATGTTTTATCCAAAAGAAATTATAGCATCTGTCCTATGACATAGTCAAGTATGAGTATTGGCTAGTATTTTTTGGTAGTGTAATCACTATAAAATTTCTTGATTACAAACTCCAAATCACCTTTAACCTTCATATGATCTACTAGTATCTACTACACCAGCTCTAGGCCTGCAATGAGGTCCAGGTATTAAAATTCATTATTGGTGCACCCTTCTAATAATTCAAAGGAATAAAAGAGAATAATTTTTTGGGATGAATGATAATAGATCCTAAAATGAATATATTTTTCCTATGTTCCTAAATCCTTCTTCCTGTTGCAAATCCAGATGCTCTATAAAAGGACATATCCCATGTCCTGGGAGAGTCTTGGATAGGGAGGACTACTTCTTACAGTACTCAAGTATTTAATTAAATTTATTAGAAAGATGGATTCTATATGAGGAAATATACTAATGATTAATCCTTTTTTTATTTTTGTGTTATAAACCAAATATTAAACTAGTATATTCTGACTTTAAACTGTGCCCAATTCTCATTCAACATTGGTCGGTTAAGGATAAATTTAACTATGTCATTCTAAGAAATCAAATGGACTTCATAGTGTTGTATATACTTACATAGTTTTTGAACTAAAATGATCAAAGTAGGAAATGTATTCTCGATGTATGAATAATGAGTCCCTTTAATGGTAATTGTTATACATAGATAATATAGGAGTTTTCATTCCCATCTTCATTATTTTCTATGCCGAAAGTTCCCAATAAACACTGTAAATATATCACATATAAGATGAGTGGTTTTATTTCGATAGGTGGTATCCATAATGATGGGATAAAATTATATTTATTGATATTATAAAATTCATTTTTTATTCATTATTATACAAATATGTGACCCAATTAATCCATAATTTGGTTAAGGATGGACACTATCATTAAATATTTTCTATAAGAATCGAATGTGAGAAAGGTATCCTCATAGTCCTCTCAATTTTTTGAGGTTTTGAGAAGGAGTAATGTCAGGGATAGAAATTATATTATTAGAATCAATATTGATTCTATAATAAAATTTCATGAATTTAACAAAAATTCACTAAGTAAGACTGAAATTATATTTTAAGGGGTTCATTTTCAGGCTATATTATCACAGCTTGTTAAAAAGGATCATGGTCGAAAAGCTGATCAAAATATTGATGAGTTTTCAACACTATATAGTCGATGTTGAACTCAGCAGACATACCCAACATGGGCTTGAAGATTTTAGGCATGGAATTTTTTTTATAACAATCATTCATTAGGATAAATGGAATCACCCAGTAGAAATATACTTCTTTTAGTTCCCCAAACATAGTGCATTCTTCTTCATCCAAGACTGTTAAGATTTGATTGCGTCCTAAACATGCATCCATGGATAATAGAAATCACTATCTGGCTATCACATCAATAATAAGATCTATAATCGGAACTAGGAAGTCACCATTTGAATATTTTTGGTCGAGATCATTGAATTCAATGCACACCATGATTTCCCCATTCTACTTTTTTTATGATATCAAGGACACATTTTGGTTACCAAATATTTCAAATGAATTTTTTATTGATGAGATTATAGAATTTGTATTCAACATAAGAAACCTGAGATTTATGTGATCTTCTAGTTGTATGCTTGTATCCATGATGATCTTTTGGAAGACCCAAGAGGATTCTTGCCTAATCATTATCAAATCCTAGGATTTTTTCATTAGTCTAGGTGAAGACATGTTGTTACAACTCCATGAAATTGGAATATACATCTATTTTAGTGATTTACATGGTCACACTGATTATAATTGGTCATGGATTCGCTTTAATACACCAATTAATCATCTAGAGTTTATCAATGGTGGTAGATACACCTTCTTCAAACATTGGATGAGCATACATGAAGTCATATTCATCTTCCAATTATTCTTCTTATTTCTATTCTTCTTCCACTTTCATCATGCCCATCTCAAGATGAATGGGTGACGAAGGGGAATCTTTAGAGGCGGGGGTGAAGATCAATATTCTAATCTCCCGATGAAAAATTATTTTCATTCTTCAATAGTGATGTGAAAATTCCCTCAAGTTCAACTATCAATGCTGGGGACTGTTGAAATTCTTGGTATATTGTAAGGGAATATTCTCATAAATTATTTCCATCCGTGGGAGGATCAAGGAGGCTTATTAATGATGGTGGGTTTTGTTATCTTCACTAATATCATTTGTATTGATGAGTATATTCCAAATTCCAAACTCAAAATTTCAATTTGGCTAATAGATAGCACATACTAATCATCGAGATTCATGAATGGGTTTGTCGTGGTCAATTCCAGATTGTTCAAGGAATCAAATTGAGGAACCTCATAACCAGGGCTACTTCCCGTCCCTATGATTAAACCCGGCATCAAGGTATTGAGAATCCAAATATTCAAATGGGGATATAAAATCATGTAATTCTTCACATTTTCCATTTACATAGTTTATGAGGCCTTGGTGATAAGGGGAAGGGATTTTTTAATGATGGTGCATCAAAATTCATTATATAAGAACATTAAAGGCAGTATCCTATTCAATGAACTAGAATTCAGATTCATATATCAGGTCCCCAAATTATGTTGTGAGCTTGTTCGGGATAACATGTTTTTGTTCACTTTTTTCCTAAATAATAACAATAGAAAGAGGTAGGTAGGCTTAATTATAGCCCAAATGATGATGTTTTTGAATTAGAATTGAATCATGGTCTATTATCAATTAATGTTAATTGAATGTCAATGTTATCTAGCCTTACCAACAAACACAAGTTCCTGATGTCCCCTTTCATCGTCGAATCACTATACTATTTTATAAAATGTTTATCCATAGAAATTCCACAGGGTCAATATTTTCATGGTATACCTCAATAGTTGTGAGATTGGATTCAAACTCATGAGGTCTTAACAAAGCCTCTACAATGGATTAATAGATATACATTTATAAGATTAGAGAATACATATTTGAATGTATTACCGGAACTATTGCCAACATTTTCAAGACATCAAATTTTTGAGTAAAAAATATGAATCTTCCTATGGCGTTTTATCACGAAATAGGAATTTTAGATGTTAATGATCATGGGGGTAGATGAATAAGATCGTCAAGTGGATGTTGAGGGAAATTATTCTACTATTTGATTACACGATCTTTTTGTACCAACATATCTAGTCTAACAAGACTATTACACTCCTTCCAGTCAATATCTCAAGATAATTGGTTAAATAATAGTGCTATAGAATGTGGGTCTGCTTTCCTACTCTTCATGTTCTCACTAAAAGGATTTTTTGTGAGTCTCAAAACCATAAATAGTTCTTGTAGGGATGTGTTCAACTAATTGGTCCCCACTATAACTATATCTTCCCCCAACTCATTGACTTTTGTGTCCTCTACCCCTTTTTTCTAAATTAGGATTAGGGGACTCGGGTTCATTGAATTTGTTGGGACTATTCCCATACACTTGGTATTTGATGTATTAAATCTAGGAGAGTCAACACTGGATTTTACATCATTATATGTTCATCCTACATTTTATGAATATTTATTCATTAATTACATAATTTATTGGAAGGCTAGTTTTTTGGATGACTATAGTGCTAATGAAGTTTTTCGTTCAATGGAAGAAGGAATTGGGGGTGTAGTTGGTTGATTTAACTATTCCCTAAGGATAGAATGAGTTTGATTGATTTTATTTATAGTTGTAAAATTGATTAACTTATATTAAAATTTTCTTAAAAATCATATTATTTTCATTCTTACTTTGAAGATTCATCAGAAACGTAGGCCACATGTAGTTGGGGTTTTCCTAGAATTATATTCAAGGAATTGAAAAAAAAAATCATGATATATTTAAAGGAATTGAAGAAATTAACGGTTTACCAAATGTTTAATGAAATGGATAACATTTTTGTGGTCATAAATACTTACATGATGTTGTCTCTTAGGTTATGATAACTTTAAAATTTTATTTTCTACGTATTCTATGAAAAAACATAGAACCTACTCATCTCTAAAGATGTAATCATCATTATTCCAATCATAAAATTCTCAAAATGGATATTTATTAAACTCAACATAAATTGAATTTTTTTAATTTTGTTATGTTCTAGATGATTTTCCAAATAGGAATGTTATGGATTTTGAGTTGGGGCTAAAACGAAAGTGGGTTTTATGATAATATTTGCAGCTTCCAATATACCAATAAAATTTCCATGAGTTATTGGTGTAATATAAGATTTGTTTTTGTTTCACGAAATAGAATATTCCAAACATTTAGAAACTACGATGAGATCAAAAAGTATGATTGATAATTTTACCAAGATGAGTGGAATTTGAATCTTTTTAGGAAGGTTCTCAATGAATAGACCCAACATGTTTTCCTGAGGAATATTCAAGTTCAATGTGTAAGTCAAAATTCACATCCTAAAAATGAAATTTGAGACTCTCTAATTTTTCCATTATTGGTAATTTGGGAGGATGACTATCTTCTTCTATGGAAAACTAATGAATTTTTTGTGATTTGTGATGACAAATTTTACACCCTTTGATTTATCTAGTTGGTAAACTTGTATATTAAATGAAGGTTGGACCCTCTATGGTCTGTGTGAAACATTTGACTTTGGATGCCTCTTATTTTAATAGAGTTCCTATCATGGTAATGAATCATGACATAGTGTATTTCAAATGTTGTTCAAGATCCACCAAATCATTAAATTTCAAAAATGTATGATTCCAAAAATATGGAAGGACATATTTTCATCCACCCATTCAAGGTAAGAATTCCTATCTTATTGTATTGGTGAATATAATCCTTCTATTTCTTCTAACTAAGCTATCAGTAGCTCATTGTTTTTTATGGTCTTATTAGGAACATCTGGTTGAATAAAAGATTAATCCTGGGGGTAATAGGTTATTCTAGTTGTAATATATTTTCTTATACTCATGGTTTTTTTCCTTCATTGGATATCATGTGAAGATGCATCTAATAATGTTATGGTTTCATCCCTACTTGAGGAACACTTGATATCTTTCTATAATTATGTCCAAGTATTTTAGTTATCTATATCTATGATAGGATGGATGTTAAAGCTCCACTCCAACTAGAATGACACAATTATCTTATTGTGTAGAATTAGATAAGAGGGAAAGATGAGGATATTCTTAAATAACATGTAAAATGGGGATATTATCTCTGATTAGTTATGTGTTCAATTGTTTCATCTCCTGAAAATCTATCTAATATTGAAAAAATCTCTCCTCTAATATAAATGTATAAAATAATTTGGGTAATGGAAATAATGTAGTCGTTCCTCTACCTGTTTATATGGTTCAAGTTCAATGAATGGGTGGAAGATGCACATTTATAGAAACCCATGAATATTTGGAGAGTTTCATATTTCTATTTCATATCACATCTTCATTTACATCAATTTGAACTATATTTATAATGGAAACATAATCATCTCATTTTTACATTAGATTCATGAACTATATAGTATTCAAGGTTGATTCTAATGAAATTCACTAATTCATAATGGATTACATGTGTCTCATTAGTTTCAGAATGATAACAGTGTTGGTTATCTTGGGAATATCAGTGAAATGGAGGTGATATTATAGATTAGTTCCACCTTTGATGTATTTCTTTTAATTGAGTATATCACTGGAACCCAACATTCAATTAATTTATTATGTTGGATCTTATTAGTGATTTTTTACCTGAATGGTTTCTCTGAATAGTATCATCATATGTGTTCCCAATGAGGTAAACAGTTCACAAGATGGAACAAACTGAGTTGATCCACCTTGGAATACTCATCAAGAATAGAAAAATTATGATTTCCATAGGGTAGAATATTGGGAAAACATTCCCCCATCCCTATGGGGTTCTGTTCCAATTGATCGACATCTATATTACATTAAAATAGATTTAGTGACCTAGAGGGTGGATCTTAGGGAACAATTCCCCAACCCTACAGACTAGGGCTACCCATGTATCACGTTGGCCACAGCTGGTGTGGAATACCTCTTAATAATATGAATCATCATACATCCATGTGTTGGGATCACTATATTATTTTCACATGAGACAATTTCTTCTAAATGAATTAGTGGTACCATATGATTAACCTCCCTTAAGTAGGATTCATAGTCACTTTATCAGATGCCTCATGAAATAATTTTTCGATAGCTTGTTATCATCAATCCCAATGATTCTAAGATATTTTAAGGGTCGATATTTTTAACCTACCATTGTACATGAGAAATAATTTCTTCAATGAGTTGGATAAAAACAATTACATTACATGATTATACTACTGGTGGGCTTTTATGATCGGAAAGTGAGGTGTAAAGAAATTATTTGTGTTCACCCCATCCCATGATGAGATATCCATATGGTTCATAAGTAATTAATTAATATAACATTCACAAAGCATAAAGGAATGTGAATTAAAGAAAATATTGTTGTATTCCTGATTTTAAACTTTGTGTAGCTATATGGATGTCCAATTAAAATTCATGATGATGTTGTTCTATTTCCTTGACATGATATTCTTATCCTTTATACCAAACCTTCTCATTATTACACTTTCATTCATGATTTATTACATATGATTACACTTAATAAAACATGGAAGATCGATAAGTCTATAGTATTTGGAAATTATTTAAATTACACAACAAATTAAAATAATGAATACGTCATCTATATAGAAAACATCCTTAACATGTTGTTTTATTATCCTTAACAATTGTTTTGGCATATAAAATTTGTCATGAAACTTCAGTAGCATGACGACGTCACATAGAAATTCATAAAATGGTTTTATGAGAGAAAAGGGGAAATATCATCATTTTTACATCTAATAGGTTATAATAGGGACATGTAAAAACATATCCCAAAACTCAAAATTATAAATATAAGGCATAATATAATAAAGAAACTTGAATAAATAATAGAAAGTGAGGATCCCTTCCCTTGAGAGCATGACAACAAATTATTGGGAGGCGATTATTGAGAGCATGAGGGCACCTTGGGAGGACTAAATGGAGGGAGGAAAAAGCAGATATGTTCTCCAAGATTTTTTAGTGAATATAAAAGAGATATTTTGTGGGTTTATAAAAGAAAATATAGTGTAATTCTTTATCATTTCTCAAACTTAGGTTTTAGACTCTATAAAATAAAATAACAAAAAATAGAAACCTTACCATAGTTTATACCGACAGTTTTTTCCAAATATTGGTGTATTTAATTTTTTAATAATTATATGTTCTAAGAATAGTAATATATTACCCAAAGTGTGGTTTAAGTGACTCATACTCTTAACGAAATAATTTTTAAATCTTAAAATATATTATATGTTTTTAGAGGACTCATACTAGATTTATAAAATAAAAAAATAAACATAAAAACAAATTAATTTAAAGGGAAAACATATATTTGGTCATGGATATCCTTTATAGTATTTATTACCCCACTTATGTTCATTATGATGTCATAATACACAATGTTTATTTATATGGTATTTATTTTATACCTCACAATTCAAATATCTCAAAAAATTGTGAAAATTTCACATTTGGATAATTTTAACAATATTACTCAAAAAATATTTTTAATTTTTTCAAAATAATTTTCTAAATATTTGAATTTTCAATTTTAGAATAGTAATCAGTATTTGGTGTGAAATGCTTGGTTTTTTAATGAAAAAAACATTTTAACCCTTATAAAAATTACATTTGAATTCATAAAAATTGTATGATGATTTATATTTAATAAAGAAATATTTATTTATGATTTTTTCATAAAATATTTTTTATTTATAAAATACACTAATTAATTAAAAAAAATTGTTGATTGACATGATTAATACCTAAAAATATAATTCATTTTTTATTTTTTTAAAATAAAAAACAATTATAAATTAATAATAAGAATAACAATAAGAAACTAATTCTATTGAAAATCCATAAAAATAGTCACATAACAATGGTCTTGATACATATATCTTTATTACACCAAAAAACATAGTAAGGGTTAGGTGTGTGACATTGATACATTCACTGGGTTTTTCGACAAACAAGGTTTGGGTAGTGATCTAGATGAGCTTGAACTTCTCTTATAAATGGTTTCCCTCGTGCTTAGGCTAATGGATATCCCCTTGGGATTGGTATAGGGAAAATCCCAATGATTCTATATCCATTGGAATCTCTAATAAATGGGCTTCATAGATTATCATCATAGATTTATGCCATGGATTTATTTGTACTGGATTTATTAAAAACATGTCTTTATAAAAATAATATAATCACTTTTCAATAGTTATACTATCAATGTTAATTATTCTTAATGGTATTTTAAATCTGATTTGATAAAAAGAAAATAAGTTCATGGGTTTCCTATATCCATAATATATAATAATATATTTTATTAAAATAATAAGGTGAATTTTATTTAAAAAAATTCAGGTTGTTATAATCTTCCCCCCTTCAAAAATTTCACACTCAAAATTTTTATTTTCCTTACTAAAAAAGATAGTGAAAATTATATTTCATCACTTCTCCAGTTTCCACATCGCTTATCCAATATTTTCGTCTCTCCATAGTACTTTTGATGGGGGCCATTGGATTATTCTGTAGAACATTGTCTCTACAATCTAAGATCCTCACTAGATTCTCCCCATAAGAATGGTCAATATCCAATGGCACCGTCATTGTATTGATTACATTTGAGGGTTCTGGTATACACTTTTGGAAGATGTATACATGGAATAAATAATGTACTTGAGATAGGTTATGTGGGAGTGCTAGTCGATAATCCACCTCTCTAATGTAATAAATGATTTCAAGTGGGATTATGTATATTTAAATAAGAATTCCCAAATTCCCAAATTTCATTACATTATTCCATGGGTATATATGTAGGAGTAGTATGTTTCCAACATAAACCTCTATCTATCATTGATGCTTTTTAGCATAGTTCTTCGGACGACTATGATCAAACTTGTTATGTTGTTGAATGGTCTTAAACTTTTCCACCATTTCCTCGACCATTTTTGGACCTAATAGTTTCAGTTCCCTAACTTCATTCCAACATGTTGGTATTTGTTACTGCTATCCGTAAAGTTCTTCATAGGGATCCATTTAGATTATTAAGAGGAAACTGTTAATATAGAAGAAATCAATGAGAGTAATATGTTGATCCCATCCTCCTTTTAAGTCAATTGAGAATTCTCTCAACATGTCCTTAAGTGAATGGATAGTCAACTAAAATTGGCCATCTATTTAAGGGAGAAAATCTTTGATGAAGTTCAACTTAGTTTTCAAATCATTTTGGAGATATTTTTAGAACATTGAGTTAATTCTTGTGTCTATCAAATATAGTCAATATTGGTGTTCCATTCAGCCTCACCACTTCTCTAATGTATATCCCTGCATTTTTATAATGTGATAAGTCCTATAAAATTGAAATTAATTGATAAGTATTCATAAAATGATCTCCAACAACCCATATAGAATTATTTTCTCTTGATTTATCCAGAAGATGAGTAATAAAGTGCAGGGTCATGTTTTCCCATTTCCATGTATGTATGGGTAATGGTTCCATCATACCCATGAATTTTTTTCTGCCTTTTATTACTGATAAACAATACATATTCATGAATATTCTATGACCTCCTTCTTCATATTGTACCAACAATAGTTCTCTTAGAGATATTGATATGTATTTGTGCTTTTAGGATGGGCAGAGAAGTTCAAACTATGTGCATTATACTACAACTAATTATTTAGCTCATGAATTTTTGGAAGGCATAGTCAGGACCCAAATCTTACAACTCCTTCTTCATTATAATTGAACTTTGAGGATTTCTCTTTTTATATTGTTTCCACTTTCTTCTATATTTCCCCATAATCTCTTTGATAATAATTTATCTTTTCCACAATGGGTGGTTGAGAAAAATTTCTGAATGAATGAATTATGATTGTTTTTTATGACTCCCATATCCAACCATTTAAAATATAAGAAGATCAGATCCCTCTTAATTTTCATCAATAATATAATTGTAGGATCCATTCTACCTAGTATATCTATCACTTTATTCTCATTCCCATTATGGTAGTGAATTGATAAATCATAGTTCTTGATTAGCACTAACCTTCTTTGTTGGTGCATATTTATCTCTCTCTGTGTGAATATATACTTGAGGATTTTTTGAAATGTATATATTTTAATATTCTCTCCAAAGAGATAGTTATTCCAAATTTTCAATGAAAATATCACTACATCCAACTCCAAATCAGGCATTGGGTAGTTATGTTCATGAACATTCAACTGCATTGAAGCATAGGTTGTCAATATGACATGTTTCTTTAACAGACAACCCAATCCCTTTTTCAAATCACCATGGAATAGCACACAAAGTTCTCTACTTTGGGTTGTGTGAGAAATTGTACAGTTATAAGCCTTTTTTTCATGTACATTATGGTCATTTCACATTCATCATTCTAAGAAAACTTGACTCCCTTTAGACTCATCTAGGTTATAGGGTTTGAAAATCATGGGATATTTTTTGAAAACCGATTATAGTACCTAGATAATCCAAAGAAACTATAGATACCTGTCACTAATGTTGGCCTCAATTATCCTTAAACTATAACAATTTTTTAAGGATCCATAGATATCTCATAACTTATGATGATATTCCCAAATAATGATACTTCCTTCAACCAGAACTCACAATTTTTTTATGTTGAAAAAATATTCTCCTTTCACCAGGTCTTTACCATAGTTCTCAGATTCTCCTCATGCTCCTCCTTAGTTTTCAAGAATATTAGAATATCATCTATAATAACTACCAAAATTTTATATATGTAATCCTTAAAGAATCTATTAATATATTCCTTGAATATTTTGTAGAGAATTATTAATTTGAATGGAATTACTATTAAATAATAATCCTCATACCTTATTTGAAATGTATCCTTGGGGATATCATCCCACTTCACCCTTACTTGATAATATCCTAACAATAGATCCATCTTGGAGAGTATTTTTCTCCATAAAACTAATCTAACATATAATAAATTTGTGGTAGAGTATAATTTTTCTTTATTGTGATCTTGTTGAGTTAATGATAATCAATGAAAAAGTGCATTGACCCATCCTTATTCATGACGAAGGGGACTAGTGTACCCTATTGTGTTGCACTATGTCATTTGAAACCTTTATCCAGATTATCTTACAGTTGTTTCTTTAACTTCTGAAGATCTAAAAAATCCATTATATATATCTCTTTGGATAATGGTAACTCCTCATCTATAGTCTCTATTGAAAATGATACCTCACATATAGGAGTATGACTAAGTAATTCCTCAGGAAACACGTCAGCATATTCCAACAAAATAATCACATCTTCAAGGAAAATTATTTCTTTATACATAATCATTTAAGATAGATATTTTTTCTCATTGGGAAATAATATCCACTCTTTGAATTTTTTTTAAAGAATATTCATCATCCTCATTCCACTTATACAGAATCAGGAGTTGCTGAATGATATACAGAGTGATTTCTTTCTCATGGAAATTTGTTTTGGATCTATACAAGGAAAGAGAATACTTGCCTATAATTTCATCAAATTCTATCAATGTGATTATGATAAGGTTCACTGATATTTTCATCCATCAAATATTTATAGGGGATGATTTATATACTTTGGATTCAATAATATCCCCATTTTTCATATTCATTGATAACATCGCTTAAATGATTTGTTGTGGTGTTTAAATAGTTATAATATTATTTCTTGATATTAACAAATACATAAAACCAGAATAAAAAATCACTATTTCTGAATGAATAACTAATGTACCTATCACTATTTTATTGTCCGGATCCACCTCAAGAGTTGTGGTAGAAAAAATTCCCCTTTAATACCTTATTTGATTTTTGTTGTCTCTGAAAACCCTTGGATTAGTCCATTAGTATGAAAAGTGTCATGGTTACTTTCAGTTGATGAAATAAAAAATAAACTAAAGGTTGATTAGATAATTATTATCCTCTAAAGCATTTGTGGGTTTCTCATTTAGGAAAAATATGGCTTGGTTTCCATCATTCCAGCACCTAACACATTTCCATATCCCCTTAGAAAATTTACAGGGTTCTTTTTTTCTCATCTCTGGGAAATGATGAAATTTATTAGCACCATTAGTATTGATAATTAGTTTTCAAGAATTAAACACCAATATCCTCTTATTAACACCATGATACCCTTGAGATTCTCTAATCTCCATTTTTTCATTATGGGCACATAGAAAAATTTCCTCATAGATATCAAAGTCACAGATCATGAGGGTTTTTCATAGACAAGTTATTATCCCACTAAAGTGTCGATCACCCTTAAATTCATGGGTAATGACAAATACAAAGGTGTCTCATGATAGACATGTGATGTTTTCCTTATACTCTCTGATAGATTCATCAAATTTTTCTTGAGGGAAATAAAATTTCATTATATTATATGTTAGAGAGTGTGAGGAAAATATTTATTGAAAACAATTATATGGAATTCCATCCACCCCATTACTTCGATATTTTTTTAGGCTTCATATTCATTATCAATGTCTTCTACTTCTCAGCATCTTCCTAAATTTGATAAATAAACTAGTAGAACTGTCTATTTCTTAGGACATTGAAGGATAGGGATTATATTCTCAATGGAGTTGAACCATTGTTCTGTGATTAAGGGATCATATGATCTGTTGAATGTTTGATTCCTTTATCGCATAATGCTATCAATTTTAGTTTTTTTACTCTTATGGGGATTTGGGAACTTCTCTAGATCCAGTTTTCTATTAATATTCCATTTCATCTAAGATAATATCATAAAAAACTCTCTGATTCTCAATCCCATTGGGTTGTGTATCTCATTGGGGAATTCATTACATTTCTCATATCATCGATTGTTTACGTTATTCCTTTTATTTTTGGATACTATCTATAAAAAATTAAAATTATGGTTAATTTTTTTTTAAATATTAAACATATAAATGGGAATCCAAGGACATTAAAAATATAACCTATAAATTACCATTATTTCTTAACTTGTGAGTTTTTAGGCTTCAATCATTTTTTTCCACAATCTTTTTCCTATCATAAATTCTTATGGTATTTTTTTAGTTAACTTAATAATGGTTCATAATGATCTTATCAATTTACCCATGCATATCCTCTTAGAGTTTAAATCTAGTTGTGCAATAGGGACCTTTGTTTTGTATCGGTACCTAGTCAATTCACGCTCAACATGGTTTTTTCTGTTTTTCCCCTATGTAAATCACTATCTTAGCCACATCCACATGTAGTATATATACTGTAGACGCTGGAAAAGTCCGTTGTTCCCAAACAAAGCTCCGGATGCGGAAAGCGAGGTCATATTTGGAGTCGAAAGCATGTTTCGGAGGGCCTGGAGGCCTTGCGCGGAATTTTGGAGACCCGCGCGCAAAGTTGATGAGCCGCGCGCAAACCTCCCGGGATGCGCGCAATGCGCGGGGCCGGCGCGCAATTTTGCGCGCCAGTGGCCCGCGCGACTCCCTTGCGCGCCGGGCCCGATTCCGCGCCCGCGAAGAGAATTTCGCGCCCGCGAACTGGATTCCGCGCCCGGGGTTGCCTATAAATATAAGGCGACCCCCGACGTTTTGAAGGTTGCCAGAATTCGAAAGGTCTCTCGTGCGCGCAATCCAACCCCTTCCGCGCGCAATGCCGATCTTCAGGTAACCTCTTTTCTTTCGCGCAAGAAAGCCTCGGGGTTCGCCTTCGCGCGCAATCCCTTTGGCTCCTTTCCTTTGAATAACCCTTCACTCAAAGGCATTTGCGCGCAAAAGAATCCTCTTGTGCGCAATTGCCCCCGGGTGCGCGCAATCCAGCCCGATTGCGCGCACCCCCCATTTTCAAAGTGTCCATTCCTTAAAGAATGAGTCGTTGCCCCCGTGCGCTATCCGAAGCCCGGTGCGCGCAATCTCTATCATTCGCGCGCAAAGTGCTGGCCCAATTGCTCCCCAGCCCGCCCATTTGCGCGCCGACCCGCGGTATTGCGCGCAAAGCTCCTCTTTTGCGCGCAAACCGCCAGGGTCGCCCCCTTTGACCCCCTTTGGGTACCCGCCTGCGTGGCGCCCGACGACCCTCATCCCGGGTGCTCGCACCGTGCGTTGTCTTCCCGTGCGACCCTCCAGGCTCGCGCAAAGTGACACAGACCTATCGGCGGCTTCAACGTCCTGCACGACGTTAAACTGCATACGTCCCGCACGACGTTAAACTGCATTCGTCCCAGCTATAAGACATTAAACTGTACGCTATTCGTCCTGCACGACGTTAAACTGTAATTCGTCCTGCATGACGCTAAACTGCACCACGTCCTGCACGACGTTAAACTGCATACGTCCAAGCTGCATGACGTTAAACTGCCTAGCCCCCATCGTCCGCGCTGCAAGACGTTAAACTGCCAAGCATCTTTGTCCTCAACACACGACGTTAAACTGTACTTCGTCCGGCAAGACGTTAAACCATCCGCTTCGTCCTCAACACACGACGTTAAACTGTACTTCGTCCGGCAAGACGTTAAACCGTCCGCATCACCCGATCCCGTGCCCCGCACCCAGGGTCCCCCCGGTTTGGATGTGGCCCCCACCCGCTCGTCTCTGCAGGGATGACGGGGTTGCCCCTCTTTAGGAATGACTCATGGAGTGGCCTTCGCCCACGGGGGTAGAGTGTTACAAACAGAACGAACTACGTGGACTTTGATCCCTGTATTCTAAACAGGGTACGTAGGAAGCCTCTCTGAGGTTCAAGCCCGCCACCTGGTCGTCCCGGTCGTATTTACGTCAGTTCGTCCATCAGTGAACCCCTCCCGGGTTCACACTTGCGTTGATTCACCTATGAATCCGCCTCTATGGGGGACTACACGTGTGTATCTCCATTGTGCTTCCCCACTGCCTCGATCTCTTCGTGAGTCGGCTTGCCAACGTCCAGCATGACGTAAAACTGTGATCCACCCGGCCGTTCCATCCCCCTCTGTGCGAGGTGGTTCGGTTCAATCCTTCTCCAGGCAGCCTCGATCTCTTTGTGAGTCAGCTTGCCAACGTCCAGCATGACGTAAAACTGTGGTTCACCCGGCCGTTCCATCCCCCTCTGTTCGAGGTGGTTCGGTTCAATCCTCCGCCCGGCGGCCTCGACCTCTTCGTGAGTCGGCTTGCCGACGTCCAGCATGACGTTAAACTGTATGTCCGAACTACGCTGACTTTGATCCGCGCTAACGCGCGGTACGTAGGAAGCCCCTACGGGGTCCAAGCTCCTCACTCTATCATCCACCCTGATCCTTACCCGGGCCACCACATCCCGGTGGGGTCATGACATTTCATTCCACTCCACTTCACTCGGTAAGCCGCCCATGTGCTGGCCCCAGCGTCGGAGGTTCCCCGCAAGGGGTTCTGTCATCTGATCCACTCCTCGTGTTGATCAGTCCGATGCCGTCCCCACTGGACGTTAAACTCGCGGCAACCCCGTGTTAAACATGGGAAGCTGAGGAAAACCTCAGGTAACACAGTTCCCCGCGCCAAGCGTAGGATGCCTCAGGCCATCATGCCTTCGAGAAGCCCTATTAGGGACGGAAGGCAGACATGCAGAGGCGCAGTGTTAAGACACGCCCCCGACATCCAGAGCCACCCGGTCTCCTCACCGCAGGTTGCTGCCCCGACCAGACCCCTTGGAGCGTCTGGGCGGAAGCAGTGTAATTAACCGGTGTCCATGAAGATATGGCGTCGGGAACGAGATTCACGAACATTCTTAAATCTATGAGGGAGACCCGGATTAGGCGACGAGTTCCGAGGAGACGTCCACGGAAGGAGGAGCCGACATCCCATTATCCCAGTTTCGATCAAGGAGCAGACTCCCCTGAATAAGGGACGAATGCCGCCCGCCCTTGGAAAGCGGGACTGCGGGGCCACAAGCCGCGCGCCCATCCCCTCGGGTCGACGGGTGCACGCGCGAACGCGTCCTGGCGGAACAGCGTAACCCGATGCACATCCGCACCGAAACAGAAAAATGGTGAACCCAACGTGAATCTCTTCTCCTCAATACGAAGACCGATGGCTTTCAGAGGTGTTGCAAGACCAGCATGCTGCTCGACCGAGCATTCAGTTTTACCCGCCAGGGGCTGAGGAAGGGAACTCGGGCACTCCGTCTCGCGACGTCGAGGGCCTGGGTCCCCCCCCCCACAGAAGGCATCGTGGCACTAATGGTTGGTTGTCGATTCCTTTTCCTGTTAGTGTTAATGGGTTCTTCTCCCTGCTTTCAGAAATCAGGTCGCCCAATCCAGTGCCCGATCGCCACCCGCCCACTGGCGCAGGGGTAGAGGAAACACCGACGCGGCTACTCCGCGCGGTCCCGCCCGTTCCACAGCTGTGCTAGCAGCCGCAGCTGCGGGGCAACCACGCCCTCTCTCCCCCTCGGAGGTCATCCAAAGAAGGGTGATCAACAACTTGGTGTGGAGATATGAGGAAGAAAGAGTCATCCCCACCAGGGACATGGCTCGCCTAGACCTCGAGAGAGCTGCACCTCGCCACCAACGCCGCCCCCGAGGGCCGCGCAGGGACGCACCGCTGCCTACCTCGACGTCCAACCGCTTTGGGAGTTTATCCCCGGAGCACTCCGACAACTCCTTCCCCTATGCGGATGAGGTGGAAGATGCCCGGGACCACCCTATCCGGGATTCGCTCCTGGGATCCACGATGAGGGCTCCTGTCAGGCCACGACGACATCGCCGCCAGGCCTCTCAAGTCGAAGAACGGGCTCTCCACCTGCCCGCGCCGCTCATCCCGACTCGTTTGTCCCGACGCCAACGTCGGGCTCGAGCGGAAGAGGATGCCCACCTTGAGGCCCTAGCAATAGCGGCCGCGTTGGCTCAAGCCACTGCTGGCTCCAGTCACCAGGCCCCTGCGCATCCTGAGCAGGGGCACTTCTATGCCCGACCCGGATCGAGGCCCCGACCGCCCCAAAGGCAGGTTGGGTTGACTCTCCCGGTTGCTGGTACAGACAATGGCCACCGCGGACCACCTCGCGGTAGCGCTATTCGCCAACAGGGTCTACTCCGTGTGGCCGATCCAAGAGGCATGGGTCACCCCGCCTTCTGATCCCGGCCCGGAGGCCTGCCCGGAATCATCTCTCCCCGCGTCCCCTTTGATATCTGTCCCGGTGCCCCTCGCACCTTGGTTTCCAGTCCTCTTGGCCCCAGCACCAGTGCGGCCGGAGGATGCCAAGATAGAGATCATCCATGCCCCGAAGAACCACCCAGGGGCAGGAGGGCGAGGCGTCGACGCCGAGGGAAGAATGTTACGGAATTCCGGACAGAGATCCGACCAGTTCGTTTCTCTGATACAGAGGCGGAGTATGATTCGGCGACAGAGCCCTCCCCCCAATCCCACCTGTCAGGGGCAGGGGTAGGAATGCGGCACGTCAGCCTCGTACTTCCGGAGAGCGAGATCGATATGATCCCCGCTTCTCTCCGAAGGTATATCCGGAGTAGCGAGGGCCTGGTATACCCCCAAGGATCAAGCTTGCGGTTGGTACCGGCCCCTCTGGAAGCGCCTTCTGCCTCGATCGGAGAAGCCGGAGACCTTTTCTGGGGACCGACGGTCGAACCACAATCTAGTGTACCCTCGGCGAGCACCGACGCTACAGCAGGATGTTCGCTCGCCGGCCCGTCCTATCGTGATGTGGTAGCCAGGGCACCGCCACCCTCAGAGGGCGGCCCGGGATATGGAGGCCAATCGGCCTGCTCGCCGTATTCACCGCCGGCCAGCCCGTCGGCCCGGCGGCCCGCCTCGGCACCACTGCCGGTTCCTCGTCCATTCCTAGTCGTTGAAGAGGACCAAGGAGACCTGGGTCCCGAGTTTGAGTCGTGGAGTTTCTGGACCGTCCTTGCAGAGGGCCACTTCCCTGAGAAGTTTTGGCCAGTCGCAGGACCGGACTTTGATGCACCCGAATCGCTCACCCTGGATGAGTTCGAATGCTTCCGCCGAACTCTCCGAGAGACTCACTCCCGTCTTCACCGCTTAAAAATACCATATCCCATGAGTCAAGTGCACCTGGAGGATATTGGTGAGCAGTGCCGTCAAATTGACCTGGCCACGCTCCCCGCGGTTCGGCACCCCGGGTCATTTGGGCACCACGAGGCCCTCCAACAACGATGCGTTGAGTGTTTTCAAGTACTCCGCAAGGTTATCGAGGAAGCCACTCCCCACGTGTATATCCGTGGATGGGGGCAGTACGCTGCCCTACGCTTCAGTGCGATTCGCCGACAGCCCGATTCACTGGGTGGCCCTGAGGGTACATCCCCAGGGATGGAAACAGTCAATATGGCTGACCTGTCGGGGGAGGGGAACGGTTTGGAACTTCTCGACGGGGGCTCTCCCCCCGAAGACAAGCCGTTGTTGGATCCATCGGCGAGAGTTACTCGTCACCAGAGGAGCCTCCTGGGTGTCCCCGCACCCACTGAAGCACTGACGTTGAGCCGAAACGTCAGTAAAGGTAAAGAGCACGGCGAGGCTATAAAGCCCGCCGACCCATCTGCCTCCACGCAGAGGGCGGATGAGGATCCCGAGAAGGCTATGCTACGTCAACAGCTCGCCGAGCAGAAGAAGCTAGTTGACCAGCTCCTCGCCGAGCGCGCTGCAGAGCAGCGGCCTGACTACGGTGATCCTAGGCCAGGACAGCAGGGACAGGAACAACCACCCCTCGATGAGGCTCTCCCGGGCAACCGTGATTATGCCGTGTTCGCCGACAGGAGAGAGGCCATCGCCTATGTCAAGAGGGCGCGGTATGTTTCACCACACCCTCCCGAGCGGCATGACTACCTGAGAGACCCCGCTCGGATTCCTCCCGCTGCCCCAAGGGCCGCTCCGCCCGCCATCCCACGAGCTGCCGAGTTCGACGACCCGGTCGACGACCCGATTGAAGGGCCATGCAATGCGCTCGTGGTTAGAGATCCTCGCCAGGACTGGAACCCATGTCCGGACGATCCGATGGCGGCACTCATCGCCCGCTTGGAAGCCTTGGAGACTCGGCAAGTGGCAATCCCACCGGACGGCAAGCCATACCCAGCATGGGTGGATGACATGCCGGCGCCTCCGGGATTCGGGAATCCAACTTTTTCCCCCTTCAACGGGACTGGAGATCCGCCACAGCATTTGGCCCATTTCAACTCGAGGTGCGGGCCTATGTTGGGGACTCCGGCGCAGCAAGAGGCCGCTAAGCTTCGCTGCTTTGTCCAGACACTGGAAGGGCCAGCATTTGTCTGGTACAGCCAGCTCCCCGTCGGGTCGATAACTAGTTGGGAGGACCTTCGTAGACAATTCCTCTACCAGTTCAGTTCCATGACCTAGAAGACGAGTATCGCAGACCTCTTCAAGTGCAAGAAGAGTCCTGACGAGCGAGTCGCGGACTTCGTCGCCCGATGGAAGGGTCTCACGTATTCCCTTGACATGCCATTGACTCAGGAGCAGTTGCTGACAATGTGCGTCGGGAACGTCAAGACCGAGCTGGTCCCTTCCCTGATCACTCAGAATTACCCCGGAGGGTTCAGGGACTTCTCAGACAAAGCTCAACGTCTTGAGGAAGCCCTGCAACAGGCCAGCCAGGCACACCCGCTACCTCCTATGATTCCTGCAAGGAGAGCCAGCAGGGCTGAGCCCGCTGCTGTTGCCCAGATAGAGGCCCCCAGGCCGTTGGAGCTGCTGCCGGCGAGACCAGCTCCACAGCCTCACAGGAATCCGCCTACACGGGCCCAGTTCCAGGCCCAGCAGCGGCAACCCCAGAACCGGCCGGCCCCTCCGCGTAATGTACCGCCGCAACCCAGGCGAGATAATCAGGGTCCACCTCCTCGGCAGGCCCCTCCAGCCCCTCGTCAAGACCACGCTCCCAGGGGCCCGCGATACCTGACCTACTCATTTCGCGAGGTTCAGGTCCCCGGTTATTTCTGGAGCGCCCAGGAGTAGAGGATTGTGCGACTGCCTGAGTGTTGGAGGCCGGAGGAGGCACATCTCACGGATAACCCCCGCTACTGCCCCTACCATCGGGCCCTGGGGCACACCATCCAGCGGTGCTATGTGTTTAAGGATTGGCTCCAAGACCAGATTAACAACAATGTAATCAGGTTGGGCCCAGCTCCGGCACAAGTGGAGGGCGTGTTCGTGGGATCAGATGACGATAGCGGCAATGAGGACGAATGGCAGCTGGTCTCCGACCGCGGATCCCAGAAGTATAAAAACTGGATGACCCACAAGACGATCATTCACGCCCATGGAATCATCCGTGCGCGCTTGAATCAGCCTGAGCCCCCAGAATCTGCGGGTGCTGCTTCGGCATCATCTTCCCAGCCTGCCTCTTCCAAGAAGAGCAAACGGCGGCGGCGCAAGAAGGAAGAGCGTGCCCCGCCAGTTCCGCCACTATCCCGCACTCTCGGCGATTTCATGCCCCCGAAGATGGGGATCCCTCCTCGGATCCGCCCAGTGGTGAATGATTCGTCCGATGACAGTATTGGGTATGCTTCGGTTAATACCGTCGAGCTGGTAAATCCCTTTTCGGTTCCCGACGTTGAAGAACACCAGGTGGACCTCCCTAGTGTCCCCAGTCGTCGCCACCGTCGGAGGAGCCGCAACAACAGGAGTCGCCGGGGCACATCAGTTGGTACCTTCGGCCAGGCCGTGCACGCCACTAAGACTAGGCAGCAGGCTCAAGATCAAGCTCAGCGTGCGCAGGCCCCCCATCCGGGGATGACGGATTCGCCTCTGCCACTGTTTGTGGTGTGGGACCAGGCAGAATCGCCTCAGCCGCGTCGCGATCAGCTCCGCCCTGCCGCGAGTCCATCCCGGCCTCCTGACCCCAGTACGACAACTACTTCCCGGGCTTCAACCAATGAACAACGAGATGCGCCAAGCACCAGTCGGCCGCCGGCCCAACCGGCAAGGCCCGTCATGCTTCCAACCGCAGAGCAACCTCCTGCAACCAGGGGTTCGCGCTTGGCCAAAAAGTATGATGTCCTGAAGCACTTGGTCGACATCCCAGCGAGACTCTCCATCCTTGAGGCTCTGCGCATGTCATCTGAGATGCGTGAGGCACTCGCTGAAGCCCTGAAGAGCCCCCTCCAGTTTGAGACAGAGGTTGCGGCTGCAGAGGCCTTTCACGCCGAAACGATTGAGGACGCCGAATGTCAGGCAGTTATCTCGTTTTCTGGTAAGGATGAAGACCCTCCTATACAGGGGCACATTCGTCCGCTGTATGTTACCGGCCAGTTCAATGGCCTTGAATTCCGGCGCTGTCTTGTCGACACGGGGTCCGGGATTAACCTGATTCCCACTCGGACGCTCCGGAGATTGGGGTTGTCTGAGGATGACTTGATTCCCTCCGACCTCAGGATCCAGGGGTACGACCGCACCGAGAAAACCCCGGTCGGCAAGATACGTTTGAAGACCCAGTTCGGTGACTTGGTTGCCAACACCGAATTCATGGTTGTCTCTCAAGACACTGCGTACAACGCATTGATGGGCAGGCCCTGGCTCCACCTTCATGCGGCGGTTCCCTCGTCATACCACCAATGCCTCAAATACTCCCTTAATGGTCGAGTAGGCGTGCTTCAGGGAGATGCCTCTCCTTTTGCCTCATGTGAAGCCCGCTATCTGGATGCGGACTATTACAAAAGCAAGGACAAGCAGATCCTGGCAGGTGAGGTTGAGCCTGTCACTGTTGCAAGGGATCCCTGGGCAAGCTTGGATGACGCTTACGTCCTCCCGATTCAACGGTTGGACGTAGCCATGGTCTCGACGGCCTATGAGTCTCCTGATGAGATGACCGCGACCGCCCGTGCCAGTACCAGCGGCCCAGCAGGATCTGGTAGCCCCAATGCAGTTTCCAACGCAGTCTCTCCCGTGGACGATCCCTCCCCGAGTGGAGAGGACGTGGAAGATGCACCCCCAGCCTTTGAGGAGGGCGTCTCCGCCACGGTCGATGAGTTAGTACAAGTGAACCTTGGAACTGAAGCAGATCTGAGACCCACATTGGTCAGTGCCGCCATGCCCTCTGAGGAGCGGCAGCAGTACGTGGACTTTCTCAGGCAGCACTGTGATGTGTTCGCTTGGGGCTATGACGAGATGCCGGGGCTAGATCCTCAGGTAGTCGTCCACCGCCTTGGTCTCCCGGCGAACCATCGCGGGTTCAAGCAGCCTCCCAGGAAGATGCACCCATTCCACGGTGCCATGTTTGAGGCCGAAGTTGACAAGCTTATCAAAGCCAACTTCGTGAGGGAAGTCCAGTACCCCAAATGGCTGGCCAACATTGTGCCGGTCAGGAAGAAGAACGGGCAGATCAGAGTCTGCATCGACTTCCGCGATCTCAACCGCCACTGTCCGAAGGATGATTTTCCCCTTCCAGTGACAGAGCTGTTTATTGACGCCAAGGGAAGGTTCCAAGCCCTCTCCTTTATGGATGGATACTCCGGATACAACCAAATTTGGATGGCCCCTGAGGATGAGGAGTTCACTGCCTTCAGGGCCCCCCAAGGTACCTTTTGTTACTGGGTCATGCCTTTCGGCCTGAAGAATGCAGGTGCCACCTATCAACGGGCGATGCACCGCATATTCAAGCCAATCCTCGGCACACTGGTGGAATGCTACGTCGACGACTTGGTAGTCAAATCACACCAGCGTCAGGACCATCTCAAAGATCTTGAGAAAGTGATCGGCTTCCTCCGGTCTCGCTGCCTGAAGATGAACCCGTTGAAGTGTGCCTTCGGGGTCACCTCCGGAAAGTTCCTTGGATTTGTGGTAAGATACCGGGGTATTGAGATCGACCCAGAGAAGATCAGGGCGATTAGCCAGATGCCTCCCCCAGGTAACATCCGGGAACTGCAAGGGTTCCAAGGCCACTTAGCCTATATACGCCGATTCATCGCGAATCTGGCCGGAAAGTGTAAGCCCTTTTCTCGGCTCATGAAGAAAGGTGCCACCTATGTATGGGATAAAGAGTGTCAGACCGCTTTCGAGGAAATCAAGCAGTACCTGCTGCAACCTCCGGTTCTGATGCCGCCTATATCCGGGAAGCCGCTGGTCCTCTATGTGACCGCCCTGGAACGGTCCCTGGGTGCCCTTCTCGCCCAGAAGAACAACGAGGGAACAGAGAATAGCCTCTATTACCTCAGTCGCATGCTCCTCGATGCGGAAGTCAGGTATTCCCCCATCGAGAAGAGCTGCATGGCGCTCGTATTTTCCATACAGAAATTACGGCACTACTTGCAGCACCATGAGGTACAGTTGGTTTCTCGGGTAGACCCGTTGAAATATATCCTGAGCCGGCCTATGTTGACTGGCCGTCTAGCGCGGTGGGCTGTGATTCTCTAGCAGTTCGACATCAGGTATGTGTCTCAGAAGGCCATCAAAGGGCAAGCATTGGCAGACTTTCTGGCTGCTCACCCAACCTCCGCGGATCAGCCGCTGGATCTAGGCTTTCCTGATGAGGCCATTCTCTCGGTCGATCATGCCGGTCCATGCTGGCAGATGCACTTTGACGGTGCCTCCCGGAGCCCCACCGGTAGAAGACTTGATAATCCTAAGCTCAACAGAGTGGGTTTGGGTATCGTCTTCATTACCCCGGAGCAAGCCGTGCTGCCATACTCTTTCCTGTTGTCAGAGGGCTGTACCAACAATGAGGCGGAATACCATGCCCTCATCACCGGCCTCGAGTTGGCTCTCGAGACCGACGTGCCCCATCTGTGTGTGAAAGGGGACTCCGAGTTGGTTGTTAAGCAGATCAATGGCGACTATGTTGTCAGGAAGCTGGAACTTGTGCCATTACTGGAGTGCACCCTCCTTCTGATGGCCCGGTTCCCTTCTCGGCCAGAAATTGTCCATATTCCCCGGCCGCAGAACGGTCGAGCAGATGCTTTGGCCAGCCTTGCTGCATCACTTGCAGAGCCTGAACAGGATAACCTGACCGTCCGCGTGACGCGCCGCAGGCTCATCACTCCCATTGTCCCGGAGGGAGATCGCGACCCGTCAGTAAGTAATCTCACCACGGTTGCCCCTGTGCCCGGAGCCCCGAGTACCCAGATATGGCAGTCGAACCAGCCCCTGATTGGAGGACACCTTTGGTTGAGTACCTCCAACTTGGCATTCTCTCGCCGGATCGGGCTGAGCGCAAGCGAGTTCGACGCCGCGCAGCGCAGTTTGTCCTCCAGAGCAGTCCCGGCCTGGAGCAGATCCTCTATAGACGCGGATTTGATGGTGTTCTCCTCCGTTGCCTTTAGGGAGTTGAGATTCCACGAGTCAGGCAAGAGGTTCATGCTGGTTCATGTGGTGCCCATCAGACTGGGCCGAAGCTGTCCCACCAGATTCGGAGGTTGGGATACTTCTGGCCCTCCATGATCCATGACTGCATCGAGTATGCCAGGAGGTGCCATGCGTGCCAGGTTTATGCGAACTTTGTGCATCGGCCGCCGGAGCCTCTCCATACCACCAGGTATTCTTGGACCTTTGCAGTCTGGGGGATGGACGTTGTGGGACCTTACCCGCCGGCGACGGCTCGCCAGTGCCGGTTCATTCTGACCGCCACAGACTTCTTTTTCAAATGGGCAGAGGCGATTCCGCTCAGAGAGGTCAAATCCCGTTCGATCGCTGACTTCGTGACCTCCAACATCATTAATCGATTTGGAGTGCCTCACGCTATCCTCACGGATAACGGAGCCAATTTCCGAGCAGCCGAGTTGAAGAAGTTGTACGCCAAGTACAACATTCTCTCGAACCATACATCTCGCTATCATGCGCAGGCGAATGGACAGATCGAGGCGTTTAACAAAACCCTCTCTAACATTATGCAAAAAATGGTTGGTCAGAACAAGAAGAGTTGGCCGGACAAGCTCCCCAACGCCCTCTGGGATTATCGGACGACGACTCACAATTCCACCCAGATGACCCCTTATTCCCTGGTGTATGGAGCTGAGGCCGTCCTGCCCATCGAGATCCAGTTACCGTCCTTGCGCACTGCGGTCTACGACCAGCAAGCACCGGACAGAGCTGCTGAAGCCCGTCTAGTTGAGTTGGAAGCACTGGATGAGAATAGACTTTGCGCCTTGCACAACTTGGAGAGGCATCAAAGCAGAATGGCTCGAGCTTTCAATAATAAGGTTCGCCTCCGCTCCTTCCTGCAGGGTGACCTAGTGCTAGCCCTAAGAGCGCCAATGATCCCCGGCAGGAAGCCACCCAAGTTGGAGCCCAAGTGGGAGGGACCTCTTGTTGTCCACAAAGTTTATCCCAATGGCGCGTACTCCCTAGCGACTATGGATGGTGAGCGTGTCACTCCTCCCACCAACGCTAGGTTCCTCAAGTAGTACTTTGTCTGAGTGTACTACGTCCAAGCTGCACGATGTTAAACTGCCCAGCATATCATCCGCGCGGCAAGACGTTAAACTGCCAAGCATCTTCGTCCAAGCTACAAGATGTTAAACTGTTTAGCATCCGTCCAACACGACGTTAAACTGTACTACGTCCGAGCTACAAGACGTTAAACTGTTCAGCATTCGTCCTGCATGACGTTAAAATGCCTCTCAAGAACTACGTGCGGCTTGATTCCCATCCTTATGGGATACGTAGGACCGCCTGAACATTCATGTTTCAGGCCCAGCCCCATCCTTCGGGAATTTCCATCCCACCTCAGGCCCTTGGCCCAGTTGCCTCTGGGTATGTGGCGTATGGTGTGAACGTGGGGCTATGCCCTCATTCACGTCGGTTTGCTCGCCACGCTGTACGCCCCCCACGTTTGGGGATGCCTTCTGCTCCCCCATTTTTCTCTCTTTTCGTCCTGCATGACGTTAAACTGCACTTCAAGAACTACGTGCGGCTTGATTCCCATCCTTATGGGATACGTAGGACCGCCTGGACGCTTGTGTTTCAGGTCCAGCCCCGTCTCTTGGTTGATCACGGGGATCTGCTGTCTTTTGGTGGCTCTTAGGGTGAGTCCTCCGACCCTTTCCGGTGATCTGTTAACATGTTTTGGGTACTTTGGTCTATGACCCATAGTGTCGGATGCAATCCCGACAAGTCCTGTGTTGCTTGTCGGGCCCCGAGCTTCCTCTTGTTCGGGCCTTCACTCAAAGGGATCCTCGTTAGCGGTTTGGGTACGATGCCTCAGTGCTCTCCTACCGCTCCGGGTCGATTTACCGGTGGGTCCTGGGCCGCAAATCGATATGAATCCTGCGCTTGAGCGGTTGATGCTCGTTTGCTTGCCCTGTTCTAGGCTGACGCGATCGGATGTTGTGTTGCGAATATGGTCAGCGACATCCTTGATCGCCATGTCAGCTCTTTTAGGCTCCGAACATTGGTTGCGCGGTCCTCATCACACTCCGCCTTTGTGCGTTGTAGTGGAATCTCGACACTCTCTTCATACTGACCTTCAGTACACCTTTACACGTTAGGCAGGCCAACCAGGGTAATGGTGTCTGTCGAGGCTCCCACGACCTGAGCACCAAGGATATATGCTGATGTCCTCCCTAAGGGCCATGTGTAGCTGGACCCTCGTCCCCATAAGGAAGAAGGAGTCGCCCGAACAATCGCGTTCTGGGCCCAGTATAGCTGGAGGCTAGCATCTCTGCCCCTCGGGTGGTGGACATACGCAGGCCCCTATCCCAGGATCCTTCTCCTGGAATCGTGCGTGACCACAGGGCTGGGTATGTTCCCGCCTCCGCTGAGTCCGCCATATCGCAATACGCGGATTCCTCCATGGTCCGAACCACACTACCTTAAACTGTGTTGTCTGGTCCTACCACACGACCGTAAACTGTGATCGTCTTGGCCGCCCGATGAGAAATGGCACTGCGTCGTGATGTTCTCCTCAGGGGACACTCACGTTGGGCGCTGGTTAATAATCATGCCATTCATCAATGCATTTCATGGCTTGATTATTGTGGCGACGCCAGGGATTCCTTAATCATAGGCATGTCGCTGCACAAAGAAAAACCATCCATCTTTAAGGACAAACAAGAAATATCAAATACCGCTTCTTCTGTGTGCGAGGGTCAGACCCGCACCCTTCCCCGCGTTGGTGCCCGATTGTGTTGCGCCGCGCTTCAAGAACTACGTGTGGCTTGATTCCCATCCTCATGGGATACGTAGGAACGCCCGGATTTTTGAAACTTCGGGTCCAGCCCCCCACCTCTTAGAGATTCCCCCTTCTCTGGGGAATCCGCCGCCTTCAGGCCACCCTCAAGGCGTGTCCCTCGACCCCTTGCAGTGGTCCACTGATGTCAAGAGTACTCTGGTTTATTGCCAGGAGGGTCAGGTTCAGCTTGGTCAGGTTCCTTCCATTTTCAGGCTTCATGCTCCCTTTCATTCGGACCCATCGCCTACGCCTTGGGTGGGGCCCCCGTGAACGGTTTGGACACAATGCCTCAGTGCTCTCCCACCGACTCGGGCTGGTGCCCCCAATGGCCTCGGGCAGAAAATCGATATGAATCCTGCGATTGAGCGGTCGATGCTCGTTTGCTGCCTCATTTCATCAACGGTTAGTGCGATATTGATGCTGCTTTTCCGCCACGGTCGGCAGTACTCCCATATCGTTACGCCGGTGCCCCCAGTCCTTGAGTGAATGGCCGCATGATTCACATCACATTTTCCACCTCCCATTCTGACCAGGCAAAATCTCGACACTCTTAACACTATCCCTCAGTGCATCTTCGCATATCCAGGGGATAGGACCACGATGCGGCGTACTTTGAGGTCCTTATGGTCCGAGCTCTAAGACCTTAAACTAAGATCTACCCTTATGGTCCGAGCTCTAAGACCTTAAACTAAGATCTACCCTTATGGTCCGAGCTCTAAGACCTTAAACTAAGATCTACCCTTATGGTCCGAGCTCTAAGACCTTAAACTAAGATCTACCCTTATGGTCCGAGCTCTAAGACCTTAAACTAAGATCTACCCTTATGGTCCGAGCTCTAAGACCTTAAACTAAGATATGCCCCTATGGTCCGAGCTCTACGACCCTAAACTAAGATCTCCCCAAACGGGGTTCTGCGTCCTGCATGACGTTAAACTGCACTTTCAGAACTACGTGTGGCTTGATCTCCAGCCTGATGGAGTACGTAGGAACGCCCGGGAATTCCGACTCGGGTCCAGCCTCAGGGATCTCTAAGTCCCGCCCCTCCTCGTCGCCGGCCGTCTGGCCTGACTTCGGGTAGAGTGGTGCAGTTGTGATATTCTCCCCGATCCAGCTCGGGATGCCCCATTGCAATGATGGGAAGCGACAGTTTCCTCGTTAAAAAGGTTCTGTCTGAGAATTGGGGTGATTCACGGCCAGATTAGTGCATCCGCCTAATACGCTTTCCCCACGGTGGCGCAATTTTGAGAGCGTTGGATTCTATCCGAACAAATCGTCACTTCGCCCCATGCTTCGCATGCCCTGTTGATCTGGATTTCCACCCTTGTGCCTGAAGGAACCCCCAAAGCGGCATTGATGATGACATGTGATCCGCCTCCTGCAATATGGATGATGACCTTCGGTCCGTCTATCATAGTAGTATGGTCGATTGATCCATTGTCCGCTTGCCGTCTTGGGCATTTCCTGGAAGGCCAACCGTTGTGGATTTCTGAATTCGGGACACGCGATTCACCCTTTCTCATTTCCCTATGTTCGGATAAAATCTCAACGCCCCTAGCATTGTCCCGCTCGTGTGTCGGAACAAGTTGGGGGGATGATACATTGATTAGGTCTGAGGTCTCCTTTCCTAGGAATGACATCCCTCTCTTCTTTAGAAATCCAGGCCCAATTGTGGATGCCTGAAGCTTGGTTAAGGCTCCCGCGAGACAATGGATTGTGGTTGAGCATGTTAAACCAAAAGATGCAGATAAATATGGTGATTCATACAAATGGATCAAAATATTGAGTAGCGGAAGAAAATGTTCTGGGAGTGGCAAAAACAAATCCCCTAGGGATTAGCGTGCTGGATAAGTCTTTCTAACGCCGCTACCCTTTGGCTGGCGGCCTCCAGAGCTGCTTCTCGCTCTCTGCGTGCCCTCTCCTCGTCGGCGGTCGTAGCACGCAGTTCGTCGATTCTGGCCTGTGCACGCTCCCGCTCGACTTGAATTGTGACCATCTGTTGGCCCGCCTCCATCAGTTGTACCTGGGCGTCAACCAGTTGGGCTGCTAGTTGCTCCACAAGCTCGGTACACGCTGCGACGAAGGCCTCCTTCTCTGCCGCCTGCCCTTCGAGACGCCGGACTTCCTGCTCCACCACGAGGAGCGCCCGCGTGCTCTCCGACATGTCCCGACATTGTGCGACGTCGGCACGCCGGCGGCTCTCGCGCATCTTTTCGGCCATGAAATCACGGACCGTCAGATGGAGGCGTTGAGCATCAGCTCCCCCGGCACACAGGAAGCGCAGCCAGGTTTGGAGTGATCCCATGCGCCCCAGCCACTCCGATGGGTCTCTCTTGAGAAAGCGTTGGATGCACTTCCACCCCCTTCGGCGCGTTATCCGGCTCTCCTCGACCGCCTCCGCGTCTGAGTCGTCCATCTCCTCAGGGTCGGCAGGCCGGTAGGCAGGGAAGGCAGCCAGCAGGTCTGCTGCAGGGTCCGCCCCTAGGATGTCCTCATGGGGGATAGGTTCCCCAACATCTGGGCGACCTTCTTCTCTCGCCCCAGCGGCGTTGACACCCTCGTCATCCCCCGACCTCTCTCCGATGTCAGCACCGCCGGCGTCTGCAGCCCCCTGATCAGCAGTTGGTGGGGCCGGCTTGGTGTGAAAAGTCTGTTCCGGAGCAGGCGGCATGTCTGCCACTGGTCCACTCGTAGATGGCCCGGGTTCGGTAGCCCGACGGGCCTCCAGTCCTGAGATCACTGCACAAGGCATGCCGTGGTTAGTCACGGATCGTCAACGGCAAGCGCCAGCAGTAAAGTAAGGAGACTTACGGGAGTTCAGAGCGTCATCTTCCGCTATCCCGGCCGCCGCAGGAGCAATTGCAGCAGGGGACCCCTCAGCGCTTTTCAGTTCAATGATGGGTGTCTGGCCCCCGCCATGTCCTGCTGGCGCCTCTGCTACTCCTGCTGAGGATGCCTGACCAACATCTGTGCGCTCCTGAGAAAGGTGGAGAAATGGGTTAGAAGCTGCATAAGAGAATGGATGAAGCAGGTTGAGTAGGGATAGAAGCGGACCTCGAGGAGCTCAGTGACATCAACATTGTCAGAGTCGGCCACCTCGCCGCTCTCCTGCGGGCTCCCCTGATGGGATCTTCCCTCGGAGCCTTCATCCTCCCCCATTTCCTCCTCTTCCTCGGAGTCGTTGCTACTGTCATCTTCCTCCGGCGGCATCTGTTCTGGAGCAGGCTCTAGACCGAGCATCACCTTCACCAGAAGGGATGGCTCCGCACGCTGACCACGTTGGCACGCGTACTCTTCCATGGCCGTCAGATACACGTACTGCTGGTTGAAGTCCACCCTGTCGGCGATCTGGAGGCGCCCAACCTCTGGCAGATGGATTCCTTCTCTGAGTATCTTTCGCCAGATGGCGTCGGTCCCCAGTGACTGCCGCAGGGTCATCCAGGCCGACCACAGCGCCGGGAAGACTGCATCGTGGGAGGGTTCGAGCAGGCGCCTTACCTGCTTCCCGGGCCGCTCCCCGACCGCCGCATGTGCCCCCTCTCCGGGCGCTGAAGTCGTGGCGGCAGCTTGCGATGTGCCCGCCGCCGAAGTCCCTGCCCGCGCCGGCTCCGCTGCTTGGCGCGCCTCCGTTCACCCCCGTGTGGCGGCGCTTCGCCTCCTTCCTTGACGCCCGGTCTCCGCACGGGTGACTTCGAGCCGCCGAACTGGCTTCCGTAAGAGCCCCTCGGGGTACGCGATGGCCCAGTGTTCGGCGTACTCGGTTGCCAAGCCTGCGTCGACCCCGGTAGGAGGGAGAGTGATAACGTCGCCAGAGCCAAAGGCGGCGAACATCAGCCACATCTGGCGAAGGACGCCAGGGTTCGTCTCCTCCCGGACAGCAGTGAATACCCTCTTCGGCATCCGTTGAAGGCACCTGAACTGCCTGGCGAACCAGGTTGGCACGTAGGGCTCGCAGATCACCTTCCCGTCGATCCGAGCCACGAGCACCCCGCCCCGCATGTTCAGGAAGTACTCGTGCTGCTCCAGCGGACCCTGCCCGTTGTCGATCATCTGGCCTTATCGCGCGGAAGGCCAGTGTATGGTGCGGGGGACCCAGGGCCCCTATTTATAGGCAAAGCCGGGAGTCCGCGCTGCGCGGAAAGCGCTTTGCGCGACCGCACCGGCGAATTTCGCACCCGACGCCCTTTTTTGCGCGCCATAGTCCCGCGCCACCCAGGACTTCGGCATTCCGGTGTCTCCCTCGGAACCCGATTGTTGCGACCTCTCTCCGATCCGATTCCGAGGGGGGGCTTTTGTAGACGCCGGAAAAGTCCGTTGTTCCCAAACAAAGCTCCGGATGCGGAAAGCGAGGTCATATTTGGAGTCGGAAGCATGTTTCGGAGGGCTCGGAGGCCTTGCGCGGAATTTTGGAGACCCGCGCGCAAAGTTGATGAGCCGCGCGCAAACCTCCCGGGATGCGCGCAATGCGCGGGGCCGGCGCGCAATTTTGCGCGCCGGGCCCGATTCCGCGCCCGCGAAGAGAATTTCGCGCCCGCGAACTGGATTCCGCGCCCGGGGTTGCCTATAAATATAAGGCGACCCCCGATGTTTTGAAGGTTGCCAGAATTCGAAAGGTCTCTCGTGCGCGCAATCCAACCCCTTCCGCGCGCAATGCCGATCTTCAGGTAACCTCTTTTCTTTCGCGCAAGAAAGCCTCAGGGTTCGCCTTCGCGCGCAATCCCTTTGGCTCCTTTCCTTTGAATAACCCTTCACTCAAAGGCATTTGCGCGCAAAAGAAGCCTCTTGCGCGCAATTGCCCCCGGGTGCGCGCAATCCAGCCCGATTGCGCGCACCCCCCATTTTCAAAGTGTCCATTCATTAAAGAATGAGCCGTTGCCCCCGTGCGCTATCCGAAGCCCGGTGCGCGCAATCTCTATCATTCGCGCGCAAAGTGCTGGCCCAATTGCGCGCCAGCCCGCCCATTTGCGCGCCGACCCGCGGTATTGCGCGCAAAGCTCCTCTTTTGCGCGCAAACCGCCAGGGTCGCCCCCTTTGACCCCCTTTGGGTACCCGCCTGCGTGGCGCCCGACGACCCTCATCCCGGGTGCCCGCACCGTGCGTTGTCTTCCCGTGCGACCCTCCAGGCTCGCGCGAAGTGACACGGACCTATCGGCGGCTTCAACGTCCTGCACGACGTTAAACTGCATACGTCCCGCACGACGTTAAACTGCATTCGTCCCAGCTACAAGACGTTAAACTGTACGCTATTCGTCCTGCACGACGTTAAACTGTAATTCGTCCTGCATGACGCTAAACTGCACCACGTACTGCATGACGTTAAACTGCATACGTCCAAGCTGCATGACGTTAAACTGCCTAGCCCCCATCGTCCGCGCTGCAAGACGTTAAACTGCCAAGCATCTTCGTCCTCAACACACGACGTTAAACTGTACTTCGTCCGGAAAGATGTTAAACCGTCCGCTTCGTCCTCAACACACGACGTTAAACTGTACTTCGTCCGGCAAGACGTTAAACCGTCCGCATCACCCGATCTCGTGCCCCGCACGCAGGGTCCCCCCGGTTTGGATGTGGCCCCCACCCGCTCGTCTCTTCAGGGATGACGGGGTTGCCCCTCTTTAGGGATGATTCATGGAGTGGCCTTCACCCACGGGGGTAGAGTGTTACAAACAGAACGAACTACGTGGACTTTGATCCTTGTCTTCTAAACAGGGTACGTAGGAAGCCTCTCCGAGGTTCAAGCCCGCCACCTGGTCGTCCCGGTCATATTTACGTCGGTTCGTCCATCAGTGAACCCCTCCCGGGTTCACACTTGCGTTGATTCACCTATGAATCCGCCTCTGTGGGGGACTGCACGTGTGTATCTCCATTGTGCTTCCCCACTGCCTCGATCTCTTCGTGATTCGGCTTGCCAACGTCCAGCATGACGTAAAACTGTGATCCACTCGGCCGTTCCATCCCCCTCTGTGCGAGGTGGTTCGGTTCAATCCTTCTCCAGGCAGCCTCGATCTCTTTGTGAGTCGGCTTGCCAACGTCCAGCATGACGTAAAACTGTGGTTCACCCGGCCGTTCCATCCCCCTCTGTGCGAGGTGGTTTGGTTCAATCCTCCGCCCGGCGGCCTCGACCTCTTCGTGAGTCGGCTTGCCGACGTCCAGCATGACGTTAAACTGTATGTCCGAACTACGCTGACTTTGATCCGTGCTAACGCGCGGTACGTAGGAAGCCCCTATGGGGTCCAAGCTCCTCACTCCATCATCCACCCTGATCCTTACCCGGGCCGCCACATCCCGGTGGGGTCATGCCATTTCATTCCACTCCACTTCACTCGGGAATCCGCCCATGTGCTGGCCCCAGCGTCGGAGGTTCCCCGCAAGGGGTTCTGTCATCTGATCCACTCCTCGTGTTGATCAGTCCGATGTCGTCCCCGCTGGACGTTAAACTCGCGGCATACCCCGTGTTAAACATGGGAAGCTGAGGAAAACCTCAGGTAACACAGTTCCCCCCGCCAAGCGCAGGATGCCTCAGGCCATCATGCCTTCGAGAAGCCCTATTAGGGACGGAAGGCAGACATGCAGAGGCGCAGTGTTAAGACACGCCCCCGACATCCAGAGCCACCCGGTCTCCTCACCGCAGGTTGCTGCCCCGACCAGACCCCTTGGAGCGTCTGGGCGGAAGCAGCGTAATTAACCGGTGTCCATGAAGATATGGCGCCGGGAACGAGATTCACGAACATTCTTAAATCTATGAGGGAGACCCGGATTAGGCGACGAGTTCCGAGGAGACGTCCACAGAAGGAGGAGCCGACATCCCATCATCCCGGTTTCGATCAAGGAGCAGACGCCCCTGAATAAGGGACGAATGCCGACCGCCCTTGGAAAGCGGGACTGTGGGGCCACAAGCCGCGCGCCCATCCCCTCGGGTCGACGGGTGCACGCGCGAACGTGTCCTGGCGGAACAGCGTAACCCGACGCACATCCGCACCGAAACATATACATTGATGTATTTTCCTGATAAACAACTTTCTATATACTAAATAATTTTTTTAATGGTTTCTTATATTTAGTCTAATCCATAAGGCATTCTCAAGGGTTTTCTAATAATAATCCAAAAAATAACTAACAATTCCTTTGATACAAACTCTAACAACCATTCACTTTATTACACATTAATCCATGATTTATTATATAAGATTACAAATAATAAAACTCTGAAGATCGATATGTATATTGTATTTGGTAATTAGATACATTAAATAACAACATAAAATAATGAATGCATAATTTTTATGGAAAACCTCCCTAACATGTTCATAATTTTTCTTTTTACGTAAAACAACAGGGGATAACCTAGGGACATTTATAAGAAAGGGGTGAGCTACAAATCCCATTGAGGGAATAAACCTGGTATCACCAGAATTAATTAATACATGTTAGAAAATATGCATATAAGTGGGATATAAAGGGGGTGATAACTATAAACATGAACAATGAGGTATGAGGCATGATGTAACATGATAACATAATGGAAACATGGAAATGTGGAAACAAACATACAGAACTAAATCATAAACATAGGTCAAGTATAACTTCCATGAAAACATGGTGGAAAAAGTCCTATAATGAAATTAGGTTTATTCCCTATCCCAACATGATGTCTCAAGAGACTAAACATTACCCAATTCATTGCATTTCTATATAATTTTGGGTTAACCCATCACATTCATTTAATCCTCAGGATTATGTTTTACACATAGATCATAGAACATGGATTCATTCATCGCCATATTTTAGCACATAACTAAGTAGTGTATAATAGCTACATGTATGTACCAATTAAATAAATTATAAGTGTATAAAGGTGAACACTGATTATAGGAAATGTGTATGGTATTCACTACATAGTTGTTTTTTCATGGAAAATCATGATGGAAATTCAGTAGCATAATGATGTCACTTAAAAATTCATAAAATTTATTGATGACAGAGAAAGGGGTCTCTCATAATTTTGACATCAAATGGGTAGTAATGGGTACATGTAAATACACACTATGGCAAAAAAGGCATTTAGCGGCAGTTTTTTTTGTTTTGCGGCGGTTTAAACCGCCGCTAAATCGATTGGCGGTGGTTTTCATGAATCGTCGCTAAATCGTGCGTCGGGAAACTATTCGCGGCGGTTTTCAAAACCGTCGCAGAACGTTTCGCGGCGGTTTTTTAGCGGCGGTTTAAACTGCCGCTTAATGATTGAGCGGCGGTTTTTTTATTTTTGTTATTTTTGTTATTTTTTTTAATTTTTTTTAATTTTATATATTTATTTATATATTTATATATTTATATATTTATTTATTTATTTATATATTTATTTATATATTTATTTATTTATTTATTTATTTATTTATTTATTTTATTTATTTTATTTCATTTTTATTTTATTTCGTATTTATTTTATTTCATTTTTATTTCATTTGTATTTT